>OY769905.1:18641413-19298913 GCA_963669185.1 Dyspetes luteomarginatus | reverse complement strand
CACCATTGCACGTTGGAAATCCTTGTGATATTTCCAGAAATCAGAGCACACGCATCGACCTTGTTCTCGACTTTGGCGCACGTCCATACTTTAGATTTTATACTGTCGCCAAAAGTACCACACCGATTCGCTTCCAGACGTCTCGGCGCTGGTACCTCCTAGCTAAATTATCACAAAACTCAATAACAAACGACGATTCCAGCTCTGGTTAAAAATGCTCCTCTATCTGCTGTACATGCATCTTGAGCGAAAAAAAAATACACGATTTCCCAATGTATACAAAAAAAAAAGTAAATCATATGATAAGTCCAGGAAAGAGTGGACACATTTTGTTAAACCCAATATTCTTCACCAAATCGAATATTTTCTAAGCTCTCAAGTGAGTAACTTACTAATAGGCCACTCACTTAGGCCACTCATTTAGGGTAATTATGGAATTCTACCGAAATGGATTATCATTCTCAATCAATACAAAAATATTGAATTTTCTATATTTGATTTTTTATTTGGAATCGCGGACAGGGAATAAATAGGATTCGTCTATTCGCATAAATAATTTTGAATCAGCGATTTTTTTATCAGCACGAAATGGTTGGAAACCATGAAGGGTGAATGGTGTGTGACTCATTGAGTTTCGAACGTCAAGTGATGATTTGAAGTTGCGTCGAAAAGCTTGTACTCTCTCCGCATCCGACCACTAAAACGTCGCTTGCTCTTGTGTCACATTAGCATAGTCCTTACTAAGCTAAAACGCATAACGCACCAACACCCATGTCTCCCCTCGTCTATGGTACACACTTGAGAACACTCGCCCGTTATTTCTCGCGGAAATAACGTGACGATGGCTGAGAAATGCTGAGCCAAACGACCAAAGAGGTCGCTTTCATCTCTTTCGCTCCTTCTTCTCACGAAAAAAGAAAGAGAGATAGAGAGCAGAGAGACGACGAAGAGATTTTGCCGTGTTAGGGGAGAGTTCGCACTCGACTGCAAAGGCATTTGAGCGTAGACTCAAGTACCCGAATTCCATCTCGATTTTCTGCATCAACCACGAAGACAACAGCGACGTCGACAACTTTGACTCAAATGAGAGATTGAATTTGTTTCGTTCAACTGTATCAACTGTCAAATGCCAAGTTCTTTCTCTTCGGTTAATCACAGAATTAACGCTACAAAGTGTCGGGCTGTATAAGTAATAATTTTTAATTTTATAAATCTGAGCGATGCAAACGTTATTACAATCAAAAACACGTCGTTAACAATAAGATAATTGATTATAATTATGTTTTACTTCCTTGATGTGGGAGACGATTTATCTTTGTGGAAAAATTTATTTTGTCAAATTTTTCATGCCGATCTGTCGAAAATTTTCCAATCAAATAAAAAATAACAGATTTGTTATATTTAATAATGCTTGTTAATAAATAATACACATAATTTAGTAGACCAGCGGATTAAGAATTTTAACAAATATGGCATGAAAGTTTTACCTGAAACATCGCAATTGAAATTAAAATTAAAATTGAATTGGCAATTGAAATTTTCCACCACAAAGTGTACAATCCACTATGAATCTGCCTGTATATTCGTAAAGGATAAAAAAAAAACTGCACATGGATATACGAAGCAGCTCATCACCCCGCCCTTTGGCAACAATTTGCCTGGCTATGAGAGCTCGAGCCAAAAATTATTTGGCACTGGGATATTTGCAATCGATGCGCTTGCATACCATATAGGTAGCATAGATGAAAGTTCCAAGATGCGCGCATTCGCAACCAAAGGGAAAGTCCGCATCGCCTGCGACGTCTACGAATGTACTGAATTTCCTGCTTTAACGGAATACTTAACATTTCTTTGCACAAAATTATTAGAAAAAGATCGGAATCGTCGAGAACGGATAATATGTAATAAAAATGATTTTAACAATTTTTCTACGAGAATAAAAATCTCACGTTATATCAAATGATTGAAAACTATTTGAATCAATAATTTCCTTACAATTACTATTATATTTTTTCCATTGATACGAATAAATAAACAAAAACCAATAATGTTCTGCACTCTGGCTGTAAACAAATAATCTAAAGACACGACGAATGTATTTTTACTTTTATACAGTCACGAATGTCTGATTAACTTTACAAAGTATGTCCGGTTTAAAATAGTATGAAAAAGTCGAGTAATGTGCTCTGCCTTATGCATTTGGTGTAAACTTAAATTTACAACTCTTTGAGTTTCCGGTGTAAAGGAAGTGGCCAAGCCGGATCTCAATCCATCGGTGCCATTAGCGGGATGACACAAGAAATAATAGGTATCTCAAACATGATGCTGGTCCCCCCTCTCGATTTCGCATACTTGTCGTTCGAAACAGCTGCGACGCCCTAACGCGAAACGCCCTTACTGGGCGATGATTAACGAGCCCCCCCCCCCTCCTCCTCCTCCTCCTCCTCCTCGATAACGT
Source organism: Dyspetes luteomarginatus (assembly GCA_963669185.1). Taxonomy (NCBI): domain Eukaryota; kingdom Metazoa; phylum Arthropoda; class Insecta; order Hymenoptera; family Ichneumonidae; genus Dyspetes; species Dyspetes luteomarginatus. The sequence goes on along the minus strand of OY769905.1, from coordinate 19,296,455 downwards.
TCCCATTCACTCCAGCTCTCAGATGCATAATGCATTGTTATATAACGCAAGGCCAAGTGTGCTATATACTTTAGTTGCGACATGGACGACGGGCAAAGTATATTATGCACTCTCTCAAGAGCCAATAGAAGGGTGAGGAAAAGGGATTGTGAGAAAATGTATTCTTAGGTATAGTGAATAATCCAAGTAGCTTATAATCTCTGTACTAGAACACAATATATCAAGGCTTGTCGATATCTTCTCTATGAAGGAACAAAACTGCTCTTTCGCCACAAAAACTTTAGCGAACCTAATTCTTAATATAAGCTCTCCATACAGTACTTGGTTACCGAGCGAACTAAAAGGGCCTTCAAAGGGAACCCACCCAAGTAAAAATACAAGACAATTTTTTTTTTTTTTTTGTAAGCCACTCAATAGAGTACTGAAATTCAGAATCTCGAAAATGCTGTGGTCAATCCATTGCATTTTATTCTACGATCGAAAATCCTTTAAACACGTATTGTTATTATTTTTCGGTTAAAAAATAGGAATTGGTATATGTACGTAATATTCTTGGAATTACGAATGGATAATACGAAACTAATTATATTTCTTTCATTCAAGGTATTTCGAGTCATTGTTAAATTTTAACAGTTTCTATATTTTCGTATAACGAAAATTTAATGAATGGGCAATAGAAGACGTGGCTCTCGAGCCACAATACTCTGCTGGTGTAATAGTTATATAAATTTATTCATATGATAATAAAACTGAACTATCTTTATAGTATACATTCAGATATATATTGGACTGTACATTATTGTATATTTGTCTGCCACCTGAGACTCGACGGGTTCATGAAAAAATGGCCACGTTGTTTGCCCCTAAGAGTCTCGCCGAATGGCGGAAAACAACGACGACGAAGATTCTGCTCCTGCGTTTGAAATCTAACAGAGAAAGTTGTACCCCCGAAGTTTTCCAAGCACATAAACAAATCCGTGTAGTGGTGGAGTAAACTATAAGGACAAAAAATAGCAGGATAGAGAGAAAGAGAGAGAGAGAGCGAGAGGGAGGGAGGGAGATGGACGTATTAAACGAAAAGTCCAAGTGGAAGTTTCCGAGCAAATCGACGACGATAAAGCCACTAGAAATTTTCAAGTTTCGAAGTACATGAATAAACGTATTTTCCGGGTGTGTAAAAAAAATAACAAATAATTTTAGACAAAGTAATATGCCCACTAAACATGATTGAAAATTAATAAAATTTAATTAATTTTGCTCATCGTTGACGTTTGTTTATGGGACGTGAAATAAACTGGTAAGAAATTTTAATAAAAATGATTAAAAGAAAAATTCATAGTCACGTTATTTTCCGTGGCAATTATAATGTTGAGCTCTAGAGCTTTAGAACTCTAAGGGTTCTTTGAATGATAAAAAAAAAGTGAATTCTGGATGAACGTATAAAATCGCTGATTTTCGGTTATATATATACATATATATATATATAACATACCATTCATCGATCCATATGATAGTAAAATACAAATGTATGTTTTCAGACCTCGCAGCTACTCACATACTCATCCATTGTGAACAGGCTGAGGCTAGATATGGAGAGTTATCTACATAGTATATCTATAGAGATGGCTATACATATCCATAGATATCTCTCTCTCTCTATATATATATATATATATATATATATATATATATATATATATGTAAATATTACATAGCATCCGGCCGCCGTGAAACCGCGAAACGACGATTCTCTACAGATAAATCACAAACAAATAGGAGAGAGAGAGAGTGAGAGAGGGAGCTCGCATTGTACCATCGTGACAGCACCAGACCAGCAGTAGTAGGTAGCAGTAGTGGACCCTTGACTGCTGCGAGGGACTCCCGCGGGTGGCATATACTGCGAGAATACGAGTGGAGTTCTCAGCCTCCTCGCCTCCCTCTCGCTTTCGTTTTTTTCATCTCTCTACCACCACTCTCGGACTTGCTATAGGGTTAGGATACATCTGTATGTAGAAGCTCATATATATATATATATAAAAGCTCGTATATTTATTCGCCATCGAGCGACGTCGAACACGAAAGGGGCGGCGATAAACTTCACAAACAGGTCACAAGGGAACCCACAGACCGTCCGTCATAACTGATACCACCGACTGTCAAATGTCTGTAGAATGAGGGAAGAGAGAAACAGAGAAGGAGGTGATGAAGATGAGCTCGAGTGTGAAGAGTGAAAAAGAGGGTCGAGAGGGGAAGAACAAAAAAGAGGATCAGTAGAGAAAGACAAAAGATCATGGAAAATGAAAGCAGATATGAGAACAATTGTGAAAGTATGAACATCGGTGAGGTTACAATAAATCGAGTGGAGCTTTTGTATGCCCAAAATATCGGCATTTGAACTTTTTATTTATTTAGTTAATCATTTTTTTTTATAATTCGAATTGTATTTGAGAATTTAGTTATTGTAGGTAAAGTTAGAGTTGAAGAATAACCGTTTGCATAACTTTCTCTATGATGGATATACCAATTTATGCATTTTTGCTGCCCTTTGACCGCTTTCCTCCCACCCTGGGATTTGGCCCTCGCCCTCGTTACGCACGATCAGATTTACACAACGCGATTTTGGACGCGTTTACCGAGCTACAGTGTAGACACGAAGGGAAATACAAATGTCCGAACTGATGACTTTTTGTCCTGAGCAATTAATTGATAAACTTTTTGACTGTACAGTTAAATTCTCCACAGTTTTTATCTCTTCACTTCTCGATTGTTTCCATTATTTATCGCGATCCCATCAATACACCAATTCCCCCATTTTAACTTTCCTTGCCGTCCTTTGTGCCTGACTTTGAGGGTAGAATCGGCGTATGATATATGACATGGGCAAACTTTTGGCTGATCTACAGGTTACACCATCTTGAATGTATGTAGCGAGCTAGTGCTCGGCTTGAGGTGAACAAAAATTTCAGAACTAGCTTGGTTGAGACCAGGTAAGTTGTCGAGGCTTTGATTGCATCAAGATCGCATCATTATTCATATTATTATTATAAATAGTAACAATAAGTCATACAATTTGAGCTGCTATAATATAATTTAGTACGATTATTGTTCGAACAAAAGTCTCCTCTATTACGATCGCATTTCTACCAATTAAAATTAATTATCGAGACGAGAATTCGGGGCGTTTCACCGCTGCTAAGTGACCCGTTTCAACAATCTTTTGGCCTTTCTACTGGTGGCGCTATTGCTCATTTCTTCGGAGAAAAGTCGACCTGTGCTTAGCGAGAGAGAAAGAGAGAACTTTTCGCGCCCAACTTTACCTCGTAAACTTTACCGTACTGCGTATGGCCTTTAATATTCGAGAGTTTCAGGATCCATTGTCGTTATCATTTACGGCTATCGTATAAAGCGAAAACCACTGAATGAGATATCGAGCGATATAAGAAGACAGACTTTTTGACTTTTATATCTGTATTTCGAGGGCGATTAAAGAGAGCATGGTGAGGAGAAGTTTTCTCCTGTTAGGTGAGAAAATTTAGGACCTCGTCCTAGTCGTCTCACCAAACTGCCGGACGAAATTGTGATACGCACATATACGAGTACGCACATATGTATGTTGTAAAAAACGCGAATGTATAGAAAATAAATGTACTGCGTAAAAACAACCAACTTTGTATACCAATAAATCAAAAATTTGAGTTTGGAGTTTTTTAAAAAACGTTTTTTTTTAATCTTTCGATCGTCCTGAGAAACTCATTAACAAACCCAGAAATTGTGCTTTCACCTTATGCGTTCAAGTTGATCTGAATGATCCTTGAAACTGAAAGTTTTGTTTAAAAAAATGATAACCATTTTGTTTCTGCAGGCTGTGAACACATTCATGAAGATTCTGCGAAATTAGTATAGAGGAAAAAAAGCGGGTATGTCTCGCCCATTAAAAATACGCATCCGTATAATAATGGTAATAATAACAAAAGACGTTTTCAAACGAGCAATATCAATAATCTGTATAATTGCGATCTTAAATAGAACATTAGATGTTTTAAATAAATATTAGATGTTTTAAATAAAACATTAAATGTTTTAAGTAAAACATTGGATGTTTTAAATAAAATATTTGATGTTTTAAATACAACATTAGATGTTTTAAATAAAACATTAGATGTTTTAAATAAAACATGAGATGTTTTAAATAAAACATTAGATGTTTAAAAAAAACATTAGATGTTTTAAATAAAACATTAATTGTTTTAAATGAAACATTAGATGTTTTAAATAAAACATTAGATGTTTTAAATGAAACATTAGATGTTTTAAATAAAACATTAGATGTTTTAAATAAAACATGAGATGTTTCAAATAAAACATTAGATGTTTAAAAAAAACATTAGATGTTTTAAATAAAACATTAGATGGTTTAAATAAAATATTAGATGTTTTAAATAAAACATGAGATGTTTTAAATAAAACATGAGATGTTTTAAATACAACATTAGATGTTTTAAGTAAAACATTAAGTAAAACATTAGGGCCATGAACAATCTACCAAGTAGCCATTTCATATACTCATATGTACGCGTGTCCGTCGAGATGGCCAGCTTGCATATGCTCGTTTGTATACTCGCGCATCGATATCGAAGTAGAGTCCTGTTGCAATGCACTGGGAAAACGTGGCTATACCGGAGAACATGACGGTGCGCACGCTAATTGCCAATCAAGTTCCTCGCCCTCATATATGGGCCAATTTACACCAATTTAACCACTTTCCAAATTAGATGTCAGCGATTTAGATTATTTTCGGATCTCAAAGCCAACGTACTTTGCCTAGAAAAAGTGTAAAATTCGAGCTATAGCAGTTTCCTATTTAAAAAAAAACAGGCAAGGAAATGAATCATTAAGACATTTTTATCGTTTAATTTTTATCACTAAAAAATAAATTTTAGTAAATTTTTATTGCCGGACGATATTTACACAAATATTTTTCAGTCCGCACGAGTCTCACTTGATGAAAGCCAACAATCAATTATTCGGGAAAAATAATGAATTGACATACTATTTTTTTTTATTTGCTATAATTTACTGTTTTTTTTTCCATCTTCGATATTGAAAAAAATATCTCTATTATGATATATAGTCCAACATGTCAGATATATATATTCTGGATAAAAAATATGTGTGTATTGCAGGTATTATCAAAGAGTAACAAAGAAGATTCATCGTATAAGGCGTATTTATTGTAAAAGTTGTTGTTGTGCGTATTATAAAAGCGTTTATTTCTTCCAGTTCATTGTGATCTGATCGAAAATTTTGATATTGAACATCAGGAGACGAATTTCCATATTCATAATTAGACACCGAATTGGAGGATTACAATAGAAAAGAATCAATAGGAAATAAAGGAGGTGGGGAATTATGACGATTCGATTAATTCATTAAACAAAATCGCATCATGAATAAATAAAAAGTTGTCCCTAAAAAAAAAAAAACCAGCTAAAATTTCACACTTTTCTTGAGTTCAGTAATGGACTATTAGCTTAAAAAATGAAGAAAATCATTGGAATGGAATTTATCAAATTGTTCACTTGATATGTAAAGCCCCATATATACCTTGTACTATATATACACAAATATGAAAAAGGGCGTGTAGTCATGCATGTGTTCCGGCTAGCTATTCACTGTTTTTTACGCCCACAAAATTCCCGTAACAGTAATTGCCAATTAATGATATACACGCTCATCATTATTGTAGACTGAGTTGAGATAATATTGAGAGTGTATGAGAAGTACACATAGGGAACACAAAAGTCATATTTCACCTCGATTAGGTGCTCGTTACGAGCCTTTCTCATATGTGCAGCCCATAACGAAAAATTATTTTTCAAGATTAAAAAACTTGTGTTGGTGCAATAAAATTTATTAAATTGTTATAAAATCCCTTCAAGTATTAGAATATATTTTTAGTCAATCAATAACCGTACCTGACGAAGCGTTTCCATCCATCAGAACGCGTAAAAATTTAATAAACGTTCATGATTATTTCAGGAATATTTTGCTTTGCTCGTTATTTATTTCATATAAGGCGACCAGCATTAATTCCATTTTACTTGCACAACAATTGCAGCTTCGCAAAATAGATTTTATTTGAATGAAAATAATTTCATTTCGTCTGCTCAAGCTTCATTTAATTTGCATAAATTCATTTTTCATTCTATACCATATTAGTCAGCGGTGTGTTAATAAAAGAGGAAGTGTGGAGTTAAGAAAATAGCTGAGATAAAATGATCCAAGAAGTGAGTACGAACGAGTGAGAAAGATAGACATTTATGAGCGAGAAATTTAGACACAATAATAAATTATTGACATGCCAATATAATCGTTGGTACGCCTCTGCATCGCTTATTTACCATGAATCCAGCTAATTAGCTACCGCGAGTAATTCAATAATACGCTCGTAATGAATAAGCATATCCCGGGGTCAAAGGTGTGTATAGTATAAATAATTTCTATGTATATTATATTCGAGTCGATACGACGTATATATACATATAGCATATACATATACATATACATACATATACATATACATATACATATACATACATATACATATACATATACATACATATACATACATATACATATACATATACATATACATATACATATACATATACATATACATATACATATACATATACATATTGCATGACCAACGAAGTGACTAATTACGTAGTGTGTTTACCGATTTCTACAAAGCAATCATGAAACGAGAAACGTGACTAATTAATCTCTGATTCAATGATGAGGAGAGAACGTTATTTTTCAGTTAAGGGTTAAAAATCAAAGACCCGCCAATAAAAATTTACATAGTCGAGTATGAGAACTTCAAATAAAACTCGGAAATGTCCCTACATATTATATAAATTTCCGGTATTACAAAAAGGAATATATTCTCCCCAGTTGAGTCGATTACTTCGTGCTGCTATCACATGGAAAGCGCGCTGTACATCGCTTGTGAATTATTTGACATTTTTACGCCGCAGTTAACGACTTAGCAATAGTATTATTTCATTTTTTACGAGACCACGCGTAGATATACAAAAAAATACGACGATATACACATAGAATAGTGTAGACCATCGTTAACTTTATGTAAAATTGTCAAATAACACGATAAACGAGAATGTGTCGCAAGGTTGCAAAAGAGTCAATGTCGCGCTTTACCTATACATATTCCTGCGGTTATAAATTTTTTGAATCACCACTCTCGTCAGTCTCACGCGTTTTTTCTAAAACACCAAATCTTTATTTACGAAAATAAAATGGACCAACCTTAATTTATAACTTTTTAAATTTAATAATAATTAAAATGTATACGATGCTTTTTGATTAGAAGTTTTAATCTAATGTTGACTTCATTCTCGATCAAAGTGAAACATTCAACGTTAAACATCGGTTGGTCAATCTCGGCTACAAACTATTTTTTTTTTTTAATCCGCACACGCTTATGTTTTCTGTTACATTTCACTTTTTCGAAGATCTTCTTGAATTCGCTGATTTAAATAAATTGCAATCAATACTGCCGCCAATTTCCACGCATTGAATTATAAATCATATTGCGATATCCATAAAATCGAACTCGTAGAGTAGAAATACCAACATTTTTCCAACTATTGTCAATCCACGTCAATATAGCGCGTACACGGTATAAAAAAAAAGTGCATAACCACCGGATCATCATTGAAAGATGGAGAGGGCAGAGCTGCCGCACCAAAACTCACGTAAAAATTAGGGAATTAGTCAGGAACGAAGAAAATGTCCGACCATCCCACAGCCACTATAAACCGCTTCGCTACTACAAGTAATAACGATGTCCTAATTAATACGATGGATATTCGATAAAATTCACCTCTCTCAGAACCGAAGACAACACAGAATTGTTAATTATACGTATCGACGTTCTATTTAATTTTTTTTATTTTTTCAATTATTCCGGAAAGCCTGGCAGTAGCGCATACCGTGATCGTATGCAAGGATGAAAAAAAAAACTCCTTTTATACCCTCAATTCCTCTCAATTCCTGTATCGACTTCTCCTCCTAATTAGTCTCGGCAAAAAGTGATATTCGCGAAAGGCGGCAGTAACAACAGCGATAGAACATATATATATATATCTATATATATAGATATATTGACGCAGACCTCGAGCTTACCAAGCGCCCCCGTAACTTATTTATCATAATTAATCGGCCAGGCAATTACCCGAACAATATTTTCACAACGAATTACTACGTTGTATTTTATAGATGTGTGTCGATCGATAGTCTTACCTTATCGACAAGTACACAGTAGGTCTCGATTGGATTGTAATATTTTATATTAATTAATAATTATTTGACGAGGAATTTTAATAATTTTACTTGCTTTATATATGGATAATTCAATGATGTAACCTAATGAATTCATAAAATATTACGAGATGGGTACTGATGTAACATATGATATAACGAAAAATTCAATCTCGTAATATGCAAAAATATCTAAAATAATAATTAACATTTTTGTCAAAATTTTCAATATATTGACTTTTAAAAATTTGCTCTCGCGAGAATACTTCAAGATTACAACAGATATCTATTCTTGGGGTCTAAGGATTCGTAGGTTTAGTGATCGATTCCACGAATTTATAAAACACAGGATTATCCATAAAATGGGAATGATTAAGTATTGACACGATCAGTACAAATTTTTATTTCTTTACCATAATTTTATAGAATAAAATTATTATTTTTTTAAGTTATGAAAATAATTTGATGAACGAGATATTAATTAGCCCGGATATTTTTCACCTCAATATTCTACCAAAATAACTTTGACATTGTGCGCAATGTAGCCTTACAATGGATTCAAAATGGACACGAATATTACGACTAAATGGTTGATCGATAGATATCGGCAAGAGGGAAGGATGGAGGCGAATAAAAGTGTCCTCAACGCGGTTTTACCCTCTTTCGTGTGGTAAGAAACCTACCCACGTATATAATCAATCGTATCCGATGTCTCTCGAGAAAAGCATCAGTCAATCTTCCCTCTAAAGGAGGTATGTGACCCTGACTCCGTTCATATCCAGGCATCCTGGTAAAAACGCTGGGGTGTTCAATTCCTTCGATGACTCGGCACGACCATTGGCAGCGAAAGAGAGAGAGAGAGAGAGCGCCGGAGAGTATAATAAAAAACGAGCAAGAGAGAGAAAGGGATCTCTGAGGCTCCTGTTCAGGGTGCCAGATTAATTTCACCCGAACAGGGCGTGAGTTGACCTCGCACTGTTGTAGGGTCACTTTCTCTGTGACAAACACCCCTTTCGACGATCCCTCCCCCCATTTGCTAACCAGCAAACGGCCAAGTTTTGTCATTCTCCCTGGTGTATCCCAATCCCTTTCTTTTTTCTCTGGGCTTTCACTGAAGCTGGAACTCGAAGCAATTACGAGGGTCGTGCGAGGCTACTGAGAAAGTATGAGAACGATTGGAAGAAAGAGAGAAAGTCATCACCAGTGCACAAGAATCCCGACAGAGCTTTCTAGTTGCGGTGCTAAGCACCAAATTGTTCCCTCAAATTAGAGTTCTCTGCTTGGTCTGAAGTACGATGTCGTAAAGGATCGAGGATTTTCACTCTGAGAGGGCAATGAGAATAAAACATGAGAAGTTCTGTGAGATTAATCAATCGATGACAAATTAAACGATCGAAAAGTTTCTATACGATAGTAGCAAAGTCTGGCAATTAGAAATAGGACATGTTACCAAAAGGGAAATTTTGCCTAAGTCTCATAGGATCGTTGCTTGAGTCACCAGAGTTCTGGGCATGGTGAATTCGTTGAGACGTAAAGTGACTATTAAGGATCTCCAACGACGTCTAGTACACATTCCCCATTCATTTTTGGCAAAGTCGATTAAACTCTTGTAATGTTTTCATAGCAATAATTCTGTCACGGTTTAAGCATTGCACAAACTGATTTTCTAGCCTGTACTGCTAAGGATTTGCAGATTCTCTCTCGATGTAGTAATTATGAAATGCCAAATGGAATCAGAAAATGTCGACTATTTTCCGCAGCGAGGATAATCATTTCAATTTCGACCATTTCCATCATAACAATTGACGATCATAGATGATTTCTAATTTACCACATCTCGTCAAATATTTGTGCAACGTTATCATAAAGCTCTTTTCTCTCTACGTTATCGAGATAACTCAATGATACTGATCAATTATTTATCGAACAGATGATTCCAGCAAAACCCTTCCGAACTTCTCTAAGCTACGATGATAATACAAAGGCTGATAGGGAAATGACGGCGTCACAAACTTCAACACATTTCCGTCATAGAATTTCCGTCATAGAAGATTGAAAGGAGATTTTTTTTTATCTGTATTATGTTGTATCGTATCTTTTCTGAGTTGAAGAAAACTTGAAACGTTCTGCACCAATGCGTACGAGACGAAGAGAGCGGTGAGATATAACGAGAAAATGAGATGGAAAGTGATAGAGGGTACGAACAGAGAGAGAGAGAGAGAGAGAGAGGGAGAGAAAGAGAGAGAAAGAGAGAGAGAGAGAGAGACGAAACCATGCGATGACGAGAAGATGGAGAGACGACCATATATATGTATCTGTCTTCATCCATGCATGCGTCACACCCCGTACGCCCAAGGAGTTTCTATTTGAGAACGTTATAACTCATTGTCTGAAGTACAGAGCGGTGCAACTCGAGCGTATATATACGAGTGATGCGACTCCAGTATGTGGAGACTCTTCCATTGTTCCAGAGGCGAGAAACTGGAGGTCCCACAGTGTATTCTGTTTACTCATTGCATCCTCCGTACTAATAGGTACTAGCACCCATTGGTATGAACACTATTCAAGATGTGCCCGTCTACATTTTAGATATTCTACCACGTCGGCCACGTTCTACGTCACTTCCGGAACGAGATATTTGTTTGAATGAGAAAAATTGTCTCTGCATGTACCTTCCAAGACCTTTTCAGTTACGCCTCAAAAGTATAACCTCAACACTTTTTTTCCGAGTGTTGAGAGGCACAAATGTGAAAACATGACGCAAAATGGAGGAAAACATAACGAGAACGCGAATATTAAAATTTTCAACTGCGTGAGAAATCGATAAATAAATTAAATGCGTGGCTATCAAGCAGCACGCATACTTTTTTTTCTTTCAAAATCAGCGAGAGAGTCCTTAAATGTATGTAAAATTGACCTGCATATATTATTACTTTTTAATTCTTTGATTTAAAATTACGATAGACATTTCCGTTTATGAGCTGGCCATGTCTCTTGCTTTTAGCACGTCTTTAGTGCGTAAAGGGAAAAACGTGACCGCACCATAATACTATAGTATATAGGGGGTTCAGTCACAGGAGGCAGGTCGCAGGCGCAGAGAGAGAGAGAGAGGGAGAGAGCGAGAGAGAATAATGAAATCCGTGGATAGTCTAAGACGATGGCAAGGGTGAGGGGTGCTTGGAACCGGGTGCTCTTTACGACGTACCGAGAGTCACTCGAGAGCAGTTACGGGACGCTACGTTTTGCCGTATAACCCCTTGACTCGAGGCTGGCACGTCATCGTGGGCGGCAATAAACTCGAGTTCAACGATAAACTGACGAAACTAATCGTTTTTCTGGTCGCTCGATTACATACATATAGGCTCGCATACGTGTGCACGAGGCTCACACTCTAGTCCTAAACCAGTTATATCTTAACATACACATCGTACGTTTTTGAAAGCCATACGAGACACGTACACATAATCAGATACTATCCCGAGAGCTAACATTTCAGAATACTGCACACCATATGTGCATTATACTATTCTGATATGCAATGTGAGCAGTGAATTGACGTCTCAATACACGCCGAATCAGGACTGTAGACTGTAGGTGACACTGCGCAATAGCTCGACTTCCCCACTCTCGTCGTATACTGACCAATGAGCGTGGAAATATGTAGAACGAGAGGAGGGGGAAAAGCTCGAAGAGGGGATTGACGATTGAGAGGCAAGCGTGCATAAGGGAGAATAACTGTATAGAAAAAGTCGAGAACTATTGAGACGTTACACTATATTGTTACCAAGGCACGTTGATTTCATGAAAAAAAAAATTATGAAAGGGAAAATATATATTGCGGATACTGATTATACTGAAAGAAATTGTGCCGTTTGATTCAGAGAGATATATTTGAATTGAATAGAGATCTGTTTGAATGAAATAGGGTCTTTTTCAATCGATTAGAGTCTGCTTGATTCTAATAAAATTGTATTAAACGGGCAACCACTCGGCGTAATTTGATGAAAAAATAATAATGAAAGGGAAAATATATATTGCGGATACTGATTATAATGAAAGAAATTGTGCTGTTTGATTCAGAGAGATATATTTGAATTGAATAGAGATCTGTTTGAATGAAATAGGGTCTATTTGAATCGACGAGAATCTGCTTGATTCTAATAAAATTGTATTAAACGGGCAACCACTCGGCGTAATTTGATGAAAAAAAAATAATGAAAGGGAAAATATATATTGCGGATACTGATTATAATGAAAGAAATTGTGCTGTTTGATTCAGAGAGATATATTTGAATTGAATAGAGATCTGTTTGAATGAAATAGGGTCTATTTGAATCGACGAGAATCTGCTTGATTCTAATAAAATTGTATTAAACGGGCAACCACTCGGCGTAATTTGATGAAAAAAAAATAATGAAAGGGAAAATATATATTGCGGATACTGATTATAATGAAAGAAATTGTGCTGTTTGATTCAGAGAGATATATTTGAATTGAATAAAGATCTGTTTGAATGAAATAGGGTCTATTTGAATCGACTAGAATCTGCTTGATTCTAATAAAATTCTATTAAACGGGCAATTGCGTAATTTTCCACTCGGGCTAATTACGCAATTAAATAGAAAATAGATCCATTTTTCTTGATGTGTAATATGATATGAATATAAGACCTACAGCTGCATCTGTCGTTGATGCCTTTGACGGAAAATGGACGAGGCATACACCATGCGCGGGAATGCTCTTTATGTATATATACATGGAGCTCACCACGCTCTCTGCATTCAGAATTTTGCAAAAACAAGTATTCGTATATTTCAAAACTTTGGCAATAGGTACGGTCCTCGCTCGTGCTTCTCCCCACTACTCGTCGCTGGAGTACCGATTTCAACTCACTCGACGAGTTTTACCCTCTTCCTCCTCCTCCCCCTCCCCCCGGACCTACTTCATGCTCGGCTTCATTCATATCCTCCTTCTCGCACCAACAGCCCAGTTATGTCTCGCTCTCTATCATCCCCATCGAAGAGAGCGAGTGAACACACAAAGTGAACTTGTGGAAAGCCGAACTCAGCTTGAACAGCAAATGGGGTATTCCTACTAAACTAAACTACTTTTAGGCCAAAATCTTTCGATTCTTTCAGCACTCTGGTAACTCCTAGAAGCACATAAACAAGGACGTTGAGAAACAGTTTTCAGACCCGTAAGTATCATGCCTATTGAAACAGATGAAATCGAATGTTCAACGTTTCCAACTGTTCTCAGCAAAGTTCTAACATTTAGAATTATCTTTCGCAGGAGTAAAAAAATAATCAATTTTTGAATAATTCGTCAATTGAAGAAATATTTCGAATTTTTATATATACATTTAAAGAAATATATCATTAGCCACCGTACGTATGGGGTTTTAAAAAATGGTGATTTGAACTTTCTTTGAGGTTAAAAGTCGTTTATTTGGGAGGTCATTGAAAGTCCTGCTAAGCGTTTATTTCTTTCAGCGAGAACAATCCCTAATAGTTTTGTAGTATTTCTCTTCTTCAACTTATCCAAAAATGCGCACACACCCACACACATAGATATATATATATATATATATATATGCAGTTAAACTAACCCTTTACTTTGCCCCCCCCCCTTCCGCAGCACACCCCTTTGCAACCATTCGGCGAGAAGCGGAGAGTCTAGACTCTGGTCGAAACTGCCGTTATTCAAGCTTGGCCAGCCCTCTGAATGCCCAAGCCACTTCACCTTTCTCATTCTCCTCCACCATTCATACATGGCCACTGCAGCCTACTGGCTGCGTCCGCGAACACGGACCCGATCACCACGAAAACGAGAGAACAACGAACACTAGCCTATGGCAAAATTTTCCACGCGCGAAATTCCTACTCTCATATTTCCTGCTCCATCTCTCTCTCTATTTTCCTTCCTTTTGCTCGCCGATTTGTAGACCCCACACCATTTCCTATGCATAACCATAGTTTGAAGTTATTTCAAGAATAATATATAGATAGCGATTAAAGGGTCTGGCTCTACCACTTTCGCTTCAATCTCGTGGCGAATTCATTGTAATATACAGTAGAACTTTGATATTGGGAACTGTTAGGCCCGAGAGTTTACATTTTGCAAATTTCTTGTACCCAGCACACGTGATTTTAATTTTTTGAAGTTTTTTATTCGACCGTTTATCGATTAATATTGAGAATACGATAAAAAATATTTTAAACAAAAACTCAAAACGATATGCGGAAATCATCGGTGAACTCTATTGTACGTTCGTGGGACGTGATAATTACTAAAATGTGTCTCAATCTAGACTAATGGGCTTTTAAGCGTTTACGTAAAACGAGTTTGAAAATGTTGAATTTAGTGTATAATTTTCTGTATTGTACCTTAATGTTTTCAATAATTTCACGTCGATTTCACGATGGGATAAAAGTAATAATGCACTCCGGAACGACAAAACCATATTCGCATAAAAGATGCAGCGACATGCATAATCGTTTTGTATGATTATTCGAACGATTTAAAACTTGATGGATGGACCATTAAGGTGAAAGTTGATCGGCAAAAATGTCCCACAAATAAGAATTAAAGAAGGAAAAACGGAGTCTGTTCCCAACTGAATGCTGTACGAGACGCAGTCGCCGTCCTACTATATATATATCAAAGTGCATTTATATCTACCGGGTGTCTGATTTGGGTTTGGGTTACAATATGAATACTCGTTTGAGTTTCATTCACGAATAATTCGCAGCTAATTTTTATAGCAAGATGCGATTATTTTTTGCCAGTTTTGTCTTGACTATATCTATAATTTTATATACTGAACTCTCAGTTCACCTGCAAAAAATTTAAAGTTGCTAATAATCAACGTTGCTGATCAAATCGGCGTATGCCCCCCCCCCCCCGTCCCCTTTGAAGTCCAATAACTTTTGTCCGATATATTTCTTTATCAGAACGAATCATTAGATTTTATCACTCTTTCACTAAAAATGGAACACCCTGTACACTTTGTCAGCACTACAAAGAACAAACGGGGTAACGATAAAGGCGCTATTCCATTGTTC
This sequence comes from Dyspetes luteomarginatus, assembly GCA_963669185.1. Taxonomy (NCBI): domain Eukaryota; kingdom Metazoa; phylum Arthropoda; class Insecta; order Hymenoptera; family Ichneumonidae; genus Dyspetes; species Dyspetes luteomarginatus. Next base: position 19,281,048 of record OY769905.1, on the reverse strand, counting down.
TTCTCTTTGTATTTGAAGCAACGTGTAAGAGTGTCTCTGATGGCATATACGCCGGTGTAGCCTTTAGAATATCGCGGTAATGTATTTCCTCTGGACCGCGAATTCTAACGGCTTTGCTTTTTTCCTCACTCACTCACCCACCGTCTCTCTCTCTCTCTCTCTCTTGCTGCTAGTAGGAGAGGAGACAAAAAAACACTGGTGTAAAAAAATCGGATAGAGAGGCTCGAATATGTTCCATTAAGGAACAGAGAAATTTAGTTCACGAGGCAAAGGAAAAACACAGCGAGGTGCTAGGCCGAGGACTAGGCTGAGAAAGAAGTATATAATGAATGAGAGAAAAAAGAACGTATACAATGACGAAATGAGTCGACGATTAAAACCTGCAGCCCCAGAAGAGCGAGCATACGATTCTATCGAGTATGTAAAATATGTCGCAAAGTATTTCACAAAAACTTATGTATATGTAAACTATATAGGAGTTCTCGAGATGATACTCATTTTTATTTTGGTTTGATTTTCGATCCCAAATTTTTTTTTGACGTGATCCTATAGATACCATTTTATTAAGCTAATCGAAATACTTTTTCGTTTTAGTTCCTCCGCTATTTTTAATTTTCATTGGCAAATATAAGTACAATTAAGTCGTATCAATAAATAAGTTACTTTCCAAAATGGAAGGGACGAATAAACGAACAGCCGTACAAATGAACAGAACTGAAATGTCGACGAGACGAGCTCAAAAAGAAACTTTTCATTTATTTTGTCGATAAAGTCGAAAAGCGCGGTTTTTTGTTCACCCTTCTGGCGTCAAGCCATTATTATAATGAGCCACTTGAATCCCTCGAAAAAATCCAGAAGTTGATCAAATTGCCGATAGAATATTTTTTTTTCCGTGGTTTCTCAGTAACGGAAAATGAGGCAACGGAAATGAGGTAATGAGGTATGAGGTAATTATCGAATTCCATTTTTAAACAATTAAGAAATGTCCAAGTAGGTTAAAAAGACGAAAAATCGAGATTTTTTCTAGCGTGGTTGAAAAAACATGATGAAAAAATATTTAAATTTTAACCATGAATACGTACATTGAGATGGAAAGTACAGATCGATCGATGGATGAAAAAAAAAAAAATACTTCTTTTGCAGACCGTTGAACGTCGCCACAACTCATAGTGTTAAATCTCATCGTGCATGTAGCAAGCTGACGACGATAATTGAGTAATCAAGGAAACAGCGCATGCTCACGTGGAATGAAGCATTTTATTATCAGGGATTCAGAGAGGGGGCCTGAGAAGATAGGAAATGAATCTTGGGGTAAATTGCTAAAATAGTTATACTGCTACACGCCTCTGTTCGTAGCGAGCAAACTCGCAGGCCACGTGCATCAGTCTCATTTTCTTCATCCCTTCATTTTCCTTTTTATCTCTCCCTCTCTCTTTCTTTCTTTCTCTTCATTCTAATGATCCCTTTTCTCTTGTTCGTTAGTCCTTACGGTTCTGGGATTTGCAGTTTTTAAAATAATTTGGATGTTACAGAATTTTATGGACAGTTAAAAAAAAAGCGTTCAAATTCGAAATTTGCTGTTTGCTACCTCATAATTTTGGTCCACCCACTAGATTCTCCTCTGTGGGTAATGGCTTTCTCAATTCAGGCTTCCTCGTAGAGGAAGCCTCAATATAAGAAGAGTATAATATCAAATTTTGGAACGAATTAAAAATGGCAAATGTCCGAATATCCTTGCCACCTTAGCCAGTTTGTAGCAAATTTTTCTTTGATGAATGAAAATTTACAAAAGATGTATGAAAAAGAGATTTCTTTGTAAAAATTTCGGAAATTTAAGATTCCATACAATCTGAAAAATCTTGTCCCCCAGCCCAATTTTGTAGAACGTATTAGTTCGATAGCTGAAAATTTGCGAAAGTTAGAGCGATCACCTTCTTTCTACGAAAAATTCAAAGTACCATGAAAGGAGGCACCTATTAGCGATCCGGCCAAAAATTTTAGCGAGCCAAGGTGGTTTTCCACCCGACTTGACTGCAAAGTTTCAGTCGAGCCATTCTCGCGATGTACCAATTTGAATTTTGCTAGCCCACTACACACACACACACACACATGGGACATACATAGCACACTAATGGCACATACGGTACACAAATTACATACACATGTCCCACTAATGGCACACACACGACATACGGACATTTTTTCTAACCATAACTTTGTTATTTTTGCGAACATTTTAAATATTCTCGCATGAAAATCTTAACCCATTCGAGACGGCGATTTTTTTCGAACACGGTCCCCAGGAGCGATTTTTCTTCTTCTTTATAGTGTTGATATTTAATTATTGCACACACGGGGTGCAACCGGTCTTATAGCCTCGGAAATCAAATGCACACACGGTGTGCAATTGGTCTCGAAAGGGTTAAAAAAGGGTTAAAAAAGGGTATGAGGGTGAAAAAATAAATTTTACGTTAACAAAATGATAATTAATAATTATCTATTATCCACATGATTTATAGTAAGAGCTGAATCGCTGCAGACGAAATGTCTCTCTTTCTATCATCCTTATCTTATCTTTTTTTGTTCTCTCTCTCGCTGTTCAGCTCTGGGTCTGGCAAACATAGCTATAGCGTTCTCCTGTAACAAGAACGGAGCCTTCATTGGTCACAAAAATAAATCAGTATGACGAACGACATGGCAGCAGTGGAGAAGAGGCACTCGCTTGCTGGCGTTGCGGACCCGTTTAATTTGACATCTTCCGTGGGGCTTGGCGACGTTAGCTTAATTACATTCCACGATCCGCATCGCGCTCATTGTATCCTCGGACGAAGTTATGCTTCGCCCCCCCCCCCCCCGCCCCGTCATCGTAATCCTCGCCGTGGTGAGGCTCTATAGAACCGAGATAATACCAGAAGGGTTATCGAGACCAAAGTGTGACATGATGACAGTCCTTCGTCTGTGCCAGTAAAGAATCACGAACTAACTTAAACCACCCGATGCACCCTCAGGGTGCATCTTAAGTTCGTGCATGTCCGTGATCTTGAGCGAATGAGAGTGAAAAGGCGGAGACGCTGAAGCATTTATAAGTTACTCTTGATGTGACTTTCTCAATCTTGCTTGTCACTCTTAACTCGAGTAGTTAAAATGCAGAAGGATTCATCGTGACGTGCCCTTGTCAGAGAGAACAATGAACGTTGAAATTTACGACCATCCAACAATTACGCTTGTCGGGTGTTCCAGGAAGATTTGTAAGAACGGATTGGGCAATTAGAAAGGAACTATTTATTCTCGAAACTTCAATGTCTTATGAATAGTGAATTTCTTGACATTTGCAATCGCACCACAGTGTCAAGGATGGCGAATAACATAATTAATAGAAAAAAATTACAATTAATGGAGGACCTTTTATGACCTTTTTCTGCGTAATAGAAAATAAGAATTCGGAAAATTCGTACTTGCGACGTAACGGAGCAGATTGCCTGTTCTCATTCTCGTATCACTTCAGCGTGATACTGACAAGCATACTTCGAGACCACGTAACACTTTTCGTGTGTTCTGCCTCAATCGATCACTAATAAGACTATTAATCAATTTTAATGATCGGCGTTGTAAGTTTAGAGTGAAAGTGTCGTCGATCCGCCATTGCGTCATTGTGAGGTGGGTATGTTGACCCGAGTGGGCAGGTGAGCAAGAATGTAATCCGGGCAGCCCTGCAAACTCTACGATGGACGAGACAGAACACAATCCACCACAACGTCCAAGATCTATTTTCGTTTTCCTCTTAACCGAGAGTATCGAACGATTTTTAAATGTGTAATTTACGTGGCTCACACATACATAGGCCGGTGGCTCGAGTGTCGTTGTTTGCGTGCTCTATCGCGTAAAATGGGAAACTGACGTAGGTACTGACGTACGCCGAGAAAAGGGATGAGCCTAACGTGTGTTGGTGATGGTTGGAAAAAGCACGATATGCGGATAAAGTGTTCAAGTATAGTAAGAACGATTGGAGGGAACCATAGCGTGGGAGGACCAAGTGCCTATTTCGATGGAGAGCCTGCGAGAAATCTGTAAGAGAGCTCAGAAAATTACAGCTGTGGAAAAAGGGACAGAAGTTCAAGGGTGACTCGCAATGGCCAGACGCAAATTGACGTTGATTTCAGAAATTCTTGCAATTTTCCACCCTCAGTATCAAGCAGCAATAATGTTGCATTGTTACTTTTACAATTCGAGCACTCATAAATTTAATCTCCGGTAAAGCTGTGGACATATATCAATATTTTCATATTCAAGAAGTGACGAGCTGCTTGAATGGATCTTTGGAAAAATGGAACTAAATACAAGCAATGATGGAGAATTGTGTAATTTACATGGCTCACACATACATAGGCCGGAGGCACGAGTGTCGTTGTTTGAGTGCTCTATCGCGTAAAATGCAAGCTCAACAGCAATAATATTGCAATGTTAATTTTACGATTGGAGCACTCATAAATTTAATCTCGGTAGCTGGCTGTGTATCGATATTCATATTCAAGAAGTGACGAGCTGTTTTAATGGATCTTTGAAAAAATTGAACTAAATACAAGCAATGATGAAGTATTGTGACGATAGCGAAAAGCGCGAGTTAGAAAGAGTTTGAGGGCGTGATGGAGAGTAATCGACCGTCGTTGGAAACCGCATTGCTCAACGGAGCTTGTGACAGAGAGACGAACCAACCGGAGCGACGACTCATTGCCCTAACGTGTCAGTCGTTAAAGCTTTGAGAGTGACTTTGACCACTCGGGCGCTCGAGTGGTCAATTAAAGCTCGTGCAATTCTTTGCCGAGCTTTACAGGCTGCTTTGAGAGTTCAACAGAAACAACAGCGAGTGTATATATCGGCAGAGAATCCAACACCGACTCAACATCGGGATTCAAGAGCTTTTACATGCAAAATGTGTAGCTCACAGCCCGTTCACCTTTTTGTTGGCCGGCTTAAACAGCGATATTCGAGGCTTTTGCAGCTATTGTTTTCCATCGCACACTATTATTATATCATCAATTTACACGCCCACCAGATTCTAGTTCGAGTATACTTTGTCGAGGTTTGCTGCAACTATCAGTTAAGAGCAGCAGGTGGTTACTCTAACCCCAAAGAGATTTTTAAAATTAAGCTACATGAAAATCTCGCTTTATGAGGCGAATGCGTGTATCATATATATATAGTAAGCCGAGGATTGAAGAAACCACTGAAGAAATTACGTTCAGGTCAGAGGTCTTTATTGGCTAGGATATGCGTTAAGTTAGCGACGAATAACTGGATAGTGGATCATCTCTAGCATCTGAAAACTGGACACTCATAATCGGCTGGACGAGTTCACATCTGATTTTCACTATTTAGTGAAGAGAACACTGACTAAATGAAACACAAATATAAATATAATTTAGCCAAGTAATTTGTTTTTGTTATCTTCAAGAACATTCAAGGAAAACAAAAATAGCTTCGATCAACTGATGGTAGTAAAAAGTGTTTTTTTCCTCTGCGAATTGTCGGGAGTTGAAAAAATGGATTTTAAAAATTAATGAACTTTGAGCCAAATAAAGCCCCAATCGCTGAATCGAAGGTTTTTTTTTTTACAATTTTTTCTACTCTCGGATAAATTTAATCGAGAACTCAATAATGCGAGCTTTTGGCTTCCATGTTATCGTGAAAGCTAAAAGTAAACTCTCCACCACGTACCAAAGTAACTCTCGAATTGTTTTATCCAAGTTGTAGAATAATATAGAACGATATTGACTTATAGCTCATAAATTCAATGTATTATGACATACGTCATGGCGGATTCTTAACATCGTGGATAGTTAATAATGGAAATCATTGTACGATATTAGATATATAAGAGTCCCCAGAGAGTAGAATAACTGGAATTTATCTCGATTTATCAGAGAGTTAGTTATCCGTTTAATCCGGACATTTGAATTCATCGGCATTATCGTCCTGTACTCGAAGTTGAAGGGGTTTGTCGCACCATTGTATTGCCCATTTCTCAACGGTGAAAACTCAATGATGAAATTTCGCGACAATGAGTCAATGCTCTCATGGGGATTTAAAAAATGCCGAGGCAGTCTCGAGGCTGCTGAAAAATTGATCGTAACGAGGCACGCGAAGATTCGATAAATGTTGCGTTGCTTGGAATGAAATCAGGAAGCTGCGGCGGCGGATTATAACGACAGGAGGGCAAGAGGTAGGCAATGAACGATGTATATATAGCACCGCAAGTACCATCAAGGAGGAGATGGAGAATGAAAGGAACACGAATAGTAGAGAGAAGGTTTGAGCGAATCGGAGTCCCCCCCCCTCTCTCTCTCTCTCCTTTCCCCTTGGCTTTTCCAATTCCCAACCGCAAGGAAGCTATAAGTCGAATGATTAGGCTGTCGACTCATGAAACTCGTCGATAATGGAGCGTTTCTCTCTCCATCGAGTTTCCAATTCGATTCTCCGTTCCATTGGAACTAACTAATATTCGGCCTGGCCTGTCCTAACGACACTCTATTTGAGGTTTTATGGAAAGGGATGATTGCATCGAGTTTTCAATGGCGTACCATATTTACGGATTCTATTTAGCCATTCATCTTCTAATCTTTTTAACAGTCTATTAAGCACATCTGAGGAAAAAAATGAGCATTGAGCTCTGTTACACTCCACTGATTTATTTTGAAATTTACTTAGAATTCAGAAGGTGTAACATTTATCGCTCACGCGTCACGACAATCAAAAGGATTTGTGCCAGATTATGCCAAAACTCAGTTGCGTTGGTAAATTAGTATGTGACCAGTAAAATATTGTTTGTTAAAAATACGTTCTATCTATCAGGCATGCCATTTGGATAAAAAAATGTCGATGAATCTCATCCGAATTCTCTCTACAGCTGACCGAATTTATCGTTATGCGATATTGAAATTTCTTACAAAACAATTTGAATCATTGAGTGAAATTTTCTCGCGAAGGCAGACTTTTTTATGCTCAGCTTGCGTACTTTCTCTTTTTTCTACGCATTCACAAGACGATTCGTCAATTTCGTATATATGCGCTGATACTGTCGCAAATAAATAAGCTAGCTTTTCCAGACATTTGATTAAACGAGTAGAGGGAAAACAGAGTGCACTATATCTGCAATATTATGATCCTAGAAAGCGAATAATCCTGCAGCAGTATCGTACGACAATAATCCCAGGACGACGACCGCAGGAATTCCAACGTGGCAATTTTCTCGTTTGACTTAAGCGATGTCCCCTTAACTTTCATCCTTCTGCCTTATTTTTATCGAAAGAGGGGAAAAGAGTTGGAGCTTTGAGCAAACGGAGGAGATATTTCGGGAGCGTGTAACATATGATTCTTATGTACGCGTGTATACATTGAAGATTATGTTGCTGATACATGTGTGTGTGTGATAGAGGTGAAAAAGTAGAAAAAATATACGAAGACCGCGCGCATCAGCATCTTTCAGTGTCATCGGACACGAAGACACGCGCGTCTCAGTACACGACCAGATTTCCTTTCTTCGTGCCCCTTTTCCGGCTCAGAGATTGTCTTGAAAGACGAGTGAGATATACGGTTGGTGAGTGAGAGCGCAACTTTATTTTTTGCGTCCACAGAGAGGAAAGAGGAACGACGAGGGATGATTAAAATGAACGTGGGAGGGGCGTGGACTTGACCCTACCAAGATGGTCTTTATCCACATCTATTTCTTCTTCATTTATCTCATCGTCCCTCTTCGTATCTGTCTTCGTCTACTCTGTGTCTTTCAATCTATCGTAAAACGTTGAAAGCGCTGCAAAAAATGATGCTCATGTTTTTCGGCATACCAGTAAACGAGATACTGACATGCCGAGAAGCTCGCGTCGTATTTTTGCCATCTTCCAATGTCACCGCTTCCACGACGCTGCACGAATGAGCCTAGATCGAGCAGCGTCAAGGAAACGGACGTAAAACAAAAAAAAAAAATCCATGAGAAAATGATCGAGAGATTTTCCGTGTATAGCGAAACGAGAAGAACCAAGACGCAAGGTCCAGCAATCTCGAGTGGTCGTTAGCCAGTATAGGGTGATTAATCGAACGAGTATATAGTTGTCTAGAAGCCAAGATATTCCAACGTAATGAAACGGGTTTGAAGGTTCTAGCCAGGTGACCAGAGTCTCTCAGGGGGCAAAACTATTTATCGCTTCTCTATACTGCTTGAGGCATTTAACCACCCTGATCGCTCGAAAAATCAGCGTTGTATTTAAATAAAATCTATAAACTCGAAACTATCAAATGAAATACTTTTATTTTCTGGTACAAAAATTATAAAAAAATATTTATAAATGGCAGCGTAGCAGCTGTAACTGTCAATGTCCACCGTATCGCGCGTCGACTGGCTGAAAGTAAATCTCAGTATCGGGAAAAAAAATGATTTGCTTATTCATGAATGGTGTGGCTATAATATCGAGTACAGATTTTTTTTTTAACACTAAAGTAAGTGTCCGTTTTAATAATTTTTGTACAAAATATTGTCCAAGCCATGAAATACCATGTGGCCGAAAATAAGAAAATTTCGTTTTGTACTTTCGAGTTTATCTATAGTTTTTTTTTTCAAATAAGCCCTTTTAAGGGCGACACAACTCATAATACTCATAGAGAAATGAAAATAAATAATTGAGCTTTGGGCTACGAAGAGGGAAATAAAAAGTGCCAGGAACAAAAAATAACTAAAGAGATCTCTTTTCAGCTCATCCGTCAAAAGTATAACTTCACTCTATACAACGGCGGTCCACGTCAAATTGTTTGCCTGAAATTGGCAGCTCGTACATGCGCGGCCAATAAACATAGAAGATTCGCCCTTCCGGTTTTAATAGCACTTGCTATTTTTTTTTTCTTCATATTGTGTTCCAGCGTATACCCTGAGGGTTTTTTTCGTACCCTGCCCATTCCCATCGTATCACTTGCTACCCGCACTTCGCTGAACTAACCTAACTTCCGGTGCGTCCGCAGCCGACTTAGCTACACTGTACCGCATTCGCTATGGGCACAGGAAAATTGCGGAAAACCTGTGTCGGTACAGTCGGTTCATTCGGCAGAGTTGTGGTGTTCCTACAAGGAATCACCAAACTCTGGAAAGATTACCTCCCCGCCCAGTGATTTGATGCGCCAGCCAGCGTACGGCTAAGCGGTCACCGCACCAAGTACTGTCCGCGTCCAACGCTTCTGCACTTTGGTGACCGCCAGAGCCACGCGCCGACCGCCCACCTATCGCTGTCGGTTATAGGACTCTTTCCATTAAATGCTCGTGATGCATCTCGTAATACTTTTTCTTTCCCTTATTTTTTTTTTACGTTTTATTGCCCACCTCTCGCTCGTTTTACGCTTCTCCTCGGAGAGGACCCGACTGGATCCAACTTACGCCTCGCGACACGCATACCTAACGCGCAATTAGCCCGAGTGTAATTTCACTCGCGTCGCCCATGAGCTGCAGCAGCTACGGCGGAAGTACGGCGACGGTGAAAAAGAGAGAATCAAGCGGGCAGAGAGGAGACGCCAACTCGCCCTGTCTGGTACCCTGGACCGCTTGACCCGGAGACTTTTGCCAACAGAGTCGAACACACACAAACACATACTGAGTGAGATAAAGGAGGATAAAACCAGAAGCCCAAAGACGGAAGAAAAAAAGTTTCGGGACAAAAGGTGAGGGAGGAAAGAGGTGAGAGAGCGGCAAAAATGGAAGGAAGAGCAGCAATAAAACGAGAACCAACGTAATTAGACTCACAATCGAGATTCCTCGTGGTACTCTTAGATGCAAACGTCAATTGCACAGCAAAAACTCACGTGTCAAATTTCAAAATGATTTTCTTCAGTTACCAAAATTCTTCAATGCTTCAAGGCGATTTTTTTTAACACTTCTTGCCCCTCACAAACTAACATTTCATCAGACACCATTTTGTCTTTTTATTGCTTCATTTTCATGGTCACCCTTTTATGTCCTCTTTTACGAAGCTTCTCTCACGTGCGAATATTACGTCATTAAAGCCATTATGCACGTAAGGCATAAGGTAATTTTTTTTCTTTATTTTTTTTTGCATTTTATCACCGCATGTTGTATAATCACAAGGGAAACGAGTAAAAAATAATTACAAGTGCAAAAACACTTACTCGTGGAACTTACCTTACGTGCAGCACTCCGAGAATACCCAAACACGCACCACGCACACACAAACAGAGAATCTACTTCAGGAATTTTGTCGGAGGAAAATGCAAAAATGAGTGACGAAAGTGCAACGCAAGTATGTGGCAATTACGAGAATGCAATGAATAAAACAGCAGGACTAACTCGACCGTTCTACGAAATGACCTCTCAGTACCCCGTAACCTCTTTCTGCTTTTCCTCTCCATATACGTAGACGGAGCTTTTTTCATCTCACTTTTTCCCCTCCCTCTGTCAATCTACATATATGTAGTACCTTGTACAATATATATATATATATAGTGTCAGTATTTACCAGTATCAGTATTTTACTTACTCACATTCACTAATTGTAATTCCGAAAAATACCTAATTGTAATTAGATCAAAAAAGACGATTAATTTTAGCCCATTATCATCCAGCTTGTCAACGCAAAGGGCTAGAGTCTAATCTTGAAATATATTTAAAGTATAATATTAGTACATGCCGAGGAGCCTCGAGATTGATAAATTTTTCGCGGTGATTCTCCAATGTCATAAATGCGTGAAAAAGATGTAATAAATGTTAAAACGATGTAAAGGCGTCGATCTGTACATATAACAATCGACGACGTCGTTTCGTTACCACTGGACCGCGTAATAATTTAGGTAGGATTTCATCAGGACATAAAGGACACCAAAGAGAGAAGAAAAATATATACAAAAGGGTAGAGGAGGTTTGGAAGCTTTGCCGGGTCCGGGTAGGCTATAGTGCAAGAGGCTACGAAGGCCTCGTAATTCCGGTATTAAAATTGCAAACTACGCAACTGGGCGGTGAGGCGAGTCGGGGTAAAGCAACAAGGCAGTGAATCCTCGTGTACGACTTTGTCGGATCCGGAGAGCAACTGCTTCTCTCTCTCTCTCTCTCTCTCTCTCTATCTTTCATTCTGTTTCCATCTCTCATTCTGTCCCTATCTCTCTCTATCTTTCATTCCGTCTGTACCTCTCATTCTGTCTGAAAGCCTAGATCCAACAGCAGAAAGGACGAGAGCTGATGGTGCAGCAGTTGCAATACGTAGTATTAATAGTCGGGGTAGCGGAAGAGCCAACCGGTAGGGAGGGGACGGGAGAGAGAGAGAGAGAGAGAGAGAAAAAACCAAAGAGGTAAAAGATAAAGAGAGGCACTAAATGAAAACCGTTGTTAGCAGCGTACGCTTCCGCAGACTCATGTCTACTCGCATCGAGCGTCATATTAAAATCGGACCATTGTTCGATACCGAGTATTCGTTACACAAGAGTGAATGAGAGAGACCAAAAGGGAGGGCAGAAAGAGAGAGAGAGAGAGAGAGAGAGAGAGAGGGAGAGGGAGAGCGAAGAATAAAAAGAGATGAGAAGATAACACAAGGGTGAGAGAAGAGAATGAGGAACTACTTATAGGTGGAGTATTATAAAAAGTGCAGACACAGCCATTGAATCGATTCGTACCACCTGTTCGCACATTCGAGAGGCTTACTAGTGATATAAAGGAGGTGTTTGGTACCCAACCAAAAGGTCACTGCCCTTTATCTATCGATGCAAGCAATTTTTTTTTTTTTTTCACCTCTTTATGTTTCCTATTGTTGAATTCTACATCGCAATTTATACTCGCAAAATTGGGGACGGTTGGGCCTCTCCTTTTTTTTGTTTCGGTCATACTTTGATCAATTTTATTATTATTCGTTAATTAATTCAGCTAGAAATTATATTCTTGTATTATTTTTTGTGTTTTCTGTTATTTTCGGTGCGATACCATGACATTCATACTACGGTCATGTGACCGTCATGTAACAGTTTTACCAACAATGAGGCATAAAGCATTGAAATGCTTTCATATAAATTATTGAACGGAAGTCGTTGCAAGGAAAGTCATCGCACGAATACATACAAATACTTGTTTTCGGCTCACAGACCATAGAAATTTGTATATTTTTTTTATATTTTTTTCATAAAGATTCGTGAGAATTTCGGAAAAACTAAATTTCATGCGATCTTCGTTTATCGATTCTATTAATCGTGCAAAAATTAACTTTCGCCCGAAGAAAAATTTTGATAACGTTAATCGCTGGAGAAATATCTAGTTATGGAGTCGACAGTATCAAAATGGTCAGATTTTATTCGAGTAAACAAATTAACGTCGTTTATAACAAATTGTACTTAATTGTCTGTTTTACAGGTAGGATAAATTTGAAATTGTTTTTGTTAATGAAAAATTTGAAATTTTTGGAATTTATGGAATTTTACCACAATTGATGGATTTAGAAAATTAATATCGCAAAAAGTGTTAGTCACAATTATGTAAGATCTTTTTAAGGTGAAGTTTCTAAAAGTGGCCAATTCCATAGTCGCGGACATATTTAGTTGAAGCGAATCTCGTATTTACTGATCATAATAATGGTGTATATTTTATAATGCTATAGAGAATAATTGTGAGATAGGCCCGAAAGAGTACAGCAGAGTAAATGTAAATGTGGACAAATAAATGTATACGAGTATCCTGTGCCATTTCCGTAGATTGTACAACGTACGATGTTTCTCCAGTGGGAATTTACTCCACCAGACTAAGTATACTCGTAAAACGGAATACTCGCCGTGTTGAATTAGTCATTTAGAGAAGAGAGCAGAACCTCATCAAGATAACTCGGCAAGAGGCAACGCGAGTTTATCCCTAAATAAGTAAGTGAAATCCTAATATTACTTCATTTATGTTTAAAGAGAATATTATATATATTATAATCGCTCCCCTGCTCTGAGACGATAACAAAAATCTATTTCCCAAAGTTTTGGCATTTATCCATTTTTTTGTTTTACTTCCTCATGGAAAAAGTTTTCTTTTCATGTGATTTTTTTTTTTTTAGCGATTTTAGAGTACCAAAAGTGTTCCAATTAAAAAAAAATGTCCATACATGTGTTCGATTTACTAGCAAAATAAAAATTCCGATATCTTGGAAACGTCATGTTTCCAAATTTTTGAACATAAATCGGGCCTTATGCTGCCTTAGCTCGCTCCAATTTTTATACAGATTGGTAACGAATATCTCATTCTATTCCAGTTTGAATATTTCGTAAATTTTCTGCGTTGACGAGATATGCGGGATGAACTTTCTTTAAATAATGAGTTATCGAGGTAAAACATTCTACAGAAATTGGCTAAGGCATTTATGCATTTTTTTGTTTTACTTCCTCGTGGAAAAAGTTTTCTTTTCATGTGATTTTTTTTTTTTTTTAGCGATTTTAGAGTACCAAAAGTGTTCCAATTAAAAAAAAATGTCCATACATGTGTTCGATTTACTAGCAAAATAAAAATTCCGATATCTTGGAAACGTCATCTTTCCAAAACTTTGAACATAAATCGGGCCTTATGCTACCTTAGCTCGCTCCAATTTTTATTCAGATTGGAAACGAATATCTCATTCTATTTCAGTTTGAATATTTCGTAAATTTTCTGCGATGACGAGATATGAGGGATGAACTTTCTTTAAATAATGAGTTATCGAGGTAAAACATTCTACAGAAATTGGCTAAGGCATTTATGCATTTTTTTGTTTTACTTCCTCATGGAGAAAGTAAAATTGCCCAAGTAAAATTCAATAAATCACAATAAAAGTAAAATTGCCCAAGACATAAGCTCGCGATTATCGAGAGAGATAATATCGTCTCGAGCGAATGAAAAACAAGTAAAAAAATATCATACACGTTCTGCCATTCGAATATTCGAGTTAATCGGTTAAAGCCTTTCGGAGCTCGAAGCACGAGGTTCATGTCGTGTCGTTTTCCATATGCTCGTTTGTACGCGCCGGTTTGCATCGCAAATTTGCCTGGAAATCTCGAGAATCAGAGCCATGGATTTGCCAGCTTATGTCCTGCTGTACTATCAGCGATATAGTGCGAGCACAGTAGAGTAGGTTTATGTGTGTTATGTGTACGCAACAATTGCCCTCTACCTTGCCTCAATGGCGTGGACAGCATTCCACTCAATCTTGTCTCTGCTCTGCAGGCCGGAGAATTTGTCTGAGTGCGAGAGAGATAAAGCCATTGGCGATCATGAAGGAGCGAGAGAGAGAGAGAGAGTGACACACACACACCAAGCATATTTCAAATCGCACCTCAATTCCGCTCTCGTCTTGTCGACGAGAGGAAAAATTGGCTCAAGTGGCTATGTAAGAAGTGTCAACAATTGAAAATCGTGCACAATGAAAAATTTACATTTACGCCATTCGTTTAAACGGATTTTAGATAGAGGATTTATGAAAAACTTCATTGGGATGTAATTATTTAAAATATCTGCTTAGGCTTAAAGTTCGTTCTAACTCTCTGCTAATTCGGGCGTTAAATTATCTAAAAGTCAGACTTTTTTCTTACAATTGAAAATTCAATTTCTTTCATTCTAATCACTTTTCCATGATAATACGCACAAAAAAAATCATGTAAAAAAGACAAATTATGTCGTTGCAATTAGTGATGAGTGTCGACACAAGATTATTGGAAATAGATCGAGAAAACTGACGCGTCACGTCATTTGGGATGTTTTGCCGTTCCGGGTAAACATTTATGCGTGTATGCGTGATAATGAGCGTTGAAGGATTGATAAGTAACACCACTCGAAAACACAGACGAGTTTAAACGGATCCACCGTAAAACTACGTCCGGGAAATACGCGCAGAGAGGAGGAAATTACATTCATGAGGAGATGAGATGATTTTATCTAAGAGGGTGAAATGACAAGCCATTCCGCTTGAGATTATCCGACATGCGAGAGATTATCAACTATATAGCATAAAGACTCTATACGAGGGAAACACTGCAAAATCAATTGTAGAATTTGGTAGACCAATTAATGGTTTGCCACCTGCGAGTCACTTTCATGATAACATATATATAAACAGGCAACATAATAATATAATAGAATATTATATTTTATGTGTATATATATATATATATTAGCACACAAACGGTTTGTATTCTAAACGTTCTCTGCTGTCAATAGTGAAGTTATTTTTACTCCGAGTAAACGATACCAATTGCACCAGTGATGACCAGTGAATGGCCACTGTCATGATAAAACATTAATAATTGACATAACTATGTAATAGTGGTTGGCAGAAAAAAACGGTTTCGATTGTATTTTACATCTTCTCTGCTTCTTTTAGTACTCAAGTTATCTTTACCCCGATTTTAGTTTATGGTTTTTTGAATTTTCAATCCATGATCCATGAATTCATTTTGAAGTTCAACTGTGAGTTTTCCAATGAACATTTATTATCATTGGATAAATTACGTTTTTACGACTAATAAGACTTTTTTGTCTATACCTATATACATATATATATTATACCTATATACCTAATACCTATATACATATATATATATATTTTTTTTCCATTAATGCGTAGGGCGTCCAGCTACTGGTTCGTGTCCAATGTCACGTGTTGTCAATATGAAGTATAACCATTGCTAAAGAGTTTCGTGCTTTATTTTCATTTAGGTAAATTTTTATAAAGCTGAGCTAAGTTTACTGATTTTTTTGACACACCGAACGTATGTCTCTTTGTATATTTATTAAAATATTTGAATATGATTCGATATGATGAATATATGAATGATGATTGTGCATGAGAGACTTTAATTTATCCTGATCCTGACCTATTTTATCCCTTATCTACCCTACATCGAAGCAACTTTAATACTTTGTGTGAAGGCAATTCCATGTGAAAGCATATATTTGTAAAAACAACTGTATGCTTCTAATCTGCTAGAAAACTTCTCCCCTTCCAATTTTCGACATGCCAACATGCAAAAATTGTGCTGGGGTCTCGGCAACCCCAGTGTACGCATAGCTAGGGTTAATATCAACGTCAAAATATCTAACAAACAATCAAATGACAAAAAAAAATATTCCGTCGAAAAATCACATTAGGATTTTATTACGAAACACTATTTTGCCATAAGGATAGAAGGAATTTTCATTAAGTTTAGAATTATCTTTCGGCTCCACTATTCGGGATTGGCGAGAAATTCGCCATTTTCCTTCCTTGGAATATTTTGTCCCAGAAGGTGACAGAAAATTATCACAATGTCCTCAACACAGGCAAATGTCCTTGGTGGCAGACAAATTTATAAAAGCGTCTGTGAAGTATTCGATTTGAGTTATTTTTTTTTGCACTTTTACCAATATTAATTATTTCATTGTAGTTTCTTCGCAATTCGATATTTTGATTTTCGGCAAATTGCTACAGACCCACGTATATTTCAATAAGAACGAGAAAATCGATAAAAACCTCAAGTATCCTTAGTATAAATCTTAGTTTTGGAATTTTCATTAAAACGATTATACAAAGGAAATTATTATTGTACAATCCGCAAGAATATGAAGAAAAAAAACCGATAGTATGGGTAATTTTTTAGATGAGAAGTCATAAAACTACGACAGAAATTTTTATTCAGACCGCCTACACCCTCTTTCGTTAACACATCCGGCGACATTATAATGAGGCATGAAAAAAATGCCAGATAAAAAAAAGTTTCGAACCTAAGTATGATTAAGGGATATTAGCCAAATAGTCCTTGACATTCGATGGATCAAGTCGTCTAAAGCCATTGGCATCGCAAATACCGACTTCAATGTTATCCGCCGTCATTTGACCCTCAAAGCCTTCTTTGAGTGTGAGAATCGCGGTGTGCACAGCATCATCGAGCTCCAAATCCTCGTTGTATCTCTTCTCCAAGAAAGTCTTGCCGTTTACAAAACTTTTGCCCATTGCGGTTGCTTTCCATGCGAAATAAGCACCTGATGGGTCGCATTGAAAGAGATACGGCTTGCCATTGTCCCAGCCACAGATCAGAAGGGAAACTCCAAAGGGACGAACACCGCTTAAAATATAAAAATTACTCTTCATGTAAAAGAAAATAAAATCACGACAGTTGCAGCAGCAAAACTTTTCGTAATTGTAGTGATAAAACTCCATTTTGAATTGCAAATATGAGCTGTAAATTAAAAAAATTATCCAACTTATATCCAGGCAGTATAATATATTTACCCAGACTGAGTGTACTCTTGCATGAGCATAGCGACTCGCTGAACGAGCTGGGCAGTTGGAATTGGTTCCTGATACACTAGAAGATATTGCTGAGCCATTTTGCGAGCGTGCTTGACGAGTAATCGATAATCCGGCCCCATGCCACTGTAGACCATTCCAATGTGGGTTGTTATCATCTCCACTTTGTTCACACTATGCTCGTCATAGAGAATGGACTTGTGCTTGTTCTCAGTGGCGAGAACAATTCCATTGGAAGCTTTAATGCCCACACTGGGGGCACCAGCTGCCACAGCTGCTAGAGCATATTCTATCTGCACGAGCTTCCCCGAGGGGCTGTAAAATAAATAATTTACAAAATTTAAATAAAATAATGAGATTTTTAAGGATTTGGGCACACAAATTGTGGAATGAGAACACATGGCATAACCAGAAATTACAAAAATTATTCAAACAGATTTATATGTAGGTACAAAAATGTATATGATAATTTTGGTGCACTAAAATCTAAAAAAAAATCTTAAAATTTAGAACGTTTGAATCTGAGTTCATAATTTACGCAGCATCCCTAATACAGAAATTTACAGATGCACAAAAATCAACAAAATAAAAAATAATGTAGAGCAAAAGTATGAAAAAGACAGAAGGTTTTGAATTATTGACATGCTTTCATATCTTCTACCAATTACCAATTTCCCATACGAATTTTCAAGGACATTTTAGAATTGACAACTTGCATAAATATTCCCTTTTCAAAAACTGCACAATTTTTCTTTTCAATGATTTATTTTTCACACAATTTTATTATTTTTTCATTTTTTTTCATCAATGGGATAAAGTACACAATATTGATTTTTTATTTTCGATGAGAATAATGGTTTTTGGATAATTAATGATAATTAAACAATTGGAGACTATTTTTTAGACTTGCAAAAGAATTATCTGCAATTATAGGAAAATAGAAATTCGAAAATTTTGGATTAATGAAGGTAGTTTATATACTTTTGGGAATGATCTTTTTCACGATTAAAATTTTCGTGAAAACAATATTTTCAGACAAAGCTTGCAAGTGAAACTTGTTAAAGAAAGATCGTGCTTAAAAAGTATTATTTTTCCATAATGCTCCAGTCATGCAGCATGATTTTTAATTTATTGAAATACCCGGTAGAAAATTGTGAGGTTAGACGTGACGAATTGTCAAATTGATATTTATTTTGCATTAAATGAAAATATTCAATACGTTCAGGATTGAGAGAAAAATTTCTTCAGTAATAGAGAGAAATAATAATGAGTGTGTCAAAATTATATTTACCTGAAAGTGGTTAACGAAAAGCTGTATCTTTCCGATGCCATGACAATTACCTTGCAACTATAAAGTACCTGAAGTACGCCGTTTAAGCAGCGTCGCAGAGTCTGCGCAAGTACTGACGATGAGAGATGAGAGGCAGATTCTAAAGAGAGTCAGCCGGATGCTTCTACGTAACCTCGTTAATATGCGTGGCGCAAGCCTGCCCTCTAGGCTCGATAGTAGATTTTTGCTCAACTAAAAACTCCGTCCGGTGAGATGCAAACGGGTCAGTAAAGAAGATCGTGATATTGTGATTAAATTGGCGCGTAAAAGAGTAAATTTAAAACACGTTCGATTATTCTAAATATTCAATAAAACAAATTCTTATGCTTTAACCATTATCATTAATTTATTAATGGTACTTGATAAAAAGTATAATTTTACATATTTCACATGATGATATTGTACATTCTAATAAAGTCCAAATTATTTGACTTTATTACAATTTTTACATCTGATATTTTTCTCTTACAATTGATCTAATCTCCTATTGATCTAATCACGATGTAAATAAATCAATTTTTTAAATATTATTTCAGTTTTTCAAGTTATGCGAATTATTTACATTATTTGTGTTTTATGTAAAGTGTCATGGCGATGCGGAGTATACAGATTGAAAGAGAGATTTTGCCAAAGTTTTTCCCACATTTTACGGACACCATTGAGAGATCCGGGAAAAGATGATGAACGAATTTATTGATAGTTACGAGTGCGTTTCAGAGGACCAATAATTCATTTTTATTTTTATACATTGACTTTTATTCATTGAACGAAATTTCTCACCTCTGCTATCACTTTCATGACTTCTGTACACAGACAATAAAACGATTGGCACATCTTTGTAGATCTGCAAGAAAATACTCATGCCATATCTTCAGATATAAGGGCATATATATTTGCTGGAGATGGGAATTTTTCGAATTTTAAATTCAAGCGCGAGGATGAGTATTTAACCGCTGAAAACAATCGCAAAAGATATCGGCAAAGAACAAAAAATTCTCCAACTCTTGAGTGATCTCTCGAAGATATGCCCAATATCATTATTTGATGGCCAGGATCTTCGTGTTGCCATCATCATCGATCTTAATGCCTGATGGCTTATTGCCTTAATGTCTGCTTCTAATTACTTTAAACTCGGGTTCTTAATGACATCACACACGAGCATGCAAAAGGAATTCTTTCTTAATATCCTAAAATATATGTCATTGGATTTTTTTTTTTATACCAAGTTTGAATGAGGTTTAGTGTGTGCTCAAAACCGAACCCTCCACCTCTTGCCTCTGCAATAACTTTTTATGTAACCAAAAGTCCCATACGCACATGGTGTTGAAACGATGCCAGGAAGAGGAGTCCGATATATCGATTTCTTTGCACAGGTTATATTACCCTGTCCCAACCCCCTTAGCATCCCCTATTCTCTTAAATTACTTCGTGTGTGTACTTTTCGCAAAGTTGCTTGGGAAAAATATGCACATGAATATTTAATAAGAAACCGCGATACACATCGGAACGCTCTTTTCCTGGCATAGTTTCCATATTAGGCCATTAAACAAAATATCATGTATGCGACAACAGTTACGTAAAAAAAAAATTATCATCAGGGTACAGGGTGGGGACTCCAGTTTCAAGGATACGAAAAATATAATTGAAGAAAAATATAGTAAATTCGTGAGACACGCATATTCTTCAGGTTTAAGGCGAGAACGAACGAACGAACTTCTTTCATTAAAAATAAATTTGACCAGAATCAATAAAGCGAGCTAAGATATTTCATTACATTTTTCGTTTTATTGAAATACACGTTTTTTTTTCACGTAATATTTAACTTCATAAAACCACAAAAAAATGTTATCGTTTATAATTAATATCAATCGTCATTGATCGTCTTATATTTTGTCATAGTTTGTCAGAATCATAATTTTCCGTCTCACATCTTTTATGTCATTTACTAATCGTACATACAATTTAAGAATATTAATATATATATATATATATATATATATATATATATATACGATATCTTTAAATATTTACTTTAAATTTGCTTAATACTTTT
Organism: Dyspetes luteomarginatus; assembly: GCA_963669185.1. Classification (NCBI taxonomy): domain Eukaryota; kingdom Metazoa; phylum Arthropoda; class Insecta; order Hymenoptera; family Ichneumonidae; genus Dyspetes; species Dyspetes luteomarginatus. Next base: position 19,260,404 of record OY769905.1, on the reverse strand, counting down.
AGTTGAATTCATGCATTTCATTACAAAAATAGTATTTTGCATTTGTAATTTAAAAAAATGCATGGCAATGAATATTAAAATTTGCTTCAATTTCCATTCCTGACATTTTGCATGGTAGATTCTGTACTCGTTTTTATGCCCGACATATAAAATTGATGTAAGATGATGAGATACGTCGTGGTCGTGTTGAATATCTGAAGATTCAAAACATTCATCGGTTCGTACAAAAACATACAAATCACAGTTAAAAATGGTCGACGTTGCACCCATTAGAAAAATAACGCATGATAAGGGTTGACTTTATGGGGATTGCCAGTAACTTACCGAGTGTAAAAGGGTACAATCCAGGGAAAAGAAACCGTAGGCAGTGAACTTGACTTCTCGTTGCAACAGCTCAAATGAAAATTTTTCGAGCTGAAATATACCGAAAAGTCATAACGAAGGATAAACCAATTCCAGCTGGCCACTGATAATTATAATAATGATGATGATAATAATAGCGTCGATGTACGACGATGATAAAGGTGACGGTGAGGGATAATATCGATGAAAATATATTGACGTTTTCACCACTATTGAGTAGTGTAATTAATGAGAATGATTATGATGATGGGAAAAATATGCATCATTCAAAATTAACGAACCTTAGCCTTGACTTGTCGTCGAGTATTCGGTCTTTCAAGGACTTTGTGAATGATGATAATAATAGCGACGATGAACAATGATAAGGTTGACGCTGAGGGATAATAGCAATGAAAATGTATTTCACGTTTTCACCACTATTGAGTGGTGTGATTAATGACAATGATAATGATGATGGGAAAAATATGCATCATTCAAAATTAACGAACCTTAGCCTTGACTTGTCCTCGAGTATTCGGTCTTTCAATGACTTTGTGAATAGCCAGCTGGCCACTGATGATAATGATGATGATAATAATAGCGACGATGAACAATGATAAGGTTGTCGCTGAGGGATAATAGCAATGAAAATGTATTGACGTTTTCGCCACTATTGAGTGGTGATTAAGCCAAACAAAAAATTGTTGATTGTAGGGTCAATCTAGAGTGGCGTTACCCCTTAATGACAATGATAATGATGATGGCAAAAATATGCATTATTCACAATTAACGAACCATAGCCTTGACTTGTCCTCGAGTATTCGGTCTTTCAATGACTTTGTGAATAGCCAGCTGGCCACTGATGATAATGATGATGATAATAATAGCGACGATGAACAATGATAAGGTTTACGCTGAGGGATAATAGCAATGAAAATGTATTGACGTTTTCACCACTATTGAGTGGTGATTAAGCCAAACAAAAAAATTGTTGATTTTAGGGTCATTCTAGAGTGGCGTTACCCCTTAATGACAATGATAATGATGATGGCAAAAATATGCATTATTGACAATTAACGAACCATAGCCTTGACTTGCCCTCGAGTATTCGGTCTTCCGAGGACTTTGTGAATAGCATCAGGAGTCCTTTTCATCTGTGAACAGACAAAAAGGAAAGAAATCTGTGCTATATTTGCAAAACGATTCTCATTATACCAACGTAAAAATAGCCGAATACTTCATAAAAACCTCATTAGTTATGCTGGTTACGCTCGTTACAAGCATCGTGATCGGCAGTATAATACCGAGAAACTGAATTCCTGAATAGACTTCGAAGAACACCGAATCATCAGTCAGCGTCTCGACTGATGCGAATGGTGTAATTATGACCTCGGCACAATAAACGATCGAGAAGAATAACCATGCGATGACAAATAATATCGGTAGTGAATAATATTCCGAAATATCGGTAGATATCTCGTACAAAGTGTTATGAGCGCGTCTGATTGCAATTATTATTGGACAATCATGATAATTGGTTAACGCGGGGATCTCATCGTCAATGGGAGAACACAAACTAATTGGGGGTGTCGATATATTGAAAAGTGATCGATTTAGTGTACGAAATCGTATCTCGACAAGCTTCACCATGAGAACGTACTGCATCATAAACCCAGTAAGAATCACACCGGGAACGACATCATTGAATAAATAGAGAACATCAAAGTTGTAACACTTTACATTAATGGCCATCGTGGTAATCCAAGTTAGTGTGTTTACGAAAAAACATACGATCATATAGCGTCGACACGATTCGGATTTTTGCGAAACCCTGACATATGAAATCGTCTCATCAAATGCCATCAAACGATTGAGCAATCTCACCATCGAGGTTTGCTTCATGCACAATGATAAGAAAATTCCGATCACGGTTGCAAAACCCCAAGCTGCCTCAGTAACGTCAAGCAACGTACTAAATTTTGTCTTGCCGAGATAATTGAAGTTTGCTAAATGTTGAATTGAAGTTAAACTGACGCAAAACACGATAATAGCCAGGAGGACGTTGTAAATCCAATTAATATGAGAATACCCGAATCGAATGAGCCCCCGATTACTGGAAATGTTTTTTCTCATTAAATTTCCAATCGTTTCTCTTCTTGATATTGTCACAGGAGCGAGGCCAATAAGCTTGTAAATTGTCAGTAACGATTTCATAAAAATGTACTCGTTATTTGCAGTATCACATTCGCAATACTTTCTTGTTCTTGACCAATCGATCTCCTTCATTTTCATATTTATTTTTTATAATATCGTTTAAATCGTTAATTAAACACAAGGATGTTCGTTCTTTTTTTCAGCTTCGCAGTACGATGCAATGTCGACAGGATACACTCAAATACTGACTTGCGCATTTGGAAGAAAAAAAGCTTTCGCATGGAAACGGTTTGCATAGAGCTCAATCGGTACTTTCCATCTACCGAGCAGTTACAAGTTTATGTTCAACAGAAAATAAGTACGTATGCCCATCGATAGTTTCGTGTGACATATATAATCTTCCTTATATTTTACTACGTCAACATATATACGACACTCACGATTATTCCAATCATCCTCTTTTTTACTCTAAATATGTGCTGGCTTAATCATTTTAATGATCTTTAAAAATTGATGTTTAATCGTTTTTCAATGACAATAATATTGGAAGATTTTCGAAATCTTATCTAATCCATCCAACAAGGTGCCCTCTTCATGTGTAATTCCGTGCCCTCTGATTTTTTTTCGATTTCTCAGACACCCATTTTCGTTCAAATGTTTTATTTTTCACGCAACGAATTGAAATGTTTTTTTTTTTTTTGCAATATTGCATTAACCCATTCGAGACGGCGATTTTTTTCGAACACGGTCCTCAGGAGCGATTTTTTTTTTTTCTTTATAGTGTTGATATTTAATTATTGCACACACAGGGTGCAACCGGTCTTATAACCTCGGAAATCAATTGCACACACGGTGTGCAATCGGTCTCGAATGGGTTAAGGGAAGGCCTTAACCTCGCCTTCATGCTATATTGTAAAAATTCTCTCTTTCTCGCTTTGGCACGATTCTCATGATGCTATCTCTGTTGCACTCGGACGATCGTCATGTTTAGCCTCACCTTTAACGTAAGTCCCAACTCCTCGAAGAGCACGTTTTTTGGCACGTCATTAATTTTTTGCACCAACAGTTTTAAACTTCTTCATTTTTTGACCTATACAATTTTTTTTTCACACATAGTTAACGTCCGACCATTCCAGAGAGTATCTATCGACAATCAATAAATTATTTGGTAAATCTCGTTGTTCTTCTTCTCTTTATGTATATCGCCAGTTTTCAATGTCATGGCACTGAGGAGGAACGAAGTGTGAAGAAAAGATAATGTACAGTGTTGAGTTATGAAAGTAACGATAGTATTATGAACGACTGAGATTTTTTCGAATCGTATATTGGTAAACCGAAAAACTGGAATAAAGAGTTCTGTGCGAGAAAGAGGGGTTGCTTTTTATTTTCGAGTGGGGGATGATCGTACGAAGCTCTAAAAATCGTGACGTCCCAGCATCAGTGCTGATTTTCCCAGCAGGCCAGATATCACTCAAAGGCGTTCAGAAACTTTTGGAGTCTGAGTTGCTGAGATATTGGTTGGTTCTTATCCAAATGCGCTAAAAATCTTTCCTGACTCAAAAAACTGGGAAGAGTTTACCAGATATGCACAATAATATCGCGTCAGGGAGTAAATAAATATTCCTGAATGCTTCATAGAGAGCAATTCCATATGCACAGCTCGATAGGATTATATGAATTAGTAAGTATCTTGGTGGGGTACAATGAATTAATAAATTTGGTCATAATTTATCAAACGATTTAGGAAGATTTTATTACATTTATTTCATTGAATCGAACGTGTTTTTTTTTTCTTTATATTGTACTACAATTCTTATAAAACCATCAAATTTCTATCATCCAGCATTATATAATATCAATCGTGATCAATCGTTTAATATTTTATACATCTTTACACGTTGCAATATCATTGACCATTTTTACATGTTTTTAAAGTCTTATTAATAATTGACCAGCATCATAATTTTTCAGCTTATATCGTTGACATAATTTACTAACCAGATGATATACATGAATATTATTATGATAAGTAATAATTCAATATAATGGAAATTTTCATTAACATAATTGAATAAAAGGGACAATTGATACATTTTATTAAAACAATGTTTTCCATGTTTTTTTTTTTAATTGTTACTTCGTGGTAAATAGCAGAAATTCCTGGAATGTCCATTCGTAATATTTTTCATTGAAGATTTTTAAACGTTAGTTCTCGATGCTTACATTTGCAATTGATAAGTGATGACTAGATACGTGATGACCATGCTGAATATCTATCGATTCAAAAGATCAATGGACTCGTGACAGTAGGACTCGCAATGTGAAATAAACGCGTAGTATCGATCTTACGGGATGACGAATGACTCACCGAGTATAAAAGGGTACAATCCAGGGTAAAGAGTCCGTATGCGGTGAAGCTCACTTTTCGTTGTAGCAGCTCGAGTGAAAGCTGTTCAAGCTGAAATAAACGGAAACGTATCGAAGAAAACGAAATCATAATTATTATAATGATGATAATAACGATAATTATCATTAGGGTTATTTTATACGGTACGAAAGTATATCAATAGAATATGTGAGTTGAAGAAAGCCAATACATATACAATTGTCTCTCTCGCTCTGATGCTTAAGAAGCCAAACGTTATTCAACGTGTAGACGAAGGCGAGAATGGTGGATGATTTGGCGTGGCAAACACATTGAGTGGGGAAGAAAGCGTGGAAAAGATTCTTCAATAGAGGGAACTTTTTTTTTTTTTTTTTGTACCAGGAGAATAAATAATATTATAATAATATTAATAATATAACATAATCTATTTTTTTGCCAGTCGAAAAAAATGTTGTCTCGAAAGGTGGATTTGACCACCCTCCTGCTATCAAGAAAATAAGTGAGAATTTGTCATCGTCTTTCAGATCGATTATCCGAGTATATTCGCATCGATGATATAATAGCAAACATAATGTGGTTAATGGTAATTAATGGCAATGATAATGTCGTCAATGGCAATGAATGGCAATGCTAATGTGATCACTGGCAATGAATGGCAATGCTAATGTGATTAATGGCAATTAATGGCAATGATAATGTCGTTAATGGCAATGAATGGCAATGCTAATGTGGTCAATGGCAATGAATGGCAATGCTAATGTCATTAGTGCCAATCCATGGGAATGATAATGATATATATTGATAAACACGTGCATCATCCACAAGTATCCATATACAACCTTAGACTGAACTTCTTTACTGGCATTCGATCGTATGAGCACTTTGTGAATAGCAGCAGGAGTCTCTTTTATCTGCAAACATATACAAGCAAAAGAATCCTTCAGAATCTTTGCAACGAGCCTCATTGTATACGGAAATATAGTCGAGGAATCCATAAAAACCTCATTATTTATCCTGTTTACGCTTATGGAGAGTATCGTGATCGGGAATACGAGAACGAAAAGCCAAGAACTTGAGCAGATTATCATGGTCCATGGATAATCCTGGACGACGACTATGAATGGCGTAATGAATAAAAAAGAATTGTAAACTATCGAGTAGCATATCATTGTAATCGCGAATAAAATCGGTAGGGAATAAAATTCCGAAACATCGGAAGATATCTCGTACAAAGTATTATGGGCATTTCTCAGTGCGATGATTTTTTGAATACAATAATGATCGTTTGACCTCGTAATGCCATTATTAATGGAAGAACAAACAGAGATCGAAGATATCGATAAATCAAGAATTGCTCGATTTAGAGTACGAAATCGTACAAGAAGAAGTTCGGCCATCATGAAATACTGCATTAAAAAAAAATCGATAATCATAATGGGCAATACATCATTGAACAAATCGATTAACTCAGATTCGTAATATCGTACTTGGCTAACGACCAAGAAAATCCAAAATAGGGTATTCCCGATAAAAGGTAATATTAAAGAGCGTTGAGGCGATGCAGATTTTTGGGAAGGTCGAAGATACCAAATCGTTTCGTCAAATTTCATAAAACGATTGAGCAATATCACCATCGCATTTTGCTTGATCGATAATAATGTCCAAATACCGATTACGATCGTGAGACTGGAAACTGCCTGAACAACTTCAAACGTTGTATTAAGTTTGGACTTGTACAGATAAGAATTGTTCCACGCGCGTGGAACTGATGCACAACTGATGCCAACAACGAGAATAGTCAGGAAAACGTTGTAAATCCAATTGATACGTGAATACACAAACCGAACATTGTTTGTACCCAACCCAAACGTCATGTTACCGATTGGTTGTTTTTTGATGATTGACAAAGGAGCAAGACCGATGACCTTGAACATTATCAGTGTCAATTTTATCCATAATTTATCGTAATCCCACTTATTGTCTTTATGACTCGTTATTCTCAACGTATCGACCTTCTTCATCTCGATGCTTTTTTCTATATATTTATTTAATCACGTTTAATTCAAATTTTTAATATTTAAAACACGAGAATTTTCGTTCTCCTCTTTAGCTTCAGTCAGTTACAACGTCGAACGCATACTTTCACCGGCATACTGCACAACATATTCTCGATTAATAAAAGCTTCCGCTCATCACGATGGTTTAATTAAATGCGAGCACTCAATCAACACTTTGCATCTATCGACTCTCATGAGTTTGCGAGTTCATGGTCAGTGAAAACATCGACGTATGCCCATGGATAGTTTCCTATGTAACTTTGCAATCTTGATAATTCTGTGGTTCAACACGCAACGAGCGCGTTTATCGTGAATTCCCAACATTTATCATTTCTTTTTTTTTCAATGGTCTGAATTGTCTGGTACATAATGTCAAAGGTCTTGAAAGTTTATTTAAATTGTTGTGTCTTTTTTAATGACAGTCGACATGAGATTCGCGATATTGGAAGATATTTGGTATTTTATATGATGTTCCGGAGAAGATAAAATATTTTGCTGATTTCGTTATCGTTTATCGTTATCCTATCATCATGATCACTATATGTATATAATTGGAGCTATGTAATAGTGAAGGATATATAAAATTAAGAGAAATTTTCCGATACTTTTTTCTCCTCATCTGTCTTTTCTCTTATCCATATTTTCCTCTTTTTAGTGATATACACGATACAACAAAATTTTCTGGATCGATTGTCTCTTACCCGGCGAGCAACGTTCATCGTGCCAGCCACTAAAAAACCTAGAGGGCACAGTTGTACGCTCGATGCTCCCAAGTATGCATGAAATCAATCGGGATTGTCTCTTTTCTCTCTTCAGAAACAGTCTCGGCTCAAAGTTGGCTGGCTTGTCAAGCGCTTAGCTAACTTCAGACAGATTCGATCAACATTTTTTCATCAGTCTTCAATAAATCTTTGACGAGGGTAGATCCTAGTCGTTAACCTCCAAATACACTGTCTACACGTACGAAGAAAATAATCTACGACGACAAAATGTCTGAGGACGAAGTAGAAAGTTTTGAAATTACGGATTACGATTTGGACAATGAATTTAATATCAATCGACCCCGACGAAAGCTTACCAAGCAGCAACAAATGCTTGGTATATGGGCCGATGACAGCGACGACGAGCAACCGGCAAAAAGACAATCGAACAAAGTTTTCAACAAAGGCCCAAAAAATTATACAGCACCTGTTAATTTCGTTGCCGGTGGAATTCAACAATCTGGCAAGCCTAAGGTCGAGGCAAAGAAGGAAGATGAGGAGGGTGAAGATGACGAGGAAGACGATGACACGAGAAGACCTCGAAGAGGTGATGATGATTATGTACCGAATAGTTCGAGGTAATTTTTTTTTTTATTATTAAACATCTATAAAGTATTGTGTAAAATACTCAATTGCAGTTTCATTTTTGATCGATATTCAACATAATATACAAAAATATCTTCCTGTTGGAAAAAATAACTAATGGGAAAATGAAATTCATTCACGAATTACAATGTTTTTATTTATTTATTACAGCGACTCCGAGGGTGAAATGGTTTCCAATGCAAAGTCAAGGCCCTCGTTCTCCATGAATATGCAAGGTGACATAGCAGGATTGAGAAGAAGAGGCGGTCCTATTAATCCGGCATTGATAAAAACTGGTGTTGGCAGTTGGGAGGTTCACACAAAAGGAATAGGAGCCAAGCTTTTATTACAAATGGGTTTTGAGCCTGGCAAAGGATTGGGAAAAAAGCTTCAAGGCATAAGTGCACCAGTGGAGGCGCATTTACGAAAAGGCAGAGGCGCAATAGGTGCTTATGGTCCAGAAAAATTGGCAAAAGTTCCGGAAAAGAAGAAGGACGAGGACGCTGAGGAGGCAAAGGAGTTCAAAGTAAAATTGTCACAATGGCGAAAAGGTGATGGTCCGAGCAATGTCAAGAAAAAAGTACGATATCATTATCGTAGCGTTGATCAGGTCTTGGAAGATGGTAAAACGAGGCCAAATAAAAAAATACCCGCAAGTAGCGACATGAGCAGAGTCAAGGTCATAGATATGACCGGTCCCGAGCAGCGCGTTCTCAGTGGTTATCACGCAATCGCGAGTGGTCAAAAACGTCCAGATGACGCGATTGCGATACACGACAAAAAATTATCCGGTAATTTCGAATTGCCTGAGTTACAGCACAATCTAAATTTATTAGTTGACATGTGCGAGCAAGACATTATTCAGAATGATCGAAGAACGCGCAATTTGAACGATCGAGTTGTGGCACTCGAGGCTGAGAGAAAAAATATAACAAAAGTCGTCGATCAGCATGAACAATTGATCGACACTCTACAGAATGTACTCACGATCGTCGACAAATTGATGGATAACAATGACGAGATGACACTCAAAGAGACTGCTGAAGCTTTCAAAAAATTACAAAATAATTATTACGAAGAGTACAAGCTTTACGAATTGGGTGAATTAGCGAGTAGTTTTGTAGCACCGAAATTTAAGGAGAGCCTTGCAAATTGGAATCCACTTGGGCAGCCGAAACAACCGATGAGTCTTGTAAAAGAATGGAAAGATATTCTCGAGACCGGAAGTGGTACACTTCAGTCGCGCAGTATGCAGCCTTACGACCAGCTAATTTGGAATGCTTGGATGCCATCGATACGAGGCGTAGTACTGTAAGATTCACTTTTTCTCAGCATAAACTCTTCATATTGGTTTATTTTTCTCGAATTCGGTTGTCTCGAAAAATCATTAATTTGACATTACATATCCCGACTTACGCCAACTCGCAGTTACCCCATCGACTGCTCCCCCGTGTAGTAAATTATAGAGTTGGATAATACGACTTACCTTTGTTTCGACTTATGTCGTCAATGCTGGGAACGACCAATGGCGTAATTTCGGGGTATTACTCGTTCACATCGCCTTAAAAAAAATCTCTTATCTAATTTTTGGTCTGACACATTAACCTTTTTCAATTCGAACAATATTCACTCTGAATTCGTAACCAAAAATCTCAATAATACACAGCCACTATTTTTCATCAAAATTGCATAATTTCTTTATTCCAGGCCATGTACAATTACGATTCTTTTACTGATTATACCATTTTGTATTTTCTATCCTATCCATCTTGTTTTACATATCTTCGAATCAAGTATTAAAATTTCCCGGGTATCACAAATGAAATATATTAAAATGAAAAGTAAAAAATCAGTGAGTCAAATTAAAATCGAGAAAATGCAAAAAATTTAAACTACTCGTGTTGTTCCTGGATAAATTGCTTGATGTATTTTTCAGAGAATGGACGTGCAGACAACCAGATCCTCTGATCGAATTGATCGAGGATTGGATGCCGCTCCTTCCACCATGGATTTTGGAGAATATATTAGATCTGTTAATTCTTCCAAAATTAACGCTCGAGGTGGAGGAATGGAATCCATTGACTGATACCGTGCCTATTCACACGTGGATCCATCCGTGGCTACCAATAATGCGCAATCGTATGGACACACTGATTTATCCGATAATACGTCGTAAATTGGGATCTGCCTTGGGTGGTTGGCACCCTTCGGACAGGTCAGCTCGATTGATGTTACAGCCATGGGCTCAAGTATTCACAAAGGGCGACATGGAGGCTTTCCTTGTGAAAAATATCGTGCCCAAGCTCCAAGTTGCACTATCCGAATTCGTCATAAATCCTCATCAGCAACATTTGGATCAATGGAATTGGGTCTACGAATGGTCAACGTTATTGCCCATTCAAATAATGATTGGATTATTGGACAAATTTTTTTTTCCCAAATGGCTCCAGGTATTGGCACTGTGGCTCAATCATTCACCAAATTACGATCAAATAACAAATTGGTATATGGGCTGGAAGGGTATGCTCAATGACAAATTATTAGCCGAACCGGTTGTTAAGGGTACGTAATGATTTATATATATACGTGAATTAATTATTATATTATATTTATTGTTTTTATTATAATTATAGTTTATCAAAATAAACATTATTACATTATTTACGTAAGTTCTATCTGACAATTCTTGGTATCGCAAATCAAATCTTGAGGATTGAATTTAAATGTTTGAATTCAGAAATATTGGACGCAAACGAGAGAGCAAGTGTTGAAAAAGCGTTTCAGGGCGTGAAAATCATCATAATTGATAAATCACTTTTGACCGCGAGTCTACAGTTTATTATATTATGGCGAATTTGTTTGGCTAAACTATCTCGTTATTTATATAATAATAAAACAAAAATTATCCACAGAGTATTTCAAAAAAGCGTTGGACATGATGAATCGAGCGGTAGCGACACCCCAGGCTCATCAACCTGGTGCTATGGAACAAGTTTCTTATCTGACGAGCTTGGAACGAACTCAGCCTACGATGTCGCAAATACCAGCGACTGCTCAGCCCAGAATTGAGGTGGGTCAATATTAATATTTAGCGATCATTATAAACTTCATTCCCATATCGTTACGATATTTAATGAAAAATTTAATTTAACTTACAGAGGCTCGCTGAAGCTGTGCGAACTGCATCCCAGATACCCCAGGGCTTCAAGGATCTTGTGCAGAAAAAATGTGAAGAACGCGGCATACTTTTCATGCCAATACCAAACAGATATCGCGAGGCTAAACAAGTGTACAAAGTTGGCAATGTTCAAGCTTATATCGAGGGAAATGTCTTGTTTGTTTGTCACAACGGGACTAATTGGGTACCAACTCATTTGAATGCACTTCTCGACATGTCCGAGATGTAATCTCAATTAAACATTGTAAATAATTCGTTCCGATAGAGATCATAGAGAAAGAAAAATAATTGATATAATTTTAAGCATTGGTCACATTTGAATTTGCACCTTATTCCGTGTTCCTCGTCCACAAAAACTCGGTGAAAATTATTATTACCATTATTCAAAATTTATTTCCTTCACTATTTTTAATATGATTTATTTTTCATATTTTTACTATATCGGAGAGTACTCAACATTTTTATTAGGAATTCATAGCTAATAGCATTTTTAAAGTATCTTCGTTGATATTACGTAAACATCACATCGTACAAATTTCAAATAAAGAAAAAAAAACGTCTGAATTTTTAACAGAGTTAATACCGGAACGAGAAAACGATCATTTAGGGGGTGGGATTTTGATTACGGCTCGTATAAATTGCTTTTCTATTATTGGAATAATCAAAAATTTGAGAAAATTGGCATAAAAGTGACGTACACGGTCATTATAGAATCTCATTTCAGGAAGCTCCTTAATCAGGAAGCTTTAGCCATAATATCAAAAGGAATATTTGTAACGTTATTAGACGTGGAAACAGACACGCGTAGAGGGGTCAGAGATCTCGAAGGTGCTCGTTATACGTATTAAAATCCAATTACAAGCAAGCACTGATGCATGCACGAATTATCCAGAGTATATTATTACAGTTGTAGCCGGAACCCATTCATGCAAAGTATTTCGATCGTCGGATAAATACACGTTTCGCGTACCGCTCAATCCATCATATTTATATGTTGAATGAATAAAAAAAAGAGTGTATGAAATGGTTGTATCGACTCGGAGCAAATCGACAATGGTCTATGCGATTAGTATAATGTATCATCTATATATACAGTAAAGCCTCGATTAATCAGGACCGAATTATTTGTGCGGTACTGAATTTTTTTTAACCCATTTTGGCCATTTGCCAGTTTCGTTTTTCGTATAAATTAATATCAAAAACAAATAAAATCTATCTCTTTGTTAATCAAAAATGTTAGAATTAGCATAAAATAGGATACCAGCGATAAATTATTCATTTTTCTTCGCTTCTTCAGTTATATTAGAGGGAATTCGATTATTCTTCGTTTTCAATTATCCTGAGAGGGTTTCCGATCCCAACTGCCCAAGATAATCGAGGCTTTACTGTATGTATAAAATATCGCGTTTGTAAAACCACAAGAGGGCACATTTTATGCTCATGGACAGCACATGCGTCCTTATGGTGTTAGATAAGCGATATATATATATATATATATATGTATACATGATCCACTTTATGCACTAATATATGGTGAGTACAGTCACATTCACATTTGTATTGAATATTTTTCGCGCTATAACCAGTCGAGGCTGAACTCGTGTAGGCGCCTCTGGTTATCCCACCATACACTAAGGTGCAGCTCAAACCTTCTTAATATGGAAAATCCCAAGTGATATATATATATATATATATCACTTTGAGTTGAACCATCAGCATTCTATTCGCGCTGCAAACTTGTTGCAAATAAATGTTTATTGTTAAAAGAGCAAAAAAAAAGCGTAACGAATACGATATATATATATCGTACTCGTTACTCTTTATATATATATATATATCTCGTACTCGTTATACTTAATATATATACGAATATATTGCGTGAATGAAATGAGAAAAGTGTATAGACGCTGTTCAATAAGCTTAAGATATACCTTCATGGTTTTTAGTCATGGGACGTAAAACTTGGCTTTGGGATAACCATCAGAGTACAAGTTTTCAGTAAAGACGTATATCGAGTCCTCGTACACACTTGGCATGCCTCCTGATGGTCAGTTCCAGGCGATATGGTCATAAGCGGACTCACCAAGGCTGGTCCTGAAAGGATCGATGGACATCCCACGCTCGCACACCAGCCAGAACTATACGGTGTATTTCTGTATTTCAGTATTTCAGTATATATAGTATCTCTCCATGCACACACGTACTTATACTATAAGTGCATATGGGCTCTCGCGCCTCAAGAGAAATTTGCATCTCATCTAAATGGTGTGTATGTGTGTGTGTGTGCTGTGTGTTTGTTCTACTGTTTATGTTTATGTGAGTGTGTGTGTTTGCGTGTGCGTGTGCGTGTGTGTGTGTGTGTGTGTGTTTTTTTTCGTGTATGCGTGTGAGTCTGTGTGTGTTCGTGTGCGTGTATGCGTATGTGTGTGTTTTTTTCGTGTATGCGTGCATCTGTGTGTTTATTCACGTGTATGCGTGCGAGTCTGTGTGTGTTGTGTGCGTGTATGTGTGTGTTTTTCGTGTGCGTGCATTTGTGTGTTTATTCGTGTGTGTGTGTGTGGTGTGTTTTGTCGTGTGTGTGTGTGTGTGGTGTGTTTTTTTCGGGTGTGTGTGTGTGTGGTGTGTTTTTTCGGGTGTGTGTGTGTGTGGTGTGTTTTTTCGTGTGTGTGTGTGTGTGTGGTGTGTTTTTTCGTGTGTGTATGTGTGTGTGGTGTGTTTTTTCGTGTGTGTGTGTGTGTGGTGTGTTTTTTCGTGTGTGTGTGTGTGTGTGTGGTGTGTTTTTTCGTGTGTGTATGTGTGTGTGGTGTGTTTTTTCGTGTGTGTGTGTGTGTGTGGTGTGTTTTTTCGTGTGTGTGTGTGTGGTGTGTTTTTTTCGTGTGTGTATGTGTTGTGTTACTTCCACAACTTCATGACTATGGCAACTTTGACTATCGCCAAGCCACAAAAGGACTTGGCTTGCACTCGCTTTAGCATATCTTTCAAATATCGCAGTAGCTTACTTGTTTCTCTTATTTTTCCGAAATATCTGACGACATCATCGAGAAACTAAAGGATTCCTGTTGGGTATATCAGTTTTGATTTAGCTCATGAATTTTTGGTTCATTTGTGCCGAGAATATTGTATACGGGATATCTGGGCTATAGAATCTTGCTCGTATATAAATCGAAAGGTTGACAAGTTTGTTCATTTGAACTTTTTTCTCGGTTTACCGGTTTTTATGGTAATTTACCGAAATTTCTTCCTTCCAATCGGCATTTTTCCGCTATTGAATACTTAGATATAGTTATAGCCGTAACCTGTACCAACGAAGATTTTTCGTTGTCTATACTTAAAATTACTTTTTCGATGTCTCGTGGATTCGATTGGACTTTTGGACTTATGGTCTTGAGAGCTTCTTGGTGGTTAAAACTGGACCAAACCGCGTCAGCCAAAAGGAGTCGATCTATTTCTTGTTAGAAATTTATCAAGAATTTGTCATATTATTTATATCAGTGAATTTTCGTTAATTCTCCATATATCATTTATTTAGAATGAATTTAAAAATAGTCTGAGATTTAAATAAAATTTAGAAGATTCAATTAAATTATTTATCTTGGTGTGGTCGAATTAGTACTATGCAACCCCATTTTGCCTGACCCTCGCCTAATTCTAAGAATTACATTTTTATATTAAAAATATTTTATACTTTTTTTTTGTAATTTTGTCATTTTCGTGTATTAATATTGCATTATGCTCTATCGATTAATGTCTTTGATTTCCCCATTTCCTTTTTATACACTCCCTACGCGTAATATTGAACCAAAGACTGAAAAAGAAGTGAAAGATGAAGAAAGAAGAGTGAAAAAGATACGTTGGTCTGTTGGATTTGCTGTCTGTCTTGACTCACAGACCGAGGATACGTCAAGACGAGGCAAACTTGATCTATCATCGAGACAATGTGATTAGTCATCTCGTATACTTTATAAAGAGAAACTGACGAAAAAAACGAGAGTCGTAATCGAGTTGTAATTGCAAAGGGTTTTGCAAAGGGAGTTTTATTTATTCATTCAGTATAATAATTATTCCTACATATCAAACAGATTAGCTAGTGGGGAAAAAAAGGTCAAATGTCACGGATGAGCTAGTTGGAAGAGCGCGATTAATAGAGGCGATTTTGGGCCTCGTGATATTTCAATGCTCAGAGCAGTGGTCCAGCATGTGGAAGAGGGAAGGAAATAACAGGTGTGAGGTTTTCCCATTCTTTTTTTTTCTCTCTCAGCTTGTGTGCTGTGTGCGTGTGAGTATCTCGCTCTCTCTCTCTCTCTCTCTCTCTCTCTCTCTCTCTCTCATCGTGCGTGCTGGTACTCATCGAGTATATAATGCTCCTTTACTCGCGACTGTAATCCCCGGCGATCTTTCGTGCCGGTAGCATCGCGATTATTCTCTCAAGAGTTTTATAATTGTTGAGCGTAGGCGTGTGAGATATATCTGACGCGTCCCATCGTCATCACGTCAGGCTGTTGTAAAAGTCGTTTGTATGATGATTAAGAGGCTGATTGTTGAGCTTTTGCGATATTTTTATATCGCGTATACGTGTTAAAGAGATACTCGAGAACCTGCGTGAAAAAATTCAATGCTGAACGAGGATGTGGATATTATAGTGGAAGTGGAAGTGGAAAAACAGGAAAAATCGGAAATAAAGTTAGAAAATGAGATTATGTGGATTGGTAAGAGCATAAAATTAACTCAACTGTCTTCCTGGTAGGAGAAAAAATTGTTCTGTTCAATTTATTAGCATTAAAACGAACCTTTTCCAAGCCAAAATATTGGGGATGCTTGACTATGTTGGGGACTTGAGAAATTAACTTTTTAGCGGATGAAAATAGGATTTTTGTAAAAAAAAATCTGCTTGAGAATATATCATCATGGCAATATGAATGGCGGCAATATCTTCAGGCATTTACGCGTATACATTTTTCTACATATATGGCGTTTGAGAGAGCATGTATATATCGTATAAAGAACCTAAAGAGAGAATGAGAGAGTGAGAGCGAGAGAGAGAGAGAGAGAGAGAGAGAGAGAGAGAGAGAGAGAGAGAGAGAGAGAGAGAGAGAGAGAGAGACAGACAGACAGACAGACAGACAGACAGACAGACAGAGACAGAGAGAGAGAGAGAGAGTGAGAGAGAGACAGACAGACAGACAGACAGAGAGAGAGAGAGAGACAGAGAAAGAGAAAGAGAGAGATAGAGAGGGAGTGAAAGAAAGAGAAACAGAAAGAAAGAGAGAGAGAAAGAGAAACAGAAAGAGAGAGAGAGAGAGAGAAACAGAAACAGAAAGAGAGAGAGAGAGATGCACACCACGCACGTCTTTTTGATCGTTATCGGTGGCAACGAGAGTCTGACCCTCGTGGTGTCGGTGACACCATGATGGTGCATCGAACTCGATACAGAATTCAAGCTACTCGGATTTTTATCCCGGGACACTCTCACTTGTTTGCCGTGTTGGAACCAGAGAGAACATCATCACCGATTGCGCCAAAACGTGTACGTGTACAGGTTTGGTTGAAGGCCTTCGTGATTTTATCCCACGTGATTTTCTTTTAATCGCGGTAGGGAGGCCCATATAAGCATTAAAGCAAAAAGTTAATGAGTAATGACATCTGTTCGGGACACATCGCAATAGCTCATCCCAGAAAGCGAGCCACGCGGTCGGAGATCCCGCCTATCAAGCAATAATTATATATCCATCTGTAATACATTTGTCCACTATATATAGCGTATAGGAATATTTTACTTAATTATTGTGTTATATAGCATTCTCATATATACAAACAAGTACATATCTATAATACATTTGTCCACTATATATAGCGTATAGGAATATTTTATTTAATTATTGTGCTATATAGCACTCTCATATATACAAACAACTACATATCTATAATACATTTGTCCACTATATATAGCGTATAGGAATATTTTATTTAATTATTGTGCTATATAGCACTCTCATATATACAAACAACTACATATCTATAATACATTTGTCCACTATATATAGCGTATAGGAATATTTTATTTAATTATTGTGCTATATAGCACTCTCATATATACAAACAACTACATATCTATAATACATTTGTCCACTATATATAGCGTATAGGAATATTTTATTTAATTATTGTGCTATATAGCATTCTCATATATACAAACAACTACATATCTATAATACATTTGTCCACTATATATAGCGTATAGGAATATTTTACTTAATTATTGTGCTATATAGCATTCTGATATATACAAACAACTACATATCTATAATACATTTCTCCACTATATATAGCGTATAGGAATATTTTATTTAATTATTGTGCTATATAGCACTCTCATATATACAAACAACTACATATCTATAATACATTTGTCCACTATATATAGCGTATAGGAATATTTTACTTAATTATTGTGCTATATAGCATTCTCATATATACAAACAACTACATATCTATAATACATTTGTCCACTATATATAGCGTATAGGAATATTTTACTTAATTATTGTGCTATATAGCACTCTCATATATACAAACAACTACATATCTATAATACATTTGTCCACTATATATAGCGTATAGGAATATTTTATTTAATTATTGTGCTATATAGCATTCTCATATATACAAACAACTACATATCTATAATACATTTGTCCACTATACATAGCGTATAGGAATATTTTACTTAATTATTGTGCTATATAGCACTCTCATATATACAATCAACATTCTTCCTCACTTCTACATCGATTTACCCTCAACCGTAATACTCATAATGCATCAACACTTTTTGATAATTAACAAACGAAAAAAAAAACTATGATAAAAATCTGAATGAAAAATTAACCAAGCGATATACTGATTGTCAAGATTTTTATTTACGTGATCCTCTTTACTCGTACGGTTAATCGAACTTGGTGACTTTTAGAAATAACGGAGGAAAGGAAAAAATCACCTTCCCAGAAGATTCTTGAATTATGAGCCTGGGGTCATCTTTCTCGTGTCTCGTGATTTTCTGTAGAAATATCCGACTCTGCCGAAAGAGCTGACGGTATTAGTTTTCTGTAGTTTCCCTCTGTCTTCGTGACCATGCAATATACAGCAGTGAGGCATAAATCAAAGAGAATAAAAAATGGGTCTCGGTAAAAGGTAAAGAACGTCGTATGTATGGAAGAAATATATATACATATATAAATTTTTTATGGTCGCTATAGAACATTTTCTATAGCGATCATAGCAAATTTGAGCAAAAGTAAATCATACATTGTTTATTTGTTGTACATTTGAAGTCTGGGGCAATGAATAAAATGCCGGGATTCTAGGAGAAAAAAATAGCTGCATGTACGTATACCTGAAAATACGTACCTTAAATCAACTTAACACTACGATGTAATTACGAAAAACTGTAAAAATGTGAAGATTTTCGATAAATTCAACATCTCTCATAAATTTCTACAGTGCTGTGCCATATCTCATGGGAAAATATATGAATCAGAGTGAGCTACTACATTTTAGCATAGAAATAAACATATTCGCGGTATCATAGTTGAATTATTAACAAGATAAATTAGTTGCGGCACATTGTGGGGAAAATTAAAAAAAAAAATACTGAGACTCTCGTCGGTATGACTGTGATCAGTAACCGTGACCGTTTCTCGTATTACACCGACTCTTTTGCCCACCCACTATATATAAAATGGTACTATATATAGAAATTTATATATTGCGTAATTGCTCGCGTGAATGTGGGTGCGCGCAAAGTCAAAGAGCGTTATATATATATATATATATATATATATATAGACACTCAGGTGCACGTTAAAGATATATACATATATATGGGTATCTTTCACGCACACCTGAGTCTATCGAGCGGAAGTGGTCACGGGGCCTCGGGTCTTTTTTTTTTTTATATTCCCGCAAAATCGCTCTGCGTCATTGTGATACGAAAAGATCTGGAGGAGCCTCGAAATTTGATAATTCATGCAAATACTTAATTCTCTTATTTCACGAACCATCCTGTTTTTGCCACATTAAGATCTTTGATATCATTAAATATATAATTTATGAGAAGGATATTAAAATTTCTGTAAATTTATGTGATTTAGCTGACGTATGACGATACACATCGTCAATTCTAATAGAGCCTTTTTAAGCTAATTTAATTTTCCATTAAAATATTTTTATACATTGTCAATTCTAATGGAGCCTTTTTAAGCTAATTTAATTTTCCATTAAAATATTTTTACACATCGTCAATTCTAATGAAGCATTTTTGAGCTAATTTAATTTTCCATTAAAATATTTTTATTGACTGTCCTGATGGTCAAACGAGGATGATCACGATGAGTCACTCAGCGTTTTGTAGCCTTTAAAGCGAAGGACGCCAACTAACAACGATGACAATTGTCTCCGCATTTCACAATATCGAAATATTCTTTCCTCAATGTGATTTATGAATGAGAGATTCTCACGATTGATGATTAAACGATTAATGAAAGGACTCGGAGAATCTCAATAAGCTGAAATTATCTTGTGCGGTTCGTTTTTGAAAATGTATTGGAAAATCGAAATTAATAAAATCGGAATCGGAATTATACTTATATAGAAAACGTGCATCTTTCATTGCTTTTTTTATTCTGATCTTAGTATTTTTTTTGCTGCATGCGCAGTAAAAAAGGACTAAATTAAAAAAAAAAAAAATCTGTTTCGCACTGCTGCATCATAAACCGCCTCTGGGCTGCTTGACGGCTTAATTTGAACTTTCATCAACAATTTGCCGCCCTTTTTATCTGATTTTCGATATCTCGCCTAAAAATATTTTTTCCATACAAAAATGTCAATTGAAAAAAAAATCTTAAAATGTAAAATGTAAAATTAAAATCGTAAAATGTTTTGAATCTTACAGAGATTTTTTGTGAAACTTAATGTATGAGTTTCGTGGAAAAAGCTCAGGTCTTGTCCCTTAAAGTCTCACCTATTATTAACATGGGTCAAAAGTTCAAAAGTCACTACACTTTATCCTTAAAAGCATGAAATTTGATTTTCTTCATAATCTTGGGATGTGTAGAGTAGAGGATCCTGGGGCGTAATGAACATCATAGACACACAGACGCCGAACGTACTGAATATCAAAAATTCGGTAAGCAAAATTGTAAAAATTTGCAAACATCTGTACCAAATGTCAATTCGATTCGTTGAAAACTAATGCGCAATGGTTTTTTTTCGAAAAAAAAATGATGTCATTCTTCTTTTCACAAATTATGTATCTCAGCAAATAATCCATCGTAAAATGTTTTGAATTTTACAGAGATTTTTTGTGAAACTTAATGTATGAGTTTGGCGGAAAATGCTCAGGTCTTGTCCCTTAAAGTCTCGCCTATTATTAACATGGGTCAAAAGTTCAAAAGTCACTACACTTTATCCTTAAAAGCATGAAATTTGATTTTCTTCATAATCTTGGGATGTGTAGAGTAGAGGATCCTGGGGCGTAATGAACATCATAGAGACACCAGACGCCGAACGTCATCATCGTCGTCGTCGACGCCGATCGTCATCATCGTCGTCGTCGTCGTTGTCGTTGCTGCCGCCGATCTCGCGCCTCAGCGAGGGCCTCCGGGCCGGACTGAGACTCGCCGAGTACCCAGTCCACCACGAAACGCGCCCGAACGACGGACAAACCACGCTTCGTCGCTCTTATATATCGTTTTTAACTAAAAGCCTCCTCGTGTACCGCCTATATTTGAATTCTCATTTCTCGTGTGAACATTTATTTTTTTCTTCGCGAAGTGACAAAAATGCCCCAAACACGACGATTTTTATAAAAGGCTCAAAAAATAATTATTCCCACAGAGTGGAAAGAATTGCTTACATTTGGTAATGCAATTAGTGAATCGCGCACATATTTGAACTCACATCTCTCGTTTTTTTTTTTTACTACGAGAAAGAACGTGAGTGCGGGAAATGCAACAATTGTTACAAGACCCTTAAAACAAAAAAAGCAAATCCTTTTTGGGAAGAAAACAGAAACAAACAAATCCACGTGTATTTCGAAGTGACAAACTTTTGTTTTCTATGGACATGAAACTTTTAAGTTTGTTTGTGTACTATTTGTGATTTTAAAAGTTGCAGGGACACGTGATCTTGTTACGTAAATTTTTCGTGGGAAAAATTTAATGAGATAAACAACAATGTCAGTGCTATTGATTGAGTGCTGTTGTAAATTTTTGAAAAATTCGTACAGCTTATGTCTATCATGTGAATACATTTTTCATTTTTTAATGTAATTTGTGTGATCGCTCCAGTTCGCATGTTGGACGGGCTGCGTACGAGGAAAGAGTAGACGAGAGACTGCAGGAAGCAGAGGAAGATTTATCAAAAGCCGTGAATCATCCCGATAAGACACGTTATGGAATCCTATTCAATGGTGAGTGCAGCTGCGACTTGGATTTTTTTTTCTTCCTCTTCATTTTTCGTTCGTTCGGAGAACGCAATCGAGTGATAAGTCGGATATACCATGTGATGACGATTGTTATCAATTAAATGATTAATGAACCAGTGGCTAAATATTTTTTTTGTTCATTGATAATTATTTTTTATTGAATGCCAGCGAATATTCAATGAGAGCTTAGAGGAAACACTTGAGGCATTGAAAATCCATATATTTTGTTTTATCGCTTTCCGAAAATAGAGGGCTTCAAAGTAGACCTTCAAGTGTTCAGTGCGTAAGGCATTTGGCTCCACGAAATTTTGCTCCACGAACTCTATTTGTTGCCTATCCTGAAAATTTCAAGTTTCGTAAGTAAGCAATATATATATATTGCTTACTTACGAAATTTCTGTATATAATATGTAATATATATAATTTCTTTATATTGAATTTCTGTAATATAACTATATAGCTTCTATATGTTATAATAACACATATTGAATTTTATATACTTTATATTATATATATCACATATTATATACAGAAATTATACATATATATTGCTTAATTACGAAACTTGAAATTTCTCATATCTTTTAAGATTTTACTGTCCTATCGCAACGATTTTTAGTGTTATATAGAAAAATAAATGTCCCGCTTAACGTTGAGTTCTGTCTCTCTCGTGGTGACTCAAAATCCGGACGTTTCATTAGCAACGTGGAGAACCATCATACTAGAGTCATTCGTGATAAAAACGTTTTATAGCTCTCTCGTTTACGACGGGGACTGAAAAATTGGCGTTGTCGCTGATGCGTGACTACGAGAGTCGGTTGTATATATATATCTATATAATGAGTAAGTTGTTAAATAGGTGCACGTATTAAGTATTGGCACTAGCATTCATTTTGGTATGCTGAGCTCAAGAAACAATAAAATACAAGATATCACTTTAATAGTTATAATGACTGTCGTATTATGTTGGTGTTGAAAAATTGGCGTTGTAGCTGATGCGTGGCTACGAGAGTCGGTTGTATATACATATATCTATATATATATATATATATAATGAGTAAGTTGTTAAATAGGTGCACGTATCAAGTATTGGCACTAGCATTCATTTTGGTATGCAGAGCTCAAGAACCAGTAGAATACAAAATATCACTTTAATAGTTATAATGACTGTCATATTATGTTGGTGTTGAAAAATTGGCGTTGTAGCTGATGCGTGGCTGCGAGAGTCGGTTGTATATATATATGTAATGAGTAAGTTGTTAAATAGGTGCACCTATTAAGTATTGGCACAGACATTCATTTTGGTATGCAGAGCTCAAGAAACAGTAAAATACAAGATATCACTTTAATAGTTACAATGACTGTCGTATTATGTTGGTGTTGAAAAATTGGAGGAGAGCCCGACAAAGATATGCTTTTTATTTTTGCATCAGAGATGACGACTTCTTTCTGACCGAGTGACTCGTGCCACTGATATAAAGTTAGCTCGTTTTATGAAAAATTAACACACACCCAAATTCTTTGATGTAGTCGTCTAAATGTATGAGTAACATAAGAATGTCAAGTTGGCTAAATTTTTTTTAATTGTTCATACAAACTTATAGAGAACAGCTGGACTTTACATAGGTGTGGCTTGTACTGGAGCATATTTTTTAACGTATAAAATCATCCCTAATGAATTATTTGCAACTAGATTTTGTGATTCGTAGAATCTTCTAGAGAGGCTAATATATCGATCACTTTATTCGACGAAGAATCCACACGGTTCAATTATATATTTTTGATGGATTGTGTCAATCGTAAAAAGATCAAATCACCATGAATTTTTCCCAACTGTCATCATCCAGGAATTCGGGTCTCTTATTGATGACTAAACGTTTTAGCCTTGACAAAATTTTTTGTAAAATTGAATTAATAAATTCAATGTGTATAATGTTTCCTTGAAAATTATTAGAATATTTCCGAATGAACGGAAAGCGTCATGGGAAAATAATGTTGGTGAAACGTTGAGGTCTCTTTTGTGAAAAAAAAGTGAATGAAAATATATCCTTCTAGATATTCGGATAAATCGATGTGTACATTTAATGATAAATCATTATGATTATTTTTGTGAGCCAAGATGATATATTGCAGTATCAGTTTAATGTGACGGAATATCAGGCGATGTTCAAAATTTCGGTATAAATGGTGATACAAATAGAGCACTGATGTGTACTGAAATCATTCAGATATTCAATTAGATTAATATGTTTCTTGCGATACGACACATGAATTTTTTCAATCTATACATTTTTTCAAGCAACAAATCCACACATATATATATATATATATATATATATATATATATATATATTATATCATGGGCTGTAAATAACGCGCAGAGACATATATCGCAGCTCAATACTATGCAATTTCTACGCCATGTTCATAACGTCCATTATGATACACGCAAACTTACACAAGATATATTCGTTCTGCGGATATATGTACTCGTAATATTGTAACACGGACAACTAGGCCTATGGAGCTAATAAAACTTTACAACCAATGATTACGATAGGAGAGACTAAAAAATAAAATCTCATATACACATACATATTTAGACTGAAAAGTACAAACGTGCGCAGTTAATCATTATAGGTTTGATGGTCGTGCGATTTCTCGGTGGTTTTGCTATGTTTTTCGTAATGCACACGAGAGAGTCACATTATAGAGCGCAAAGAGAAAGAGACGAGGACCGAGATAAGCCATGGGCATATGAACTTATGTTTATCTGTATATAAATATTCATACATGTATGTATATAAATATTTATATATATATGTATGTATATATATGCATATATATATATATATATATATATATATATATATATATATCATAGATGCCGAGGGCCTAATACACATACTATTGCTGATGCTGGCTCTCGATCTTATAAGTATTTTATATACTATACGAAAACTCGTTTCGTCCTCTTGACACATATAAATGAACGATCGCGCATAATATATACATAAATTATTACGTTGGCTATATTCTAATTCGTGTGCGTGGGTAATGTTATTATTGCAACTCGCGGGATTGTAGCTCGCGCTCTCTCGTACACCAGGCTCATTCACTATGCGAAGTATTATATATTTTTATACAGCTTGGAAATCTCCATACATATACGCATACAGTGGTATTGCAATATTTCTCTGTCTTTCGTTGACTCTCGCTCTCTCTCTCTCACCCGCTCTGTCGTCCAGTTTCCAAGAGAGCTTGGACCAACTCTGTTAAGAGTGTTTCTATATGCTGCTAGGTATACGCTGCCACACGCTGCGAGAACGTCTCATGACGGGAGAATAAATTATTATTACTTTTTTTCAACTCACTAGTGCGCTGTAGAGTTCCAGCAGCTGCTACGCATATGATGTATATATATATACATATACATATATATATATATATATATATATATATATATATATATATGCATCCGTGTTTTTCTACAGCAAGCATTATAAAGTGCAGTATTGCTTGTAAATATGAATAATTCCCCTGGTAGTATATATATATATATGAGCTCTGCAGAACGCATAAAAGTTATACCTGTACACGTTTCCGATACGCCACGATATTCGATATCGCGATGGATAGTTTGTACTTGTGGTTTTCATCGATAAATTTTGTATAATACGAGGCAATATATAAATTTATCTACAAATGTATGTGTGTGAGTGAGTATGGAACTTGGTTGGCTCATCGTCGAAATATTCAGCGAGGTATGATTGATGCAAGTTGCATGTGTCTCAAGCCATTGATCATGTACTATGCTATATATGCGTTTATCGTTTTACTGATATCCCTGCGAAGATGTTTTCATCAAGATTACCGTTTGAGTATGTTTGAAAAAGTACGACGTTGGCTGAGAAAAATATACGTGTAAAACTTTTGCACACATGAATGGCTCCAAAGGAGCGAATTTTTTGAACTATTGTTCGATTACACGACATTCATATTTTTCCCTGAGCACAAAATTCCGGAGACTTTTTAGCAAGAGATATTTTCGAGTGGGAATAATTTACCTTCGGAATATTTTGACGGGATAATATCTCGCGAAAGGTAAGTTATCCGATTAAACGGTGAGAAAAAAAAATTAAGTAGTTTCATAAAATGTGACCATTTCCTCCCGCGGACTTGTGCTATTTATAGATAGAGATGTGTACAAATATCTGAGATGAACTGCAATTTTTCTTCATGAAGACGTCATATATTAATACCAGAATCATTGTGTGAGTCACCACAACCCACCCCATCGGGTAAATACTGGCTGGCTAGGGCTGAAAAGCCCTAAAAGTAACCATATCATTCTGCTGCTCATTAAATCTATTTTTTATCTTTCGTGTCAATTCATAATGAAAAACTCTCGTTTTTATTTTCTAAACTATATCATTCGCATTTTACTGTATGAGTTCCATGCGTTCCTCGGCTAAATGGACCATTCTGGGGTCTCGAGGATTACGTGAATGCTACCGTGAATGAGTTCGTCTCTGGATTCTCGTATACAGAATATATATATATATATATATATGTGTGTGTATGGGCAATGCTTCGTTGGTATGGGTTTTACCATGGGGCATGGTATGGAGCTGCTGCTTCTTGCTCTATGTGGTTACCCTTTGGGAACAAGATACCATTGCAAGAGTTCGCCTCTACCTTGACTGCTGCTGCTGGGATCTTTTGTGATGCTCCCCCACCCCCATCCTCCTCTCATATTTTTCCCTGAGCACAAAATTCCAGAGACTTTTTAGCAAGAGATATTTTCGAGTGGGAATAATTTACCTTCGGAATATTTTGACGGGATAATATCTCGCGAAACGTAAGTTATCCGATTAAACGGTGAGAAAAAAAAATTAAGTAGTTTCATAAAATGTGACCATTTCTTCCCGCGGACTTGTGCTATTTATAGATAGAGATGTGTACAAATATCTGAGATGAACTGCAATTTTTCTTCATATATTAATACCAGAATCATTATGTGAGTCACCACACCCCACCCCATCGGGTAAATACTGGCTGGCTAGGGCTGAAGAGCCCTAATAGCCATATCATTCCATAACCATATCATTCTGCTGCTCGTTAAATCTATTTTTTATCTTTCGTGTCAATTCATAATGAAAAACTCTCGTTTTTCTTGTCTAAACTATATCATTCGCATTTTACTGTATGAGTTCCAAGCGTTCCTCGGCTAAATGGACCATTATGGGGTCTCGAGGATTACGTGAATGCTACCGTGAATGAGTTCGTCTCTGGATTCTCGTATACAGAATATATATATATATATATATATATATATATATATATATATATGTGTGTGTATGGGCAATGCTTCGTTGGTATGGGTTTTACCATGGGGCATGGTATGGAGCTGCTGCTTCTTGCTCCATGTGGTTACCCTTTGGGAACAAGATACCATTGCAAGAGTTCGCCTCTATCTTGACTGCTGCTACTGGGATCTTTTGTGATGCTCCCCCACCCCCTATCCTCCTCTATACACATACACACGTAGACAGCGAGAGATGGACATCAGAACGAATGGACGAACCTGATTCTTCTCGTGTTCTGTCGATGCTGTGTGCACGGATCAGTTGTGTTTGTGGCTTCTCGAAGGATTGGCAAAAAGCCGGAATAACGCGCCAGGCCGGCGCTCCGTTGCTTCGCCACACTCCGACAACGATCAACAATGGCGATCACGTGTATACGATCATCGACGATGCTCGTGTGAGTCGTTATATATATATATACATATATACACATACGTATGTTACCTGACTACAGGTAGAATTGCATTTAAACATGTACATATATATGTACTTTCATACAAACATATACACACACACATAGATGTGAATTTCTTTGGTATTCTCGCACACACAATCGAAAGTCGTTTCTCGGATCGTGAGCTCGTTTCAGCTATACTGGCTCTGCAAACGCGTTGCCAATGCGCGTGCATGAGAGAGCCGAGAAGGGATCGTTGTGCGTGAATCGAAGCGACGCATGAATGGGAGTTTTCATTCATGTATAGTGTCCGCTCCTGATAGGATTCTCGATGAGAGTAGAAAGAGAGAGAGAGAGAAGAGAAAGAGCTGAAGAACTTGAGGGTCCCGTAGACGGTATACTGTCCTCTTGCAACGTTTTCTTCAACGAGTCAACCCATCAAAATGAATTGGTTATGGACGCCTTGTTATTTTATATGAGCTAAAGAGCTTCCTCTTCAGCGATCTATAGAGTTCCATCATAGTTTTTAGGATCTGATGGACTAAGCTCGTTTGTGCTTACTTCATTGCTGGGAAATGTTTTTCACTTATTTCTCATACGATTAGACTTAAAACAGCAGTAGAGAATAGAACAATTTTAAACTAGATTTCATAATTCGGACTTCCTGGTTAAGTACGAGCAATAACTATGTTTATGTGGCACGATAATGACCCAAAGTCTTCAGAGCATCGTCCAAATATACACGTTTCACTTAGACAATTTTCTGAGGATGTTAACGAATCCGAACTTTAAATAACTATGTTTATGTGGCACGATAATGACCCAAAGTCTTCAGAGCATCGTCCAAATATACACGTTTCACTTAGACAATTTTTTGAGGATGTTTAACGAATCCGAACTTTAAATAATATTTTATCCAGGGTTCAATATAACGCGGCCATTTTTATAGGGATGGCTTCAGGTCCTCTTTTGAATACTTAGACTCACAGAATTATTATGTTCGTTATCAAAATATAAAATAAGCGAATGGCCAAGCTGATTTCTGAATGACAAAGATACTTTTGGATGTCATCGCATCCGTAGAACAAAATTGCAACTTTTTGTATGATAAACTCATGAGTCATTGTGATTCTGGGGGTGCAATATATAGTTAACTACGCATACTTACCCTCGAGACTGAACGATCGAACGAATGATCAATTAAAGTAAAGCATCTTTAGATGCTTTACTTTAATTGATCATTCGTGGATACAGGACCGCTAGAAAATTGTTTATTGGACTTTCGTTTACGAAAGTCCAATAAACAATTTTCTAGCGGTCCTGTATCCATCCGATGTTTTTAAGCTCCTCAAATCTCTAAATGTTTAAACAACAATCTCTAAATGTAAATAATTAATGACTAGTTTCTTCTAACTGGGCTATGAACTGGCATGGTCAATATAGCCAGCCCAAAACACACTGAAATAATTCAATTTTTATCAAAATTTCAGCCTTTTCGGAGCTTTTCAGGCTGTTCTAATGTCAAAGTTGCGGAAATCTCAATGGTGAAACTGTCCTGGTCTAGTCTTTACCGTAATATTAGCGACTTTGCGAAAAAAAAGAGATCTGTTTAATTTTTAGTTTGTTCAGTCAAGTAATATAACAGAATGAAGAATTACATAGAGGGACCACCTAATGGCTAATGATAAAAATGCGATATTATCAAAAAGTATCAACAGAAAAATTTCAACAGCAGACGGACATTGAAGAACAAAAAAAAGTATGGCGACAACTGCTGCATCTTTTCTGTTAAGAATGACCATGAGGAACCATTTAATGGCTAATGATAAAAATGCGATATTATCAAAAAGTATAAACAGAAAAATTTCAACAGCAGACGGACATTGAAGAACAAAAAAAAGTATGGCGACAACCGATGCATCTTTTCTTTTAAGAATGACCATGAGGAACCATTTAATGGCTAATGATAAAAATGCGATATTATCAAAAAGTATAAACAGAAAAATTTCAACAGCAGACGGACATTGCAGATAAAAAAAAAGTATGGCGACAACCGATGCATCTTTTCTTTTAAGAATGACCATGAGGAACCATTTAATGGCTAATGATAAAAATGCGATATTATCAAAAAGTATAAACAGAAAAATTTCAACAGCAGACGGACATTGAAGAACAAAAAAAAGTATGGCGACAACCGATGCATCTTTTCTTTTAAGAATGACCATGAGGAACCATTTAATGGCTAATGATAAAAATGCGATATTATCAAAAAGTATCAACAGAAAAATTTCAACAGCAGACGGACATTGAAGAACAAAAAAAAAAGTATCTCCACAACCGGTGCATTTTTTATTTTCACCAAGTATTGGCGAGAGAATCTTGTAAATCAAAAGCCTCGGCTGTTCGGCGCTCAAGGCGTCGTCCGACAGAATGACGTGCTCTCGATCTTCGCGAGTTCTGTCGTTGCGAGCACAGCAGGTTAGTACTCACGTGTATCTACACAAACACATACATAGACTCAGATGACGAGTAAGAGTGCGGCGCTTGGCTCGATTTTATATCGTCAGCGGCAGCAGCAGCAGCAGCAGCATGAGAGTCAAAGCCCAGAGATCAGACGGTTTCCTTCTTACTTCTTAGCGAAGCTTGCCCGAGACTTATAAGGAATAAGGGCTATTTGCGTGTATACGCACACAAACACACGAGTGTTTCGTTCACAAACACAGACATCCAAGGAATCGGCTCTTCTCCGCTTATATATATATATATATACATATATGTATATATATATATATGAACATGTACCAACTTTTATGGACCCACACTCGAGCATGCGCACATTCCCTTCACAAGCATTCGTACGTGGGCTGACAGTCTTTATGCATCGGCTGACTCTCGAATCTCCCTCTCTCTCTCTCTCTCTCTCTCTCTCTCTCTCTCTCTCTCTTTCCCTCTCTTTCTCTCTCTCAATCTTTGTCTTTCTCGTACGTTGGTTGAGTCCCCTGAATCGAATCAACTTCTATCTTCAGGAGCATCGAGGCTCGTGTGCACTCGAGTCTCCGTGTGAACGAAACTCTCATACTTATGGATGGTCTGCCGAGGATTGATGAATGGAGAGAAAGAGGATCCGGAATGAACGTTTATGCGATTTGCACTGTGGGCGGATATCATACTTGATCTTCCCTCATGTCATTCGAAGATTTGCTTATAAACGTTACGAAGGTGTGACTGAAGAGATCGAACTCTACGTTTGGAAATGACAATTGAGAATGAAATTCGACCAACGATAGTATGAATCGAAATTACAGAATTTACGGTTTTTGAATATCGACTTCAGACTTTAGACCTCATACCGGAATTTGAGCTTTTTACGATATATATATAACAAGTACTGGAAAATATTTCGACGATCAAGGGAGACGAGGAGATCGAACTGTAAGTTTAGAAATGACAATTGAGAATGAAGTTTGACCAACGACAGTGTGAATTGAAATTACAGAATTTACGGTTTTTGAATATCGACTTCAGACTTTAGACCTCATACTGGAATTTGAACTTTTTACGATATATATATATATAACAAGTACTGGAAAATATTTCGACGATCAATTAATTAACTTGTACTTCCTTCTCACAATTGTTTCCCGCGGATCCTTTTTTTGTCACAATTAAAGGAACCCCCATTTTCGTCACAGATTATCATTGAACGAACAATATGAAGTTT
Organism: Dyspetes luteomarginatus; assembly: GCA_963669185.1. Lineage (NCBI taxonomy): Eukaryota > Metazoa > Arthropoda > Insecta > Hymenoptera > Ichneumonidae > Dyspetes > Dyspetes luteomarginatus. Next base: position 19,228,980 of record OY769905.1, on the reverse strand, counting down.
CAACTAATTTGTACATTGGCAATTATTGTTTTGTTTCTATTATAATTGGACATTCTTCATTCACTAAGTATACACCGTCATCAACACAACCTTTTTTCTTAATTCGCGTATATAAAAAGATTTAGCATATACGATTAAGTTGGGCCTTCTTATAATTACGACATTCTTCATTCACTAAGTATACACCGTCATCAACACAACCTTTTTTTTTTAACTCGTGTATACTATATATAAAAAGATTTAGCATATACGATTAAGTTGGTCCTTCTTATAATTACGATATTCTGCTTTATGAGAAAATAATATTCCAGCTCGGGAAAAGTTTATCGAAATATGTTGATCGATGACTTTATTGTGCGTGATCCTCGACATCGTTCACCCATCAGATCAACTTATTCCTCATTTCTACCTTTATAAACGATGATTGGCAATTATTGTTTTGTTTCTATTATAATTGGACATTCTTCATTCACTAAGTATACCACCACCACCAACACAACCTTTTTTCTTAATTCGCATATATAAAAAGATTTAGCATATACGATTAAGTTGGTTCTTCTTATAATTACGATATTCTGCTTTATGAGAAAATAATATTCCAGCTCGGGAAAAGTTTATCGAAATATGTTGATCGATGACTTTATTGTGCGTGATCCTCGACATCCATCAGATCAACTTATTCCTCATTTCTACCTTTATAAACGATGATTGGCAATTATTGTTTTGTTTCTATTATAATTGGACATTCTTCATTCACTAAGTATACCACCACCACCACCACCAACACAACCTTTTTTCTTAACTCGTGTATATAAAAAGATTTAGCATATACGATTAAGTTGGTCCTTCTTATAATTACGATATTCTGCTTTATGAGAGAATAATATTCCAGCTCGGAAAAAGTTTACCGAAATATGCTGGTCGATGATTTTATAGTGCGTGATCCTCGACATCGTTCACCCATCAGATCAACTTATTCCTCATTTCTACCTTTATAAACGATGATTGGCAATTATTGTTTTGTTTCTATTATAATTGGACATTCTTCATTCACTAAGTATACCACCACCACCAACACAACCTTTTTTCTTAATTCGCATATATAAAAAGATTTAGCATATACGATTAAGTTGGGCCTTCTTATAATTACGATATTCTGCTTTATGAGAAAATAATATTCCAGCTCGGGAAAAGTTTATCGAAATATGTTGATCGATGACTTTATTGTGCGTGATCCTCGACATCGTTCACCCATCAGATCAACTTATTCCTCATTTCTACCTTTATAAACGATGATTGGCAATTATTGTTTTGTTTCTATTATAATTGGACATTCTTCATTCACTAAGTATACCACCACCACCAACACAACCTTTTTTCTTAACTCGTGTATATAAAAAGATTTAGCATATACGATTAAGTTGGTCCTTCTTATAATTACGATATTCTGCTTTATGAGAGAATAATATTCCAGCTCGGAAAAAGTTTACCGAAATATGCTGGTCGATGACTTTATAGTGCGTGATCCTCGATATCATTCACCCATCAGATCAACTTATTCCTCATTTCTACCTTTATAAACGACGATTGGCAATTATTGTTTTGTGTCTAAATTATAATTGGACATTCTTCATTCACTAAGTATACACCGTCATCAACACAATCTTTTTTCTTAACTCGTGTATATAAAAAGATTTAGCATATACGATTAAGTTGGTCCTTTTTATAATTACGATATTCTGCTTTATGAGAAAATAATATTCCATCTCGGAAAAAGTTTATCGAAATATGCTGGTCGATGACTTTATAGTGCGTGATCCTCGATATCGTTCACCCATCAGATCAACTTATTCCTCATTTCTACCTTTATAAACGACTCTCGAGTGTTTGCTCATATAACGGCTAAAACGCAAAAGAAAAATGAAGATTCTATCGGAAAGGACGAAGGAATGTACAGAATTTATATGTACTATCTATATGATGCGATGTGCATCACGTTGATAAATTCTCGTAGATGCGAACACACGCTCGTATAGAGTGCAACTATTATGTCGGGGAAAATAGTGGGGTGAAAGATGATGATGCGTTTATCACGAGAGATTCGCGCGCGCGCGCGCGCGCGTCCATGAGACGAGAACGGCGACGAGAACGAGCGGGACAACTTTTGTCGAGGGAATGCAGTGTTTGATGAATGAAGACCGCAGAGAGAACGAAAAGGGACTTGATATGGGCTGCAGGTGAAATAAAAGGGAACGACGAGTTTTCTTCTTGGTGTAGTATATACTCCTGGCGTCTCCACGACGACGAGAACTGAATGGAATAAGAATCTCTCTCGATTGCTGCAAGACGCCGTCCCTTAGCCTATACATACACATGTGTATATATATATATATATATATATATATGTATATATATATATATATATGTGTGTATATATATATATATATATATATATATATATATATATATATATATATACTTGGTTGTTTTCTCCGAAAGAACATCCTGCTCGTCCTCGATCGACAAGATCGTTACGTGCCTACAACCAGCAATTAATTTAGCGCTTGGTGACCGGAAGCTGCGAGGTTCTCTGTACTACGTTATAATACAATGCTGTATAAACCTGTACTCATTATTCGCGGTTTTTTTCTTCATCACAAATGAATGGCGAACTCTTCGAATCAAAGCGATTCCTTGAAATCGATTAATCATCAATGATCTCATTTAATGGATTTGTCTACAATTATTTTTTTTCTTAACGTTGTATCGTGATGAGAGACAGTAAAGACAATGAAATAATTATTTGAGGAAAGGCTCAATAGTGAAATTTCAACTTTTCAACTTGTTGAACGACCGTGACAATAGCCAACTTGTCTGTCTCGACTAAAATGACTATGTGAATCTGCATTTCGTAACCACTATTATTGGAGCTGTCAAAAATACGAATTGCCAATGATAAGTTTAATCTCTACATCCCTTTAACGAAAAAAAAAAAAATATATATATATATATATTGTCAATTATAAAGCTAAGAGTTGATTGATTTTTTAATCTTTTTATGTACGTGTTGCGAAGTTTTTCATTGCCCCATTTGTAACATCAAGTTTACATTACGCAGACAGTTCCAGTACAAAAAAAAATATACATATATATATATATATATATACCCTAGTGGAATAAGACCGTAGGGTTAATATTATGATAAATGCTGCATGATAAAATTCGCGACGGATATAAGAGACTTTAAGTGTTGCTTTTCTGGCTACGTGTTGAGTTCTTATCGCTGAATGACAGCGGGCACTCTCACGAACGTGACTTACTCCTCCTTGCCACTAAATATGCATATATATATGCATGTACCACTTGGCGAACGGTAATGGGATGCATCATCGTTGGACTCGCGCGCCCACACTTTTCTTCCCGTTAGTCGAAGAGTTGTTAGAGAGACAGAGAGAGAGAGTGAGAGAGAGAGAGAGAGAGAGAGAAAAGAAGAAAAAAAATCTTTTCTCTCGTGTTCTACGCATAGATCGAATACGAATGAGGCCTCGTGGGAAATCAGTGTTGGAATCCCGCTTGCTCCTTGACAGAGAACCACACCTGCGATATTTGTATATTTCCAATACGATGTTAACGAGCCATTGAGCAAATAAATGTTATATTAATAGTTATAAATGAAGTAATCAACAATAACTGTTTATGACCTCAATCTGTTTGGCTCCATTTGCATTATCCATCGTCGTTACTAATTTCTATTTTTACATAAAAATTTATTGATAATCTCCAAATATTTGGCAATGTAGATTCAGAGAATTCAATCTTTGTTGGGTTAATAAAAAAAAAAAATGGGAATTCGTGGAAAATATTTTACTGTTTTGATGTAGAAAAATATATGGATTCCAAAAATAGAGAAACGGTAAAAATCGTCTTTTGCCACGGTAGATCAGCTCAATTTTCATTGGAAAAGCTTGACGACTTGATAAAATATTATTAAGTTTATCTGAATAACATTTTTTTTCCGTAGTCTGATTTTTTTTTCACCTGGATACGTGTGGTATTTTTAGGCTTTGGATTACCGAAATTTGCGCCCACATTACAAGGTTCCCCCTTGATCGAATCGACTCGAAATGGAGCAATTATCCTCCAAATCTCGTTCCTGATCCATCATTTCTTGGTTTGATTGATTGAACCTCACGACAGTTATTTAACCAAGAGAGTGAGTAAGAGTGGGGGGAGAGAGAGAGAGAGAGAGAGAACTGAAAATGAAGCTAAATAAACAGGTGTCGTGGACCACGACAACGGTGAAAATAGAATATAGAGGACACAAGTTTGGCGCATTGGCGAGACAACAACGATTTCGTCATTCACACTATATGAATCTTCCCTTCCGTTCTTTTGACTCTCTTGTGTTAATATTTCTTCACTAAACTCAAACTCTTTCGAGTGGAAAAATTTTGTTGCGCAATGATCATGCTGATGTCAGTCAACCTGTATGTATCTCCGAGGTCCGATATAAATATATGCAGGTGTAATGCAGCTGGCATACACAGCCAATCGGTACGTTATTTTTTCGTTGAGGTCGCGTGGATTTTTCAATGAGGTCATATATTAACGAGTACATAAAATAAAATAAAAATAATTACACAAGAAATTATTGAACGCAATGTATGGACTTTGCGGAATATTTTTGTGCCTCGATATAAGAAACGTGCGCAACACTTTGAGACCGAGATTTCTAGCCGGTCTATCTTGCCAACGAGTTTGCATAACTGAACATAAAATCGCGCGAAACCAGGTATGACATTCGATATGGAAGGGCGAGAGTTATTCTTGGTATTGAGAGAAAGTCCATTTACGTGTGTTTTGAAATGGAAAATGGAATGTAAGCTGGCATAATGAAATATGACAAGTAGTACATGATGCACATATATTAAGTCATTGAACGCAAAATTGTTTATTCATTTACTTTGTTATATTACACTGGGGAAAAAAAAAGATTTGCAAAATTTTATCTCGTGACCCTAAGAAACAGTATTACCGATTCAAAATAAATGATTATTGCTGTAAGCCGTTGTAAGTTTGCTGAAAAATAAGTTTGAAAAAATTCTCTCATTAATTAACAACATTGTTAAATAATAATTTTATCACGTATGTAAGCTCATTCATCCTTACCACGTAGCAAAACTCAACTAGAAAATATATCGTGGGGAACGACTTTACCTTTATTTCAATTCCAACTCCTTTATACAATTTTCTGGTAAAGATGTAAATATATCTCCAGGATGAAATGAAATTAACACGGCGAAAACTGGCAAATAATTTAAAATGTCCGAAATATTAACCGACAAAACTAGCCCATGTTGACAAAGAATGTTCGATATTTCCTTGCCTATAATGAAAATTGTTTTTTATCCATCGAATTTTAATTATCGCGTTGCAATCATTCGATTGAGCGATTATCGATGAAGCCTGTAATGAATGGCAATGGAAACTTCATCAACATTTTATCTGTCCTCACGCATAATCTGCGATGATGTGCGATTCATGATTTTTGTCATTGAAAATTATTGAGAGACTTGAAATTGATTTACGACCGCCTCGAGCTAATATCTACTTGAATTATTAAATTATATGATCTTTGATTTATTCATTCGTTAATTTTGTCGCTCTGGGCACGAAAAAAAACGGGTTTATCGCTGGCCCATCATGAGTACTTGATTTTTGAGGATTGCGGCCTTTAAATTGGGAGTATATATATATATATATATACCCCAATTCCATTTTTTGCAAATAAAGGAGAATGCTGGATAGATCGTGCAATTGGATCATCTTGAATATCACAAGGTTCAGTTTTATGATTTACCGTTCAATGGTTTACATATGTATAATGCCTGAAAGTATTATGAGCTTCCAGCAGAAAATAGTCTATAGATCACATCGACATGTGATATGCCTGTAGATCTATAATACGGATTAAGCAGTTATTGCACATTTTTTTAATCAATAATATTAATATAATTAATAATTAGAATTAATATATTATTGGACATTGATGGAATCATCGATAAGGCAAAATCAAATTGGTTCGCATAGAATTTATTTTTAACATAAATAGAATTTGTTTAAATCGTACACATCTGTTTTCCTTGGAATTTAGCTCTGCCTGCAGCCTGAAGCCGTAGATTTCGAATTGAGGTGTTTTGCAGTCGCAGAAGTGGAAGTTTCACTAGAATGAAATGAAATATGAATAATAGCAAAGTTGAAAATCTGTTGAGCGATCGTTTCAATAAAATGAACGATCGCGAGTTTTACTCGATGACTATACGACGACGACGACGACGACGACGACGACGACGACGACGAGGATGACGAAGTCCCCGACGAGACAGAGAAACACGAGCGAGAGCATATAAGAGCCGTTGCGGGCGTGGGTGATGCTGGTATTTTCGTTCCAACCTAATTCAGTAGTTCTACGAGTAACACGATGCCATATACTAAATATAAAATCTAGCGCGCACTTCGCTATAATACGGATAAATATATACCATTGAGACCAAATCGAGACACAGAGGCTGCATATTCCAATTCTAGCCAGATACTTTTACGTATCGCTAGATTAATTTAATTATTAACATCGTTGCTGTGACATGTGTGCTGTTAAAAGTTTGGAAAACCATCAAGCAGACATTAAGGACATTGATTTTAAACAATACTTCCGAAAATATATTAATAAAGCAGTTGTAATGTTTGATAAATGTTCAGAAAACTTTTTTTTTATCAAGTTTAACCACTAAGCTCTCAAAATACGTGTCATTTATTATTTATTTTTTTTCCTTTTGGATATAATTGTTTCATTCGTAATAAATAAGTTAGCGTGGACGAATGCAAATTTGAATGAAAATTTTAGGCACAAGTTTAAAAAAAGAATTTGACCGGAAAAAAACGTGTCAGACAGGCGTAGAATTAGAATGAAATTATCAAATTGAACTGCATTACTCCAATCATGTCACGGAAGTGGAAAAAAAAACTTTTGAAAACATATCAGAATTTTAAAATATTGTACTCAATCTACGGTATGTGTTCATGACACAATCGGACGCATCTTCTATGCGCAAGAATGCAAGGATTCATCGAAGCACGATCAGGGAATATCGCTATAAAATTCAACTTGGCATGTACAGAACACGGCAGCCTACGAGTACTAATACATATGAACCGTTATGAAACTCGGTGAGATGAGGTACGATTAAATCGTGCCGATTGAAGAGAAAGAGAGAGAGAGAGAGAGAGAAAGCGATGGCGAGAATGAGACAAGGAAAGAAAGAAAGAGAGAGAGAGAGAGAGAGAGACTGAGGAGAGAGGAGATTTAAAAAAAACTTGCATTAGCTCTTCAGCGCATAGAGAATAGAGTCACTATAGAGTTAATTGCTATTGCCCGCGCTCTTGCCATAGTCTACGCATTCGCGTCGTGAATAGAGATAGAGTTATCGATAATTGCGAATCCATGTTGCCGTGTGCGCTTGGGCGAGTATAATCGAGCAAGATACTTTATATATATAGATATATATGTACGTTGAGAAGGAGCAATAAAGTGGAAACTGCAACAGCGATATATCGTAGACGATTTAATACATGAATTGAGTGAACGCTATCTATTTATCTCAATATCAAGATAATTGCTAATCGTTTTGAACATACATATATATATATATATATGGAATTACTATAAATATATCGTTCATCTTTGCCGTTGCAACAGCTCTCCAAGAAGTTAAATATTATGAGGTATTCCATCCTAGCCAGCCTGCATTTGACCCTTTTTCATTAACGATTATTGAACTACGATTTTTCCAACAGAAACATTCAATGGAAAAAGAAAAGTTGCCGAAAAGAGCCAAACGTGGATAATTGCAGTTCCATCAAGATTTTTTTTTATTCCTTGTTAGTAAGCCAAGTGATTTCTCATAAAATTTATAAAAAACAAGATGTATCACACTTTTTCAGATCCCTTATCGTTCTATTCTCTTCTGCGGCTCATAAAACTCACGAGCTATTTTCTCTGAAGGTCCAAAAGTTACTGTATGGAAAATCCCTGAAAACAGATTTCTCCCAACCCTCTGTGACTAATGACTTAAATATGAGGATCAACCAACGGAAATATCCGTGGTAATAATTTTCAGGGCAATATATACAATTTTCGTTTGTATATCTACATCGATATTCATAAGAGATGTATATTCTTGTTACACGTGTATCGTGTGTGATTGCGTTTGTATGTGTATTTGCTTCCCTCGAAGCCATTGGATAAACAGGCCAGCCATATTTTCCTTGGATTTGCGGATAAGCCAGCCTGCGATTGACCCTTTTTCATTAACGGTGATTGAACTACGATTTTTCCAACAGAAACATTCAATGGGAAAAGAAAAGTTGCCGAAAAAAGCCAAACGTGGATAATTGCAGCTCCATCAACATTTTTTTTTATCCCTTGTTAGTAAGCCAAGTGATTTCTCATAATATTTATAAAAAACAAGATGTATCACACTTTTTTAAATCCCTTATCGTTCTATTCTATTCTGTGGCTCATAAAACTCACGAGCTATTTTCTCTGAAGGTCCAAAAGTTACTGTATGGAAAATCCCTGAAAACAGATTTCTCCCAACCCTCTGTGACTAATGACTTAAATATGAGGATCAACCAACGGAAATATCCGTGGTAATAATTTTCAGGGCAATATATACAATTTTCGTTTGTATATCTACATCGATATTCATAAGAGATGTATATTCTTGTTACACGTGTATCGTGTGTGATTGCGTTTGTATGTGTATTTGCTTGCCTCGAAGCCATTGGATAAACAGGCCAGCCATATTTTCCTTGGATTTGCGGATAAGCCAGCCTGCGATTGACCCTTTTTCATTAACGGTGATTGAACTACGATTTTTCCAACAGAAACATTCAATGGGAAAAGAAAAGTTGCCGAAAAAAGCCAAACGTGGATAATTGCAGCTCCATCAACATTTTTTTTTATCCCTTGTTAGTAAGCCAAGTGATTTCTCATAAAATTTATAAAAAACAAGATGTATCTCACTTTTTTAGATCCCTTATCGTTTTATTCTCTTCTGTGGCTCATAAAACTCACGAGCTATTTTCTCTGAAGGTCCAAAAGTTACTGTATGGAAAATCCCTGAAAACAGATTTCTCCCAACCCTCTGTGGCTAATGACTTAAATATGAGGATCAACCAACGGAAATATCCGTGGTAATAATTTTCAGGGCAATATATACAATTTTCGTTTTTATATCTACATCGATATTCATAAGAGATGTATATTCTTGTTACACGTGTATCGTGTGTGATTGCATTTGTATGTGTATTTGCTTGCCTCGAAGCCATTGGATAAACAGGCCAGCCATATTTTCCTTGGATTTGCGGATAAGCCAGCCTGCGATTGACCCTTTTTCATTAACGGTGATTGAACTACGATTTTTCCAACAGAAACATTCAATGGGAAAAGAAAAGTTGCCGAAAAAAGCCAAACGTGGATAATTGCAGCTCCATCAACATTTTTTTTTATCCCTTGTTAGTAAGCCAAGTGATTTCTCATAATATTTATAAAAAACAAGATGTATCACACTTTTTTAAATCCCTTATCGTTCTATTCTATTCTGTGGCTCATAAAACTCACGAGCTATTTTCTCTGAAGGTCCAAAAGTTCAGGACAATATATACAATTTTCGTTTGTATATCTACATCGATATTCATAAGAGATGTATATTCTTGTTACACGTGTATCGTGTGTGATTGCATTTGTATGTGTATTTGCTTGCCTCGAAGCCATTGGATAAACAGGCCAGCCATATTTTCCTTGGATTTGCGGATATGCCGATTGGAGAGAAAGAGGCGGCAACGAGAGGATCGATAGGTGGTGGTGATTGTCGCTCGACGATCGCGATCCGTGCAGCGCAATCGAGTACTCGTGTATGTACATATACATTTGTACGTATATTCGTGTGTTTATACATAAAGCAAAGAGTGCTATATACATATATGTATGATTGAAAGGTGAGGGCCGGATCTTAACGTAGCCAGAGGGGGTGCGCTGTTCGCTTAAACCCGAAGGGAGAAAGAGAGAGAGAGAGAGTGAGAGAAGGGGGGAGGATCGAAGCTTTATGTCTCGTTAAACGCGGAGGTGGAGATATCGTGAATTTCCACATCGATCGTAACTGCCAATCGGATCGATCGCTCTCGCTTCTGTCGCTCGATCGATTGCGAGATGCGATATAACGTATGCGAGCGTCAAGACAGATTGCTAAGGGGAATAATGATGTTGCAGTAGAATATCACATGTCATATACATATATATATGTAGTGGCAAGTGCAGTCGTGTGTGCTTCAAGGGAATATATATTATAGTCGGGCAAATTAAACATATTATATGCACAGAAAAATCATGTAGATGTAATCCCATCATCGATTAAGGGGAAATCATTTCTAAACGTCTAGCCCAAAAATAACAAAAAATAATAATTTATTTATCATATTATTTATGCTCTATTTAATTGCAACCCTTCTAGGTTTGGACGGAACAAAATTCTTTGATATTTCGCCATAGATTTATTCTGCCATAAGACTGGGCAAGCCTAGGGTTTGAGTGCAACGTCAGGCTTACATTTGACCCACTCACCGTTGGCAATTTGGTGATATCTCCGGTTGAGGATACTCCAACGCCCACCCCTATAATATCCTCAAAACTGTGGATTACATATTTTCTGCACTTTTGAGAATCCTTCATTTTCGGATTATCACTGATAGCTCATACAGACATTCACGAGGCACTTGAACAGGCACAGCTTTTGCTCATAATAATCTCCTGTTGGTGAATATCGAGACGTAATATGATTATCGAATCGATTTAATCAAAGTTTCATAGCTGATGCAGTGCGAAGTGAAAAGATATGAAGACAGGAATCGAGGGACTAGTCATCCGTCTGTGTGTGTGTGTGTATGCGTTTGTGCTCCAGGGCAACGAACCACATCACAAATTGCGAAGCTGTAAACGACCAAGGAATGGTATATATGTATGTGTGTAGCTAATGGATTTATTCCAAGATTCTGCACTTCGAGCGAGATTGTTCTTAGCATTTACCTCTCGTTGTGAATAGATAGAATTGAAATGAAAGCCATAGAGACTTTGAAAGTAGGTGTAGATATATGGAAATGCGATATATATATATGTATGTACAAGACGAGAACGAAAGAGACACATAAATCCTTTGAGCAATGTGAATTCGATCTTATTTCACGTTACACAGTGCGTATATTATTATAACCGTAACCGTTTAACTATACGCGAATAACCGCGTTTGAAATGCTCCATCCGGGAAAGCTGCTGATCTCAGTTATAACGAATAACGGAGATCAGCTATCTTATATTATATAATATACTTGTACAATTGTACAGATTCTCGTGATCTAGGAATTTGGATAAATTCCACAAATAATTATACATTATTGCTTGCTAGTTGCTACTTGAGCAATGTACAAATATATTATGGATAAATAATAAATATATCATCTACTATCGAGCGACTTAACTTTGGGTTTTTTTGTTCCATAATTGTTATTCAAGATTGCATTTTGATTATTGCTTGCCACTTGCTCCTTGAGCAATGTACAAATATATTATGGATAAATAATGAATATATCATCTACTATCGAGCGACATAACTTTGGGTTCATTTCTTCCATAATTGTTATTCATGATTGAATTTTGATTATTGCTTGCTGCTTGCTACTTGAGCAATGTACAAATATATTACGGATAAATAATGAATATATCATCTACTATCGAGCGACTTAACTTTGGGTTCATTTGTTTCATAATTGTTATTCAAGATTGCATTTTGATAAATACTCTTGACAGCATTAAGCTACAATTTTTTTCGAAATATCTTAAAGATTTATCCAGCCGATTGATTTCCTTTTTTTTTGTTTTATTCGCTTTTGCATATCGTCTGTGAAAAGTTTTTCGATGATTTTAATATGGTCAAGAGGCTGATCGTAATTTTGAAGTAACATACGCCGAAATGATTCATCCAATGTGTTATTGATATTTATTTTTTCGTCAACGAAGCTTTTGCATTGTTGGCATACGATGACACGTTAACGCATTGGATTATTGATTAATAATTTATAATTCTGGCACTTTCGATTTGGTGTGTTCCGTGGGACGAGACACCTCATACGGGACGTTTATTCGAACACAAAAATTAATATCAATTGCACCGTAAATGGTGCACATTTTTTTTCTTTGCTTTTCGTTGAAATAGACCGAGAAAAATTAGTTACCATTGACTTTAGCAGCTTACAGGGACGTGGGGGCTTCGCTCCCTCCTTTTACAAGAATTTTAAAAAATTACAATATGAACAATGTGTTAGAGCTCAATAATTCCAAAGACTGCAATTCTCATTTGTCATAAATAATTGATATTGGGAACAAAAGCAAAATATCGTGCTCTGGAAAATTGATTGATTGAGGGTGATTTTGCTTTTGCCCCGATATGTAGAGAAAAAGTCCATTGAAAAATCCTCCGAGCTGGGCAGAGACTATTTTCATGCTTTGAAATTTTGAGAAGAAAAAAATATTTATTCAATCTAATTTTCGTCCATCGAGCTCTCTGTGGCTCGATCGAGTGTATATGCACGTACAAATGTGATCGGCGTCACATAGGGTTGAGCTACTTGTGCACCGATAGGTTCACTGATGTCTCAAGGTACTTTGAATTCTCCAAGGAATTTCATTAAATTCTTATGGGAATTATTAACTTATGCTGAGTTATAATGGAATTTCCAGGAGAATCCTGGAAATCCGCAAAAGTCCTGTAAACTGCCAGTATGTATTTTAAAAAAACTATGGAAACTACCACAGGACGTTCATATACTTATATTTATATATTATACATCGTGGGAGTCGAGCATCGGACAGAGAAGTTGGCATCGCGAACTAATCCATGACCAAAACTGTCGCCCACGCGCCACACGCTCTCTGTGGCGCTCGTGTGCTCTGCTGTCGTGCTGTCCCCCGATAGCAAGCTTAACGTGCCACTTAACGCAGCGTATACACCGTACACGGGTTTGCTATATGTAACCCGTTTGTTTCTTCCACGATATAAGACTATAATACTCTTCTGACGATGGAAAGTTGCAAACCTAATAGAATTCTCTTTGTCGAAGAACGAGCAGAATCGCAAGATGTTTGCTGGACACAGCGAAAAGTTATACAATTATTATTGACCAGTTTTCATCAGCGAATGGAACTGATCAAATATGATGCATTGAACATACTCAACAGAAATAATATACATACATGGGAATCCTGATCAGCATATAATTAAAATCAAAGAAACCTTAAATGGTTTCTTTGATTTTAATTATATATATGTAATATTGAATGATTATTTTTTTCTATCATTAATATTGATATAAAATTTACAAAGAATAAATTAATTGTTTTAAATTATTGTCAAGTAAAGTGGATACATTTTTTTAAGTTGCAATTTTGACTAAAAAAGATGTATTTGAAAATAATAAAAAAAATATCGGCTTTTGTGTTCGATTGAATTAAAATATAAAATAAACCCACTCACAAGTTGAAGATCGTGATTCTCTTCACTTTTATGCGTTTTGCGTGTGTGTCTGTGTTGGTTCGTCTTTTACTACCGTGACTATAAATTCCGCGCCAAAAACGTCGCCTACACGAGCCACCATTGCCAGATCAAAGTGTAACGTCTGAGCTCCTCGATGATGAGAGAATCCTTGAGACTTTCGCAATTCTCTGTATATCTTTTATCCAAAGGCACAAAAACACAATGAAATTCCAAACACCGCGTACGAATAAATTTTAATAAGGTCGTAGGATCTTTCGTAATTGGTAAAAACGCAAGGGAAAATGGGCTAAAACTGACTGGTGGGGTAAAACGGACCGAATTGAAAATTGTATTTTGGGCCCAAAGTATAGCAGGCAGCTCGAGCATAGCTGAAGTCCCCACAGGAAAATACCAGCCGATTTTGGTTTCGATGTTTCAAGACCTCACGTTTTCATTACACATATATTAAGCACGATAATTTAGCAATAATACGGCTACGGATACTAATATGGCACTTACCGGTTATGCGACGAGTATATTCGCATGAGTATCCGAACAAACGCAATCAAATGAATTCAATGAATTTGATTAATTTTATTTCTGATCTTTTTCTTAATATTTTGTATCATGACCGCCATATTTTGCGTTACATCGACACTTTTGATGCCAGTTTTTCTGATCAAAAGAATTCCCGTATTCCCCTCATAGTAGACTGGAATTTTCAAGTATATATATATATATATGTAATTCGAATAGATCGAAATGATTTTGTATATACTTTGGTGTACGAGAGAACTTGTGAATATTCGCAATTTTTACAACAAGCATGTTTTCTGCTGATACTCTTACGCGTTATGGGTAAAAATGTATAACGGTAAAGTCAAGCCGATAATCTTTCCCGATCATTGCTGGTACACCGATGGATGATGTATAGCAAAAGAGCCAGACTGTCTACCTTGAAGGCATGTCTAATACTACCAGGGAGCATTTCATTATATACGGGGTATATGTATATATATATATATATATATATATATAGATAGATAGTATATCTTGCTGTCCATATGAGCTACAGTCGCAGATTTCTGTATGGAGGCGTGATTATATTATATTCCTTATAGGTCGAAGCAGCACGCCCACACTCTACGTGTCCCAATATCTCGTAGCCGATACGTCAACAGCCAACTTTCCACTCGTGTCTGCTGGTACATCGCGATATCGAAAGACCCAAGTTTTATCACTCCATGCCCCCTTCCTTTTTCTTCGTAATATTACTCAGATATAGAACCCAACAAACAAGAAAAATTGAATTTGCCAGTTTCCGGCAACAACAGTCAAATTCATCAGGAACAAGGCCCATAATTGGAATAGCAACATTTTTTTCTTTCGGTTAAATTACACTTTTCGTAGTGTCACTGCCGATATACTGCCATAAGAACCGGCAAGACCGAAAATTGTGACCATTGATAGACTATTGAGACTGGTTTGTTTGATGTCAAACTCTATAGCCTATTCAATCAACCAAAGCCAGTTGTAAATTCGACTCCCTGACAGTCAGATTTGTCAATACACTAGGAAGACGATTTATCAGAGTCCAATTGTGCGGATGTTCTCCCTTTTTCACTCAAAATTCCTTCTCTTTCGTTCGGACGGGGGACGGCGAGGATCATAGAGATGATTCGCCGTAAGCGCAGGGATTGTAAAATCTGGGCTTTCGTGTAATTCTGTTTTTTATAAGTGGCAAAATATTTTCTATGCCGTTTAACCGATGATTAACCCCTAACTATGAGCCAGTACTGACTTAATAATGAAATCACTGTCTATCATTGTGCTGGTAATCGGCTTAATGTAGTTGCCTTCCGGGCTCAGTACCAGGCCAGTAATAAATCATTCGGTTATTTCTGGAGCGTTCGATGGTATATTACAATAAGTATCACTGAATACCGATCCTGAAGGATCGGTATCCTGAAGGATCGGTATTCAGTGATACTGTTTACTCGACGAATCTTTCACACTTAAGTTTCAAAAATGATTTGCACACGTTTGCAAAAGAACACCGATTAAGATGCCCATTCACCAGGATCGATCTTTAAACAATCCCTCCAAATTTCCCTCTGTACGGCCACTTTTCGCAATAAATATTAAATATTAAAAATTTGTTCGTTTATTAATCCTAAAGTCAAAGGTCAGTTTAGGTAATTCAGAGCATTTTTCAACGCACAAAATCACGTGTTAACTCATGAAAATTTCACGATAATTTACCGATTGAAATACATATTTTATTTACACAACTCATAACCGTCGGTTGGTCTATGAAATTTTGTAAAAATAACCAAAAAAATATGAGGAATCATTTAACTATATAATGCAGAGTGCTCTGGTTGGCTTAGAAAAACATGCCAAGCATCGATAATGGATCGGACGACTAATAAAACGGATGAATCCCAATAAGAATCGAAAGAATCACGATTCACGGAGTTTAAGTGTATGCACATTGCTCGCGGGGAATATTTGTACATAAAAGAGGCTGAGATTGCGCGATCATACATACACACGTTATCCACTCACCGAGAGAAGTTATTCCTCTCGCCGGATGTGAAGCCGGTTCTCAACAAAATGACAACGTGCACCTGTGCACTGTTTCGTGTGTATACATATCTGTCCTGTATTAAACATATATATGTATGTATATATATATATATATATATATATATATATATATACATACACTCTCGTATAAAATCTGAGTCGACACGATGATAAAATTCATAAGTTACGGGGCGGACGTTATCCAGTCGGCGATGGAATATTGTGCGCGTCATCCGGTTGCGCACTGTGGGAATGGAGTCTGATTCTCGAAGAGCGAGAGTCACAGGCGCCTTTTTTCTCTGTTTTATATATTTTCCCATATGTTTATATATATATATATTTTATAATACTTTTGCTGTAACCACTTGTACATGCCTCGTTAATCGGCATACCACCGGGTACGTTTTTTACGCTTTGCAAAATCCAGCATGTAAAATAAATGTCCCCGATTCGAAAAATCGGCAGTTTTGCAGTAAAGTGCGTAGGATGATCGAAGCTTTGCTGAACCGAAACGATTCGGATCTCGCAAGGACTGTGAAAAATTGATCTAAAGGAATGTTGGGATATAAATTGTACACTTGCCAATTTTATTGCCCTATTAACGGTTAGCAAGGCTTGTCTGCTCAATTTGTGAAAATGGCGAGACAATCCTTCTGCATTATTTCTGTATGATTGTTGGCCATCTGCAACGAATATTATTATATTACTGTTATTCAAATGAATGAACGAAACCTGCTGAAGGGTTTCGTGTTACGTTTTGATTGCAAAGATTTTCATGTTCTAGAAATTCTATATAAGGAATTCGTTGAAAAGAAATTAATCGAAATGGTATATCGAAATCGATACAGAGAAGGCATTTGTGGCGCCTGGACTAGAAGGAGCTCTCGCGCAAGCTCAAAAAATCATTATAGACGTTATCTATATAGTGAACGCACGCGGTGTGTGGCGGCGCGAAACGGCACAAACCTCTCGCGTTGTGGGGTTAAATATACCTTCTCGCGTCGACGATCGCGCATCATACAGAAGGAGCGAGAGAAGCGGCAAAAACAGAGCCGCCACGCTATTACAGAACGGTCCACCAGCCGTTGCCACGGGCTCACGTCCCGATATGGAGCAATCTCAGATTTCCATCCGCCCAAATCGAGAATATACGCCCGCGCCCCCCTCGGCCCTCTTTCCTCACTCTCTTCCCCTCCCCCGTTTCTTGGTGCTTGTCGTTCGCCACCCGAGAGTTCCATTTTGTCTGTCGACCGGTGTGTTCGACTCTGCTGCGTGGGGTTGCTCTCTACGCTCCCCGTTAAGCCGGTCATTCTGCTTTCGGTGCTCTGTAATTTAACGCAATACAGGTTCTCGAACGAAAGTTCAAAAAACAAACAAGATTACGTGATAAATCGCGTGATTACGTCGATCGATGGTCACGTGGACCAACCCCCGGAATTTTAGCTACCCTCCACTTTGACTTCCGGTTTACATCATCGACGCACTCTCTTATCAATTGTGGGAAGGATACACATAACGTATCTGGAGACACAGGAGTGTCTCGGAGCTAAAAGCCAAAGGATTAAATATTTTCTAGTGTTATGCTAATTTCAAATCCACAGTATTTTTTTTTTTGTTCAAATCAACGTATATTTAATTTAATATAAACAACGTAATGGTGAAAAGTGTGAGGACAAAAATGATTCTATTAAATATCGAGAAATAAGTGATTTGGTTACAGTGATTTTTGCACAAACAAATAGATCGATATACTTGCGAGCTTACTTTTTATGCGCAATTTTAAACATCCGTGGTGAAAATTTATTACCGATTTTTTGCTGGTGAAATTATGTGTTTGTGTAATCAGGTGTGAATTAGTGACGAGTTATCGTTAAGATTAACGGCATAAAAGTGACAACTGGTAGCAGCTTTCATATGTTGCCGGAAAGCACGTTTCCCGTTACAGGTAATTTTACACCCGTTTGACTCATGACTTTTTTTACGGGCGGCATGGGAAAATGCATGCATCGATATTTTAAAACTATTTCCTTACCCATCGTTAAAAAAAAAATAATTCGTTGAGTACTCAAAATTTTCAGGAGAGGATATACTGAGTCTTGCAATAATTGAAAAAAAAAGAAAAAAAAAAAATCACGTTTTCACAGATTTGGGATCGAAGAAATTTTTATTTTACAACCGGAAATGAAAATTTTGATATTGAAATTATTTTATCTCATCCATAGACGTCATAGAATAGATTTCTTTAACTAAAAATTTAGGGGTGGGAATATTTTTATCGGAGAGTAAAAACTCTCCGATACGACCATCGTGATAAGAACAATTGATAAGGGCGCTCGTAGATACGATGAAAATTTATACTGGTGTGAGATGGGAGTGTAGAAAACTCTTCGGCTTTATCACCTTGACATAATAAAACGAAAACAGACAGTGTTACAGTCCGCGACCGAAACAATCCGATTTCAACCTACTTGCGCGTCTGCCAGTTGGTAAAAGATCCGCGTGCACCGCTGTCCTCGTGTAACAATGCGAGCTTTTATCGACGGATGTTATCGCGCAGAATCCAAAGCTTCACGGAGTTTCGTTTAAACCGTCCGTTCGGGTACGTCCATTTGGACTTGAGGTTAACAAGTGGTTTTTATGGGCATTCCTTATTATCTATAAACTGAGAATGGCTCAGGAGCTTCTCGAGATCGCGGTCATTTATTATGAAATTGCCTTTAAGTACTTACTCGACGTCCTGTAAGTTTCTATGAGTGTGTGTAAGAGTCTACTTACTTTTTTTAAGCTCACTCGTTGGATATTATCAGTGATCTACATAACAATAAATTTTTATGTAGATCATTCTTCGAACGTTAATAATATACGTTTGTATCATATATCGAAGTTAATATTTTGATTTATAACTATTTTTATTGCATTTTCTATGATTTTTCAGTTACTGTTAAATCGAAGGAACATTAATGGGTTTCAATTTTGTCATTTGATTTCACTTCTGAATAATTTCGTTTTTTATGAGTCTGAAGTATTCTAATTCATTATTGCCGAAGAAGAAAATTATAGAGTAAACGCAGTGAAAGACTGTATGGAATGAGATGGAAGAGGAGACTGTTTGAAATCTATTTTTAGCCGAACATTCGAAAATTTCTATGGTAATTCAGGAGCCTTCATATATTGCATATACATGTATACTAGTATATTATATCTGAAAACGGTATATATATATATATATATATATATATATATATATATATATATATGTATATGTATAGCGCCGTGATGATGTGAATTTATAAACGAGTTTTTTGTGATTTGTATTTATCATAATACCAAATATGGTGTGAGAAATTTAAGAGAACCTAGAATAGTGACGGGGACGCGTGAGGAACGCGCACGCACGTGCCGCGCACACTTCATACTCTCGCTTGTGGTCCATACCGTCTATTAATAGACGAAAAATACATTGTAGTTACACACTCGTATATAAACGGCACGATTTTGTGTACATTCGGCACACTATCCCGAGGAGCTTTATTGAATGTTCATGACGTAATCTGCAATCTACGACTTACAGATTGCATCAATTATCAAAACAGCACATTGATGCGTACAATACATGAAATGCGTGTCACTTAAAGAATAATCAAATAGATTTATTTCATTTGAATCAATTCTAATCGAATCTATCTCAAACTTAAAAAAAAATCAATTAATATGACCGAAGAAATGTCTTTTTTTTTCCCCACAAAACTTGCAATTGTGTAATTTGCTAATTAGTCAAGGAAACTTAATTCAAATGAGCTTCAAGCCTTAACTATAAATTGAATGAGTATTTTTTTATTTTCTATCGGAGCATTTTAAGTAAATACTTTACGAAGAACAAGTATTTAGTCAATACAAAATTCTTCTGTTAATTAAACAATTATTATTATTTTTTCGTATTTCAGGCATTTAACAAACGAATCGAGCTCACTAGTCAATCTTTTTTTTATCGACTTCAATAGTGAGTTGTGTTAAATCGAACTTTGCATAAAAATGTGACATTTTATTCCGTTGAAATGCTATTTTTGTTGAAGCAACGAAAAAAATATCTTACGCACTTGTTTTCTCGCAGCATCCTACAGAAATAACACAGAAATTACATTCACAACTGGCTGTGCGAACTCGCGAAATGACAGCTCAATACAATCACTCCGTCAGAAAATAAAAAGGAAAATGTGAGAAAGGCACTAAATGTAAATCACTCAAAATATTTTATAGTTTCCAAGCACAAAGTTCCACTCGATAAGAGTCACAACAGTTTATACTTATTCTCTGAAATTGAATTTCTGGCGTTTTTTTTTACCTCTCTCATGCTTATTAGTCAAGATTTTCGGTCTCGTAACTATGAGGCATAATCCGAGAGTCTGTGGACCGATTTTGTGCTAAATCTTATTCACTCAGAGACCCTAGGGTTCCTATATAGGGTTCCTTTTAATATGGAAAAGTCATTTCTTACGTCTGGAGGGCGGGGAAACTCTTAATGGGGAGAAATGTATATATATATATATATATATATATATATATATATATATGTAACGTTGTGCAACATTGCCCCAACGGACGACCTCGGCAACATATCATTTACATTTCTGACTCGGTCCAAATAACTAATTCTATGAATATCAAAGTGAATAAGATCTGATATGAAAATGACCATGGGCTCTCGGACTAGCACATTTTCAGGTCCCAAATCAAATGAGAAACCTTGTTTTTCTCGTCTTTCATCGTCAGATATTTCCGAGCAGATGAACTCAATAGAAAAACTCGCAGTTGTGAGCTACCATTCGAATAAAAAAAGCATTTAAAAGCATTTTATGACAAAATGTTGTTGGCAGAAGTAATTGAGACGGTTTTTACTGGCCGGAATTTCGGCTTTGGCTTCTTTATTTGCGGTGGTTAATATTTCAAGCCGATTTTCTTTAAACTTAACAGGCTTTCTTTATAGTGATTTTTTTACTACTGCAGTTGATGGTTAACGATATAGGAAATTGAATAGGACAATTGTTCAAAGTGACGGAATCAATATGGCCGAGCTAAGAACAAAAACATATAAAACAAAATCATAATAATTAATTTAAAAAATGGCCACTGTCCGTTTTTGGGAATGTCTCAATCATTGCCGTAGAACTTTGAAATTTGATTTAACTTCGTCCTCCATGAATCAAACGACCATAAAATTCGACCGCGCGAAAAACACGAGTTTAAATCCGTCAATAAACGTGGAAATTAATCATTGTTTCGGATTTAACAAATAATTACATTTCAGGATTCATTCACCGATCGCATTTTTTAATTAATTGTTACAGCTTTTATATGTGCAAATATTCAAAAAATGATTAACCATAAAATGTTACGAAATTTTTGAATTAGTTGAACGATATATAATAACGTATCGTGTAAGTGGCCACTTTTTGTCGCGGTCCAATCAAGAATCCACGCGTATGTCGACGAGTCTCTCCGTTAAAATCAACGAGTCGATTGTAATCGTCTCATTACATCAGCCACGTGCCAGCCTGTGTAATTTATGTTTGGTCGTATTTCACGATGAATTTTTCACTTCTCGTGTGAACACATTCTGGATCACCAATTTGACATAGCTCTGTTTGCTTTTTCATATTTTTATTTTTTCACCCCGGTAACTCAGACTCGCTTATACCATGACTGATGAATATTTTGAAAAGTATTTTAAAAAAGCTTGTAAATAAAATTTATTAAGTGAGAAAAAAATTAAAAATAAAAAAAAATTGTCTGCTCTATTTCAGGGGGAATTATGCAGACTGAGGAAGTCGTGCCTCGTGCACAATCTACTGGGATAGACGGCTCCTTAACGGACAGTACAATCTTTCAGCATCCGCATCATCATTTGCCGGTCCTGCAGTGCCCGCTGGCATCGCCGATCCTCATGGCGGTTAAACAAGAACCCCAGGAGGATGACGAACGTGCTCGGGACACGAACACTCTGAGGTGAGTCATACGAGTCTTCAACCAATTTTTTTTTTCGTCCAAATATCCTCTTTCTACCTCAAAAACAGTAACGTGTCAATTCCAAGTTCAAAAATATTTTATTTCTTTTTTCCTTTGATAAATTTTAAAAATTATCACCAATTTGATCCTTATCGGAAAAATACAAGATTTATTAAATTCAGTACCTCTTTGACGATTTATATTATTATCGATTGGTAAAAGAGTTACCGAAAGAGTTTTTAAAAATATTTACACCCTCCCCCTGATTCAGAGGAATTTCCAATCTTGGATATTTGCTCGAACGACATGGCGATCTTTTCCTCTTTCTTCCTTTTTCTCATTTTATCTTGAATATCGAGTTCTAACGAGGCATTTAACAGTCAGCAACCGGAGGCGGACGCGGCTCCGGTACCCGTTGAAGCTGGACACCTTGGGCACCACCATGGCCATGATACGGGGCTACAGCATCAGATCCAGGGTACCGAGGTGACCACGGGACCAGCCAGCCACGACAATACCGGCAGAGCAAGATCCAGGTGATTAATTCTCACGATAGTCATACGAGACGTAATAAATATAGTATTATAGATCACATGATGATTATTATGAAAATTTAGTAGAGTCGATCGTTCGATCGTTTCGAGTGTCGTAAAATAAATCATTACAGGCTACACATGATTCACTCGATGTGAATTCGATCGGCGTCTTGTTCCATTTAGCAAATTAAATTTAGTGATGTTTTTCTTGAAAGATTGGAGGTGTTGGGTAAAAATAGTATTTTGAAAGAAATTCAAGGAGAATTTATGATTTTTATCAAATTAAAAAAATTAATTATTAGTAAATCTCTTTCGTGAAAGTAAAGTCGTTTGGGTATATGAGAACTTTATTCTCACGAGAGAGATCGTGATGATCACAAAAATCAGAGATACTCACAGAGACTTAATACAAGCACCCATCGCGCTAGTGGGCTGATCTGAAAAACCATCGACACTGGGATGGAATGCCTCGTTTAATATAAAGCTATACATACGAATTAATTAATAATATATAAGATAACGATTAGTATTCAATATAATTTATTATCTATTTCTTATTTTACGTAGTGTGTTGTTCTTATTTTTATCAGCGTATTGGCATATTACTTTGATAATGAAAAAAAAAGAAAGACAAAAAAGTAAAAAAAATTGAACGTCCTCGCGAAACCAGTTTTGGGTGGTCTGTGTCTGGCGTAGTATAGTTATCGATATCGAATTAAATGGATGGACAAAATTATGATCGAAAGTAAATATACTTGATGAATAAAGTTCTATACAGTGTATAAAGTTGGATGATATTGAGTAGTCGAGATAGGGGAGTACCAAGTCTGCGCGTACAAGTACGCGAATCTGTGCATAAACGAACGAAGGTGTTACAACCCGACACGTATTACGAATCGCTATCAGGCTTAGGTGTGGCTTGGAATGTCGTATCGAACACACAAGTTTTGCAAGCAATGAAAAAGAACCTGTGGCTCGTCGTACTTGAGCCAGTACGATGGTTCGCTGAACTTCTCTCAATATAATTATCGGATGGCTGTTTTATTCACACTCTAAACCCGTTTCTCTCGATTTTTTCTTTCTTATTTACCAAATTATTTATAATGGAAGGAGATAAGGAGATTCAATTTATTTAAATACGTCTGGATTTTACTACCCGTTAAAATAATCCTCGTGTCTCTTTTGAATCTTGTTTGCAGCCGGGGACGAAGAAAGTCACGCTGGAAGCTAAAGTTTCATCATCAGGCACTGCCACCAGAATATTTGGATCATTACGAGGCCGCATTAGCTCAGGAAGCTCTAAATTCATCGCCAAATCACGTTAACGAGTCAACGATACCTAGTCCAGCGCCAACGACATCAACGTCAACGTCAACGTCAACATCAACGCCGAGCCCAGTTGGTGATGTTCAGGGCTGGCTGCAAAGAATTGCCGCGATGCAGCAGGAACTTTATCCACGTGTCGTATCGTCGATCGATTCACCATCTTTCGCGACGCCATATCGCAGATCGGTCATCACTTCGACAGTAAATTCTTGTTTGGGTGGTCATAATCATCACAATACACAGCACAATCATCAGCAAAGTCATCACAATGCTCAAGGTATCCAGCAGTATCAGGCACAGCATCAAAGCTCCCACCATCAAACGACGACGACGACGACGGCAACGACGACGACGACGACGAGGCCACCCATGAAATATTCCGATCTTCCATACATGGGAGAAATAACCCTTGACAATAGTAAACCACGACGTGGCAGAAAGCCCAAAAAGGCTGACATATGTCACTTAATTTATAAGAATTATGGCACTATATTGCCCGGAACGCCAGGACACGAGGAACGAAAGCAACAACAGCAACAACAGCAGCAACAACAACAGCAACAGCAGCAACACCGGCCTAATTCAAAGGAAATATTGGATATCACACGAGATCAGATGCAACATAACGTTCCATTTCAGCGAACCGACATACAGAATCGTATAAGTAGTCTTTTGGAGAAGAGATTGACGCAGGAATCAAAAAGAAGCATGGCCATGGCTGACAGTCACAGGGAACAGGACGAACCGTTAAATCTTTGCATTAGAGACTTGAATCAATTAAAAATTCGTCTGTTGAGAAAGCACGGGAATATATACGAGTCGGGCAACGTGAAGAGTGAAACATCGAGTGACACCGACGAGGTCGAGTGCCTGGGAACGACATATCACATTGACTCGACAAGACCAAACGATCTTGTCAATAATATCGCTAATAACAATAACACAAGTACAATAAACAACAATAATAATAATGCCACGAATAATAATAACAATAGCAATGAGTCTCCCGCGAGTCCGCATAATCCTGGCTTCGTTTATTGGCCAAACGCCGGTGTCTTTATACATCCGATGGCGCTGCAATCGCAGTTTCTCTATTGCCAGAAAATGGCACAAAACGAAAAGTCACTTGGGAGACTTGAGAATGCGCCGAAAGAGCAAAAGATCGTGCCAAAATCTATCCAGACAATGCTCGAGAGCAAAAGTCCCACACCATTGCCAATTGGACAGACGTCGCAGGCCCAACAGCAACAGAATCAGCATCAACAGCAACAGCAAACATCAATACAATCACCAGCCTCACCGAGACCCAAACGTAATGCCCAAATGTCTCAACAGATAGCGCCAATGAAGCGCAAACGTTCCGCCATATTCATACCACCATTACCAACGGAAAACAACAACAATCCACCTACCGAGGTGAGCATATGCAAGTTCAAGTTCACCGGTGGTGCCAAGCCAACGTTACAAGAGAAGAAAAGCCTTTCCGTGGATTCGGACGGTACGTTCAGATATTACACAGGCACCGGTGACAAAAGTATGAGGGGCTACAGTGTTTTTCCGCGGGAAAGTCTTCAACAGCCTGCAGGACAGGCTGGCTCATCAGCTGGTGCTTTTCTCAGTGCGACAGGCGAGAGAATTCCAACACCGGCTGTTCAGTCTCAGAGATCAACGACCAACACCGATAACGAGGTGAGACGAAAGAGAAAAACACGAAAGTCATTGCAACGCGAGAAACTTGAGCAAACGTTCAAGGAGAAAGGTTTTCTCATACAAACGCAACAGCTTGAATCAGCGGAGGGTGCAACTTATTGTAAATTTCGTCAGTTGAGAAAATTCACGAGATATCTGTTTCGTAGCTGGAAGGATTATCTGCCGGGTAACGTTCGTGATCTTAGTGGGAACGTCGAGGGTGAAGTGATGGACGGTGAAATGGTCGAGGCTGAACATCCAATCATCGACTCGCCGGTTACTCTGCCGGGCATTGTTGATATGCCGAGTGGTGGCCTCGAAGAACACAGACCTCTGCCATTAGCGTGAATGAATGAATTTTTAGATTGTGGTCTTTTTATTTCCTTATCTCTTTGCTATTGTATCTGTTGGCAACTCAAGGAGGACTAGTGATGCGAGCTGAAATTGTCGGTAGTCTTATGACCAGGAAGAACATTTTGGCTTCCCAAGTGGGTTTGAACCAACTCCATGACAACTTGTCATCGCATCTGCTTAATGTTTCAACTAGACTTGTGTACCAATTCTCCATCATTTCAACTGCCGACAAGTTTGTTTACAATGACCGTAGCTCTCATTTTGAAACTTCCATAATTTATAGACTCTCAAGCACCATGTTAGCTGTCCAAACACTCAATTAAACATTGCTTCAACTTTATACCGATTAGTCTCGAATTTAGGTGCACCATTTAAATGTATAAGTAGTTGACATGCCGGCCAGTTTTGAGCTTGTATAGGCAGTTGAGACGATGCTGATCTTATAGAGATTGTAAAATGGGAATATTCTTTTTCGGAAAGGCGACCCATTCGTATGCGTCCGTAGGCATTTGAGTAACTAAGCAAGTGAGCAGAGAGCCATCGATAAAATAAGCAGTTGGTAAAATACCATTTGAGAATCAACATTTCCATTTGATACGAAATTCGTTGGTGGAGATTTTTTCCACGAGTCGTGGGATCAATGCACAGTTTCATTTATGTCTGTCAAACAGAAATTTACTCAACGCAAAGACGCCATTTGGGCTCCCACTAGATACATGCGCCGTGGGGCTGCCTCGTTCCCCAGTTGCTGCCCATGAGCTCTGCGTGTAATAATTTTCCGAGCGTGTAAAGTCGTTGTGCGTGCGTGTCAAAGAAGTCGTTATAAGAGAGAAAATTACTTAATATTCAATTATTGTACATAGAGAACGTTGACCGAGAGAGATAAAACTATTTTGATTGAGTTACTTGTAATACAAGAGAATATACGTACGAGTGTACACGCCAGTATATATACTATATATATATATATGATCAAGTATGAGCGATGCCGGCACGTACGCTCTCGGTAATACTAATCAGCTTCACGAGAGCTGGATGCATTTAACGAGGAGCCGTTAGGTATACACACACACACATACACACACACACACACACATATATATATACATTATACCATAGTCTATATTTTAGCAATAAATACATGTACATGAGGCACGTACCGAGATTCTAGAAACGATTTTATATTTTATATAATATGTTATTATTATAGAATGACGAATTTTTTACGGTGCTCGTTTTGCTTGAATTTATTCTATCGAATCTACAAATGAGAGTAAAGAAAATTTAGGAATCGAATAAAATTGTGATCGATAATGTATATATGTTATGATGAATCTGGGCTACGTAGCTCCGTGCCAAAGATGGGAGACTGTATTGTAAATAGTAAAAAATTGTTAAATGTAAATCGAGAATTTGACAAAATGAAAGAGAGTACTTGTTGTGTATTAACCAAAGAAATTTCGGTTGCGTCGAATTGACGAAGGTGAACGAAAAGGATGAATCGCAAAGTTTTGAATTGTACGATTGACTATGGTAAACGTACCATTGGCCGGACATTTTAAGAGATTTACTAAATAATAGTCAGTCGTTTTTACATCTCCGTTATATTGGTGAAAATTTTATAAGAACATTTTGTGCGTGTCTGGCTAATGGAGTATCTACTTGTACGCATATTTCCGCATGATGTTTTTTTTTATCGAATTTCCACATAAAGATTATTTCATTATTATAAATTGTTAATGGCGGAATGCCTTCGAAGTGTATTTTCTCGACATTAAATCGTCCAATGGACGGAGAAGTAAAAAAATGTGTGCCTCTGTTCGGTGTGTGGTACGTTTACCTGGACAATTACTGAATTGCATTTTGCAAATTTTCAAGAAGCGAGACTTAAAATTGTCACAGTTGATTTTTTTTTCATCATAGATGTTTTTATTTTTAAGTTGTTTTAATTATATATCATATTTAATTTATAGTGCCTAACGAGATCTAGTCTTTGTTTATATGCTCTTGTTACGAAACGTCGAATATATAATATTATGTTATGAATTTTATTTTCTTCTGAAAAAAGGAAGGGCTATACAAAAATTGAGCATACATGTACTCAAATTTGCTTTGCCTGCGCCATAATGCGTTTCGTTACACATCATTTGTCTGTAAATATAAATCGTGATAAACACGTTTGTAGCATCCACATCGCGATTCAATGTGGATGATGTTTTTTTTTTTGCGAAACATGAAAATGCATCGATTGATATTAAAATATTAAAATCGTACGAAGAAGCTTTACACTATCACTACGAAAAAAAAAAAAAAAAAAAAACAACAACGTCAGAAACCGTCCTGTACCGGTATTACATATATAGTTACATCTTTTCTTCGTTCGTTGATTCTTTTTTTTTCTCTTTTTAATTTCTAGTTAGCAAAGAAACATCCCTCATAAACATCGTTTCATACGTACCACCCCAATGTCAAGAAATCATTGTTTATAGCTCACAATAAAACAATACTGTTATTAATATTGCAAGCACTTGTCTCATTGACTTCCTGATATTACCTCCTTTTCCTCCACCATGATGGTCATTAATATCCGAGCCACAGTATCGTGCGTTCCGCTGCAGCACGTTCCCTGCGAACCTCAAGATGTTTCGATGATATCCTAAAACTCTTTTTTCGATAAATATTCATCATGTTTATCAATGAGAATATTTTATCCCCTATGAGACTTCTTGGTTTGGGTTAATATTGTCTCGATACGAATTAGACACCATTTTAGGCTATTTTCAAATAATATAAATGGAAATCTGTCAATTCCGTCCATGATCTTCGTGTATTTTATAATAAATAATATTTACTCAAAGTTTTGTTGCATCGAGAAAAATTTGCGAGAGAAATGTGAGAATTGGTCTCTTATTAGGTGACTCTCATTCAACCGTTCTCTCTTATATTATAGAGGGACTCGTGAAGTTTAAGATTGGTGCATCACGTCCGCAATTGCACGTGCGCTCACACAGAAACCACACAAGAGTTTTTACAGGCGCGTCTTCACTGTTCTGTGAGAAAAAAACTTCCACCTGTGTATGTGTATGTGTGTGTGTGTGTGGATGGCAATCTCACGTATAAAAGCAGGATCACAGGTCGGTTTTATAGTCTCTGCTTGGCGTCTCCGAGAGTGCGTGGACGGACCCCCCATTCATGCATACGCCCATTCACGCATCGCTGGCTCACCTTGGTGGCTTTTTATCCCCACAGATATCTACAGCAAGGCTGTAGTAAGCAGCAACGATACAGCAGCTTATTGTTATATATATATATATATATATATATGCGTATGTATGTATATATATATGTGTCTGTGTCTCTCAGTGTGGCATTGAGGGTTGATATCCCAAAAGGGCAATGAGGGTTCGTAATTTTTTTTTTAAATTACTGTGCGCCTCTTCTTCTATTCTATTCTTCACGTGTAGGTGTAAGCTGCTATGAAATATTATCTAACCATAACAAATCTGACAATGAAAAAATCTTTCTATCGACGGGTACATCTAGTTATATTCTCTATCAGACCGTAGCGAATCGAACGGGTCATTAATAACTGAAATAATGTGAGTTGAAACTAGCTCATTGGTTCATTGTAATTTGTTTCTCCTTCACAAAACCCATATAGTGGCTGTTTCAATAATATTTTCTCTCTATATAGGAAGCCCCGTGAATGCTAAATGAGATACGGAAGCAGCATGAAGCTTTTAATGAACGTAAAATACGAAAAATTTCACAAAATAGCCCTATTGTTGATTGTCAAACAAATGTAGTATCAAAAATGTTCAAAGTTCATAATGTATTATTTATAAAAATGTTTCAGATCAACAGTTGAAAGTCTGCTCCACCTAGATTTGCATAGACTTTTTCATTAATCGGTGAAAGCAAGAAAGAGATTGTTGCTTTACTTGATAGAAAAAAAATCAACAAGTTCCGTTAATTATTGATAATTATTGTTAAAGATATTTCATATTTTAAAGCCAGCAAAAATGTCATTTTTTGAATAATTTTTAGACCATGCCAAGTACTTTGGCGCAAAAATCTCGAGGCTTTTTTGTTATCATCATCGGGACGTTTTCTCGACAATACAGCGAAGTATAAGATACGAGAAAGATGACAATTAGAAAAAAGATGAGTAGTCGATTCGATCATTTTGTGTGAATGCAACACACGTCCCGGAAAAACTGTCCAGCAGTGTTCCGCATTTCGGTGAAGCAGAAAAGTACGAGGTTTCGTATATGGTGTGTGTGTGATTATAACGAGATGAAGCGAAAACTTCCATTCTTTAAGATGTGAAGTACCACGCGCGTGCACGCCTGGTGTTCGCGCGCCTCGGGTATAGTAGTAATTATAGTAAGTGCCAGAGAAAAAGAGAGAGAAAAAAACAGGGGTGAGAAGAAGAGAGAAAGAGAGAGAGAGAGAGAGAATGCGTTGGTCCCAGAGCATTCATCCTTGCTAAATCTCTTTTTCTTATTGTCTCGAGTGGGCTCTCACTCGCTCGGGCGAGTCTCGTCTTTGCGGACTTTTTGCATCTGAGTAACCCTTTTTTTATCCCTCCTCTTCTCTCGCTCCCTCTTTCTCTCTCTCTCTCTTTCCCTCGTACGTCGTTCAAGAGAGTGAGCACAATGACTGCAAGTTTCCTAATACGGCCTCGTCGTCGTTGTCGTCGTCGTCGTTGTCGCCGTCGTCGTCGTTGTCGTCGTCGTCGCTGCCTCGTAAGATGGGCGAGAATGAAAAAGAAGAAGAAAGAGAAAGAGGAGCGGAAAGAAAGTTTAAAAAAAGAAGAATTTTAGTGACCAAAATGCAGAGGGCCTGGGAAGATCCACAGATCACGTTCTTGTACTCTACAGCGATTCTCTGATGCGTTATACCGAGCAGAGAGGAGATGGCTAATATTTATTAACCAGCTCACGTGGATTCCCGTCTAAAACGAGCCTCTGGGAAGAATTGCTGAAAATATCATCCCCAGTAATACTTCGATACACTAGAACCTCGATTAAAGCAAACTGTGATTTGAGTTCCAGTCCCCACCGCCCGGCTTGTATCAATCGGTGCGATGCGTGGTGGGAGAAGCTCTTGACCTATCACGTCGCGACTAGCTAATGCATCAGCTGCGCAGAATTAAGTGCGCCACTTTGGTTTGTAAAGATTTGAAATACGTACAGGTCCGTGAAATATCGCTACAGTTTTTTTAGCCAGCTTTTTTGATAGAAATAACTAACTGCTTGAATAAAATAAACATCCAATGGTTAAAGTTCATGACCTACGTTTCCAGTAATCATTTCTCCTGCCCAAAGAATAATTCATGAGTTACCTCGGTAAGTCGTCTACCAAAAATGTTGACATTTCACAGCACAGAAAGTGCGCTGCGCTGAATGTTACACAGCTAATCCCTAAATTCAGGTCCTCTATAGTGTATATTTCACCTGGGCGATATAACATGCCATATAAGTAGAGACATGTTTGCTTTTCTCATCGAAATCAACTTTCAACCCTGTCTTCATTTATTAATCGAGTGATCGAGCCTGTGAGAGGTGATTCGTATGTTGATTTCCTCGTCTTATCTCGCTGGATCAATTTCACGCTTCTTCGTGGAGTTTCTCACTTCTCTCTCTCTCTCTCTCTCTCACTTCTCGCCAAAGTGAAAAAAATATCATAAAAAATCGTCGGCACTCGCTCAGGTAAACACGAAACATTTATTACCCGAGCTATATAGAAGAGAGAAAGAGATGGAGAGAATGCAAGCGAAAATAATATCCTGATAAATCGTTGAGAGAGCAGTCTGGTTCAATGGTAAAATCTTTACTATATATATAAAATACTCTGGTGGCCAATCCTCTCGCCGCTCATCGCTTATATCGGGCACGAGTCCTCCAGACAATTTGTATCCTCTCTCTCTCTTCGTCTTTATACTTTCAGGTTTATATGCATCGACTTTTGCGTAAAGTTTTGCCGCAGAGCTCTGAAAGATTGAAACACAGAGAGAGGGAAAGAGAGACGCGCTCCAGAGATCCAGAGGCTTTGGATGTGCATATGTGTGGCATTTGTGAAGTCGGTTTTAATGCGAAGGAAGACGGGTTCCTCATGAAGCGAGAGAGCTCTCTCGTTGCTTGCACAGATAGAGGTTTATATAGGCGTATAACATATGTGCATATGTACACATATATGCATATGGACAGGTTCCTTGGCGAAAAAGTTCAATTTGTCTCGCGCCTCTCGAGTCTCGAGGTACTTGCGTCCGCGCAGGTATATTATCGTACCAGGATCTTCTTTTAGATATGGCAAATGCGCATGCGGGCTTGCACATATAAGCATGCTTACTTATAGAAGAAGCATTCTTGACTATGGAGAGACTGAGCAATATAACGCGCTAAAACGGTCACATATTCAATGGCTGATAATAAGCTCTAATCCGGTAGATTCTCTCCGTCCCTCTGCATGACTTTCTGTGAACGTGGCACATTTACAACTCCATCACAATGTAACTGTACGGAAACGTCCATGCAAAAACACCTCGATCATATTACAACTTTATCCAATAATAATTCTGCTAGACAAAAGAAAAAGAGGATCCTTAACTAGTAATAACTCTAACAGATTATGATAGTATTGATTGGAAAATTTTTAATGGATTTTCATGCTACTAATTCATGATTTGGTAAATGTCGGTAAATGTACTTAGTGGATGCTTCAGGGCAAACTTGGCACTCTGTTTCATACGGAGGACTATTTACTCCGTCCGAAGAGCTGTAACCAGCTGGTAGACCTGTAAAACTTATCATCCCGTAAAGATATCGGTAGAGATGTCGTCGTTAAGATGTATTCTGGTATATATTTTGGTATATACTGGTGTATTCTGGTATATTTTGGTGTATTTTCGTATATTCTGGTATATTTTGGTATATTTTGGTGTATTCTGGTATATTCTGGTATATTCTGGTAAAATTGTTCACACCTAACAGAGTTGTAAGTGTTCTACAGAGAACACATACAACTCTATTAGGTAAATGTAAATGTATAGACATTTACGAGCAGCATATGAAACGAGCTTTCATCTATGATGAATTTTTTATCAATCTTTCAAAGCCAAATCTGTGAGGCCACCACGAACTAAGTGAATAACATTTACAAAAAAATTTACGCAAGTAGAAATACTCACTTGGAAATTTTATTGTAAGCGACCAATGTTCAGCTTGTTCACCGAATAAAAAAATAAACCATTACGATGATGCTAAGCCATTTTAGAAAGTTTCGATAAACACGTGTGATTATGATTACGCAAAGTAATTAGGATGCATTCCATTTCGTTGCAATCATGAAATTCGAGTCGTTAATCCTTGATTTCTGACATTTCCCCACTTCCATTGGATTTGTTCCAATACAGCGAGCGTGATAAATTTATCTATAGCGTACATATGTACGCTATAGATATACTATAGATAGATAAATTCAATCAGAAAGAGACAAAGAGAGAGATGATTTTTATATAAAAATCATCTGTCTCTTTGTCTATTTCTGATTGAAGTTTCATATCACTGAAAATACTAAACAGACCATCGGTTCATCTCTCATGGATTTTTAACTCGCGTCATCGAAGTTCATCTGTGAGCACGAGCATCTACTTCATGAATGAACTTTTGGCAAATATGACGATACGACAATATTCACCGGTTTTGTCTCTCTGACAACGTCAAAAGGCTCGTGCGCGTTACGGCGCTATTGCTCGACATTGTTTTTATTTTCTATCCTTTCATATTACTATTCATTATATGCTATATATCTATATCTATGTTTTTTTCTCCCCGTTTCACCTCGTATTCCATCAACTTGGTTGAAACTCGTATAATCGTGTATCAAGCAACAAACTGGAATTGTGCACAATGCAGACGGAATACATGATTGTTTTCTAGGCAATTTATACGATAGGAGAACTACTATATATTGTCTAGATGGTGGTTCATTGCATACGACGCAAGAACGAGACGCCACCGGAAATCATCATTTGCCCCCTCTGCAAGGAGTTTTATAATCTCGTAAACCGGAATTCTCTTCTTTGACTGAAAACGGAACGTCGTCAGCGACGACGCCGATGACGACGACAACGACGATGACGAAGATAACGCGATGAGTACGACTATACGACGAAGACAACGAAGCGATGTGTGCCTGCTGACTGACAATATGAGACGTCATTCCTGTCGCGGATTCCGCCGATATCTTTTTCTATACCATCGCCTCTCACATTTTATGTACTCTGCTCATCTCTACACTCTTGTCTCGTACAGATCCCATGTATATACACGTAGCCGCCTTGGCTGAGTACCATACCTAAGTTAATTAGGCAAATTAAGTGGCGCGACCGATAAAAGCCTTATCGCAGTGAATTTTAATGATCCTCATTACCACCATAATATTTTTCATAACTTGAAACGTATATTTATGGTATATGGAAGGGACATTCAGCCATACCAAAATCTCGCGTGACAAAAAATGGAAAAAGAAAAGATTATTTTTGGTAAAAGAATGTTTGATAACATTAAATTTTGTACGAAACAGGACATCCAAACCGTTCGTGTAATCACCAGCTTTATAGCAGTTAGCTATATGCGGCCATGCTATTCTAAGCACATTTCGGAGTCTTGGAGTTTGGGAATTTTGATTTTCGTCAGTATAGGGATAGGTGAGAAAGCGAGTATCAGCTTATTTCGTTAATATATTCGGGGTATCTGGAATATCGAATAAAATAACGGGCAAGCTAGATTGGACTCGAGCCCATTTCTGGAATTTCCATGTAGAGCTTCATGATATGTTTCGTTGAGATTTCCAGTCGGGTGATCTTCTTGTATAAAATCCAATCAACTTTCCATTAAAAAGAAAAACTTGTTGGTCCATGCCATTCCTACAAGGCGGCAATCACGAAGGGGACAAGTTGAATGAGCGAGATTCAGAGTAAAATTTTATTCTGCCTTGACGACAAATAAAAAAGAAAAAAATTATTTAAAAAATGCTGGATATTATATCGCAGATAATTCTTATCGAAACTTGGATCGCTCGGTTCGGAGCCTTAAAATACCACCTTTTAAACGGATTGCGGTTTGTTCGTTGGCGAATTCTTGGCTACGTTGCAAGGGTTCTCGCGATCGGACACGTATGCCAGCTGGTCTAACTTCTTGTCTCCGCTGCTCCGACAGCTGCAACGAAAACGAAAAATCAGAAATGGAACGAACGAGGGAACAAGAAATCCACCGCCTGGCAGGAAGGATAGAAAGAGCAAGAAAGAGACGATTGTGGTCGGGCATTAGGGCCCGGCGGGTTTAACGGGCTCTTGAGGGAAGGGGGGATGAACACTTTTCCTGCCTACCGATCAATGAATATATGAACTCGATCGGTAACAAAAGCTTCGAAAAAATGCCATTTGACGAATTTAAGCTGCGATTCCGTTGAGAAAGAAATTATCTTCTGCGGATGATTATTTATTTATTCCCCGTTGCTTAAAATTTGTTTCTCTTACAATATTCTGTAAAAATGGACATCGCGGTATTCCATCCTACCCTTGAGATTATGTCAGGGAACTCGGTCGGTAAATAAATATTGCGATCTTGCATTTTTCGGAAAATCGGTTGATATTTCGGGAAAAAAAGGGGAGAACAAAAAGATTCAAAACGATTTTTATTCAGAGTATGGAGATTTTTGTTGTAAGCTGTTACAATATGCCAAAAACTGATTCGAACCTTTCATGATCCTTTCTTTTTTCATAGCTCGTTCCCATCGTCTTCGGTATGGAAGCTTAAGTCCCCATGATCTTGTAGAAAGAATTCTGCCTCATTGACAGAGTAGAAGGAATTATTGGCGATGTTGAGTTTGCGTCTATATAACGGAGATGAGGTGGCGCCAAAGACCGGTCAGTTCTCCGCATATCGACGGGGATAAGATTGGCGTATCACCCTTATCGTAATTATTACCGAATGGGGTCTTAGGCCTCTAGAGTTCGAAAAGCCTTCAAGCATAAATGAATTTACTTCAAGCAACTTTGTCTTTGATCCAATGTATAATAAATTTCAAAAATTGAATCATTTAGTAGATGGAGTTCTGTTTTACTGTCGGGATATCGACCATGGGAAAAGCCCTTGAGAGAAGAAATTAAATACCAACGGAGCTGGTAACGTACTTGAGACATTTGCACTTAAGAGGATGTGAAAGCTCTTTTTTACTATCGTAGCAGACCTAAATTTTCGTGCAAATAACATTGCAAAACTATCAACCCAAATAAATGGAAATTTTAGAATATAATCCAGTTAGCAATATCCTATAAGGTGACATTCTTAGAATTTTGAAATTCCAAAAAAAAATTACAGTTTGCATTACCACCAGTTATCTGTAAAATAAAAGTGGATTTACTGACCTTCAAAGCTAGTTATGCAAAAAATCCTTTATGTCACCCTATGCAGTAATAAAAAACTTACTCACTGAGTACTTGTACATTATTGTAGGTGGAAAACTTCGGCAATACTATTTGCACGAAAATTTTTGTGGTAAGACCTGCATACAAGCCGTGGCCGATCAGTTTAGCCCAAATTTGGTTCGCGAACATTCCGCTAACGAATCATATATCCTTGAACGCTAGAAAAGTCTACTTTACGAGGGCCGAATGAAAAGCCTACTTTACGAGGGCCGGTTAAAAAATCTATCTTACGCGGGCCGGTTGAAAAATCTACCTTACGAGGGCCGGTTGAAAAATCTACCTTACGAGGGCCGGTTGAAAAATTGACTTTACGAGGGCCGGTTGGAAAATCTACCTTACGAGGGTCGGTAGAAAAATCAACCTTACGAGGGCTGGTTGAAAAATCTACCTTACGAGGGCCGGTTGAAAATCAACCTTACGAGGGCCGGTTGGAAAATCTACCTTACGAGGGTCGGTTGAAAAATCTACCTTACGAGGGCCGGTTGAAAAATCTACCTTACGAGGGCCGGTTGAAAAATGTACCTTACGAGGGCCGGTAGAAAAAAAAATCTACCTTACGAGGGCTGGTTCAAAAATTTACTTTACGAGGGCCGGTTGAAAAATCTACCATACGAGGGCCGGTTGAAAAATCTACCTTACGAGGGCCGGTTGAAAAATTGACTACGAGGGCCGGTTGAAAAATAAACCTTCCGAGGGCTGGTTGAAAAATATACCTTCCGAGGGCCGGTTAAAAAATCTACCTTACGAGGGCCGGTTGAAAAATCTACCTTACGAGGGCCGGTTGAAAAATTGACTTTACGAGGGCCGGTTGGAAAATCTACCTTACGAGGGTCGGTAGAAAAATCAACCTTACGAGGGCTGGTTGAAAAATCTACCTTACGAGGGCCGGTTGAAAATCAACCTTACGAGGGCCGGTTGGAAAATCTACCTTACGAGGGTCGGTTGAAAAATCTACCTTACGAGGGCCGGTTGAAAAATCTACCTTACGAGGGCCGGTTGAAAAATGTACCTTACGAGGGCCGGTAGAAAAAAAAATCTACCTTACGAGGGCTGGTTGAAAAATTTACTTTACGAGGGCCGGTTGAAAAATCTACCTTACGAGGGCCGGTTGAAAAATCTACCTTACGAGGGCCGGTTGAAAAATAAACCTTCCGAGGGCTGGTTGAAAAATATACCTTCCGAGGGCTGGTTGAAAAATCTACCTTACGAGGGCCGGTTGAAAAATTTAACTTACGAGGTCCGGTTGAAAAATTGACTTTACGAGGGCCGGTTGAAAAATTGATTTTACGAGGGCCAGTTGAAAAATCAACCTTACGAGGGCCGGTTGGAAAATCTACCTTACGAGGGCCGGTTGAAAAATCTACCTTACGAGGGCCGGTTGAAAAATTGACTTTACGAGGGCCGGTTGGAAAATCTACCTTACGAGGGTCGGTAGAAAAATCAACCTTACGAGGGCTGGTTGAAAAATCTACCTTACGAGGGCCGGTTGAAAATCAACCTTACGAGGGCCGGTTGGAAAATCTACCTTACGAGGGTCGGTTGAAAAATCTACCTTACGAGGGCCGGTTGAAAAATCTACCTTACGAGGGCCGGTTGAAAAATGTACCTTACGAGGGCCGGTAGAAAAAAAAATCTACCTTACGAGGGCTGGTTCAAAAATTTACTTTACGAGGGCCGGTTGAAAAATCTACCATACGAGGGCCGGTTGAAAAATCTACCTTACGAGGGCCGGTTGAAAAATTGACTACGAGGGCCGGTTGAAAAATAAACCTTCCGAGGGCTGGTTGAAAAATATACCTTCCGAGGGCCGGTTAAAAAATCTACCTTACGAGGGCCGGTTGAAAAATCTACCTTACGAGGGCCGGTTGAAAAATTGACTTTACGAGGGCCGGTTGGAAAATCTACCTTACGAGGGTCGGTAGAAAAATCAACCTTACGAGGGCTGGTTGAAAAATCTACCTTACGAGGGCCGGTTGAAAATCAACCTTACGAGGGCCGGTTGGAAAATCTACCTTACGAGGGTCGGTTGAAAAATCTACCTTACGAGGGCCGGTTGAAAAATCTACCTTACGAGGGCCGGTTGAAAAATGTACCTTACGAGGGCCGGTAGAAAAAAAAATCTACCTTACGAGGGCTGGTTGAAAAATTTACTTTACGAGGGCCGGTTGAAAAATCTACCTTACGAGGGCCGGTTGAAAAATCTACCTTACGAGGGCCGGTTGAAAAATAAACCTTCCGAGGGCTGGTTGAAAAATATACCTTCCGAGGGCTGGTTGAAAAATCTACCTTACGAGGGCCGGTTGAAAAATTTAACTTACGAGGTCCGGTTGAAAAATTGACTTTACGAGGGCCGGTTGAAAAATTGATTTTACGAGGGCCAGTTGAAAAATCAACCTTACGAGGGCCGGTTGGAAAATCTACCTTACGAGGGCCGGTTGAAAAATCTACCTTACGAGGGCCGGTTGAAAAATTGACTTTACGAGGGCCGGTTGGAAAATCTACCTTACGAGGGTCGGTAGAAAAATCAACCTTACGAGGGCTGGTTGAAAAATCTACCTTACGAGGGCCGGTTGAAAATCAACCTTACGAGGGCCGGTTGGAAAATCTACCTTACGAGGGTCGGTTGAAAAATCTACCTTACGAGGGCCGGTTGAAAAATCTACCTTACGAGGGCCGGTTGAAAAATGTACCTTACGAGGGCCGGTAGAAAAAAAAATCTACCTTACGAGGGCTGGTTGAAAAATTTACTTTACGAGGGCCGGTTGAAAAATCTACCTTACGAGGGCCGGTTGAAAAATCTACCTTACGAGGGCCGGTTGAAAAATAAACCTTCCGAGGGCTGGTTGAAAAATATACCTTCCGAGGGCTGGTTGAAAAATCTACCTTACGAGGGCCGGTTGAAAAATTTAACTTACGAGGTCCGGTTGAAAAATTGACTTTACGAGGGCCGGTTGAAAAATTGATTTTACGAGGGCCAGTTGAAAAATCAACCTTACGAGGGCCGGTTGGAAAATCTACCTTACGAGGGTCGGTTCAAAAATCTACCTTACGAGGGCCGGTTGAAAAATCTACCTTACGAGGGCCGGTTGAAAAATGTACCTTACGAGGGCCGGTAGAAAAAAAAATCTACCTTACGAGGGCTGGTTGAAAAATTTACTTTACGAGGGCCGGTTGAAAAATCTACCATACGAAGGCCGGTTGAAAAATCTACCTTACGAGGGCCGGTTGAAAAATTGACTACGAGGGCCGGTTGAAAAATAAACCTTCCGAGGGCTGGTTGAAAAATATACCTTCCGAGGGCCGGTTAAAAAATCTACCTTACGAGGGCCGGTTGAAAAATCTACCTTACGAGGGCCGGTTGAAAAATTGACTTTACGAGGGCCGGTTGGAAAATCTACCTTACGAGGGTCGGTAGAAAAATCAACCTTACGAGGGCTGGTTGAAAAATCTACCTTACGAGGGCCGGTTGAAAATCAACCTTACGAGGGCCGGTTGGGAAATCTACCTTACGAGGGTCGGTTGAAAAATCTACCTTACGAGGGCCGGTTGAAAAATTTACTTTACGAGGGCCGGTTGAAAAATCTACCTTACGAGGGCCGGTTGAAAAATCTACCTTACGAGGGCCGGTTGAAAAATAAACCTTCCGAGGGCTGGTTGAAAAATATACCTTCCGAGGGCTGGTTGAAAAATCTACCTTACGAGGGCCGGTTGAAAAATTTAACTTACGAGGTCCGGTTGAAAAATTGACTTTACGAGGGCCGGTTGAAAAATTGATTTTACGAGGGCCAGTTGAAAAATCTACCTTACGAGGGCCGGTTGAAAAATCTACCGTACGAGGGCTGGTTGAAAAATCTACCTTACGAGGGCCGGTTGAAAAATCTACCTTACGAGGGCCAGTTGAAAAATCTACCTTACGAGGGCCGGTTGAAAAATTTACCTTACGAGGGCCGGTAGAAAAAAAAATCTACCTTACGAGGGCCGGTTGAAAAATTTACTTTACGAGGGCCGGTTGAAAAATTGACTACGAGGGCCGGTTGAAAAATATACCTTCCGAGGGCTGGTTGAACAATCTACCTTACGAGGGCCGGTTGAAAAATTTACCTTACGAGGTCCGGTTGAAAAATTGACTTTACGAGGGCCGGTTGAAAAAATGACTTTACAAGGGCCGGTTGAAAAATTGACTTTACGAGGGCCGGCTGGAAAATCTACCTTACGAGGGCCGGTTGAAAATCTACCTTACGAGGGCCGGTGGAAAA
The DNA here is from genome assembly GCA_963669185.1 of Dyspetes luteomarginatus. Taxonomy (NCBI): domain Eukaryota; kingdom Metazoa; phylum Arthropoda; class Insecta; order Hymenoptera; family Ichneumonidae; genus Dyspetes; species Dyspetes luteomarginatus. The sequence continues at coordinate 19,188,089 of OY769905.1, read as the reverse complement.
ATCTATCTTACGAGGGCCAGTTGAAAAATCTACCTTACTAGGGCCGGTTGAAAAATTTAACTTACGAGGGCTGGTTGAATAATTTACCTTACGAGGGCCGGTTGAAAATCAACCTTACGAGGGCCGGTTGGAAAATCTACCTTACGAGGGTCGGTTGAAAAATCTACCTTACGAGGGCCGGTTGAAAAATCTACCTTACGAGGGCCGGTTGAAAAATGTACCTTACGAGGGCCGGTAGAAAAAAAAATCTACCTTACGAATGCTGGTTGAAAAATTTACTTTACGAGGGCCGGTTGAAAAATCTACCATACGAGGGCCGGTTGAAAAATCTACCTTACGAGGGCCGGTTGAAAAATTGACTACGAGGGCCGGTTGAAAAATAAACCTTCCGAGGGCTGGTTGAAAAATATACCTTCCGAGGGCCGGTTAAAAAATCTACCTTACGAGGGTCGGTAGAAAAATCAACCTTACGAGGGCTGGTTGAAAAATCTACCTTACGAGGGCCGGTTGAAAATCAACCTTACGAGGGCCGGTTGGAAAATCTACCTTACGAGGGTCGGTTGAAAAATCTACCTTACGAGGGCCGGTTGAAAAATGTACCTTACGAGGGCCGGTTGAAAAATGTACCTTACGAGGGCCGGTAGAAAAAAAAATCTACCTTACGAGGGCTGGTTGAAAAATTTACTTTACGAGGGCCGGTTGAAAAATCTACCTTACGAGGGCCGGTTGAAAAATCTACCTTACGAGGGCCGGTTGAAAAATAAACCTTCCGAGGGCTGGTTGAAAAATATACCTTCCGAGGGCTGGTTGAAAAATCTACCTTACGAGGGCCGGTTGAAAAATTTAACTTACGAGGTCCGGTTGAAAAATTGACTTTACGAGGGCCGGTTGAAAAATTGATTTTACGAGGGCCAGTTGAAAAATCAACCTTACGAGGGCCGGTTGGAAAATCTACCTTACGAGGGCCGGTTAAAAAATCTACCTTACGAGGGCCGGTTGAAAAATCTACCTTACGAGGGCCGGTTGAAAAATTGACTTTACGAGGGCCGGTTGGAAAATCTACCTTACGAGGGCCAATTGAAAAATCTACCTTACGAGGGCCGGTTGAAAAATTGACTACGAGGGCCGGTTGAAAAATAAACCTTCCGAGGGCTGGTTGAAAAATATACCTTCCGAGGGCCGGTTAAAAAATCTACCTTACGAGGGCCGGTTGAAAAATCTACCTTACGAGGGCCGGTTGAAAAATTGACTTTACGAGGGCCGGTTGGAAAATCTACCTTACGAGGGTCGGTAGAAAAATCAACCTTACGAGGGCTGGTTGAAAAATCTACCTTACGAGGGCCGGTTGAAAATCAACCTTACGAGGGCCGGTTGGAAAATCTACCTTACGAGGGTCGGTTGAAAAATCTACCTTACGAGGGCCGGTTGAAAAATCTACCTTACGAGGGCCGGTTGAAAAATGTACCTTACGAGGGCCGGTAGAAAAAAAAATCTACCTTACGAGGGCTGGTTGAAAAATTTACTTTACGAGGGCCGGTTGAAAAATCTACCTTACGAGGGCCGGTTGAAAAATCTACCTTACGAGGGCCGGTTGAAAAATAAACCTTCCGAGGGCTGGTTGAAAAATATACCTTCCGAGGGCTGGTTGAAAAATCTACCTTACGAGGGCCGGTTGAAAAATTTAACTTACGAGGTCCGGTTGAAAAATTGACTTTACGAGGGCCGGTTGAAAAATTGATTTTACGAGGGCCAGTTGAAAAATCAACCTTACGAGGGCCGGTTGGAAAATCTACCTTACGAGGGTCGGTTGAAAAATCTACCTTACGAGGGCCGGTTGAAAAATCTACCTTACGAGGGCCGGTTGAAAAATGTACCTTACGAGGGCCGGTAGAAAAAAAAATCTACCTTACGAGGGCTGGTTGAAAAATTTACTTTACGAGGGCCGGTTGAAAAATCTACCTTACGAGGGCCGGTTGAAAAATCTACCTTACGAGGGCCGGTTGAAAAATAAACCTTCCGAGGGCTGGTTGAAAAATATACCTTCCGAGGGCTGGTTGAAAAATCTACCTTACGAGGGCCGGTTGAAAAATTTAACTTACGAGGTCCGGTTGAAAAATTGACTTTACGAGGGCCGGTTGAAAAATTGATTTTACGAGGGCCAGTTGAAAAATCAACCTTACGAGGGCCGGTTGGAAAATCTACCTTACGAGGGTCGGTTCAAAAATCTACCTTACGAGGGCCGGTTGAAAAATCTACCTTACGAGGGCCGGTTGAAAAATGTACCTTACGAGGGCCGGTAGAAAAAAAAATCTACCTTACGAGGGCTGGTTGAAAAATTTACTTTACGAGGGCCGGTTGAAAAATCTACCATACGAGGGCCGGTTGAAAAATCTACCTTACGAGGGCCGGTTGAAAAATTGACTACGAGGGCCGGTTGAAAAATATACCTTCCGAGGGCCGGTTGAAAAATCTACCTTACGAGGGCCGGTTAAAAAATCTACCTTACGAGGGCCGGTTGAAAAATTGACTTTACGAGGGCCGGTTGGAAAATCTACCTTACGAGGGTCGGTAGAAAAATCAACCTTACGAGGGCTGGTTGAAAAATCTACCTTACGAGGGCCGGTTGAAAAATCTACCTTACGAGGGCTGGTTGAAAAATCTACCTTACGAGGGCCGGTTGAAAAATCTACCTTACGAGGGCCAGTTGAAAAATCTACCTTACGAGGGCCGGTTGAAAAATTTACCTTACGAGGGCCGGTAGAAAAAAAAATCTACCTTACGAGGGCCGGTGGAAAAATCTATCTTACGAGGGCCAGTTGAAAAATCTACCTTACGAGGGCCGGTTGAAAAATTTAACTTACGAGGGCTGGTTGAATAATTTACCTTACGAGGGCCGGTTAAAGAATCTACCTTACGAGGGCCAGTTGAAAAATCTACCTTACGAGGGCCGGTTGAAAAATTGACTTGACGAGGGCCAGTTGAAAAATCTACCTAACGAGGGCCGGTTGAAAAATCTACCTTACGAGGGCCAGTTAAGAAATTTACCTTACGAGGGCCGGTTGAAAAATTTACCTTACGAGGGCCGGTTGAAAAATCTACCTTACGAAGGCCGGTTGAAAAAAAAATCTACCTTACGAGGGCCGGTTAAAAATTTACTTTACGAGGGCCGGTTGTTGAAAAATTGACTACGAGGACCGGTTGAAAAATTGACTACGAGGACCGGTTGAAAAATTGACTACGAGGACCGGTTGAAAAATCTACCTTACGAGGGCCGGTTGAAAATCTACCTTACGAGAGCCGGTTGAAAAATCTACCTTACGAGGGCCGGTTGAAAGATCTATCTTACGAGGGTCGGTTGAAAATCAACCTTAAGAGGGCCGGTGGAGAAATCTACCTTACGAGGGCCGGTTGAAAAATCTACCTTACGAGGGCCGGTTGAAAAATCTACCTTACAAGGGCCGGTTCAAAAATCTACCATACGAGGGCCCGTTGAAAAATCTACCTTACGAGGGCCGGTTGAAAAATTGACTACGAGGGCCGGTTGAAAAATAAACCTTCCGAGGGCTGGTTGAAAAATATACCTTCCGAGGGCCGGTTAAAAAATCTACCTTACGAGGGCCGGTTGAAAAATCTACCTTACGAGGGCCGGTTGAAAAATTGACTTTACGAGGGCCGGTTGGAAAATCTACCTTACGAGGGCTAGTTGAAAAATCTACCTTACGAGGGCCGGTTGAAAAATCGACCTTACGAGGGCCGGTTGAAAAATCTACCTTACGAGGGCCGGTTGAAAAATTTACCTTACGAGGGCCAGTTGAAAAATTGACTTTACGAGGGCCGGTTGAAAAAATGACTTCACGAGAGCCGGTTGAAAGATCTATCTTACGAGGGCCGGATGAAAGATCTATCTTACGAGGGCCGGTTGAAAATCTACTTTAAGAGGGCCGGTTGAAAAATCTACCTTACGAGGAGCAGTCGAAAAAAAAATCTACCCTACGAGGGCCGGTTGAAAAATCTACTTTACGAGGGCCGGTTGAAATATCTATCTTACGAGGGCCGGTTGAAAATCTACCTTACGAGCGTCGGTTGAAAAATTTACCTTACGAGGGCCGGTTGAAAAAAAATCTACCTTACGAGGGCCGGTTGAAAAATTTACTTTACAAGGGCCGGTTGAAAAATTGACTTTACGAGGGCTGGTTGAAAAATTGACTTTACGAGGGACGGTTGAAAAAATGACTTTACGAGGGCCGGTTGAAAAATTGACTTTACGAGGGCCGGTTAAAAAATCTACCTCACGAGGGCCGGTTGAAAAATCTACCTTACGAGGGCCGGTTAAAAAATCTACCTTACGAGAAGCAGTTGAAAAAAAAATCTACCTTACGAGGGCCGGTTGAAAAATTGACTTTACGAGGGCCGGTTGAAAAATTTACCTTACGAGGGCCGGTTGAAAAAAAATCTACCTTACGAGGGCCGGTTGAAAAATTTACTTTACTTGGGCCGGTTGAAATATTGATTTTACGAGGGCCGGTTGAAAAAATGACCTGACGAGGGCCGGTTGAAAAATTGTCTTTACGAGGACCGGTTGGAAAATCTACCTTACGAGGGCCGGTTAAAAATCTACCTTACGAGGGCTGGTTGAAAAATCTACCTTACGAGGGCCGGTTGAAAAGTTGTCTGTACGAGGGCCGGTTGAAAAATTGACTTTACGAGGGCCGGTTGAAAAAATGACTTTACGAGGGCCGGTTGAAAAATTTACCTTACGAGGGCCGGTTGAAAAATTGACTACGAGGGCCGGTTGACAAATCAACCTTACGAGGGTCGGTTGAAAAATCAACCTTACGAGGGCTGGTTGAAAAATCTGCCTTACGAGGGCCGGTTGAAAAATTGACTTTACGAGGGCCGGTTGAAAAAATGACTTTACGAGGGCCGGTTGAAAAATCTACCTTACGAGGGCCGGTTGAAAAATTGACTTTATGAGGGCCGGTTGAAAAAATGACTTTACGAGGGCCGGTTGAAAGATTGACTTTACGAGGGCCGGTTGGAAAATCTACCTTACAAGGGTCGGTTGGAAAATCTAACTTACGAGGGCCGGTTGAAAGATCCATCTTACGAGGGCCGGTTGAAAATCTACCTTCAGAGGGCCGGTGGAAAAATCTACCTTACGAGGGCCGGTTGAAAAATCTACCTTACGAGGGCCGGTTAAAAAAATGACTTTACAAGGGCCGGTTAAAAAATTGACTTTACGAGGGCCGGTTGGAAAATCTACCTTACGAGGGTCGGTTGAAAAATCAACCTTACGAGGGCTGGTTGAAAAATCTACCTTACGAGGGCCGGTTGAAAAATTTACCTTACGAGGGCCATTTGAAAAAATGACTTCACGAGGGTCGGTTGCAAAATTGACTTTACGAGGGCCGGTTGAAAAATCTACCTTACGAGGGCCGTTAGAAAAGAAAATCTACCTTACGAGGGCCTGTTGAAAAATTTACTTCACGAGGGCCGGTTGAAAAATTGACTACGAGGGTCGGTTGAAAAATTGACCACGAGGGCCGGTTGAAAAATCTACCTTACGAGGGCCGATTGAAAAATCTACCTTACGAGGGCCGGTTGAAAATCTACCTTACGCGGGCCGGTTCATAAATCTACTTTACGAGGGCCGGTTGAAAAATCTACCCGACGAGGGCCGGTTGAAAAATGTACCTTACAAGGGCCGGTAGAAAAAAAAATCTACCTTACGAGGGCCGGTTGAAAAATCTACCTTACGAGGGCCGGTTGAAAAATTTACTTTACTTGGGCCGGTTGAAATATTGACTTTACGAGGGCCGGTTGAAAAAATGACTTGACGAGGGCCGGTTGAAAAATTGTCTTTACGAGGACCGGTTGGAAAAGCTACCTTACGAGGGCCGGTTGAAAATCTACCTTACGAGGGCCGGTTGAAAAATCTACCTTACGAGGGCCGGTAGAAAAAAAAATCTACCTTACAAGGGCTGGTTGAAAAATCTACCTTACGAGGGCCGGTTGAAAAATTTACCTTACGAGGGCCATTTGAAAAAATGACTTCACGAGGGTCGGTTGCAAAATTGACTTTACGAGGGCCGGTTGAAAAATCTACCTTACGAGGGCCGTTAGAAAAAAAAATCTACCTTACGAGGGCCTGTTGAAAAATTTACTTCACGAGGGCCGGTTGAAAAATCTACCTTACGAGGGCCGTTAGAAAAAAAAATCTACCTTACGAGGGCCTGTTGAAAAATTTACTTCACGAGGGCCGGTTGAAAAATTGACTACGAGGGTCGGTTGAAAAATTGACCACGAGGGCCGGTTGAAAAATCTACCTTACGAGGGCCGATTGAAAAATCTACCTTACGAGGGCCGGTTGAAAATCTACCTTACGCGGGCCGGTTCATAAATCTACTTTACGAGGGCCGGTTGAAAAATCTACCCGACGAGGGCCGGTTGAAAAATGTACCTTACAAGGGCCGGTAGAAAAAAAAATCTACCTTACGAGGGCCGGTTGAAAAATCTACCTTACGAGGGCCGGTTGAAAAATTTACTTTACTTGGGCCGGTTGAAATATTGACTTTACGAGGGCCGGTTGAAAAAATGACTTGACGAGGGCCGGTTGAAAAATTGTCTTTACGAGGACCGGTTGGAAAAGCTACCTTACGAGGGCCGGTTGAAAATCTACCTTACGAGGGCCGGTTGAAAAATCTACCTTACGAGGGCCGGTAGAAAAAAAAATCTACCTTACAAGGGCTGGTTGAAAAATTTACTTTACGAGGGCCGGTTGAAAAGTTGACTACGAGGGCCGGTTGACAAATCTACCTTACGAGGGCTGGTTGAAAAATCTACCTTACGAGGGCCGGTTGAAAAATCTACCTTACGAGGGCCGGTTGAAAAATCTACCTTACGAGGGCCGGTTGAAAAGTTGACTGTACGAGGGCCGGTTGAAAAAATGACTTTACGAGGGCCGGTTGAAAAATCTACCTTACGAGGGTCGGTTGAAAAATTTTACTTACGAGGGCCGGTTCTACCTTACGAGGGCCGGTTGAAAAATCTACCTTACGAGGGCCGGTTGAAAATCTACCTTACGAGGGCCGGTTGAAAAATCTACCTTACAAGGGCCGGTGGAAAAATCTACCTTACGAGGGCTGGTTGAAAAATCTACCTTACAAGGGCCGGTTGGAAAATCTACCTTACGAGAGCCGGTTGAAAAATTTACCTTACGAGGGCCGCTTGAAAAAAAAATCTACCTTACGAGGGCCGATTGAAAAATTTACTTTACGAGGGCCGGTTGAAAAATCTACCTTACGAGAGCTGGATGGAAAATCTACCTTACGAGGGCCGGTTGAAAAATTTACCTTACGAGGGCCAGTTGAAAAATTGACTTTACGAGGGCCGGTTGAAAAAATGACTTCACGAGAGCCGGTTGAAAGATCTATCTTACGAGGGCCGGATGAAAGATCTATCTTACGAGGGCCGGTTGAAAATCTACCTTAAGAGGGCCGGTTGAAAAATCTACCTTACGAGGAGCAGTCGAAAAAAAAATCTACCCTACGAGGGCCGGTTGAAAAATCTACTTTACGAGGGCCGGTTGAAATATCTATCTTACGAGGGCCGGTTGAAAATCTACCTTACGAGCGTCGGTTGAAAAATCTACCTTACGATGGGCAGTTGAAAAAAAAATTTCTACTTTAGGAGGGCTGGTTGAAAAATCTATCTTACGAGGGCCGGTTGAAAAATTGACTTTACGAGGGCCGGTTGAAAAAATGACTTTACGAGGGCCGGTTGAAAAATTGACTACGAGGGCCGGTTGAAAAATCTACCTTACGAGGGTCGGTTGAAAAATCTACCTTACGAGGGCTGGTTGAAAAATCTACCTTACGAGGGCCGGTTGAAAAATTTACCTTACGAGAGCTGGTTGAAAAATTGACTTTACGAGGGCCGGTTGAAAGATCTATCTTACGAGGGCCGGTTGAAAATCTACCTTAAGAGGGCCGGTGGAAAAATCTACCTTACGAGGGCCGGTTGAAAAACCCACCTTATGAGGGCAGGTTGGAACAATACTACACGAGAGGGGCATTTTTCAACCGGCCCTCGTAAGGTAAATTTTTCAACCGACCCTCCTAAGGTAGATTTTTCAACCGGCCCTCGTAGTCAATTTTTCAACCGGCCCTCGTGAAGTAAATTTTTCAACCGGCTCTCGTAAGGTAGATTTTTCAACCGGCCCTCGTAAGGTAGATTTTTCAACCGGCCCTCGTAGTCAATTTTTCTACCGGCCCTCGTAAAGTAAATTTTTCCACCGGTTCTCGTAAGGTAGATTTTCAACCGGCCCTCGTAAGGTAGATTTTTCCACTCGCCCCTTGTAAGGGAGATTTCCAGCCGGCCCTCGTAAAGTAGATTTTTCAACCGACCCTCGTAAGGTAGATTTTTCAACCGGCCCCCGTAAGGTAGATTTTTGAACCGGCCCTCGTAAAGTAGATTTTTCAACCGGCCCTTGTAAGGTAGATTTTTTTTCGACTGCCCCTCGTAAGGTAGATTTGTCAACCGGCCCTCGTAAGGTAAATTTCTCAACCGGCCCTCGTAAGGTAAATTTTTCAACCGGCCCTCGCAAGGTAGATTTTTCAACTGGCCCTCGTAAGGTAGATTTTTCCACCCGCTCCTTGTAAGGTAGATTTCCAACCGGCCCTCGTAAAGTAGATTTTTCAACCGACCCTCGTAAGGTAGATTTTTCAACCGGCCCTCGTAGTCAATTTTTCAACCGGCCCTCGTAAAGTAAATTTTTCAACCGGCCTTCGTAAGGTAGATTTTTTTTTCGACTGCCCCTCGTAAGGTAGATTTTTCGACTGCCCCTCGTAAGGTAGATTTTTCAACCGGCCCTCGTAAGGTAAATTTTTCAACCGACCCTCGAAAGGTAGATTTTTCAACCGGCCCTCGTAGTCAATTTTTCAACCGGCCCTCGTAAGGTAGATTTTTTTTTCGTCTGCCCTTCGTAAGGTAGATTTTTTTTTCGTCTGCCCTTCGTAAGGTAGATTTTTCAACCGGCCTTCGTAAGGTAAATTTTTCAACCGGCCCTCGTAAGGTAAATTTTTCAACCAGCCCTCGTAAGGTAAACTTTTCAGCCAACCCTCGTAAGGTAGATTTTTCAACCGGCCCTCGTAGTCAATTTTTCAACCGGCCCTCGTAAAGTAAATTTTTCAACCGGCCCGCGTAAGGTAAATTTTTTTTTCGACTGCCCCTCGTAAGGTAGATTTTCAACCGGCCCTCGTAAGGTAGATTTTTCAACCGCCCTTTGTAAGGTAGATTTCCAACCGGCCCTCGTAAAGTAGATTCTTCAACCGACCCTCGTAAGGTAGATTTTTCAACCGGCCCTCGTCAATTTTTTAATCGGCCCTCGTCACGTAAATTTTTCAACCGGCCCTCGTAAGGTAGAGTTTTTTTTCGTCTGCCCCTCGTAAGGTAGATTTTTCAACCGGCCCTCGTAGTCAATTTTTTAACCGGCCCTCGTAAAGTAAATTTTTCAACCGGCCCTCATAAGGTAAATTTTTCAACCGGCCCTCGTAAGGTAAATTTTTCAATCGGCCCTCGTAAGGTAAATTTTTTAACCGGCCCTCGTAAGGTAGATTTTTCAACCGGCCCTCGTAAAGTAAATTTTTCAACCAGCCCTCGTAAGGTAGATTTTTTTTCGACTGCCCCTCGTAAGGTAGATTTTTCATCCGGCCCTCGTAACGTAAATTTTTCAACCGGCCCTCGTAAGGTAGATTTTTCAACCGGCCCTCGTAACGTAAATTTTTCAACCGGCCCTCGTACGGTAGATTTTTTTTTCGTCTGCCCCTCGTAAGGTAGATTTTTCAACCGGCCCTCGTAAGGTCAATTTTTCAACCAGCCCTCGTAAGGTAGATTTTTCAACCGGCCCTCGTAGTCAATTTTTCAACCGGCCCTCGTAAAGTAAATTTTTCAACCAGCCCTCGTAAGGTAGATTTTTCAACCGGCCCTCGTAGTCAATTTTTCAACCGGTCCTCGTAAAGTAAATTTTTCAACCGGCTCTCGTAAGGTAGATTTTTCCACCCGCCCCTTGTAAGGTAGATTTCCAGCCGGCCCTCGTAAAGTAGATTTTTCAACCGACCCTCGTAAGGTAGATTTTTCAACCGGCCCTCGTAGTAAATTTTTCAACCGGCCCTCGTCACGTAAATTTTTCAACCGGCCCTCGTGAGGTAGATTTTTCAACTGGCCCTCGTAAGGTAGATTTTTCCACCCGCTCCTTGTAAGGTAGATTTCCAGCCGGCCCTCGTAACGTCGATTTTTCAACTGACCCTCGTAAGGTAGATTTTTCAACCGGCCCTCGTAAGGTAAATTTTTCGACCGGCTCTCGTAAGGTAGATTTTTCAACCGGCCCTCGTAAGGTAGATTTTCAACCGGCCCTCGTAAGGTAGATTTTTCAACCGGTCTTCGTAAGGTAGATTTTTCAACCGGCCCTCGTAAAGTCAATTTTTCAACCGGCCCTCGTAAAGTCATTTTTTCAACCAGCCCTCGTAAAGTCAATTTTTCAACCGGCCCTCGTAAGGTAGATTTTTGAACCGGCCCTCGTAAAGTAGATTTTTCCACCGGCCCTCGTAAGGTAGATTTTCAACTGGCCCTCGTAAGGTAGATTTTTCAACCGGCCCTCGTAAGTTAGATTTTCCAACCGGCCCTCGTAAAGTCAATTTTTCAACCGGCCCCCGTGAAGTCATTTTTTCAACCGGCCCTCGTAGTCAATTTTTCAACCGGCCCTCGTGAAGTAAATTTTTCAACCGGCCCTCGTAAGGTAGATTTTTCAACCGGCCCTCGTAAGGTAAATTTTTCAATCGGCCCTCGTAAGGTAAATTTTTCAACCGGCCCTCGTAAGGTAGATTTTTTTTTCGTCTGCCCCTCGTAAGGTAGATTTTTCAACCGGCCCTCGTAACATAAATTTTTCAACCGGCCCTCGTAAGGTAGATTTTTCAACCGGCCCTCGTAGTCAATTTTTCAACCGGCCCTCGTAAAGTAAATTTTTCAACCGGCCCTCGTAAGGTAGATTTTTTTTTCGTCTGCCCCTCGTAAGGTAGATTTTTCAACCGACCCTCGTAAGGTAGATTTTTTAACCGGCCCTCGTAGTCAATTTTTCAACCGGCCCTCGTAAAGTAAATTTTTCAACCGGCCCTCGTAAAGTCAATTTTTCAACCGGCCCTCGTAAAGTCATTTTTTCAACCGGCCCTTGTAAAGTCTATTTTTCAACCGGCCCTCGTAAGGTAGATTTTTGAACCGGCCCTCGTAAAGTCAATTTTTCAACTGGCCCTCGTAAAGTCATTTTTTCAACCGGCACTCGTAAAGTCAATTTTTCAATCGGTCCTCGTAAGGTAGATTTTTGAACCAGCCCTCGTAAGGTAGATTTTTCAACCGACCCTCGAAGGTAGATTTTTCAACCGGCCCTCGTAGTCAATTTTTCAACCGGCCCTCGTAAAGTAAATTTTTCATCCGTACCTCGTAAGGTAGATTTTTCAACCGGCCCTCGTAGTCAATTTTTCAACCGGCCCTCGTAAGGTAAATTTTTCAACTGGCCCTCGTAAGGTAAATTTTTCAACCGGCCCTCGTAAGGTAGATTTTTCAACCGGCCCTCGTAAGGTAAATTTTTTAACCGGCCCTCGTAAGGTAGATTTTTCAACCGACCCTCGTAAGGTAGATTTTCCAACCGGCCCTCGTAAAGTTAATTTTTCAACCGGCCCTCGTAAGGTAGATTTTTGAACCGGCCCTCGTAAAGTAGATTTTTTAACCGGCCCTCGTAAAGTAGACTTTTCGACCGGCCCTCGTAAAGTAGATTTTTCATCCGGCCCTCGTAAAGTAGACTTTTCTAGCGTTCAAGTATATGTGATTCGTTAGCGGAATGTTCGCGAACCAAATTCCGGCTAAACTGATCGGCCACGGCTTGTATGCAGGTAATCTTATCACAAAAATGTTCGTGCAAATAGTATTGCCGAAGTTTTCCACCTACAAAAATGTACAAGTACTCAATGAGTAAGTTTTTTATTACTGCATAGGGTGATATAAAAGATTTTTTGCATAACTAGCTTTGAAGGTCAGTAAATCCATTTTTGTTTTACAGATAACTGGTGATAATGCAAACTGTACTTTTTTTTTTGGAATTTCAAAATTCTAAGGATGTCACCTTATAGGATATTACTAACTGGATTATATACTAAAATTTCCATTTATTTCGGTTGATAGTTTTGCAATGTTATTTGCACGAAAATTTAGGTCTGCTACGATGGTAAAAAAGAGCTTTCACATCCTCTTAAGGTACTTGCAATTTTCAAATCATTCAAGGCGAAGCAGACGCTAAGAGCGAGTGCACAATTAATTAAATTATTTGCTAAAATTTGGCTTTTGTTCGTAATATTAACATTGCATGAATGCATTCAATCAGAGCTTTCTCTCTTCAACTCGCACAGGCTTAAAAGTACTGGCGTCCTTCTCATATATATATTTTTTTTGTTTAAAAAAAAAGCATGCCGGTGGCTAAGATCCAAAAAAAATTTCACCGCTTTTGGTCAGAGATATTAACATATACGTTCACCGTAAAATGTACCAAATTTTTTTGAAATTTTCTTTTTTATCGTGGGGAGGGAAAAGATGCATAAATGATGTACTCAGACGAATATTAGATATGGTATATTCAACGTTAACTAATCGTTCATAATTATATTATTATAATTTATAATCGTAATATGTATATAGGGAACGATGTGACAAATGTACAATATTTGACAAGGCGTAATATTATGCACGGTTCATTAAAATAGTATTAGCATTTTTTATTTATATTTATATTTTTTTTTTGTGTATATATATATATATATATATCATTGTTTAAATTATCATTTGTATGTATAGTATTAATAAGTTTATACATAATGCATTTGGTCCATCCGCGTCCATCCATTCGAATACGATAAGCCGTAAATGTACTTAGTAAAATATTAATAGTCATTAAATATTCGTAAACTCAGAGAGATAGGGGAGAGAGAGATAGAGAGTGTGTGTGTGTGAGAGAGAGAGAGAGAGAGAGAGAGAGAGAGAGAGAGAGAGAGAGAGAGAGAGAGAGAGACAAAGCATTCTCATTTTCTCCGTTCGGTGAAGTGGATGGACCACTAGATTACGTTTAGTTACATGCTGCTCTACCTAATACTCAAAAATTGTCATAGACCCTCCAGCGAGCTCTACCACATTCATGTACATTTGGAAGGACACTTGCAAAATATCTTTGCTCTGGAAAAGAAAAAAATTTCTTATATATATATTTTTTATGGATCTGGACAATGGTGTATGTGTGACATAGTTTATGTACTATATACTGTCCTGGTGGTTTTTTCAATTAGAATTGGATAACGATCGATTAAGTCGCTCTATTACATGTCGCAGTCCCATATTGAAGAACCCTGTACATTTGTCCCACTAATTGTTCATTTGGAAATATTAATAGATGATATACATGGAGAATAACGAGTTGTCATGTACGCGGAGATAAATCGATTCGTTTGCTGGACAAGTGCAATCGGTCTTAATCAAAATCCAAGATGAAAATCTGGTTATTTATATACAGTATAAACTGATAGATCATTAGTGATTTGACGGAATGGAAATAAAATGTGGCATACATTTTTCGAGAAATAAATTAATAAAATTGCTTGATGTAAAACTAATTTGTGGGAAATATCTCGTTGCATTGACCTAGTGTGAAATTTTCCATAAGCTCAGTTGCATCTAAAAATATGCAAAAATATTTATATGTATGTTAAATGTTGCTGAAAATCACTGAAATAAATACTAAATATGCGATTAAAAATATAAATGTAATTTAAATATTTTTAAATTCAACAAAACCAAAAATCTCGGTGTATAATTAATGATGACAGATGTCCTCATCGCGTTACGATTTTGTTAGTTTTCACATATGTACAGAGTTCTTCTTTATGAATTCGTCGAATAGTAACGAAACAAAAAAAACAATGATCGATTTACATTCTTACGGCTATCATACAATATCAATCGATTTTCGAAACGAACGCTTCGTTTATTGAGTCAACAGTATTTATTATCAACGAGATACTACTAGTGGATAGTGTATAGGCAACTACGGTGATATGATTGAGTTTTATCATGTTTTTTCCTCCTTCGTCATCTTGACGTTGTTGTTTATTTCGAGTAATCGTACAAATTAGCTCGAACGTTTGACTGCTTCAGTTTCAAGAGTTACCGTCATTATTAATACCGAATTAACGGTTTATTGGCATGCATTTTCGTTCTCGATCGTTATCATCAGCTGTTTGTATAAACTTCCTTCGAATCGTCACTATAGTTTGTCGTATTATCACTAAAGATTGTCATCGTTGCGATTCGCCAGACTGACTTATTAGTTTCCATTATTTCAATATCCCTTAAATACTTTAATAGATTCATCTCGTTATATCGACGTAAAACTCGATTGGTCCTCCTGAAACTAGACCAGCCTCATACGCGTGCACTCTGATTTTATTCGGCGATGTAAGCCGACTCGATATAAAGGGTTCATTATGAAAGAAAAGAAAAAACCGTATACATCCATAACATTAGCAATCTGTACTTTGTCGAAGGGAGTAAACGAGTTTTGGACATAGATTCGATCCCTCAAATTAAAAAATGCATTTATTTTTTGGTCGAAATTATGCCCGAGACGGTTATATTTGGTCGGTTTAATTGTAGCTTCAAACAAGAGTTCAATGTATTCATTGGTCACACTTTTGGGTATCAACGATTGCCATTAATATATTTTCATATTCACGTGTTCCTCCCAGAATTTAATTTAGATATTACGACGATATTGGTCCAAATTACTCTGTTTGCGAGAATTTACAGACGAGATAATCGATTCTTTGTGATTTTTTTTTTCGAGGAAAAATTTGGGATCGATCCAAGAGCAAAGAAATGATAGGTACTTGCGAAGTAGCGTTTGAGTTATACCTTTAAAGTTTAAAAATAAAGTTTCGCAACCGGAAGGAAATATATCAAGGTTTTTCTTTTTCTTCTTCGTCTTCTTTGTATTTTTTTTTGTCTATTTTGTAAGCATTAGAAATCATCACGTATATCACTGAGCTTAAAACTTAACGAGAGAGCAGTACACTATGTCAATTTTGAAATTCGAAACAATCGACACGTATGTCAACTATATTATACTGACTAGCAATTCACCAGGTGCACTAGTAGGCTATGAGCCTAGTTTGATATATTTTAATTATTATTATTACTATTATTATTATTATTTAAAATTCAACTACTTAATTTATCGAAACTTGCATTGGCTATTTAATCCTCAACTACAACGCGATTGTGTTTATTAAATTATGCTAGTATTATCGATTACTAAACTATTAATAGTATTGTAACTTGTCGATAAAGTCATGTTGCGCATACAAAAGCTTATATCATAGATCCGAGGCAGCTTTTAGTTTTAAACACTCTTATTGACTAGACAAACAAAAAAATTGCACATCTTCGATGATGTTGAATGAAAAGTTGGAGATTGTGGGATCTTCGGACGCATGAATAGCCAAATTACTATTTATTTATATTTTTTTTATTTATCTTCTCATTATTCGAGTGTGCGAGCTCTCGTCTCGTATTATTATTAGCAAGCATTTTTCCTGACGGAGGGGGTAACTCTCATGAAAAAAAAATCATAGCAGTTTTATTAATGGGAACTAATATTACTGTTACGTACTGTTTAAATGAGAGTTATCCCCTCAGCCAGGGAAAATTGTTACCACTGTAGTGCCACTCGAGCCATAGAACTAGAGTATACTGTCAGAATTTATCCGTACACTGTCAAAATCAAAAGTTACATTCAATGAGAATTTTGATGTATTACAACAAGACAAAAATCTGAAAAAAATCAAAGATTGAAAACAAGAGGAAAACTGATCTCAAACAATTATTATTATGTAACGTTATTGGCAAAGCAGGCTAAACGGAAATTTGTTTATCAAATTTTTAGAAAACTTTTTTTTACCGAATGTTCAGACTGCCAAAAAATTAAATATAATCCTCCATATTTTTGAATTTATATAATTGTTAAAATACATTAATGTGGACTTTTTCAATGTTAGTTGTTGGAATGGGCTTGAAACTTCATAAATGAATTGTCTCCATGGAAAAATATTTTTTAAAAACGGACATTTCCTATCCATCTCGATTGGATATGGATGGATGTGTTGAAAATGCCGCGTTACGATTGCTCCTCACTGAGTTTTGTACTTGATTCGATATACAAACGGCATGTATGGTTAATTCTTGAGTGTTTTTGAAATTTCAAAGCTCCCTCGGTTTATATTAGTACGATTCGAGAAATGTACAGATCTTACGAGTTAGAGTCGTTTAACGTTACAAATTACCTTTTTATTCGATCCGAACGACGCGTCAATGAAAAATAAAAATTGAATAAAGACTACGGTAGGAGACGTTTAAAATATTAATCAGAGAGCCAATTACGTGGTCGAATAAAAATTATTTGCGTCCCCGATAATAATAATAATTATTATTATTATTTTTTTACTAGGTCGCGTGTGATATCACATTCTAAAGCTGCGAATAGAAGAGATCTTGTAAATTTAAATCTCAATCAACTACAGCAATTATGAATACAATTATTATTTTATAGTCGTGTCTTAAAAATCAATTATTGTTTGCCTTTATCTGGATCTCTATGCAAGAATACATTAAATAAACGACTCGAAATGGATCATCGATGTTGTGTACCTGAAAATATTTCGATAGCTTAGTTTTTTCTCTCTGTTAAAAATTTCGTAATTATCTACGTTGTGTGATTACACGTGATTTTTTTTTTTTCCTTTTTCTTTATTTGTCTTTCATTAACGGCGATGAAACCGTGTATTATTTATAATTACCCATAATAACCCATAATTTAGTATGAAAATTGTATTTCATTTAATTTTTTGGCCGATTCACGAACACTACTTGCTTCGAGATTCTTCATGCTCATTGTTACATAATTTTCCACTCTATTATGTACTCATGACGGGATGATGATCTCGATTGAAGAATCTCTTTGTATCGATCATTCAATGGCCGAGCGAATGTATACTCTACGAATTTACGTGTGTTTGATTTGGAATGATCGGAAAGAAAATTAGAATGTGTGATTATTATCAGGCTGAATTTTGAGATTCGAAGAAGAAGAAAAATTATATTATATGATATTGACGTTGACGTTGACGTATTTTTCTCATTGAATATCAAAAACCACGTTAATTAGGCCATAGAAATCAAATAAAAAGAAAGAAAAATCAAACGTAATATGAGCTGTCTGATTCAATATATATCGTCTTAGAATTTTATATTGGTCGACATTGCTGGAATATTGTCAATTTGACGCAAATAAAAAAATGCCCTGTCCTGTGTATTTTTTATGTGTTGGAGGAAAACGTGTAATCGAGCAAAATGATAAATCGCCTGGTGTGAATATATATAAATATATATATGTACGGACGCAGAGGACACAAGAAATATCGATAGACGATTCTTTCGTTTCGAATATTTACGTCAACTCTGGTCGAGTTGCATTATTTAAAACACATTATCGAGAAATATATTTATCGTTATCGTGTGCTGCTGTTATACTCTGGTATCATCGCTCGTATATCATGAAACGTTATCGATTTGAAAAAATCTTGTCTTACATGTGTACTTGATAAAATTATTGAATAGTGAGATTAGATTTAGTGAGAGGCACCATAGAGTATGCAAAAATTGCATTTGACCTATTTCCACGGAAATTTTCATGTGCGGATCCTGATCCTCACCGATCATCATAAAAATTGTATTTAATAAGATTTATAAATGAAAGTATAAAATCACAACTTTTTTGAGACCTCGTGAAGCATGACAAATTTTTTTTTCTACAAGTTATAGCTATTAGAATTAGTTTGAGTTTAATATCGAAATATTGACGGTTCTCATCTCAAACAAAAAATATACGTGTCTATCTCGTTTTCCGAGTACCTTTCGATTGAAAACAAATTAAAATTATCGGTAAAGTTTAGGATCCAGAGATGAAAAAAATAACAGCCAGAATACTTCATGTAAATTTTTAAGCAGTATCATGCTGAAAACTTATGATTATTACCTCATAATCTGTGCACTTTTGCGTTGATTAATTAATTCATTACACGGTCGTATCTGCGTTGGATTTTTCGTGGAGGGCTGATAAAAGTAATAATAATAATAATAATTGAAATCAAAATTAGACAGAAATTATACATTGCTGATTAATGTATTTACATCGCGCGAGTAAAATTTTATTGTTAAAAATGTTGACAAGTTAACCTTGACAATCACCTTATTGAGATTCATAATTTTCGTGCTTGGATCCGTCTCTGACGAGCCTTAATTAAATATCCTGTGTGAACTTTCATGCGTGACAGATATACATTTCGTCGGCGTGATTTTTTATAACCAAAAAAAATGTTCAACAACGATTCGTCCCGCGAAATAAGTTTTACGATCTCGTCGTCGATCGAGTCGAGTATATTATATATCTTGGACCCTACCACCTATATTAATATAGCGATCAATTTTGAGTAATAAGAATTATTAAAAATACCATTACGCGCTTTACCTTTCAGGTGCAAGCTTTTACGAATCGTATTATTATTATTATTGTTATTATTATTAATTGTATTTATTTGTTTTATTGTGTCTGCGAGTAACTCACTCGTGTGTTTTGGTGTATATATTTACATATGCGTCCTTATATCGTAGAAGCAATCAATTTTTACGTAGGTAAACGCGATCAAGTCGGGAACTTTTATTTTTTTAATTCTCTCGGGGTAAAGGCTGATAATCCTCCACGTGTAATTTAATTTTATATACACAAATATATATGTATATCTTGCTTAAAGTTGCATACGCGACGCAAGTGCTTTGTGTGTCTATCGACTTGAATATAATCGTATATTTAGGTATATATACATATACAATTGGTTCGATCAAAAAAATTCACCATCTTCACCTCTAAAATTTACCTTTCTCGATTACCTAATTAGCTTGTTAAATTATATATTACTTATTTATGTAGAAATTATACAGATTATTTCAGACGGGAGAAAAAAAAGTGAATTCTCTCGTTTATGGAAATAAATTAGTTTCAAATACTGTGCGATGTATAAATTAGCGATTCATTTCGATGACCAAGCCCAGACATATATATATATATATATATATCTCTCTGGCATTTGGACAAATATTTTTTAATGTCACGTTCGACTATTCTTGTTCGTTTATTCTCAAACCCTGACGCACGGTCTTTGCATTAATTGCTCGACCAGTTTGACGTTTTCGAGCTTCGAAAAAATAAAATAAAAAAATTGTTATGCCCTCCAGTTCGACCGATTATAATTTGACCTATCAATCAATGTTACTCTTAACGGTGTGTGTGTGTGTGTGTGTTTGCATAAAAATTTTCTCAATTCATCGACAACTTTCCTGTGCGTATCGACTTTTATTAGTTTCGCGCGATCGTTCTATTTTCATTTATTCTTTCTACGTTCTCAATTCGCTGTCTTGAAAGTATCGCCAACGGATCAAGATGACGTTACATTGGTTTTTGAAGAATTTCGATCGATTGCTGGCTTTACATTTTTTTTCTTCTTTTTCTTCGACGCTCAAGCGACAAACCAGCTTTTTGTACGCCAAGATTTTCGTTGAACTTTGCGGCGGTTACGGAAATTTTACGTCTGAGGGATTCGAAGAGAGTCGAGAGCTTTAATGAGGCTGGCTGAGCCTTTTCAGCACAACAGTTTTGATCGTCGATAATGGTAGAATGACGTGTGGTAAGATCGTAAATGCCAGAGAATTGGGGGCTCTTGGTTAAACGTCGTCCTCGATGCTTCTGAGTGGTATCTGCTGTTTCTGAGCCAGGGCATTGAGCACGTATGTCAACGAGTCGAGTTTCTTGTCCATTACGCAGAGCTGTTGGAAATAATCGACTGCATATGTCTCGTAATCGTTATCACATGGCATTTTGCTGATAAAAGTACGAAAATGAGATAATACGAGTGCACGTAGCACGAAGATGGCCACCACACGAATTTAGAAACAATTAAAAATGTATTTTAGGTTAATTAACCACGAGTGACAATCGTGGAGGACAAAAAATTGTCATTATTTTTTTCTCATAATTGAATATGAAGCAACTATTATATTATAATATAATGGATATTAATATTTTTCCACAATAATTATTCGTTATCACTGTGTCAAAAAATTATTTGTTTATTTTGTTTCATGTTTTTTTTAATATATTTTTTTCGAATGGTGTCAATCTGCGTGGGACAGAAGAGTGAATTCATTCCAATATTGTCTGCAGAATTTTATTGCGATTGATCCGTTATCACATGGGGGATATTCGAAAATGTCAGTTCTGTTGATTGCATTTTTTTTTAATAACAGTGAGAGGCTTATTTAGCATTTTGTTTGCCATTGTGAATGTGTGTGAGTGAGTGACAGACGATGAGAATTTATGAACGAGTGCTATTATGATATACGCGCTAACATTTCATTTTAGAGATTGAGAAAATAAAAAAATAAATTTAAAATAAATAATTGATCAGAAGAAATGTTCCTTTTTATGATAATTGAAGAATAATCCTCAATAAAACAAAATGACAAATTTTGTCGTGCAAAAAAGACTTTTTCGTATTTGATCGATCGTGAATAAACGAGTGTGACTAAAAATGATTGTTATAAGACGACCTCAAAATAAATGGACAATCCCCTAAAGTGTCACAACAAGCTATGTTGTATCTAGCTCAGGAAGAAAGAGGGAGAGAAAGCCGTCATGGTGATTGCACGTGTAGGGAGACCCGAAGATTTTTTGGATCCTTTATTCTTTCATGAATTTCTCCGAGGAAATTGGATTGGCGAGGATTGAAAAGGACTCTCCATTCACTTTGTACGAGTGAGTTTCAATCTCACGACATAAAGCGCGCGGATTCATCTTCGTCTTCCTTTCTCAGCGTCTTATACACGATGAATAAGTGAATTCAAGTTGGGCGAATGAAAAAAGGATAAATGTAAGACATAGAGATCAGCCTCATTCGAATGAACAACCATTCAAAATAATTCTCGGAGAAAATAATTACGTATAATTGATTTAAAAAAAAAAAAAAATGTTTAGGTACAGTTTAATAAGTAAATCATTATTTTCAGTATGAGTGTCCATGTATTTCTATATTAGTGTCTGTGTGTTCTATAGATACGTGTGTGTGTGCACTCACACTGGCACTCATGAGTATCTGTGTGAGTGTCAGTGTAATCCAGTGGTCTTGTAATTATTAATAAATATTTATAATAATAATGTCATAACTTGGTTTGAATAGTTATTCATTTGAATGGGGCAAATCTCTGCTACAAAACGAACAGCGAGTGAAAGAGACTGGGATTTCAGATCGGATGTAAAAGTGCAGATTTTCAGTCTTATTCCTCGTTCTTTTTTTCTCGCTGTTCTTCGATGCTCTGTCGCTGTTTATCTCTCGCTGAACATCACTGAAGCCAGGACGAAATGGAGCCAAAGTGTAAAAGCCAAATAAAAAGTCCTGAGGTGCAGTTGCACTTTATGCTATTTGCTATTTCTAACCATAAAAAAATGTTGGACAACTCGTGTGACGAGTATATAATTTGAGTGAAATATTTTTGAGATTCTTCACGAGGATAAATTAACAAAACAAACATTAACAAATGGGTGAATTTCAAACAGCACGAATGTTATATAGAATATAAAAAAATCATGGTTATAGCGAAATTTTCGAAAAAAAAAACAAGATATTGAGACAGAATACAAACACAAAAACAGAATATTGAGCAATAAAAACTAAATATATTTGTCATTGTTGTAAAAATATTTCTTCAACTAGCAAAGGAATTAATTTTTATTCTTGAAAAATTCAAAATAGGACGAGAGAGGATGAGCCTCTTCAATTTTAGACTTCAGAAAAAGTTCTTTCACACATAACAATTCGCTTTGATCATCGAGATTACAGGACTCGCTGTGCGAGATATATCACGAATCTGTTCGTCGTACGTAAAGTGTAATGCATTGTGTATCGCGGATATGATCATCGAGGTTGTGTTGAAATTGCGAGCGTGAACAGAAAGTGCCAATAATTTGGCATCCGTGAAAAGACAGAGTATGATATATATATATATATATATATATATATATATATATATATACGCGGTGCATAACGATAATCAAATAAGCTCGTGGGTATTCACCTGCTGCTCGACCCGGTACAGTCGTGCGCCGATCGTCATAGGCTTGATGTTTCCAGCCCGATCGATACCTGCTAAATAAGATCCTGGTTTTCCTAAAGTTTGGTCTAGTCGTCTTTGCAGCTCCTGTAAAATCAGAGCAGAATAGCCCAACCCCGGCCAACGTATCCGAGTTAATAAAGACCGTATGGACCAGCACGTATATCAAGAAATGAAGGAAGAAAAAAAAACTCGTCTTATAATATATAGAATGCTTAATGGAGGATGAATGTACGAGGGGGTCGAAAATTGTGTGGCAATTTGTCTTCTTTTCTTGGGGATTTTGGGACGTATTTTGTTCCTCTCAGACAATTTAACCGATCATATTTATCCGTGGCTGGCAACTTATTCGAAAGACATTGTGGACGTTGAAAAAGCTCATGTAACCTATCAGAAAAGTATCAATGGAGGATGTATAAAGGGCTGACGTTCGAAAGATTTGCTCAAGGCACTATCGTAAGGTAAACGAGATCCAGTTCCTGGCTTGGGTATCTTGACGACAGTTGGGTGTCTCCATCGCTCAATAAACAGCCACTACAATACGATGATATGAGTCCAGTTAGGAAGATTCACAACTTCCTTTTGTGCATCCCGATAAATCGTCACAGTTAAATTTAGACATCTCACTTGAAGCGTTCAACATCTGAGACATTTACCTCATGTCACCCGCGCGGAAACCGATTAATCAAAATCATCTTTCGATTGATCATTTTTTAAGATATTTCACCGTTTTTCGTATAATGGAATACCCGGTATGTGACAAATGACACATTGTACAGATTGAAAAATGAATTTACTATTTCTTCAGTTTTTTAAATCCACCCCTCAGACGATGAATAATGTATAATTTTTTTTTTCGTCACCACATAACCTACACACATGATTATATAATTTTTCGAGATAATTCTCAATTTTTCGTAAAATATTTCACCGTTTTTCGTAAACTGGGACACCCCATATGTGACAACTGGCACATTGTACAGACTGAAAAATAAATTTACTATTTCTTCAGTTTTTTAAATCCACCCCTCAGACAATGAATAATGCATCATTTTTTTTTTGTCACGGCATAACATATACACATCATTATATTATTTTTCGGGATACTTTACCGTTTTTCGTAAAATGGGACACCGTTTACGTGACAACTGGCACATTGTATGGATCGAAGAATGAACTTGCTACGTTTTCAGTTTTTTAAATCCCACAGACGATGAATAATGTATTATTTTTTTTGTCATGGCATAACATATACACACGATGATAGATGGATTTTTGTTGAAAAAAAAAGTGTTTACCTTGATTCGCACCATCATGTTCAAGTGTCCCTGGCTGTACTGCTCGATAACGTCTCTCACGTCGTAGGGCTTTCTCGCCTGTTGAAACTTCCTCCGTGCCACGAAGTACTTGATCTTTCTTATGGCCCTTATAGCATTTCGATGTGCCTCGGTGAGCCTGTGAAAGTCATCAGTTACATTATTGATTTCGTTTTAAATGTATATATATATATATATATATATATATATATGTATCTATATACCGATTTGAAATATTGTAAGCTAGGTAACGGGTTGTTAAATTCGACAGCCCCTGCAGACGATCGAAAAGCAGAATACAAGGAAATATAAACACTCACATAGACGTTTTTTGTTAGCGAATTTACATCTTGAATGTAAAAAAGAGATACAGAGAGAGGCAGAGTGAAAGAGGCTGAGGTGTAATGGAAAAGAGCAGGACTCACAAGAGAACCTCATAAATGTGAGACGGATAAACTCTAGATTGCCGCGTTGAAAAAAAGTCACAAAGTTCAAAAAGGGCAGAAAATGACGCGAATGGATTTCTACATATCGGTCAAATGCATTGATGGAGTTCTGGTCGGTAGTCTCTGGCAATGCACTCACTAATTATTCGATTGTTAGAGGAGATGTCTGACCGAGACTTGCTCAAAATAACAATTTTCACCCCTTCTCAAATATTATTAGCTAGGGAAAGTCTTGAATTTTCAACATTTTTCCATCAACAAACTTTATACCAAATTAATCAAATTTCAAGGTTAATATCTGCTGTTCTAACAAGGTACAGATGAACGTTAAAATACCTATAAGCTGCTGTTATTCACGTCTTGATGATGGAGAGATATGCTAATCTACACGACTAATTATGATACAACAAAGTGATTGCAAATGCAATAAAAAAAAAGGTCGAGAACTGTACTCTCTTCTTATTTGATTTAAAATCATTAAATCTCTAATAAAGGCATGAACATAAATATACGTTGGATTCGATGTGGGTTAGAAACCGAAAAAAACCCTACATTTATTTTTATGTCACACCTAGATTCTTTCCAATAACGATAAAATATTCCCAACACCCCTTTACCAGCATTGCTTTGCACCCTTCGGAATGTCCTCGCAAGTCAGGTCGCTTGGAAATTCGATAATCAATCAGTCAGATGTATTGTTGCAGTAACTTATTTTCGTGCAAAGTGGGCGGAAGTTTTAAATTTAGCTTGCACAATCAGGTGGAATTTAATTTCGCCGAGTAGCAGGCAGGCTGGTAATGATAAGAGAGAGGATGAAAGAGAGAGAGGAAGAGAGAGAGAGAGAGAGAGAATATGAACGAGAGGATATATACTCACGTCGTGACCCTTTGTGGCTCATCCATGTCAATGTCAATCTCGTCACTGGCAGCTTCCGTAACAGAGCTCGTTTGCGACGTGAATAAACTGCCCCTGCCAATCGGAAACACACTACTCACACTACCGGAAACTAAACTCTATGTTCGACCGCTCTAAAAACCGTTCAGATTGAGTGCTACGTCAACGGTAAGAGTCGCAACGATTTTTGACTACGGCAGATTTGAGTGAATAAAACATTTTGCCACTCTACAGTTTATGTCTGTCAGCGCGTATGTCTCGACCAGTTTCAACACTCGATCTAAAAGTCTGGGCGGTTCGCTTCGAAAGCAGATATTGATATTGAATGTATTGAATCATATTCATCAAATGGAAATGATTTCCCATTGAATATTATTAACTATTTAAAGTATTACAATATTCATAATGTAATAAATGTAATAAAATGTAATAAATGTAATAAATCATAATGCGATTCAATAATCTAATCAGTAGGTGGGAGACTGAGGACTGTTACTTGACGGAATCTTCACATTTTTATGTATCTATTATTTTCATTATGGTCAAACGGGTTGGCCTTTGACACACATGCAGATGCAACACTTATCTAAATTTGAAAAAAAATCTGATCCGTTTGTTCACTCGACTGATTCATGCCCAGCTTGAAAAGCTCAAAGTTTCAAATACTTCAAAGAGCCTCATAAATATGGGGTTACTTGACGCACTGCTTGATTAAAGAGCATCCGAACAGCAATGAAACTGCAATCAATGGTTTCTAGGCCAGCTGAAAAGTTCATTTGGGAATCTCCGTTGGGAATACCATAAATTTGACAAGCCAGTGATGTGATTTCGGGCTCGTAATTGACAACGATCGAGTTTTTGTCATGGAACGCTATTTTAAACAGGTTTGACGCCAATGTCATCGACGATGGCAAAAATGACTAGTTTTTTTCTCTTTCTACGTACATTTTGAGAGTATTAGAAGTATCCAAGTCAGTGCCCACTTCGGTCAGATTTGTCGATCGATCAAAGGCTTGCACGGATTATACGTCAAATAATCCCATGCGAGGCTAATAGACGATTCCAATTGCAAACCGTGCATGGAACTTGATATAAAATTGGGCAGAGACTTAAAGGTCGAAGAAGTTATAATAAAAATCAATTGATGAATTTATTGTCAGTGCGAAGAGTTATATCACTCCAAAAGTGAGTTTTTAACATTTTTTTCCTGCTGGTGATAATTATAACGTGGCGTATCTTCATGAATGTTTAACGGATCTCTACAAAAGTTAGGCAATTTTTAGAGCATCATTGGACAGATCTTCTAATTTTTTTTCAAATTTGTTTCATACCAAAATAACGAAAATATCGCAAACCCGTGAAGTATCTCCTGCGTCAAATAGCCCCAGCCTCCCTTGTACCAGTTATAGCTCGGCCCGGGCACTCGGTGCCCGGACGATGGATGATTGTGCGAGCCGATCTGCGCAAGTGCCGCAAATTTGTGCATAATTAACGTTGCATTTGTCGAGTAGCTATTCGACTTTGCAATAATGCAGATAAAGGTGGTATTGAAAAATAAGAGAGTACCGGTATTATTTAATGTTTATTGCCACGAGTGTACGCAGATGGTAGCATAATGGACAAATGATTGGAAAACACATCGTTTGATAAACTTACCGATTGTCCCTTCTCGCTCTGTTAGGAGTACCGGCTTTGGGTTCCTCCATGTAAAAAACAACATCACCGTCGTTGTCGATCCGAGTGGTATCAGTTGTTGGACCTGCAGCAGTCGTACCACCGGATATTGTTACCGGTGGCAGCGCTGCCTGTTGTGCCTGTTGCATCTCCATCCGATTTCTCGATTTTCGTCTCTTCAGCACGCTCGCCTTCTTTGCCACCTGAATCATCAGAGACTGAACCCCCGGTGCCCTCCCATTACAACACGTCGAACACAGCATGCACTACCCTACGTTTCCGTTTAAGGTGAAAAGCCGTTGCGCTCGTGTATTCTTTTTTTTTTTTTTCTGTCTGTTCTTAGTTCCTTTTCGTTTTTCTCTCTTCCTGTTGAACTCCCGATGTCGGGAGTTTTATCGACGTGTCGAAAAATTCTCTGTTAGTTTCTCTGTCTGTACATCTCTCTGTCTCTCTTCATTGATAAAAATCTGTGAGCTCGTGAACCAACAAACGAAAATTCGACCCAAACGTCCTCCCCACCGATCCCATTCTCGACGCACCACGTGCGTACTCCGTCAATTCTATACGCGAGCCTGAGGCCATTCTCTCTTGGGTAGCTGAATCAATTTGATCTGTCAAAACGGATGGATAATTTGCTCGTTTCGCTTTGCAGAAATTAAAATGGATAGCGGAGGGGAGTGACAGGCGTACGGCAGATTTTCCAGTAATTTGTCATATCGTGAAACGAAGAATGATTCAATTTTAATTCCGTAATTATTGGCACCTGAGTGAACTCGAGCTTGTCATTATTACTTTGCCATATTTGAGTCTTATTTTTAATATTTATTTGGCCAAGCTTAAATTGTACAGAGAGCAAAATATTCACTCTAAGTATCGCGAAAAAGACATACAGCGTTTCATTCGAATATGTCAATCACTTGAAAATTTACTCTAAAGATTTTTCGTTGCAGGCTTCGAGCTCTTTTTTTCTCCAGTTGATTCCTCTTGTTGATCGAACGTGTTCATTGTTGGCCCAACGTTGATTACACACAGAGCGATGTGTCCACAAACACGCATTACAGCGAACTTGCCAAGCCAATTATGTCATGCAAACACAAAAGCGCAGACTCCACGAGAAGCAATCGAGATCATAACGCATGCAAGCATGCAGCAAAGACACAAAAAGCAAATTTATTTCACAATATGCTGCTAATAATCGTGTTTAAACTTTATGCTCCAAAATTCCCGAACGCGCATATTTGACAGTGTAACATAATTTATAATAATATGATGATTTCATTTTTTTGTAATTCCGCAGGATCTATTACGTTTAGAGTCTCGAGAGAGTCTTTTAGAAGGGAGAGATTTAAAATTGTATTGAAGATTTTTCGAATTTACGAGGAGAAAAATAATTCGAAGCGTATATGCGTATTTTTTATATGGTCGATGCGATGGTTAATTGCTTTTGTTTGCTTCCGAACGATTTATAATCAGCGGTATTTTTTTCGCGGGAAATATACGACGCCTGACGTGTTCTGAAAACGAGCCACCGATTTTCTTGTTGTTCGCATTTACAGATTTGTTTATTTCCTCCGAATTTATTTTATTTTCAATTATGTATGTGTACGTTGAACACTATATGGTCAAGCAAATTTTCTTTACCAACTCTGCAATGCAATAAATTTTCCGAGGCTTCGTAGCATTCATTAATCGTGTTTTGTCGTATATATACGCAAGTTGGTCTGATAGTTTGCTTTTGTCTCGGGAAAACACGCCAACGCTCACGTTAACTAGAATTTCCACATGAGCGCTTTACATACGCTTATTAGTTTCACAGTTCCCGAGCGTTCATAATGAGGTAGTCTGATTATACATGTACAGTATTAGATATTGAAAAAAGTTTAACTTGCACATCAGCAGAATAGTGATATCGGTGATTCGTACATATTTATATTTTATATAAAAGTTATGATTCTCGTGTAGAGTGTCGGATTAAAAAATTTATATTTCAATTGAAATAAACATGCAAAAGAGAGAAAGAGAATTGTGATAAAAATAAATCTAAACCATTTACATACCATCTTCTTTACACAAATCAACTGAAATACATTATGGACGTTTTATCAATTCTGGCCTACTGAACAAAATTAAACCTTCAACCGTTAGGTGGCTAAAATGGCAATGTAGCTTGAGGTGTATTTTTTGTAACCCCAAACGCAATTTCGATTAGGACGCAGACATTTTTGAAAGTCCTCAGTTTCTTCAACACATCGATTTTAATGAGAAAAAACCACTCCAGTATTTTTCTTGATAACATGTTGTACTTTTGTGTCCTATTAGCAGATTACTACCCGAAATTTCAACTAAATTTTAGTATATATTGAGTTTAAAGTTTGGTGGATTATCGATATTTACACCGCAGATAAGAAAGTTCTTTTATGCCCGAGCAGTATATATATTTTATTAAGTTTTGAATTTTCATTCATGACCGCATTAAGTCTGAAGTATTTTCATCTAAGAAGGATTATATTTAAAATGTTCCTTTTTTTTAAATTATAATTGCGTATAAATAAGAACTGTTTTTAATTGGTCGTCCTTTATTTAATTATTCTCTCCTTCTAACGGCAGTTTACTAACCAAAAGGGAAAATGTAACCCCGCAAAGTGTAACTTCGGCCCCAGTTGGTTACACTTTGCGGAGTTCCACTGGGCCTCGCGTGAGGCTGCTGGAGGGGCAGCGCGAGAAGAGATAGGATAGTCGCAACTGCTCGGAGTGGGGGGAATAATTGCACATTGCGGCGTCGAGTTTTATCGAGTCTAAATATATGAGGGATGACATACCAACCTGGTGTGTAATACAAGAAAAATGGGCGCAGTGGTTTCTTAAAGATTCCACCTAAGGGTTGAAGGGTTAATGGTATTACGTTTTTAATTTCCAATAAAATTATGACTTTTTTACATCTGAGGCTACGTCAGCAGGGCTCAAAGGATTTTCGTGCATCATTAACATTTTTTAGACGTACGATCGCGTGAATTGCACGGTCTATGTTGCTTTTTCACAATGCCGATAAAGTATATGCGCGCGATGAGTACTTTAGCAAAAAATTTTACATAACCGATACCTATTTTAAATGTCTCCGGATATATGTACATATAGTACAAAATACCTCATTGATATAATCGGAATGCTTATACGGGAAACCAAGTGAGATATTTGTTTTGAGATTATGGGAAAGATACTTTAAGGGTAAAATAAATACCGAACACTGTGAATAAGGATTTCTTATGAATTTACGGTATAACTGACAAAATGAATATTCATACAAAATAAGCGAGACAGCCTTTTTGACTTCGATTTCATTGAGGCACCAATGAAAAAGAAAAATATTTCAAAGATATTATAGCTAACTCTTGATTTCAGTGATTGTGAAAGATTTCTCCGAGGCTTTTTTTTTGCCGCCATTGTCAATTTTTGTCAATTTCTTTGAAAAAATGAAAAGCGAAAATTGAGTTTCAATGAAAAGTGATTACTATTTTTTCATTCGATTTAAATTCTCCATTTAGATTTATACACAACACGATCGAAAATCGGCGAGAGAGCTTTCGATTTTCTTTGTTTAACAGTCGCGTTCCACACATAATATTTCTTTTTCCTCGACCTGCGTAGTGAGTGGCTTCGAAATTTATTCGGCGATTAACAATTGCATCGAGATTTGACTTTGTATTTTAATCGAAGCACTATAAAATCGCGCTTCTCCAAACTCTGCTGAATGTTATTTTGCCTAGTAGTATTTTGGGATCCAACGATCATGATTGTTAGAACAAGCGAGTTTTTCTGTTCTCCTACACGTACATTAAATCCCTCGTCGACTGAACAAAATAATGAACGAGCCGAGTCTTATGTTGATTGACATAAAACCCTATGTAATTCCTATTTTTCAATACCGATCTTGGTTTTTTGGATTTAACGTAATTTAGCTTAATGTTTCCTTTAATTTCGTCATATACAGGCGATAAAATAAACAAATTTAAAAAATATGTATAAATTATTTCGGGCGGAATGACATAAAAAATTGTATCAGTAGCGTGACTTAAGTACGTCATACTGTTGACACAATTTTCTATTAACATGACGAAATCGATAATAATATATCCATATATTATAATCGATGATATTATACACGTAACACATTGCAACGAACGGTTCCTCAGTTCAACGCTCATGGAGCATCGGAAGCAGCTAAGAACATTGACAAGTCAACAGCTAACGTCTACTCGTCGATAACGAGACGTGATAATCAATGTCACTGTAGATTCTCACCTTTCCGAGTGGCGTTGATGGCTGACCGGCAGGCGCTGGATCCTTTATGTATATATTCCACGTAGCCACACTGTTAATTGCTTTGTCAGCTGCGTAACATCGCCATAGACATTGTATCAGCATTGCGGCTGCCGGTATCTGACGATTGAAATGCTTTTGTCTCTGTTTCTGTTGCACTTTCAACGCGAAACCGGAACCAAGAATTCCCTGAAAGGATTACAGATATTACAAAGCGTAATATGGCAGATGTCAGATACGATGGGCAAAACCAGAGTTAAGCTAAATCTTAGTTTCGAATCAATTCAAAAATTGAGATAGTTTCTTTCGGAAAAATTAATTGCTCAGATTTTTAGCCTCCAATTTGGAACGTAAGATCGATCTGAAGTTTGTTCAATCTGATAATCGTTTCAAGCTTCGATTCGAAATTAAGTTCTACCTCACGTTCTAAAATTCGAGACTTGGCATGTTTAATTTTTGAATTTGTAAATTATAACGCAGCTATTATGATATTTTAAGTTGGTTTCATTCAGTTTCATGCGAAAATAAGACAACGTTAAAATATCACAGACTTGGAAAACACAAAACGTAATCGTATTCTGTGGCCAGACCCCAGTCCACACGTAACCATTTTCCCAAACAACTAAATTTTAGCAAGAACCGGATGTATGTTACGCTTAAAGGCAAACAGAGCAATAATCTGCGAGGAAAATATATTCGGTGATAGAATATTATTCCTTGATGTTATTTTAACTCTACTTGTTTTTATGTGTTATGTGTGTGTTTTATTTATGATTAGATTAGTACATCATTGTATTATTTTTTGGGTCATATTACCCTGCAATTTTACAAAATCGTACTGCATTGATGTGATACGGAAATAAATACAGCAGGCACTCCCTCCAATTCGCGAATTACATTCGTTAAAATTTATTTAACATGAATTCGAGCTTCGTTGATTGAGAACCCAAACGGGTAAAATTAAGTTCGAGTTTATAATATTCAAACTTTACAATTTATTCACTTTTCATATAATTTGAATATTATATTTTGTTGATGAGAAAAAATAAATCAAACTGTTCGAGTAAATGGTATCTTGAAAATGGCTGGGCTTCCCACTGGTATTTCATAACGTTTTGGATTTTCGGATTATTTTTTTTGGAAAATGGAATTCGGTCAGC
Organism: Dyspetes luteomarginatus; assembly: GCA_963669185.1. Lineage (NCBI taxonomy): Eukaryota > Metazoa > Arthropoda > Insecta > Hymenoptera > Ichneumonidae > Dyspetes > Dyspetes luteomarginatus. Next base: position 19,155,917 of record OY769905.1, on the reverse strand, counting down.
GGCATTATTGACGTCTTGAACCAAAATTTCCTGTACTGAAGGAAAGGTAAACGTATCTTGGAAATGACTAACGTCTCGAAACGTCTCCATGACGTTTTGAATTTTTGGATTATAGTTTAGGTAAGATGGAGTTCAGGCATCGGGCATCGCTGATGTTTCTGCCAACGGCTAAGCTGTTGAAGGAAAATATTGGACGCAATCTGTTTTCTTGCGCTCGACAACTTATATTTATGGTTGATTTTCTGGTTCACAGAATACTTCGCCCTCGTCATGTCACCGCTTTTGCCTCTGACGTCACAAGATCCTTTATCGTCCCAGAGCCTTTTGCGTCACATTGTAGGATTTGCTTGGCGTCTGATTGGTTTCTCGATTTCCACGTTCTGTTCACGTATCTCTCCGGGATTATCAGCGTACCATAAGGATTCATAGCGAGTTGGCATGTGCGGTTTATGGATTTTATCATCGCTTGATCATATCTCGTTAGCTGATGACGGATTTTTTTCATTAGACCCATAGAGGTGGAATGGGCCTCACTATTTATTATTTACCACATTGTTATAACGATGATTTAGGCCAAAATGTTTATGGTCCTAAGTTCGATCTGACCTTTGGTATAATTTTATCGTCGTTATAAAATTCAAATTGAGCTTTTTTTTCAACTTACAACTGAAAAAATCGGGCCTTGGAATGCTATTAGAAAAAAAAGTAATTCAAATCTGAGCGAGTAGTATCGATTTGTGAATCCAAACTCACTGACTTCGGTTAGTCAACTGCCCGAGAGATACAAACGAACTTATTGCGGTTTGTCTAATTCTTGTGTCAGTCGTAAAAAAGATTTTCTAGATTTGAGATTTTACTTTCCATATGAGGAACGTTTTTGTTCTGGCTATACGTATCGCCAAGAATTTAGTACAATTCATGGTGATAGAAATATCGTGACTCGCAATTACTCATCCGCCGTACAAATTACAAGTTGATCACTTTGCTTTAGGATTTTCGAATGGCTCTTAGTGACCAGGTTTTGTGAGAGGTTTGTCAGGAAGAGAAGATTGTTTATGATACAAACCTACGAATTCTTCGTTTAATGGGATCCTATTCTCTTGGTCCCCCTAAAACTTGATCCTACGAAGCAACGATATGTCAATGTTTATTCTGCTACCCTGAAAGGTCCATCACTATATATATATATATATATAAATATATAGTGATGGACCTTATATATATATATATATATATATATATATATATATATATATATATATATATATATATATATATAGTGATGGACCTTATATATATATATATATATATATATACCATTTCTTTTATCGTACACCGCGTATCAAATTTCTAAAGAGTAAACGTCAATCACTCAGACTCTCGTATCGATCAGTCGTTAAAACTGTTGGAAATTTCAAAGGTTCTCTACAACATTGGCAATTATGACGGTAAATGTTCTACAAAATGTGGGGCACACAAGAGATCGCCGCTTTGTCGAAATAGCCACTCCCCGAATTGACTGTCTCATGGCGGAAACAGGATATTACTTTTTCTTTTCATTCTCGTATATCGCTTCGTAAAACTTTTGTGGACTTACAGCGGGAAGTGCGAAGAAGGAGATGGCGAATACGCTGAAACACGAGGCAACTATCTTGCCCATCCAAGTTTGCGGCACTGTGTCACCATAGCCTATCGTTGTCACGGTTATCTGTAAGAGAAATTTATAATAACAATGAAACTCTGTATTTTCAACATAGGAATGCTCACCTTTCGAGTTCAAAGCGACTCAAAGTAGTCGTATGACGAAACAATGATGGATAATTATTGTAAAAAAATAAACATGATACATTTTCTTCCGAATAATTATAGAATAATTCTTGGAATCGCGTGAATTAGATTTGACCATGAATGAATATTGATATTTATTCCTATAATAATTGGCTCACTGGCCGCAATAAAAGATAAATGTGCTCTGCAGAATCTACGCGTTTTGAGTGAGTTAAAAGCTTTCACATAGAGAGGAATGTTTTTGCTACAATAGCAAAAATTGTACTATTCTAGTAACATTTTTTATTAAAATGGTGGCAGCTAATGAACCATTTTCTAAGGTAGCAAATTTTATTTGTAAATTCATGTAGATATTGGTTTGCTGTTCTAACAAAATGGATTTGGTATCCGAGTGAATGATTTATTTGCTCTAGTAACAATACTGATTTGCTGTTGGTTGTCTTAGGCTGGAATTCATTTGTTACGTGAGCAGATGAATTTGCTACTCACAGTTTGCTATTCTAGCGAATGTGTATTTGCTAAAATAGAAATTTTATTTGCTCCGATAGCAAATAAAAAATCATTTGCTATTCCAGCAAAATCATTTTTCTCTGTGTAGGTAAAGTCGACGACTTGGAATGGCGCACTTGGCACCAAAGTATATGGAAAAGCAGATAGTGAGGATTAGGAAAAGCGTTATTAAAAATGTGATGATGCCAGTAAAGGCAAATACAGCTACAATGGACAGAAAAATTAGGAAGAGGGCCTGGGTCATTTATTCAACGAGCGATGAAAACAAAAAGTGTTAGTGTTGGAAGCAAAATTAATGGGTCGGAAATCTGATAGGAATTATGGCAACAGATGCATGGGAAATTGGAAAGTTGCCTTTATTTTGTCACACAATATTTTGAACTTCGAAACGTTAAAGCGTAAAATGTTTAAACTGAAAGGAATCTTAAATGGCAGAACTGTGTTAAATCTTATGTCGATTAAAAGCTCTGCTATAGTTATTAAAAAATCGATGCCTTTTATGGTTTTCAATTGCATGCACAGCCATCTTTTTCGATCTATTATCCTTCGCAAAGTTCATTTTTTCCAAAGCAATTTCGTGCTTCCTTAAATGAATGGAAAGGATTACAAAAAAAGGCGACGAGAACGACGAACTCAACACATAATTGCATATTCGAATATTATCGTTTTTTCTAATTTTCCTTCGAAGAATTTCGTGGTTCATAAAGAAAAATGATACGCTAACAGCGCTTCTGCCGGACTGATTGGAAGCTCCACGAGTTTTTATAATTTCTCGGGAAAAAATCTTATAGTTGATCGATAATTATTTACACAATCGCGGGTACCAACATTCTCGAAATTGTTAAAATTGCCTGCTTTTTTCGTTGTTCTCGTCGTTTTTTATTCCAGTGCAGTGAACAAAAAATGGCATAACCTGATTGAACACAGATTTCTCCTCATGATCTGCAATTTTACTTATTGATTTCGAAAAAAAAAAAAACACGAGAACGATGAACAGTATTTATTTATTTTGCATTTATATGCAGAATCTAGCTTTATAGCCAGAATTAATAAACGCAGCTCGTCGTTCTCGCATCACTCAAGTTTCCTCTTATTTCATTTAGCCATTTTTGATGAATTTGGTACCGCATTTTCGACGAATTTAAAGTGTGAATTCGGTGACTGTTTCATTAATTGAGTTGTTTCGTATCGCCTTAAGGCGAAGTGAAATAAAAGTATGTGCAAGAGAGATGGCATTAGTGGCCCTCGCGGCGGAGCGAGAAAACCCTTCGAGGCAAATGTTGCACATCATCTTAAAACTGAAGGCTAATCCATTCAATGTCATTGGAACGTACTTTGCCAATGACACATTTCAATAAGAGTCCCTGGGGCTCCATTGCGATTTAATGACGATTATTTGTCCTACTAAAAAAAATAAGTCAAGTCCTTGCATTACATAAATTTCAAACTGTGCAATTACTGTTGTTTTCCTCTAATTACACGGAGAAATTTCTTTCGTTGGAATAGCAAATAATTTTTCATTTGCTCGGACAGCAAATCAATGCCAAAAGACGAGCTTAACAAATTTAATTTGCTTGCGTAGCAAATGGTTCATCAGCTATCACTGTGTGTCAACAAACGTTTTTGCTAGGCTAGCAAATCATTGCTATTCGAACTAAAACATTTCTCTTCATGGACTGGCGACGCAAAATCGTTCCACATCGGGGCGCATTGTTCGTGTAATCCGATCGAAACGAGCTCGCTATGCTGTTGTGTTTTGCACAAAGGCTTGTTGTATTAAGTCGAGACAGGCATGTACGCAGATGTCGATCGTTACTGCATACATATCCTCACCGTATTTAGAACGTATGGGTCCCTTTGCATTCCGTGCGGGGAAGCTCTTTGGCAAAATGCCACAGTGATCGAAACGATTAGGAACTGTGGCAATGGGAACGTTGCGGTGAAATTGCTCTATTGCCTATGAAATATATATTGTGTTTTGTTGGTGCTTCATGACCAGTTATGAGCCACGAGTGACGAACAGAAGAAGCAAACGAACAAATAATAATGTCTTTGCATACGTACCACACCCCACCATAGAGCATCGGCGTAGCTTGAAAAATCCGTTTTTCCATCGGGTCCGACAGCATCTTTTTCGGCAAGATACACGAAATAACTGCTGAAAATAAGACCTAGGAACCCGATGTATAGCGTCGTAATGAGTTCCTGAAATTAATTGATAAGAAAGATCGATTTCTCGTGAGTTTTACGCTTTTTGCCAATATGTCACTTTGTCGTTTCTCACGTGGAAAAGTAAGTGTGCGAGGGATCGTGTTTAGCAAGAGTGTAGCAAAAATTTCGGAAAATTCTCCCAGATAAGTCTCTCAAAATTTTATGTGTAATTTTTCTTATCAATCATTATTTTATTATGCCTGGCAAATTGAACATTTTTAAACTTTCCATTTGTCACAATCTTGCTAATCCGGAAGCCACAAGGGATTCCTGTGTGCGCTACGAAGTTCCTGTGATAACTCTGTTGCATTCGATTGATTTTGACCCACCGAAAACAAATATGTTGGATGTCTTGAATCATATCTGTTTTTTTGTTTTGTCGTTGAATCATCATAAGTGAATTTTATGCACAGGTGCATTGATGGTTCTTTTTCACATTTTTTTTTACTTAACTCTGAAAGTAAATTTTTGAAAAATACAAAATAATCCCTCTTATAAATTTATATGCTACATAAAAAAGTGTATTTTGTATTAATCGTTGGACATGGTTTTACGATATGGTTTCACTCGAAATTGACTGGGATATCTGGGTAAAAGATATAATTTTTCATTAGTCCCTTAAGGCACTTGTGGCAATTAAACGACCAGATTTTCCAAAAGACACCTGTAATATTTAAGTACTCGGTGGATCAATAAGTGAAATCTATCGAATGCAAGAGAGTCATATCACAGTGACCTTGAAGTGCCCACGAGAGCCCCCTGATGGCGTTCGGACTGTACGGCGCCATTGGAACACACTTTTTTTTCCTACATAAGTCTGGCTGATTCTAATGAGTTGTTATTTCACCTGACGATGAATAAACACAACCGAGCCGAGGAGACGCCAGGTTCCACCCTGCCGATCGACGTGGAGCATCCGGAGTATCTGTAGGAACCGGATACCCCTTATAGCCGAGGTAGCGAAGACCTGACCGTTGCTCCCAACTGACAAAACAACCATGGACGCGACAACCACGATTAAGTCTGTAGGCAAAAAAAGAGGGAAAAAAAAAAGAAGTTTGCACTCTCTGGGCCTGGAACGACCGATAGTGTCTTAGCGAAGATTTGCAAAAGATTTTTCTTTTGCTCTCTCCTTTAAAGTAAGCTTTTCTTTTCATCACATTTTATATTTCGTGATGCAGTCAGAGAGTGCTTAAAATCTTCTCAATTGTCGGATTTAGAGATATTTTTATAGAAATTCCCGGATGTGTGATTGCTTGCGCGTAATAAGGTGAGGTTGTATAAGAATCTCTACGATTCGAAAATGGCTTCAGCTATCCATCGAAATTTTATCCAATATTCAATTTTTTGAAAAATATCTACGAAAACCTCAAATTGCGTAAATTTTAAGCTCAAATGGGAAAAGGTATCATCGGATCAAGAGCTTTTTGTATCGAGTTTGTTGAGAATCGATGGAGGGGATCAAATTTTATAGAATTTAGATTTTTCTCCGAAAATTTCGTTCTTCCCCTTCACCAAGCATCATTTCATACGGCCAATATGTTCTTGGTAACACAAAACGAATGATAGTTATTGAGCTTAATGAAAACCCCATAAAATTAGAAATCTACATAATTTGCCCTTCGTCATCAATCTACGTATGTGAAGAAGCCACAACAGACATAATAGTGTCTGTGATAGTGTAGTGATAGTAATGATAATCCTCACATAAGAGAAAAAGTGTTTCTATCGTTTGAAATTCGGGAAATGTCTGGGTATCAAAATTGGCTCCAAATTCCATGAAATAATTTTGGAACATGATTTTTCGATGTATTTTTAAGCACAAAAACCTCCTTAAGAGACTGATCGAGAATTTGTATCTAGGAGAACATTTATATGAATTACAAATGTAAAGTAATTATTTTCTAACACATTATTATTGGATGATTTTGTATTTATTATTATACCACTCTAACCTCAACACCATTTAAGAGTGAAAAAAAAAGTTTAACCGTCCGGTTGGGTAGATCGGCTTTAAAATATTTTGAGACGAATGTTGAAAGTTGTATTTTTCTCATTTCACAGAGGGGAACTTTTCTCCTCGTTGGGGTCAGAAATGGAGGAATATCTAGTAGTGCGATTCTGTCACTTTTATATCCCCCATGGGTGTAACACATTGGGGATAATAAAATCGTTCTAGGATCCTCCAACATAATCAGTAAATATCCCTCTTCCTTTTTTTTTAGAATTTGAGTCTTTCTCGCCAGTACGATTTTATGTCGCTATGATGTGAAGATAACGTCGTGTCTCTTGATTTTTTCGTATGTAGTATAAGACTAGATACTTTGAAATTACTTGACTAGAAAATTGTAAATAATGAGAACTATGCATGGATGCGGTATAACTCGTGATAACATCAGAAGAAAATCATTCTCGTCGTATTATAAGGCTTTGAATAAAAGCATAAGTACGTGGGTTCAGGAACCTCCATTTTTCGATACAAGATTTTCCACCTTCTTTCACGTCGAGGAATAAAATTTCCGGTCAGCAACTTAATATACATATAAATCTAGAGTATTAGAGAGTATTTGTCTGTATGTAATATTGTAGAAATTTTTCCATCATGAAGAAACGAGGAAGTCCATTCAAATCTTCAAAACTGCATTTCTCGGAGCGGGAGGAGGAGGGTATAAATCGAGAAATGCTGTATATATATATATCTAGCCACGGGTGAACATTTTTGTCATATAAAGGGACGAGGAGATCGGGTGGAAAAATTCCCCAAGTTGGTATAACGGATGGAAAAAGGGAGCAAGAACATGGAAGAGGCAATCGAGAATAAACCGAGGGAGGAAATTCTTCTCGGTCTCTTGGAGAGATATCTCAAGATACACGAGAAAGGGAAATGATCCTTGAGTTACGTCAACTTCGTTTTCGTTGCTTCTAGCAGCGATGTCATATTTTTAAATTGAATCTTAGCGCATGAATTTCTTTGCCCTTTCAAAGTGGAAAGTATATTTTTGTGCATGAATGACCGACTGTCGTTTTTCGAACAATCGCGTATTCCAGATGATATTTCCATCTCATTGTTGATTTATCGTGGATTGTGGACAAAAAGTTGATTTACATATGTAATTAATCATGATTTGGCATATACATAATTAAGCTTGATTTGGCATATACATGAGCCAGATCGATGAAACTCATCTCATAAAAATGCCATATTTAAATATGTAATTTCATTGTTCATTATTGAGCTGAGCATTATTGTAACTTACCTATTATACAAATGGGTTTTCGTATGAATCTGAAACGGCCACAGCACCCCATGTACTTTGACCTGCATCCTGCACTCCATAGCCTCACCAAGTATTCGACACCAAAAAATACCACCAAACATATTTCCTGGAAGGTGAAATGATGTATTGAAAAATAATGTATAAAAAATAAATATAGGCGTAAAAATATTCAAAAAAAATGGGAGGAAAAGGAATATAGTAGCGTTTTTAAAATGCTGAAAAGTGGTTTATATGACGTCCAAACGGCAAAATTTCAATAAATCGCTTAAAATTTCAACGTGTTTAGCTTTCTAAGGGTCGAGGAAAAACTTTTATCCATTTTTGATACGTTTTGATACCATATCCGTGGAGAATTCTTTCGCTGATTCTGAATGAAATTGAGTTTTTTGTTGAAACTTAAAAAAAAATTCACATAAAATATGAAAAATTCTACATCCTCGTTATGTAATAATTTCTCTTCAATTGATTTGCAAACTCGGGACAATTAAATTTATTTCAATTTGTTGAATTCGTCTAAAGAGTATTCGTACTCTAAGAGAGAGAGAGAGAGAGAGAGAGAGAGAGAGAGAGAAATTTGACAAAATGAAATTTCTACAAAAGTCATAATTCACTCTTGGATACAGAAGAAATGTAAAATCAATACTTTCTCTCGTTAAGCTATCGTTGTTATTTTCTCTGATGCTACACATTTTTTATCACTTTCATCTTTCATTGTGTATCCCATAAAAAATTCAATTTCCCCCCTTATTTTTCCAGCACGCTTATCCTTAAGAGGGCACGCGCGTACATGCTTTACCGGAAGATGCGCTTCGATCGTTTGCGATATTCTCCGTTTTTATAGTAAAATTTCGAGGGATATCGTACTCTCGAGGTTTGAACAACCAGCTCGTGTATCGCGTGATTACCTTACGACGAAAATAACACTAGAATTTCAACTCGTTCGCTGTAGCCTCTACGTGACTGTTGTGATTATGTTCGGTAGGGACCCATTTTTAAGTAGCACAAACTTAATGTGTGAGGCTTGAGTCAGAATTATGGTAACGATGCATGTGATATCGCGTGAGAATTTTATTTTTATACCATTTTTCTAATTTTTATATTTTTCGTCCAAATATTTTTTCGTCCTGGTACAACTTGTGCAAACATTAATTTGTATTATCAGCGTTTGTGACCTTTAATTAAATTTTATTCATGATAATCTTTTTTTAATACACTCTGAAAAATGTTCAACTGAAAGAGTAAAATTTTAGAAGAGTAAAAATAATGGATTTGGCCCAGAAAAATCGGATAATATATTGCTGAAAGACAGCATTTGTACTCGGGAAATCATAGAACACGTCTTTCCAAGCAGATCGGTTAATCTTGGCATAGATCAAGGCTGCGGAATATTCGTCAGAGGGCTGAGATAAACTCGCGGTGATTCGCGGGGGGGACATGATGAGAGGGCGAGAAATCGGAGAAGCAGAGAAAAACGAGGGAGTGTAGCAAGAACGTGGGTCACAATGCTCGTTTCAAAGGGCCGCCATTAAGCTTGGAGCTTCTCAATATCACGCTGCATGCGATCGACAAAGGTGTTCTCTCTCTTTCTCTCTCTCGCTCGCTCTTTTATTTTCCACGATATTTTTTTCTTTTTTCACGCTCTTGCCTTGAGCACGACGAAGCTTTCATACGCGTAGATGTGTGTACGTCAAATAATGTGCGAGTATTTCGTGCTTAAGTGCTTTATGGAAGAAAACGAAAGGAACGGATAGCATGGTAAACCGGATTGGGGTGGCTCGTCCTCTTCTTTATTACCGCAAAAAGAAGGATAAAATTCATGCTCAAGGCATAAATAATATGAGAGCTGAATTGAAAATGTGAACTGAGCGGTGCCTAAATTTATGTAATAAGTTATTCATGCTGGCTTAAGCGCTGAAAGCTCCAAACCGTCGTAAGAGTACGTTAAGTTCTTTCAGCATCGAACACTCCTTGAATGAATATTTTCATAAGATTATGTCTTACATTTACCAATCATGAATTTTACTCACACTGCAGATGGCATTAAAAAATGTATATATACACCCCTGCTAGAATCCTGCTCGGTACTACTTTTTACCGCGAGCTTTTAGATTGATAAGTAAAGATGTATATAGATTAAAAAAAAAAAATCATGCTTTTAAAAATATATTGGAAAAAAATTATAACTGTCGATAAAACGAGTTTATCACGATCAAAATAATTAATTCCGGCTGCATCTCCGACAAGGTAATTCCATGTTAATTGGAGGGGTAGGGATTTTTGCTTCGGGCAAAATTTCATTACTCCATTCCCGTGTACTTGGAGCGAGTTTTAAGTAGGATATGAAAAGCGAAAGATTCAAAACAGAACAGCTTGGTGGGGACTCGATCTGCTCGTTGCGCTCAAGAAGAAAAAAAACCACGAGGGAGAGCTTTATTAATTAACACGAGTTTCTTGCTCCAGTCCCTGAGGATCCGTGGCAAAGAAATTGGCGCACCTACCCAGCTGAGGTGAAAAAGAAATTTGAGGGCGTTCCTTCTTTTTATTCTCCATCATCGCGAAACTTTCAAGCGTTCCTTCTTTCTCTATTCCTCTCCTGTTTCAACTACACATTTGTTCACAATTCGAACCTTTTTCTCACGTCAAATCAGTTTTCCGCGAAAAAATGTACTTAGCTTCATTAGCCTTTTACCATATTATTTCTCGAAAATTATCTTTTAGCTATTCACATTTAAGTGCTTTATGATCAATTGTCAAATTTTCTTTCAATACAACCAGGTTACTTTTAATTGCTTGAAATATTAGTTTGCACTAAATATTACAAATTAGACTCCAAGCAGGACAATACTCGAATTTGAAAAAATCCCTCAAAACATTTTTATAATGAAATAATGATGACCAAATACTTTTAACAAATAAAAATTATAAATTTTTTATCCTACAATGACGATCGATATTTTTTTAAAATAAATGTCGTTATTATTTTTATGAAAAAAATATTTAGAATAGTTTTTCACTCAGCTGGTGCCCATATGTAACTCCAAATCGAGGAAAAACAATAGTTCATTTTGAATCAGTCTGTACTTCTCATAACCTTGGCGATGCTTTCTTTCCCTCAAAAACACCTTATAGGAACCACCTAATTTTCGGCTAAGGATTCGAGGGCAGAACACGTTGGAGGGTAGTTTTTTCTTCGGTATTCGTGAAACGTGAAAGGGAAATAATGAACCCATTGTTATCCTTGGCAAATGCTGGGCGCAGCTATTATAAGAATTTATATGATAAAACAAAAGGAAAGAAAAAAAACGGAAAAAGTGAGAAAATAAAACGTTGCGAACTTACCATCCAAAATAAGGTTTCATTTGCGAAATTACTGTATTGGTCTATCGTGGACAGAACGCTAAATATGAGGCACACCAATACCACCATGAACCTGAAAAAAAAGACACATTTTGTAATAATAACAATTATACTGTTTTTCGAAAAAATAAAAATAGCTATTTACTTTTAAGAAATATTTACATTACTCCAGTATACTTTTTTCATAATCATTTTTCGAGTGTAGCGTTGTAGCGAGAATCATTTTTCATCCCTTTTATATTCGTATCGAACCCAGCTCTATTCGGGTGAGGAAATAAACGATGGAACTGCTAATGAACAATTCGTATCGGACGTTTGATATTTCGTTTCTCTCATAACGATTATAATTCATGAGAAAGTAAAAAGTTTCGTCTCCTCTGTACTGTTTGTAATATATTATGAGATAGGAATTAATGAAGTGAAAGAGGCATTGGAGAAAGTTCCAATGAAATTTATTGTTCATTTTTGGAGCTAGACGAGAGACTTTTTTCTATGGCCTGCGGTGGACGAAGGGTCGATTGAACACTAGCGAACGGTCCGCAATTTTCGGACACGCACGAGTGATTTATCATTTTGTGGAATAGAAGTATCGTGATGCGAACGCAATCTCTCAACGATACCTCATGGCTCGTGGCCTCATGGCTCGAATTCTTAGCACATTGAAGGGAGAAAAGTATTTCGGTGATTTGAGCATAGTCGGAGAATACCCAAGGGAAAATATGTATATACATATATATGGATCAAGTTTCATGCTCGATTAGGGTTGCCGACAGTTTCTCATTTTCATTGGCTCGTCCGCACTGCTGCTTTTGTTGGGCGTCTCGACGAATTTCTCGTTATCACGAATTTGGCGTAAAGCCAAAAAAATATAGTAGAAAATCATTTCGTAACATCAAGAAATTATTAGTAAAATTAATTTTTGTCTTTTGTTGTTTCTTCGACATGAACTGTTTAATAATATATATTTGCCCAGTTATTTTCGATAATAAATGCGGTAAATTCAACATTTGCACTTCTGTTTAAGTGGCAGACAATTAAATTACATCTTCCTTTATTTCGAAATGTTAAAAAGTTCGGAGAAAATACGGAAACGTTTTTTTTTTTTTTTTACTGACAGAACAGTGTGCACATTAACTACCTAAAAATGTAGAGAAACAAGACAAAATTGCATCAGGAACCTAAAAATTGTCGTCACATTTCAAATGCTGAAACTTTGCTCGGGCCAAGCCAATATACTAGCCATTCTCCTGAAATGTTCGCGTGTGTCAACTTGGAATGTGAAGTTTCCTCCATCTCGATATCTTCATTTTTGTGGCTGTGAGAGTACACTCTAAAAATCACTGAAATCGAATTTTAGAAATAAAATAAAAAAATCAATGGCTCGACTTGACTGTTTTTGAAAAATCTTGTCCTTCTCCGATCAAAAAGTCGATATTTTCGAGTTCAAAAATGGTTATGAAGCAAATAGCTTAAAATTTTTGGCAGCGACGTTTTTTTTTTCTGGCTTATCACGAGCAATGATTCCTATCAGGAATTCAGTCCGAGACCCAAAACATTTCACTGCAAAACTACCAAAACGTTTTTTTTCCTCCCACTAAGAAACGGGTGGTCAGTAGTATCCTTCAACCTCGCTTCGTCATCCTATTCTCATGAGTCTCACGTCCAGAGAATCAAGGAGAGATTACACAGAAGGTTTCTCGATGGACATCGGAGTTATTTATCGAGATACGTTCCACCTCTCTTGCTGTCCTTCTTCCTCTCAATCTTTCTTTACGCTGATAAAGAGAGAGAGGGTGAAAAGATAGAAGGCGTTATCGTTACGCTTGCGAGTTAACGAAGGTGGAAAGCTGTAAGCCATTTCTTCTAGTCCGGTGGAGTGGCACGTGGAAGTAGTCAACCCCATCTTTTCGCAAAGCCGCAGGTAACCGCGAAGAGGATTGCGTGTCGAGAGCCCATAATTCCCGTGACGATGCATCCGTCTGAGAAAACCCTCTGTACGCTTACCAGCGAGTCACCTTCCACGACCTACTACGATAAGTGTCTTCGTTCTTTTTTTCCTCGTTCTATCTCTTTAATTCTTCCTTATCTTTTCGCTCCTCTCCAAACAGCTACTCTGTCTTCTTCATTTTTTATTATTATCATTATTCCGCTTTTTCTTCCTCTTATCAAGGATACGATTCGAGCATACAAGACGTTCAACAAATTTCGAGTTTTATTTATATTTAATGTTTGTACGATGCTGCATTTTAGGTTGAACAGTGCGAGGAATCTCTGAAACGATTTTTCGAGTGTTTGATTTTTTTTCTCGTAGAATTTAGATAACGACCAAGCCACGAATTTCAGAATGTCAGTTAGATCCGAAGCTGGTTCAATTGTATGATAATTCCAAACTTTAGTTCGAACTTGGGTTTCAGTCAACGTTCTGAAATACGGGACTATAAGATGTGCCTATTCAAACTCTGAGGATTTTCGAGGCATACTTTAATATGATGGAAATGTATATCATCAGAAGCAGAAACGTCTCGATGCCAAGTAATCAATACACGCTTTAGTTCCCAGCATCTAAATCAAGCACAGGATCAAATTTGATTTCGCGTAATTTTAATCGCTTGCATAACCGACTAAAATTGTCATTTTTTTTCTTTTCTTCACTCCGTATTTCTTGTACGATAAAATGTCGCATATTAAGTGCTAATGATTACATTTTCTAAACGAAATATGGTCCTGATGAAAAAGGTAAAAAAAAAATAATGTATAAAAAAAAGCTTTGACAAAAATACACCGTTCTTTTTGTATGTAAGAATGTAATAAATTTCAAAATGGACCTCAAAAGAAAGAGATAGTAGATTGAAGGAGCACATGATAGATTTTTTTTTATTTCATAAGTCTTCTGAGCTTTTATCGGCTTAGTGGAGTGTTCGGTATTATTCCCTTTTCCATTCTCCATACATTTTACTGTCGTGTATGGTTGAGTTTCCACACAGTCAATTTGATCGGTTAGCTGCTAAAGTCGTTGATGCTTAACACAGAAAGTCTGTGGCAAATTTTTTGCATCAAGTTGATCTCTCATGTGTGCAAGAGCTTTATTCATGTATCCAGCGCGAGTTATAAAACGAAAGATTAATTGGGTCGACGTTCCCGTGCATATGCATTAAAGTGCTCGTGTTCACGATTCTCGCGACTCCCACTCGCTTGGCCGCAGTACAGATGAGTTTAATCGAACCAAACTAGAAGCATACAGACATATATATATATATATATACATATATATACCGTTCCCTGGTCTGTCTACTTCCGGGTAACGGCCTAACCGCTCTGAAACTTTTAATGAATTAATATCCGGCCACCGTTTTATCAAATATGAAATACAAAACGTTCCAAAATTCGTATAGTATCTTCTCATGTTTGTGAGTCTACTCACGCCAATGTTTAGGCTCCCGATTGTTTAAAATTTACAATTAGATAGATCAAGATACGATATTTTGAGACATCGATGACAGGTAATTACAACGATGCAGCAAAGGTAAAATAAACAAATTCAATTTTCAGACGCGATGTTTTAGTCTAGCTGTAAAATTTAAGTTAAGCATTTTTTATGTTAGGTCATAATAGGGGTGTCATTGGGTGTTTTTGTTCAGTTCTATTTCGAAATTATTTTTCAAGGAAAATCAAGCTTTTCCCTTTCGGAACGAAAGCTGAAAAAACTATTGTAAAGTAATCTATACGGTACATGGCACTAATTTTTTTATCCATATAGTAAGTGAACATATTTTATCATTCAGTGTATTTTTTTTATCTCTAAAGAGGTAAAATTTTTATGCATTGAACAACTCTCGTATACACTAAACGGAAAAACTGCGTATATTGTGGCGTTTTTCGTGTTCCACTCTAGAGATGATTTTTTCCAAATCGACTGGGGTATTTCTCTCTCTCACACCCTCTCTCTCATTGTATGGCCTACATATGAGATTATCGAAATGGCATCCTGCGTAGCAAACCAAATTCCTGTTCGGGGATGCATTTTCGAGGGTTCGAAATTGGAGAGATCTCTCTTCCACATATTTCACCCACTCTGTTGCTGTGTTTCTGTGGCTGGACGAGAAACTAAAGAGGAATTACGTCAATGGGAAAGGGATGAAGCATGAGGGTAGAAAATGTTATGCTTTATGCTCACTGTCCTCTATTTAGCTGGGGATGCGAGAAATTCAACTGTTGACCGTACTTTTGCTCCGATGTACTATATATACGATTCGCTCAACACACGTATGTTCTACCCTCCATTCGGGGTTGTCGCACATACGTACAACTTTCGAAGAGCGCGTAATCGTGAAATTTGAGCAACGAGCTCACAGAGCGAGCTGTTTTTCTCTCTCTCTCTCTCTCCCTCTTTTTCTCGCCGTCTCTCTGTTTCTCTCTATTATCGCGGAAAGAGTAACGAATTGTCGTCTAATTATGGCGAAAACGTTGAATTAACAAACGTGTACATACGTGCGTATTTCGGTATTGCGCACTGAGCGTGTTAATGAAGAGATGCATATTGACATTATCGTAAAATGTAGAAATTATTGTAAATAACATTAAAAAGAAACAGTAGTCAAATATCGTTTTGAATTCATCCAAAGGTTAATTGATTGCAATTTGCTTTAACCTTTGAATAAAAACGTGTGGTTAACTCGAAAAAGGGGGAAAATTATTATTATTGATTGAAGGATATAATATGGAATACTGAAATTTTACCATTCTTGTTATAATCGTTGAATCCCCAAAACATTAATTCATGTGAACGTTTTTTAGTTTCAAGAATCTTTCCTCCTTATGGATTTTGTAGAAAATTTGAAAATTCAGTTTTTAATATTTGAGCATGAGATTAAATCGTTTACATGACAAATTTTATCCTCATGAAAAAAAAGAAAAAATTCTCCAATGTTATGGCTCAAAAATTTTGAATGGCTTATGAAACAAAATCTCGCAAGGGAAACATTTGCTTGCGGGTCGACGGGATTTGTATTAAAGTTCTAAACATCTTTCATACTCTCGTAATGAAACAACGATCGGATAATCTGTCGGAGAGTTGAAGAGGGAGAGAGAGAGAGAGAGAGATGAGACGGGAGAAGGAGAGAGAGAGAGAGAGAGAGAGAGAGAGCGATAAGATGAGAGGGGCTGGTTCGTCGCCTGTATACATCTCGGGTAACGGTTTACCCGAGCGTGAAGGGAGATTATATTCCCCTTCGCCATTTCACCACAGTCATCTGTAACCCTTCCCCCTGGTTGCGATGATGCAAACTTGAAAAGGATCAGATGAGAAACGGCGAATCATCTCGGTTCAACGACAGTAGCTACGTATATATTATATGAGCCAAAAGTTGAGCGGCGGAGAAAATTTATAAATTTACCACCAGTGATGAGTTTTTTCTTCTCGCGGATGAATATCGAAGCGTCGACGGAAAATGGTTCTACCGGAAATTATTAACGAGAGAGATAAATATATATCTTTTCAAAGACTAATCTCGTGTGACTAGTCAGAAGAACGAGGAAGGACGATGTGCTGGAGGGGGATGGGACGATAACGTCGAAGTAAAAATGAAAGAAGCTTCCTTGGCAATTTCCGATGGTATATTCATAACGTGCCGAGTTTTATCAAAAGCTTCGCGCTTTGGAGGCAAGAGGCAGAGGTGGAAAAACGAAACGACAGTGTATTCTATGGAGTTATGTACATATGTTATATCCATGCTAGTAGGTACTCGTGGAGCAAAGGACAGCGTAGCATTTTTCCAAATCAAAACGAAATAATATTTTACATATGCTCCTTTGCTATATTTCACCATTAGAGCCTATTGCAACGCATTGACCTAGTGAAATTGAACCAGGAATCCCGTTTGATTTAATTAACCAGCCCTGCCCTGAAAAATCGATTCCTGGTTTAATTTATATGATGCCCTGCCCTCAATTGGCGTCATTAATAATTCCGAGTGAGCGACTGAGGAGAATATTTTTAACAACGAGGAATATGATTTTTTTTTCACTGACACTATCGTATATTTTGTTTTTCAAAAATTTCTCCCCATACGATATTTTCGCACGGAATACAAAAAATGTACATAAGGATGAAATATATTTATGTAACGAAAAAATGAAAAAATTTCATACATTCAACAATTTCGCTCTCTGCCCGTTTTAACAGAGACACATGCTGCAAATCTATATCTCTGTGATATACGAAAATATTCAATATATTTTCCAATACTTCGTGTCATTGTACAAAATCGTTGGGGCGCATATCGACAAGCTTTTCTGTTTCGTTTCTGTCTGTCTACACAGATGCCCATCATAGACCAGGTGGTATATATGCAAGTGAATTTTGCCAGTGGTCCCAGTTTTACTCTAGCGTATCTGTTTCAACTTTTCTCATACGCGTTCTCTCAAATAATCCCTATCAATCCTGTATGAATATCGAGAAGATATTTCTGTATCGTTTGCCATTTCTGATTTTTTTTTTGTATGATTGAATAAAAAATTGAAATCTTGAACATAAACGAAATTGGTCCCTGATCAGATAATTTATTGAAGACTCCACATACACTTTTCCATGTATGCGTACTAAAAAAAACTCTCGCGTGGATTTTCAATTATCTAAATTGATTTTTTACCACAACTTCGACTATAGTGTCGTATGGAGCATTCGAGGCAGATCAACCAAGTTTAATTTATACGTAATAACAGAAAAAAAGCTTAAAGTTTTCTATATATCTCTATTGATCCGTATTTTTGAAATGTAGGGCCCAATATTGAATCAATGTCACAAGCCCAACTTTTCCACAACTTATTAGACGATGTTTCGCGGATAATTTTTGTTGCTAGTGCCGTTGTATGCTTCTTTGCTCCTCTTTTATCGTGAGAGGCACACACTGATGCTTTACTACACCCTGAAAAGCTCCATCACTTACGATAGGATATTTAGGAACTTGATCTGGACAACCCAGCTCAGAAACGACATAGAAAAAAATGTCTTTTAAGAAGGAAATAATTTGATACTCACACAGTGCAATGATAGACGAAGCAGAGCCAGCCACCGGGATGTTCAAGGAAGACGTAAAGCCGCTCCTGAAAGGTTTTTCCCTTTTTGTGATGAAATACGTATTTCGCCTTGAAAGCCTGATCGATCGGTAGAAAAATTGGATAATAAGGATCTGGTACACCAGTCTGATTTGGACTTGGTGGTTCTTCCCCGTCCAGTCCCTCTCCATCGTTAACATCGCTGTTAATAATATCATTCTGGTTCTTCTTTCTTCGATGCTTTCGTTTCATTGGCGTTGGTACTCTTTTGTGATGCGCCTCGCCAAAACGGGGCGAGCGAAATCGACGGAGAAACGTGAATTTTGTAGATGTCTCCTCCAACGGTGCACCATTGTCCGTGTCCTCGGTCTCGCTGCCCGGTGTTTTTAGGGCAAAATCCTCGGATTCACCAGCGACGAGCTCGTCTTCGCTGCCTTGAAGGGCAGCGTAGGCGGCTGCGGCACTGTAACGCTTCTCCGTCAATCTCGAGCATTGCTCCTTATTGCCACCACTTGAACGCGGAAGACTTTCGTTGCTGTACGAGGGACCTGAGGGATTCAAGATACTGCATCGCCGTCTGCCTTCTCATCCAGTCTACGTTTCGACCAAGAGATCATCACTTTTTCTTAATTTTTTTAAATCTCATGCGTTTTCCGTTTATCCAATTCTTCATTCAATATTCGCGTTTTATATATTAAAAAGAGACTATTACTGAAACTGGCATGTTTACGTATTGTTTTTTTTTTTTTTACGAAATGCGACATATTGAGAATATTTTACGAGTGAAAATTCATCATGGGAAAAACGATGCTTTGTTGAAAAATGTTGCTTCATTTATAAAATTTACTATTCTCGTTAAACAATTTGTAACATGGTGATATACGGTGTAGGTTGATTGGTGAAATAATTAAAATAATTCAATTGAATCATAGGAGAAACATAAGAAGGTACAATTTTTTTTTTTAATAACGAGAGATGACAGTCTCTGATTAAACATATGTAAAACAGAGCAGTAACAATTCTCGAAAGACGTTACTGCGTCTTGACCATAATCGAGCATGACAAAAAAAAATGTTACGTTCGTTTCGCTGTTGCATGATCGTACATTTGCTATCGTTTACGTATTGTTTTTTTTTTTTTTTACGAAATGCGACATATTGAGAATATTTTACGAGTGAAAATTCATCATGGGAAAAACGATGCTTTGTTGAAAAATGTTGCTTCATTTATAAAATTTACTATTCTCGTTAAACAATTTGTAACATGGTGATATACGGTTTAGGTTGATTGGTGAAATAATTAAAATAATTCAATTGAATCATAGGAGAAACATAAGAAGGCACAATTTTTTTTTAAATAACGAGAGATGACAGTCTCTGATTAAAAATATGTAAAACAGAGTAGTAATAATTCTCGAAAGACATTACTGCGTCTTGACCATAATCGAGCATGACAAAAAAAAATGTTACGTTCGTTTCGCTGCTGCATGATCGTACATTTGCTATCGTTGCCAGGCTAAATATCAATCAGTCCAAGAGGCAGCCTCTAAATTTAACGGAATTGATGGTGAAAAGCTGCTCTACGAATGCGGTGCACACCGGGCAATTCACAAGCGAGCACGGCTCTTGGTTAAACGTGTAAAATAATATCCCACCGCTGAATGTAGTCTGGGATCTCATGAATTATTCATCGAACAATCTTGCTACGGTTGCGTTACTCTCCTCTTAGCCCAAAAGTTCTCCTTGCTATGTGTTAGCTAGGCACGCAAGGGACAACCTTAATTCTATTGTTTATTCTGGAGCAAAGGGAGAAGAGGCTCTTCCCTTCGTTCTTTTCATGGCGCTCTGTGCATCCTCCTGATCTCTTGTGGTTTCCAATCATTTATTTTACGAGCGACCCTGGAGTTTCTCTCTCTCTCTCTCTCTCTCTTTATCTCTTTGTGACTCCCTATCGACATCTACCTCGATGTCTACTATGCTTTAGGATTAAATCGTGGATTATTCGGGAATAAGAACAGAGTAATGCCCCATAACGAGTAATGTAACGGAGTGAATAGAAACCCTGTACTAAATTTTTAATTCCACGACATTATTTCCGGAACTTTTTCATCGCCACCTTGCTGCTCCGAAGCAGCAGCAGAATATTTCATTATTTTTATACTTCTCCGAAGAAGTTTCGAAGAAACTGTGTACAGGCCTTATCGTAAAATCGAAAATCTATTCTATCGACAGTAGAGGATAAAATATCGAATGATTATAGATTCGTATAAAAGCTCCTCTTCTCGCATATAGTAGGACGGAAACGATATTACATATGCGGAGAAGCGCCGTAGATTCTCCCTCGGCTAAATATTAAATTGGGCACCACGATAAAATATAGAGTGGATTGGCTGCCCGGGCTTGGAAGAGGATGGAGTCGATAAAAATGGACTGCCGACCTTTGGAGCTGATTCGGCTGCTTTTACACACGACCATGACGAGGCAAAGCTCGTGTAGTCCCAAAATATGGCGAGACGTATCGAAGGAGTGATCTTCGGTGTTTATTAGTAAATTGTTATTTAGTTGGAAAATTATATCGAATGATTATTTTATTCAAATGACCTCCATGTCTGTTGCTGAAGAAGATTCAGCAAAATGTATCATTGGAAAATACTTTTTCGAAGAATATTTTCTAAGGGATGCTGGAAAAGTGTAAATGATGTCAACCTGCCAGTTTAAATGTTTTTTGTTTTTTTTTTTCAAAAGATACGCGCTGACACTGAGTATCGCGCATAGTATTTTTAGCATAAAAGAGCCAACGATGCATGAATAGGAGAGTTCTATCAAACCGTAAAACGGAAGTGCGAGTCGAACAATGGATATAAAGTTTTCCAGAGCCGTTCTGGTGAGCGTTAGAGGTAAAATTTTGCAATGCGCCCAGAGCGTTCAACATACACCTAACTGAATTACTGCAATCGCGAATAGATGGGTAATGTTAATGACTCGTTGAAAATTTGCTGAGGGATACTCGTCGAGCTCTACGAGGGAGTTCGTTTGTTCGTTGGCGCGTCGCTATCTTCGTGACGTTGGGCTCATTTATGGCAGATCGTGCAAGCAACCATGAAGTGAAAGACAGACAGTTAGAGAGAGAAAGAGAAAGAGATAAATGGAGGATGAGGGAAAGCCTGCCAGGGCACGAACGTACAGACTCAACAAAGTTTCGTCACCGGAAGAATCATCGGGTTTCCCCATTTCCCGAGACTAACTAACACCGACATTGACGATTTTCTATATATATATATATATATATATATATATATATTCCCATTGTCAGTTCTCGTTGTTCGTCGTGAATATTCATCCATGTAAAACTCTCGTTTTTCTTCACAATCATGTCTGATCCACTAATAATTTGCCGGTGTACACCAACAAATCCAACGGGTCCAATGCGACATTTCGTTCGGCGTACACGGTGAAAAGTGAGAGAGAGAGAGAGAGAGAGAGATGTTGGAATTGAGCCCCGAGGCGGTTGCTTTATTGCTATGACTCAGCGCATATTTTCATTCGCCCTAATTGATTTCGTAAAATTGTAATTTTTTATTGAATTTATTTTCTCATTCTTTATGGTCTGTTCTGCACGTTGTGTACACTTTATTAAATATTCCGTTGTTTATAATTATAATGAAGCGATCAGAAAGTTCCAAATGTTATTCTGGGCAGTTTGGACTGATTTCCGCAAATAATGATCCATAAAAAATGATTGCTGGTCATCAAGTTCAACCAATTTGTATGGTATAATGCCAAGATGCACCGTTGATTTTTATAGTAATACCCTTGAATTTTTTTCATTCTCTGTATTCGAACTACATTTAATTCATTTATAATCCACTCAGTTCTGACCATTTTATCTACTTGAGGATTCGAAATTTTCTTCGAGTTGGACGAAACGGATTGACAAAAGCGGAATAACAATTGATCCACATATATACTGCTGGATAGTGAAACTGGCCTGGAGTATTTTCAGCATACGTGAATCTCTCGTGAATAATCGGTAGACAGTATTATATCTCTGAACGAAGCAGGCAGGGCAGACGAGACTGGGAAAGTCAAATATTTGTCGAGTCTGAGTGGGAGTGAGGCCGTATATTTTGATGGAAAGAGATGGAAGAATATATAGTCGACTTGATTTGAAATTCTAATAATCGAATCGGCGCTGTACTATTATCTGTCGTGATATTAATAGCCCTGACAGTTGAATACCTTATATAGTGTCGATGATTTTCTATATTGTGATACAGCCTTGGCGAGGAGCGAAGCACCGGATAACGTATATTCATGAGACGTCGATGAAAACTCCGCCATTTTGCGATTAGTCGAAATAACCATGAGATTATACACCGTAATGGTTGTATATAGGCCGATGGGTCAAAGATGTAAAGCGTGAAAAGAGAAGGGGATATAGCTCGTTCGAAACTTGCGAAGATGAGTCGGGGTCATCCCTTAAAAACTTGAACGGAAGTTTGGAAGGTTAGATTTCATTTTCTTCTATCATCGCTTCTGCAAGATTGTGACCATCTCGAACATGATGCAAATCGCAAACGGTGGTGGTCGGATTCATAAATTAAGAATCGTGGCTAAAGGGGTGAATGAGGGACGAACGAAGAAAATTTCAAGAATAAAGTAGACGAGAGAGAAAATAAAACCAACTGTCCAACAAGAAGTGCGGTCGCTCGCGTGGTGTCACGAAAGTTTATGCTCCCGAAGAAAGTTGTCATTTAATGAAGGCGGGAGAGAGAGAGAGAGAGAGAGAGAGAAAGGCCGAGAAAGGGATGAAGACGAAGATAGAGCACGTCAAAACTATAGGTAATGACGAAAATAATTTGAGCTTCCATTTTTTATAAGCCATGATAAAAAGGCGCCGTCCATAATTCACACTTTACTCGTGATATTTACTCTTCTCGAATAATGATAGAGCTTTGACTCTTTAACCGTGCAGTAAACTCTTCTTGGTCAAATTTTTGTTGTAAGAGATCCTCACCTTATGTATAAATAATACATTTTTAATAATGATAATAACAGGAATAATAATAGGGGATATGATATTTGGTCTTTCTCTTGAAATGCTTGACTATTACTCGCGTCTATTTATGGATATCGCATTGCTGTGATCGCGTTTATTCTGTATACATATACGTATGTACACTTTATCGAATCGCTTGAGGATTATTCGTGGGTGAATTTGAATTTATTGGCTGCTCCTGATATATAGCATGCTAAATTTCGTTAATGGGGTATGAGGAACAGACCACTCCGCATGTGTTGTATATCTAAAGAATATCGTTTATTCAAGGTTTCACGATCTCACGTAGCCTGATAGTACAATACTTCCTCATATTCTTAATGTACAATTCTCGGTGGATAAGGACGTGACCCTCTTGATCTCCATAACCACCAATACAGCTCTCACCGTGTCGTTATTTCAAGACTATAAAACGTTTTACGATCAAACTTTTCATTCTCGATGTAAGTTTACACAGCACACTGCGCTTTATCCATGCTGACGATTCTCAGAAGGCTCATCTATGGTAATTTAATCTCTACTGGATATAGCCTTTCGCCCAAAACAGCGAGATTACTTATCGTAAATGCACCGAAATGTACTTGCATATTATTATAATTTATCTACATAACAATAAAGCAGGGTTACGTGGATGTAAAAAATTGGGCCTTTGGGTAAAATGCCATTACATTCATCATGACAAGCGTTGTATATAATTTGAAATATTATACATTATTAAGGGGATGAAAAAACGAGGCACAAACGTAAACGACTGAAATCTGGCAAGGGAATAAAAAATAGATTTGCAAATATTTGGATAAATATAAAAAGAGATTCTTTTGACACTAGATTTTTTTTTAATTAGCAAAACCTGTGGTCGCTATAATTTGATCTGCTATATTTATTGCGATACGTCTTGTATTGAACGAAAATTTCATCGTTTAAAATCTTCACAAGCTTTTTATGGAGTGGAATGGCGCAATATTGATTTCGATTCTCATACTATCTTAAAAAATATCACTTGTTAGCTAAGAAACAATGTTAAAATGGGATAAAAATACATTTCTGTGAGGACTGCACACTTGGATGAAATTCTGCAGATAAGATTGTGATAAATAATTCAAAATCAAGCGAACATTATTTCGAAGGTCATTCCTTAATATTCATGCCTGCCCCATTTTACTCGAACGGCCTGCTAAAATGGGGTACATACAGTTATCTCCTTATTCACATTTTCAGTTGGTAATAATTTATTTCCTACTCTTCTATTTTCCTTTTCACATGATTTAAGAACTTAACACAATAATTTACTTCTCTCAGAGTTTCCTTGTTTAATAATTATTGTCTAGCTGTCCCAATCCCTTACCACTTTGTCCTAAACGCTAAATCATGAGACTCACGCAGAGATACCGAGAAAAAAGGACTCGTTTCATTTAAATGAAGTTTATTTGATAAATTTTAGATCAAGTCAAAAATTGTTGCAGGTTTAATAAATTATGTTCCATTTAGATTATATTTATTGAAATCAATAAAATTCATTCAACTTTTTCGGTAGACTCACAATGTCATAATTTTTATCGCTCAAGGCAAATCCGTTGGTGCGAAGTTAACGCTAATGATTCTCGAGAAACAGCTAATGACTCAAATACATATATGATCAAAGCTGCAAGGATAGGGGACGTGATACCGTGGCATAAGCGAACTACACAAAGCTCATTGGATTAATGCCGTACCACAGAAACCGTTGTTGCACATAGTATACCCTGTCAGGGATGTGCAAGCCGGACAAGATAGATGAGATTAAGCTGTATTTAAAGGGCGAAATGGGAAGAGGGAGCTTGTAAATCTTCGATTACGCGTTATTCTTACTTATCCCTTTTTTTTCCAGTGCTGGATCGATTGATTTTGAAGCTTGGAAAAAAATTTTAGTAATGAAAAAAGTTGGTTGGCTCATCGTACATTTTCGACACAAGCTTTGGCCAGCCAAGCTTTGATAGATGATCGCTCTGCTCTGGCATACATATTTGCAACCACCGCACAGAAAAGTGTAGCAAGCAAAAATTGAAATTATAGCGGACATGTGTAAAATGATATAGTTGAAGGGGAGAAAAAAGTTGCAAATTTTTACAGCACATCCCATTTTTAAGGCCAATCCAATCCCATGTGTCTAAAAAAAACTAAGAATAAAATCCCACTGAAGTTTGAAGGATAAACAACAAATGGTTTTTTTTTACAACGAAGTATAATTGCAATCACGTTCTGTTAAACTCGATGTTTGAGGCAAAAAAAAAATCGTGCAGTCTTTTGATGAATAATTAAGTCGCCTTCGGGCAAAGTGGGACTAGTGTAGTCGCTGGAGCAGAGTGCCCGAGTTGAGTGTTTGCTAATACAGCGAGTGGTTTCGTGCTCTGGAGTGAGAATGAAATTGAATGACATGCCTGAAATGGTATTTAATCTCAAAGTGCGTATATAGCTGAATCATCCTCGTTACTTTGACATAGGAAGTTTTTTTGAGTCATTCTATACCATTTCTTTAACAATAATTATTTTATATTATTCATGAAAGCAACGATGAATTTCATTTGTTACATTAGTCTTTTCGTTTTTTTTTTATCAGACATTAGCGTATAAACGGTTTATTTTTATTATTCAACTCCCAGGTGAAAAGAGAATTTAATTTAATGAGAGTAATTTAATTAAGAGATTTAATGCAGAATAAACGATCGGATAATCAAGTGAGGAGTGCCATTTTGGTGTACCTCAAAATTGCCATTTCTGGTGCATGTATCGTAACATCTACGTATGCATAACGAGAGTCAATAATTCATGAATGAGAAAAGACATCACGCACGAGAATTCATCATTCAAAGTGTTACGGGAGTTGTAGAGGACACCTGGTGACAATTGATGTCGCGTGTTTTCACCTGAGCTGACTTCATTAATAGTCGATGGCTGAGAGAACATTGATCGAGAATATTCGCGTTGGAATTCTTAAGCCTTTCACACGAATACAATTCATGCTACAACCTATTAATGCGCATTATCTCTCGCCTCCATCTCGTTCGATTCCGATGCCAAGAATACATAGAGTAGTCGTTCACTTTATTTAACGGACGACAGAGGGAAATATTTTTTGTGGGGTCAATGATCCGACAATTTCATTATTTAAGCCTAATGGCTTTGGTGAAAATTGAACTCGTGAAAGATAAATTATTTGCTAAGCACAAATAGTCTGGTCAATGCCTATATCGTCATAATTTGTCGATGTCTCTTTGATGTCTTATCCCACTGATCATCAACAAGAATAATTTAGATTTGTACGGACAAGGAAAAATTGATTATGTGCAGTTTTTAATGGAGACGACATTAATGAGACTGCAGTGGAGACCGAAAAATGTAGTTTACTTGCTGGCAGTGGTCAGACTTGATAAGAAATAATCACAATTGTTATAATAATAACGCTTAGTCGTTGTTTGATTCTATATCATCAAAATTAATTTATTAAGCTTTCATACAATTCTATCAGAGCAGATCGACTCGTCGTGACTTTATTTTTTATTCACACTCTCTGCTCTAGACGACCATCAGCACTATAGAACTATTTGATACTCGTAACACTTTCATTCACCCTCATTATTACTAAAAATCAATCCTTACCATTAGCTTAATTTTCTCTCATGATTCAATTTCGTATCAACGGTCTCGGTGATTAAAAAATATCGATAATTCCTAACATCATGGGCAGCGAAACGAACGTACTGGTCAAAAGACAAGACATAAAATTGGCAACAAAAAGAAAAAAAAAATGATAAAATGTATCAATTTGATGGCTCAGACACGAATGACTACCTGAATGACTGCATCTTTTTTGATTCTGATGAGCCTGGCAGTTGACATGATGTTCCTGGCTGTGAAGATAATGCGGTTGATGATACTGCGAAGTTTGTTGTTGATGTTGCTGTTGTTGCTGCTGTTGTTGCTGACTGATAGGGGATTTGAGTACACTGAGAACAAGATCATCCCTCGATGGTACGATACGGGTCATTTGACGACTCTGTCGAAAGAGGGTTTCCTGCTCGCCCCGATTCATTCTGTAACGGGGTGGACGACGCTGCTGATAAAAACCGGGATAACGTTCTCGTCTCCCACGTCCCGGTGCACTACCTAGCATAACAGCCTGCAGCATGCCGATTCACATTTTTTCATTAACGTTTCCGTTGATTCACTGTTTGTGCAGTCGATGATCTTTACGAGTGAGATTCTCCCAATCGCTGCGCACCAAATCGTATTCATTGATAACATGATCGTTGGTCAATTTTATCGACTAAACTCGTCTCCTCTGTCTCGATATTACGTTTCCGTTGTATCGTAAAACTCGAGTGTCAATCCGAATCTTTGAGTTTTGATGGCAAGTCCTTGAGGCTCTTTGTCAACTAGCATGTAGGGTGTTTGATGGGTCTTGATGAGAATGACGCGATAAAACCCTGGGACTCTGAAGTCGAAAACACTTGACGGACAAGAGGTCTATATAGGTAGACACTTGTCTCGTGTTTTCGAATCGACCTTTCCCTTCAAACTCTTTTTTCCCTCTCTTGAATTCAATCGTTCTCTGGATGAATTTTCATTCCATCACTTGCACCTGCTGCGGTGTAATAATAATAATATTCAACTCTCGAAATTCTCAAGATGAGAGCACGAAACAGGAATGTTGGAATGTGTGTATTTTCCATGAGATTTTATCATTCGCGAGAATGGGAATGATTAGCTCCACGGAATAGACGAGAGGAGAAAGGAGAAGGAGGATGCTGAACGACATTTTTGATACTTCATCGGCATTTCTGCGAACTTCGGGCCTTTACTATGTCTTGATAGAGCAATTCTTTCGGAGCCCTCGAATGATGAAGTTTGCGAGTTTTCTTCAAGCTGGGTAGACTTTTTTAATCCTCTTTAGTCCCATTTGCTTTTTCAAAATTTATCATTTTTGCCTTCTACCACCGCAGAGATATTTCTCAGCAAGAAATTGCCAAATTATTCATGTCTTCTGATGTCTTTTGACCATTCCTCTTCGGTATTCAGACTGCAGCGAGGCTTTTCCATTATGCAATTAAGATTTGAATGATAAAAGCAAGTTTGTTACTTTCGCTCTATCTCGCATTGTACAATGGCGACACTTTTCTTTTGAACGAGGATGAATTTGATGATTTTAGGTCGGACACTTTTTCGTAAATGCATGTTTATCTCTCGATGCTTATGTCTTCCTTTTTTATGGATAACGGATGGATACTTGTCGACGATTTGATTTCGAAAATTTTACTCGCTCGATGTCAATAAATTTCACCGTCTCACCTCAAAACTTTCTTGAATAGTTCGCACCCTACAATTATCCGATCGAGTCTCGACTCTGTACTTGGCATTCTCAGATGATCCCAGAGGATCGATAAACGACGGAGTCCACGAGATGATATCATTTATCTGTTACGCGTAATTAAAAAAAAATCGAAAAAAACGATAAAAACACAAGTCGTTTTATATCGACGTATTTGTTCGTTTTATTTTGTTTGAATAAATAAATAAAAAAGTATTGCAAAATGCGCGTAATTCACAGAAAAACACACCAGTCCACCTTTATGACGCGAATCGCGTCAATCAATTGGCTCGAAAATCTCATCGTCGATCAATCACCAAAACTGCGAGTAAAAATAATTCGTAATTAGCGAAGAGGTAAAACACGTGTGTTTTTTTTTCACGCAGTGCCGAACGTTCGATCGGTCATTTAGTTCTCTGAGCACGTAGATATATTAAAAATACACAATTGATATTGCTTTGATTTTTGATATTGCTTTTTAGCTTTGATATTGTGATTAAAATTGCTTTTCGTTATTATAGATGATTGTTAATCACAGATTCATCAGATTGTGGGAGATAAGATTGATGTGAGCAAGTGACCCACGACCCACAGCTGTGCGACAATGTACATGACTTGAGGGCTTCGCGGAGGTTTCTGTCATGATGACCACGAGAGCTTTAACGATTCATCCCGCATAAATTCTATATAGATAATTAAGGTTGGGTTCTCTTGTTACGATATTTCGTGTCTCCAGCTTTTCGTCACATTCACGATTACTCACGAAATTGGCAGGCCTATTATCTGGCCGTTTAGATGTCTGAAGTGAGACGAATAGAAAATGACAGAAAGCCTCTTTTAAGGTCGTAAGATTATTACTTTTTCCCTCGCTTTTTCGTGGAAACACGTTTTTAAAGACAAGGTCGTCAATGCTGGATTTTGTTTGAATAATATGTCTGGAGTGTCTATGAACGTTAAAGAATGGCGTATTGATCACACGGCAAATTAAATTTGCCCAAACGTTACAAAAAAAGTTATATTTCAATATGCTTTTTACCAGGCAAATGGCAATGTTTCACTACGTAAAATGGTCGAGTGATTGTTTTTCCTAAAAACTTGTAGTTCGTATAAAATAATTTCATTTACAGAATCGATTTTAATCTTGTTTTGACGTTAAAATATAAAAAATTATTACAGAACGAACAGTCTCCATGCAATCAGACAAACTGTACGGTTTGAACTTGAAACAATTGCATGAAAATTCAACTGTTTACAACACATTAAGTTTACACATTGTTACACATGAAGAAAAATGTTATTTGAACGACAAACATAGCAGTAATGAACGTGGCCAAGTTTTAGAAACGCGTTAACATTTTTTAAAAAATATTTTCACAAGAATTTGAATGATGGGTAGTGACGATCGTACTTCGTTAAGCCATTCTCGAAGATGATTGTATGAGCCTCAGCTGCAATTTCCGTTAAATCGAATTGAAGGAAGGATGAGATTTTAGGAAGAATCGAAATTTGCGCGGACGTAATTACTAATTAACCCGCGAACTATTTGCTTTGACCTCAAAAATAAATCGTTTCTGAATGTGAATGATTCGAAAAAAATATGATGCCACCATTGATATTTCGCATTGATTTGATCCACGAAACCATTCTCGTGCATTTAATTAATTCGGAAACCCCAAAGTTTAAGCTCAAAGATTAGCCAAGATCGGGCAAAAATTAGGCAAGCCGTCAAGTTTAGCTTGACGGATTGTCTGACCCTCGCATTGAGATTCGTATATAAATATGCACGTGAGAGGAAATGAAAAAGATACATTATCAGTTTGAGATTACGAGAGTTTGCTACGGTGAAGATTTTGGTTCTTCGCAATTTGAGATTTAATGGACGAGTGACGAGCGCGCACCTGACCTTTCCAGGCTGGATTTGTGTGTTTTATTACTCCAAGCAGATAATAATATAAGCGCGAATGGAAGAACGAGAACCATCACCGCAGCCATTACGAGCATTTCATCTACTCGAGTTACTCTATTCATGTGTATGTATACATACGGAAATTTTTCTACA
Organism: Dyspetes luteomarginatus; assembly: GCA_963669185.1. Lineage (NCBI taxonomy): Eukaryota > Metazoa > Arthropoda > Insecta > Hymenoptera > Ichneumonidae > Dyspetes > Dyspetes luteomarginatus. The sequence goes on along the minus strand of OY769905.1, from coordinate 19,125,259 downwards.
TGCATATATACATGAGCAATAAACATATTTTCGTTCCATGGTTCAGCTCCATAAATCCTCGCATAGACAAAAACCAATCAATTTAAATGAAATAAAATCTATTTAACTCAACCAGAGTCTACTTAATTCAAATAAAAATTATTTGGTTGAGTGGTTAATTGCGCAACCGCTAGCCTAATAGAAATCTATTTAAATCAAATGGACTCTAGTTCATACAAATCGATTGTATTTTATTAAAATCGATCCTATTTTATTAAAACAGATCATATTTTTTTTAAATCGATCCCATTTTATAAAAACAGATCATATTTTATTAAAATCGATCCTATTTTATTAAGACAGATCATATTTTATTAAAATCGATCCTATTTTATTAAAACAGATCGTATTTTATTCAAACAGACAATTATTCAATTCAAATATATCCCTATTTGCATTAAATAGAATGACTTTTTTCAGTGCAGGTTTGGGAGTATCATCTTGTTGTAATATCATAGTCAAAGTAATATCCATGTTAGTGTTACCATTTCCCCCACGACCGGGTCGAACCAGGTGAAAGGGGGAGGGGGGGGGGGGTGGCTACGCTAATGTACCACGTGTCTATATTACTTTAAAGGTAAACGATCATAGTTCATAAGTCAGTCATTTTTTAAAGTTTATCTGTCTATTACTGGATGCAATTGCAACAGTGACATGACTGACGTCACCAAATTGCTTCGGCAATATCGGTGAGCCTACTGGGATGAACCACGCGATATGTTCAACTCAATGAATTATAATTCATAAATCAGTCATTTTTTAATGATTAATCGTGAATCTTCATATCGAAAATTAGGAATTGAAAAATAGTCTTGTAATTGCAATTCGTCATGAAAAATAAAACATTATTTATCTCCCGCTATATTGTGTACTTGAAAATAAATAATAATAATGTTTCAACGTTTTTCGCTAAAAAGAGTTCTGCCAATTAAGTCTAAGGGTAGACTCATTATTTAGCCTTTTGGTGTATTGAGGCGTACCCTTCAGAATTTTTTGCCAGAGTCCACATTTCGCGAGAAATGACGTGAGCCTACTTTCCGATAAGCTCAAGAGTGGAAAACTTAGAAACAAAATGAGAATGTTTTTTGACACATCCTAATATGTTTATACATCGTACGTATTGACGCGCATTTACGTATCAACGTGCATGGGGCCTTCCACAAAAAAAACAAAAAAATTTGGCCGCGAGAATTTGCGCGGGTCCATTTAATGCGTGAACAGGACCATTAAATAAAAAAAAACAAGAACGACGGTGGTTTGAAAATCAATAATTTTTAAATATTCTCTTTAGACCGTTCAACGTTGGTCGAATTAGCCAACATTACACTCGCTGATCTTGCAGGGACGTTGACAAGCTCTCACGTCCATCAACAATGATAATCCTCATGTGAAACGCGAAAGCTCTTTTCGTCTCTCGGGCGTTCATATTATGTCTCGTCGACATAATGCTCTATGAATTCATATATGAATATATGTTATATAATTTCACCGTAAAACGGACCATAGGATTATCCAAAGCATGGGCGGCTTATGAGAAGGGATGTCTATCCAAAAGTCATCGCGATATAGATACGTAAAATCTGATGACAGGATCACCCGGCATGGGGGGGGGGGGAATCAGTGGAGGGTTACAGTTTGCGCACGGTTGAATGCCCGGGGGGCTTTTGTGGTCTTTGTGTGCCGTCGAAGAAGAAAAGCGGCAGTGAGGGAGGGGGGCCTACAGGATCGGTCAAGAATGCAGCGTGGGAGAGAAAAGCGCGCTCATGTTTTCCGGCACGTTTGTCCGAAAATGGCGACAAAGATGATTACCGAACATTTCTCATTTCTTATCGTAATTGCTCACTTTTTTATGGTCTAATATATCCACACATACATTAAAACATATTTTCATTATATATTATTGTTGTTATTATTATTATTATTATTATTGAATTTTGTCGTTATGATTGTTTTATGTCGTGGTAAATATATAGAGATATATATATGTATACACTCACATATACACACACACATACACATATATATATCTACATATAAATGTATACCAAACACCGTGTCTCAAAGTTCGAATGTATATCACGGTATTGTATGACAGATATCGCGGTGCACACAGGGCGAGAGCCCGCAACCAACTGTGGCTCTTACCCACCGCGCAGTTCCGTTTTCCTACCCCAGACTGGGGACGTCGATGGCCCACCGCGCGCACACGGCGAGTCCTTCTCCTGATCGCATACCGCGATCTTTATGTCATTATATATGCATATATATATATATATATATATATATATATATATGTGTATGTATAAGTACACACCTATATCCTACTACAGTTATAGGTACTATATATATTCACAGCTGATCGTGAGATCTATATAACGACCCTTTAGCATCTACATCGTGAAGGAAATTTCCCTTCGTATCGAAATTCACCTGCCTTTTACATTCTCGCAAAAATCTCGGATTTCTATTCATTTTTACGCAAATTTACTGCGAGAGTTTTTGAAAATCATGGGTGTGAAAATGGGATGAGCCCATTGGCATGATCGGTATGCAGAGTAATCGAATGTGTTTAGTGCGAAATTTATATGGGATGAGTGTATAAGACGGTGTATGAGCCAGCCCGCAAAACAGAGCATCTCGCAAATAAAAAAAACGACGACTCTAAAAAGCAACGAATTGCTTGCAAAAATGTTGAAATAAAAATAAATAACCAACGTTCATTTGGCTGTCCCCTTATTTTCTCGATTTTTCATAAAAATATATAAACCCATGCGAAAAAAAGTCTATGCAGTCTGGCAAAAGTACTGAATCCCCAACTAGTCAGCCAACAACCCCTGGCACAAAAATCGGCAACGAAAGTCTGCCGGCTTAGCCTGGATTTTTGCCTTTGGCCGAAATCTCATATTCCCCCATAAGCTGCTGAATTTCACAGAAAAAAAGGCGCTGATGGTTATTCTACTATCCAAAAAAAGTTGGGCTTTCTCGTCCATTGTCAAACCAATACCCCTCATGATTCGAGTTGAATTCAAACTATATTGCATATGCTGTAAAAATATATGTTAAAGAGTTGGATTCCAGTGGCACTGTACTTGTTAGACAGCATAAATTAAATCAAAGTACTGAATCGTGATGCGACCAGGTCATTAAATCAAATACAGCTGATTCCCGATTTAAAAAATAAATAATCAAATATTGTCAAGGGCTCGATGATGTTTAATTTCTTCGAATTTTTGCATAGGCATTTTTGTTTTGGAAATTTTGTATGATTTTAGGCCACAACCTTTTCATACGAGGCATAAATTTTCGAGTTAAAACTCATAATGATTCTGGTATACTTGAATGTATTGTATTTGAAACAGTGAGAGGGTGAATTTTACTGACAGAGCTCGCAATATAGAACGAGGGATCGGGCGCGAAACTACGCAAGCTAGAATTAAAGGGGTGCTTGCCCAGTCGTATACTAGAAAGCGGGAGGCCATAACTCCCACATTTACTTACTGCAAAACCCGATCGATGAAAGCGACCACGAGGACTCCCTTGAAAAGCTCGCTCATCTTTCCTTTCAACTCATTTCAAATCAATGTACCACACACGTGGTTTACGGTTGAATGGATTTTTTTGATCCACATACCACCACGATTTCCCATCGCATTCTTTGTGCTTTATGAACGAGTGATTTAATCCACCAAGCACCGATCGATTCGCTGGTTCACTCATCGATTATAAAATCAATGAATGTCTGTAATATCGTCTTGTCTTCGTGGCTGTGCTTGCTACTTTGGAATTTTCGTACCATAAAACTACAAATATTTTTATGACCGAAGAGTAAGATTTCCATAACTTTTTTAAAAAATATTGTTTTAATTCTACAAATACAATTTAAAATATTTTATGTCCAGAGCTTTTTTGAGTCTTCGCTAACGGAGTGAAATATATGACTAAGGATAAATGCGTTCACCGATTTATACCTGACGCTGGAGGCTTTCTATATTAATGCTTATCATAAAAATGTATCACAAGCAATATAATATTAAATTGGACGATAATTCAATATGGTGGAGTCAATGTGTAACTAGAATCTTGTATTGCAAAAATTTCAGATCTCCCTACATTTTCCAAGTATCAGAGCTAAAATAATTGCATATGGAATAAAAATGACACATGATATGCCCCGCGCACCACGCGGGTCAAGAACCCACAAAATATCCATCTTCGAGAAAAAAAACACTTCAAGACTTTCATCTTGTGAAACAATTTTTTTTTTACGGATTCAAATTTAATTAAACTTAATAAAAACTTGCGATGCCCTTAAGAAATATGAAATCCCCCAGCTGCCCGGCTCTCCAAGGAATTCCCTACGCATGATCAGCAAGCTCTCCGGTCCATTTCTATTTTGCAACTTCTCTGACCATCTACGTTTCTTTTTTTTTTATCGTAGCAGTGACAGACGTTATTTCCACGACCGTCAACGATCTTCAAAGTCTTTCTTTTTCACTTTTAGTTGCATACCCACATCGTCTTTCTTCTTACTAGTTTCTCTTTACCACCGTACTGTCCGACATCTGGTTTAAGATTATGTGAATTCTGGACGAGTGCGAGGGAGAGGGAGAGAAAGAGTGCTAGAAAGAGAAACCCAAACCAAAACGCAACGATGAATGAGTAAGAGAGTACGATAGAGAAAATGTTTCACATCACCTTAACGCGAGATCCGCCAACTCTTATTCCACACGGTAGGGTGAATGTTCTGGCACAAAAAACTTCTCTCCTCCTCTGTCTTCTTCAGGTTATCCTGACGTGTTCTACTCGCTTTTTTGTTCTACTCTCTCGTCTCAATCTCTTTTCGTTTTTTTGTTTATTTTTGCCTGTAAACGTAATGGAAAACGAGCCAATTCTATTAAGACGTAGAATCTTGAATTTCTTTTTGTCCATGCTAGCATTGAAATTACGTTTCGTGATTACTCTTTTGTCCCATCGCTAAGTGCAAAGTTTGCACATAAATGGAGCCAGAAAAACAATATATATGTTAAGAAACCTAATTTATTAGTCGCAGATACTTTATTTATCATATTTATTCGATATTCTGGGCAAATACATCAACTTTTATCGATTCTCATTTAGCTTCCTCAAATTTTTTTTAACGGGGCAGGTGCTCGTTAATTGCTCCGATAAGTGTTGTTCCTTCTTTCTGACCGTGGGAATTGTTGTCTCACGAACGTCGCGTCTGTTGGCCCTATCGTATAATTATACCACGAACTTCCGGAATAATGGCACTCTCCTTGTACAACTGATAAGAGAAAATATCGTTGTTTATTTTTATAGAACACGCGATACGTGATATATGACAACCCATCGGGCCATATTATCTATACACGGAACCAAAATTTTTCTCTAGGCTTACACCCTTATTTTTTTAATTTTTCATTCAAATTACACTTCGCATGTCACAGAGGAAAGACATTTTTTTTTTTCGTAGTTAATAAGTAGGGAAACTTTGTGGCAATTTGTATTAAAAAAAAAATTATTTGAAAATACAATATATTTGTATCTCACTGTTTTTTTCTATGTAAACTTTTACCAAATTTCAATACAAAAGAGCGCATATGGTAAATCGACCTGTCACCAGTAATGGACAAGATCTGACTTTTCGAAATAAATTAATCTATCGATTTAGAACCCTCGTTGACTGTACAATTTCGTATCGTTGCCAATTTCTCAGAAGTAATCAAGGACTTAAGCCGGAGTGAAAGCTGTGCAGTCATGAGTATTTCGATGCCACCATCAGTCCAATGAGAGGATAGATTTTATCCAATTGGAACGAACCGTAGGGCAACAGAGGGTGAGAAAATATACGTCACAGACCTTGTTTAGATCCTTCTGATTGGTCTCAGCAAAATGAGGAAATTCATGCTTCTCGTTTACTTTATTATTAATATATTACAAAGGCATCTTATACCGTGTGTTAATGTTGAGTACGATTTTAATTACTAACTTTCCATTAAATTTGTCACCTGAGATAAATGCTTTTTTAATTATTTTTATATAAGAGCTTAAAGATAAAAAGCACGACGTCGAGCTCTGACAGCTTGCAGTTTATAGAGGCTGGCAGAGAGTCAGAGTTAAGGAGAAATGTGAAAATACAACGTTCGTGAATTTCGAGTTTAAAGTGGGTTTATCCGGAGGATGTACAGTCAAAGTAGACGTTCCATGACAGTAGAGCCAAATAGCTTCATTTTCCTAGTAGGGTCTCTTTTGGGTGAAACGAGCGATGTAACCTCATCAGAAAAGTCCTCTGAACTGGAATTACTCATTTTGACTATCTACGAAGAATGGCGCATGTGGGCCTTAATATATAGATTCGGAATTATTCGGAAAACGTAAAAAAAAAACACCCAGAACCAAAAAGTACAGATAAAAAAAGTTGAAGTGGTCAACATTTCGTTTTTTGGTAGTTTTTTTTTTCGAGATATCGCTCTTGTCTAATCATCTTGAGTTTCCATCATTATCCAGGGCATCCAAAAAATATTCTGTAAACAGAACATTTGAACTCAAGCAGTGAAACTATTTATTATTTTCAGATAAACTACCCTCGGGTGTTACACAGCTATGATTCGATGCTTTTGCCACATTCTTATCTTAAATTACTACCTCCAATATTGAGACAGCTTTTTCTCTTCACTCGATTAAAAAATTCCCGACAAACTGACCTTTTCTCGGGAATGCAAAGTTTGTTCAGAAAAAACGACGAGTCTATACATACTCTCACAAAACTATGTATAATATCATCAAGTATAACTTGATAGTGAAACTATATCCAGCTCACTTGCTACACAGAGTTAAACATAACTCGGTGAACTGTCGTATTATCTCCGTCCCTCATCCCTCCGCCCTGACAGGGCTATAGCTATAGTATAAGAGAACTTTTTCTTCTCTCGTACTATATACACGGCGAGTGCCTTGCAATAACTAGAGCATGACATTGCTCGTCTCATTATGTATGTAACTTTTAGTACATAGTTTAAAATTTATATACTTTGACCACATATTTTTTATTGGATGTATCTATAAAGACTTAAAGAACTCCGTGCTGAATAATTTATGTTTTCTTTAGCGTCGCTCACGTTCTATTTAAAACGCATATCTACGTAATAAATCGACGTAAATGGCGTCGCGACGTCCAGATTTATTGGAAGAATAAAAATATCAAAGTGTCAAAGCGTCTACCAGAGCGGATATTTTTTCTTAAACTTTTCATTGCGAATTGCCGAATTTCTCCAGCTTTTCCTAAGACTGGAAAAGTTTGGTTGTAAAAAATTAACACGATTACTTGAGCAGGATGGGTATCCGACTCAAGTAATCAGTCTGTGTCAATTTTTTGATAGTTCGAGGAGGGTGGGTACTCTCCTCGAACGATCCATCTATCCTGATTGCACTGAATCTAAAAAAAAAAAAAAAATAGGTCCTCGATGTGCTCATGACATCACAATTGTTCTATATAGGAAAAATTTATTCCCAAAAACCGTATGAGGTAAGAGAGATTGAGGTTTTTCAAAAATAGGAATATATAGGTATATTATACACGTGCTTGGTTAATATACCGATAGGGACTGACGGGAAAATACCTCCATGAGGCATCCTTGCCGTGAGCGGTGACTCGTGATGGGCTTCTGAGATTATAAACAAGGTGAAACCCGGATAAACTGCGATCGTTGACGTTTCTTGGGGGTTGTTTGTCGCCAGTCATGTGCAGCCTGCCCGGTTTCATAAGTTTGTCGTGAAATGCTAAATACCGCTGACGAGGGGGAATGTGCGCGCCACGCTACACATAACACATACAATGCACATTCTCGCTCTCTCTCTCTCCCTCTCTCTCTCTCTCTCTCTCTCTCTCTCTCTCTCTCTCTCTCTCTCTCTTTCTCTCTCTCTCTTTCTCTCTCTCTCTCTCTCTCTCTCTCGCTCTCTCTCCTCTTGCAAACTCTTCTATTTATAGAGGCGGTCGGTCGATAGCGCGGGGTATAGAAAGCAAAACCAGAGAGGCTTTCTCCCTCTTATGCATCGCTGCCGTCGCCATTCCATCCTGCCATTTCAACTCCAGGGATCGGGAGACTTGAAGACTCGGGCCATATACAGGAGACTCGTGTCGATTGTAACCGGGGTCAATGGTAACAAACGTTCTGATAAATCTCATCTGACGACCATGATGTTTTTTTATTGTCATTATTATAAGATTAATGATTTAAAATTATATTATAAATTATATAGTATATTATATTATATATAAAATATTTTCTCGCGAGCTCGGAATTTACCCACTAAGATACTTTCTATCAATTCATACAAAATATCATTATGATTTTGTCGAAAGAAATTCTAAATTGGATGTCAATTTTACATTCCCGCGAAATAAGAATCCGTATTTTGTTTTTTTTTTTGAGATATAATTTCATGCCCTCGAATTGAGAGCTTTGGGAGCTTTTGCAGAGTCCATCTACAATAACACTCTAGCTGGAGTTCAGGAGGACTTTTCAGAGGGCTTACATTATTCTATGCATTATTCTATACCTACTTCGTACAGAGGGCCATTTTGCTCCGAACTATATATACATATATATCAATGCGTTCATAATCATTTTTTATATTTGAATAATTGCTTACAATTATTATAAAGAAGTTTAATTTTTACTGTATAAAATAGTGATTGCACGAAACCTTTCTCATGTACACGAACAAAAGTTGCCCTCAAACAATTATTTGCCATTTATTTCTTGCGTATTGATTTATAGAATCTAATAACATGTCCACAGATTGACTACTTTGATATTACATATTATAATATATATATATATATATAATCGAGAGGTCTAGAATCGTCGTTTTGAAATATCGATAACTTACGTCTTCGCCGAAAGTCTGACCTATTGGAGTGTCAAAGTATCATGACAGATACGTCTGTCATATATGTATATCACTAGAAAGCCAACGGAAACCGATAGAGAAGTCCTCGGGGAAGGTTTGACGAAAACTGCACTGTCCCAGGCATCCCAGCCTGTCGTGTTCCAATTTACGATGTGTCTGTATGATACGTACTGTCGAGTTTCTGCCGGCATAATGCATTCGGGAACTGTCGGCACGATCATACCAACAGTGTTAAAATTGAATGATTAACAGTCTATTTATTTTCACTAAATTTCGCTCAAACATAAATATAAGTATAGTAATAAAGCTATATCGAATTGTCCCGATTTTCATTCACCTATTAACCAACTATGTTTCAGAAGCAAATTTTCGTTCCAAAAATAATTTATGTCCTATTGATGATTTTAATATATCTGTGCATTTTTTCCGGAAATGTTCTGCCAAGTTTTCATTTAAAAAGTTGTACAAAAATGTCACCTACGGCATTTTCCGAGCGGTAAATCGTGTAAATTCGTGTATTGTGTAAAAAAAAAAAATGGTGCATTCTGTATATGGTAAATTTGATCCTCGAAGTAAGATTGAAAGTAGACTTTTGAGATAATTAATTAGAATTAACCATTCCATATTAATAAAGTCTAATCCATCAACGATTTGCAGTATAGGTCGTGCTAAATCTTTGGAAAATTTATAATTCGTCCATTGAAAGCACAACCAATGCAAATAGAAGAAAATTATGAGTGGACTCTATTTACTTGTATAGTTCAGAGATAAGTATTACGTATCGGAGAAAAAGTGATAATAGACGATCTAGATCGGGACGTGTCCATGTCCGATTTGCGATAAAATGCCTCGTATGGATGTGCGTTTATATAAGGGGAAAAAATATTTCTCCGATTTGGACGTTTCTGACAGCGATGTGTATTCGCACGTGGAGGATTCAGTGGGCGTATGAATGAACAGCGCTGAGTTTCCGGTCGAGTCCGGTTCTCCACTTTATTTCCTCTGAAGACCAAGACGAATCCTCGATGGAAAATGTGAAATACAAATGCGCACACGCCTATGCGCGTATAGCAAATCGTTCACTTGTATGAACAATACATCGATCACCAACGAACGGCTCACTGGCTCTCAGAATGTGCTTTTTTAAATATACAACGTACACAGACTCTTGCACCTGATTCTTACTTTTCTCTCGATGGGTGAATCTCAAAACTCATCAATTACCCAAAACACAAAAATCGCAAACGGACAATATGACGAAAAAAAGCAATGAAAGTGCTTTGAAATTGCAAAAATAAAAAAAAATGAAAATTGTTTGGATAATATTGTCGATGATGTGAAAATTAGTACTCAGCATCATTTTCTAACATACAAATTCAGCTTGGTCATCGATTTATCTCATATATTTTAACATTTTATGAAGCGAACATTTATTACATCACAATTATCATAATTGTAGTAAAAAAATTAAGTTCATCTCTATTGATTTCCTCGTCAACTTTAATATGAAAAAAATCGATCGGAGCTTCACGAGATCATTTTCGTGCAATGACAAAATAATTCATATATTTCACGTTGATGTGTGCATCCCTTATACTTAATGACACAAACGTATTAACAGAAACTTTGTATATGAATTTGTACAACTGATACGCTGTAGTTGAGTACGAGAGACGAAAGGGTACAGGGAGGTGACATAAAACACAATAAAAAGATAGGCACGTCGGATAGACACACTGAGGGAGAAAAAGAAGAATGGGATATGGCGAGAACTCTCGACGAAAAATAAAATAAAATAAATATCACGCTCCTACGTACATATATGTACATGCATTGTGAACATGTTCGAAGTGAAAAACTCACGTCAGCTTAAAAAATGAGAGGAAAATACTTGCCTTGTCGCAGAATCCTCACATTGTCTACTATATATAATCGTCGGTGGGGAAACGAAGGTCCACGGGCAATGATGGTCACTCTCGGTATAAAGAATCGAGAAGCAGCTATCAAGAGTTAATCCAATTTAGGAAAACGCTAACTTTTGCCAAAATTAAAGAATCGACATTTTTTCAAGCCTTACCAGAATCACCCGCAGATAAATAACTGTCGATTTTTAACAAAAATGATTTTTCGATGTTACTACATGCACTGAATCTATTTTAAGCAGAAATAGGTTCAGTTTCTCACCGCAACATCGAAACTAAATTGTTGAGTGTTATTTCACGAAGACAACTGGTCTCAAGAATTATTTACATAAAATTGAACGAAAAGTTGATGATTCTTCAGATCAAATTCTTCGAATTCCATCTACCTAATCAAATAATATCTGAGTACTTTTATTAAAAAATCTTTACATATTTTTGCAGCAAAGACGAGAATTCTCATATAATTGACCATCATTCCCCCGTTCCTCGCAACCTTGCGTACCAAAATTGCTTTGCTGGTAGAGCTATTTCTGACCGCTTTGCAGAAAATTTTGACATGTTTATAAGTCCAATAGATTTATTTGTCTCATATTGAAAATATGTACGGAGAATATAGTCGCCATCTTCGTCGATAGTTTTTACCATACTGGTAGTTTCCACCAGACCTTTTCGCCTTCCATGCCCAGGCGATATATATATATATGTATATGGGTGTAGTTGATCGTCTCGCATTTCATCCCCCTCGTTGTTGTCGACTTGGTTGCAATAAGTAATAAAAACTAAACGCAAGGATGGCCTTGCGTGACTTTCTTTCAAGTTCAACATCTGTTGCGAAAAGTGTGCTTGCGACGTTGCGAGTGTTTACACTTGAATGATCAAAATATCTAAATATTTTTTTATTATAAATCGCCTATAAATAATTACATTTTGAAAAATCGATTTTGATAGTTTAACATTAAAAAAAAAGGATCTTTGTAGCAGAGACAAACATTCTTATCGTATCAATCTTGTAGTAAACGTCACAGTGAATAATGGAACCGAATATTTTTTCCCGATAAGAAAGGGAGGACAGGTGTCAAGTGTAACAAAAATTGCTATTGATTTTTTCCATATCAAGATAGATCAAATTGGTATTATCCCCCATTTCCTTATCCCCCATTGGTATATTTTTTTATCCAAACTTTGACAAGCCAGAAAAATGAGGGTTTTAATGATACGTTCAATTAGCACAGTCATTTAACATTCTCATCATTGCGGACAAGCATGGTGTGAATTATAAATTTTGTAGGTGTTAATTGTAAGAAGCGATGAAAATTGGAATTACTATGTTGGGTATATTGACTCGATGAATTTGATTCCATTTGTATGTGTTAATGATAAGACGATAATGAACGTTTTTCCTGTAATTAATTCTCAATCCTTCAACAATAACTACAATTATAAAGTGATAGTCAACAGATGGTGTCAAGGATGATGCAGAATCGACATAGCAAATATTCGATTGTACGTTAATTTATTACAAGTTTATTTTACGGATAGGACAATTGGCCTACATTGCAAATGACATCCATCTTTTCAAATTATAATTTTATAATTTACATGTGATATAATTTAAAAGAAGAATCGAGACACTCCGCTGGATTGGATGACTGATGTAAGAAACTAGCTGCTGCTCGCGGCTTCGCACGCGTTGAATCAGTGCAAGCCCCATTTTACCCGGTTAGGGGTTGAACTATGAAAAATCCCTTCTTAGTGAGTCTCTACATTATAAAATAAAACTACTGACCCAATTTCAACTTTATAGGCTTTACAGTTTCTGAGATTTCGTGATGAGTGAGTCAGTGATATTTCGCATATATATGTATGTATAGAAGATTATGGACTGAGTAAAAAATCATGACGTTTCTAAGCTGGTCGATTTTAGGCGGAATTCTCCATCTGAACACGACACGTACAGCTGAACCCCAACAATGGCGTTGGCTATGTAGAGAGGGGCCCATTAGCGGACCTGTTTGCACACTCCAGTGCACTAGAGCAGACTCTTCACTTGCTACCTTGCGGCACTTCATCTTAGAAGTTGACCCCGCGCAACGAAGCTAGAAGCGTTCTGGCGAAAGTCTCTCTCCATAGCTCCTGTTTCAGCTTATCCCGCCATTGTTTTGTCCAGCTTTCTCGTGTATATTTTGTTACGATTTTTTTCTTAGTCATATATCATAAGTCAAAGCGAAATGATGGGATTATTTTTTCTCATACATAGATATACGTATTTTATTGCAATATTGATTGTCCATTAACCGTAGGTCGTTACGTTTGAAGGTCCAGAGTGCTAAATATGCAACTTTTGTTTTCAAGACAATGAGCAGTCTGTCGGTTAGTTGTCATACGAGAGCTGTATTTTCGTGGTATGGCTCGATACGTCGCTCTATGCGAAGTAACACACATATACATATATGTATGTGTGTCACGATGATTTTTTAATGGTGAATGTGGAATCCTCGAGCAGGTATTGAAGAACTCTTATGGGTCTTCGATTCAAATTTTTCGTCGCAGGCTTGATTTTAAGATTGATCTTTGATCTTTGAAAAAACAATTCATCCTTAAAGTATCCGATTCTTGAACGAAAACTTTATGGTTTAAAAAAAAAATCATATACTCACAAATCGGTACCTTTATTTATATTCCTTTGCACGCCCGAAGTTATCAGCTTATGTTTTATTTCTTAGCAATGAACTTTCTTAGAAGTTTTTTGTATAACCTATAAAATATTGTTATACTGCTTAGCGCTCTGAACTTATCGGAGGCTCAACAATGTAATTCCCAATGATATTTGGTGAATACGAGGTTGTGTTTAGTTTCTTAAGGTCTTGAAATAAGTGACACGACAGCAGTGAGATGCCAGCATAGAATAGGATTGCTATAATACAAATTTATAAGGACTAATAATATAAAGCAAAAATAAAATGAGAAAATTGTGAGGGTCCCGGTCAAGTTGTGTCGACGTGGAGTGTCCAATACGTCTGTTCATATTTATATATTTGGATACAATATATGCACAAGGAAACGAATTATTATTATTATATAAAACGTGGATATATTTATAATATATATTTACTAACTCGTGCAATGAATCTGTGCATACATTGTACAACCTCATATGGCCGCGTACATACCTTGCGATAACGCTGGGCGTATATATGTATATATTGCCTACTGGCCAGCTCTGGCCAGTAGAGAGAATCGATATTAGTCGGCCGGTCGATATTTCGTGACAAGGCCGTAACCACGACCCTTCTACATTATTGATGCTAGATGGACGCGTTTATGAAATGAAATGTTTTTCCGTGTCTCCTTTAATGTAGCTCGTGTGTGCTGCTACGTGCACGATACTATGGCATATTATGGCAAATATACATACATGCATTATAGTAAAATACATATATGCCAGTTGTGTATTACCGTGCCAAGCAGACCTGACACACACTGTTGGAGCCATTACATGTATTAGCATATATTAGCGCTTGGAGGCGATTGAACGACCGTGTAAAAATATTTCTTTTTCCTCTCGCTTTAATGGCATTTTTATTTTTAGTACAGCCAACCTTTTCACCTCGATGTTATAAAAAATGGAGCATATCTATTTTACAGCGTAATAACGTATGCGCGCCTTGCACATTATAACAATATCGCAATCGTACCGATCACGTAATTTATATCCAATGAAAAAAAAACCAATGAGATCACACGATGAGTTTTCTTTCATTTTGTTTTTTTGTTTATTTTTTTTCATATATTTTTATTATCCTAGACTATCTCAGTGTACCTTATTTTTTAGTGGTGATGGCTACACGTGCTTCATCGTAAATGGAAATATCGAGTTTCTGTTTTGTTTGTTTTCTGTCATCCCCTCACAACGTTATAATACGCGCCTATGCCGCGGAGGTCCGTGGAGTTTTATAGTTTCTGCCGAGCAATCGAGATGGATAAACGAGATACTGTATGTTTTTTTTTTGTAACTGATAGATTTCGATCTTTACTTTTTTTCATTGCCTTTACATCCATCGAGTATCAGCTGAAAATGATCTCAATATAATTTAGGTGTCGTTGTCTTTTATAATAACAGATTAAAAATGGTGGTATAAAAATTTGTGAAAAAAATAATTTGTCGATTGGTGCTTCGTAATTTGCTGAATTTCCAGAGTCACCTCAATGCGGAGGGCATGATTGTAAAGATCAGTGAAAGATTTCTCATAGAGGGGACATTTTAAATGCATGACATTTAATTATTTGGACGCAATTTGCTAGTTTTAATTCGTTTTTTTCGGTCATTATCAAATAAAAAAAATATATATATAAAGACTTGAGCTGTATGAAGCGTATATCTCGCATCAATCTCACATGACACGGAATGAAAGTGAATGTTGCCGAGGGAAAAGTAGCATTCAGTGGAATTGATCATCGCTGATCAGACATGGCCTCATGCACATGCTCATGCATATACCATATAAATGCATGCAGTCATGCACTAACCGATGTGTCGATAATATCAATATACAAGATTTCTCCGTGAAAGTACTTAATCTCGTGTGTAGTGAGAAATCCGATTTGTGTAGAAAAATTAACTGATCATTTTTTCGAATTATAGTATGATGAGACGTTTTTTAATAATCTCAAATTTCCATAAATTCATAACTTCACTATCAATTTTAATAAAAATCATACGCAAACTGTGTGGGCTTTCAGAGCTTTTCAGAATTTCAGCTCGACGTCTCGATTAATTCTTAATTTATAGAAGGTTGAATTTTATTCATAAAGCACTCAAACGTACGGACGTCTATACTCATCCAGACATGTTTTTTTTAAATATATTTTGTTGACTAATCGTAACGTTTTGATCAGTTTCAAGTGGATGTCGCGATAACAAAAAAAATGGAACAAAAGCTTCTTTGACGATAAAGGAAAATGAATCAGCATTTTAATTCTGATTGATAATTGAGTAGAAAAACTTATTCTCGCAGACGCGCCATTAGTTATCGAGTTATCACAGGATACCAGATATTTGGACATACATACTATTTTCGTATCCAGATCGCGCGTATTACGAGAGAGAAATATGTGAAAATTTAGTATACATATAGAGGGAGCCAGAGTGAAAAGGGACGTTGTGGTAAATCACGAGGGATAACTTGCTCGAAAATGCCAATCAATACAGTTTCGGATATCGGGTCAGGCACTAAAATAGTTGTGCGATATATATGCATGCCCATACTTCTATGTATTAGGAATAAATGTATGTGCAAATTACGAGATTCATGCGTGAAGAAATGAGAACTCATTGGTGTTTGATTTTTCTCCAGTTTCGTACAATTTAATAACATTTTGATCGAGCAAGACTTTTGTAAAGCTGCGTGCACATATAATATTTCTCAGTTTATTGCTAGGAGTCATATATTTCATTAGCATTTATTGCATTTATATATTTTTTAAAAAAACCTTTAACTTTCTCATTGATTTTCTAATTAAAGAACTATAAATTCCCGAGTACCTGAATTATGACAAAACGTCAAAAAATTGTAATTAAAAAGAAAATTCTATATCTGTGTGCCTGTGGTTTACCCTCTAATCTTTAAAATATTTTAAGGGCCCGAATGGTTTAACTGATTTTGTTAATTCTGGTTTCAGCCACCGTATTATCATCCATTTATCTTCAATAAATCTGCAATTAGGATATCTAACCATAGTTTTTGCTCCTAAAATTAATCAAGTATTCAACACAACCTGGATAATGAGAGCATGATATCCGGGAAAATATACTCGTTATTGTCACGGTTCAAAATTAGTTACGATACATCCCTCGATACATAGTAGCCATGTGTTCTACCCCAGTAAAATGATTTAAAAAATTGCTGTTTCCACAGACGTGTGGACAAAGTTATTATTTTTCGTTCAAATATATTTTCCCGGGCTAATTAATTGACTTTATACGTATTCACTTGGTGCACCAGAAACGAACCTTCATTAAAAATCTAATTGCTCTCGGCAGGATTGGAAAAAAAAAAGAGAAGAGGGATGCGAGCGCGGATATCATACACTGTTGAATAATAGATATATGAGAAATCAAAAATCGGCAAGTCAAAGTAATTATTGCAATCCTCGTGTGTTGCAATTTCACCCTTATTAGCGATTCGCTGCGGATCTTACACGTGGTTGAAGCACCAGTTGCAAGGGAGAGGAAGAGGGAAAAATGAGAGAGAGAGAACGAACGAGAGAGGGAGGGAGGGAGGAAAGGCCAAAAAAATCCTAGTCATGGAGATTTATTATGGTACGTACTCTTGAAAAATTGCTGACGCGACTCATAAAAAAAAAGCGCATGCACTCACCCAGCTATATAGATTCGTATCATTGACTCTATATATGCGCCTTTAACGAGGTGTTTTTTTTTATCTTCAATGTCACAATCAACCATATCTGCAGCACACGTAAGCATATAGCATAAGTATTAAATATATATATATATATATATATATATATATATATATATGTATCCTCGTTATACTATGTAGCCAACTGGCCGAACGCATCGTAGATAACTATTCATATATGAACCGAGAGAGGGAGAGACTCACAGTCAGACCATTTTTAGTGACGGCCACACGAATAAAAGTAGGTTACCGGAGGGGCTTCATATAGTGATAAAGTGTATATATAGGTACAATACAGAACAAAAAGAAAATAGAGAAAAGAATGAGAGATAAATACAGTATATATATTCATATGTGGCGCTGTACGAAAGTGAGAAAATCAATAGCGGTCTTTAGGGCACAGCTTGTGTATGTGTTGTATGTGTCTGTGTATTTCATTTTTTTCTACCTCTTGCTTTTTCCCGCCTCTTATCTGATAACTTTCTCTCTCTCTCTCTCGCTCTCTATTTTCATTTTCCGTCTCCCTCGTCCTATCTCAGTTTCTCACCCGCTTTTTCATCATCCTGACTTCCGACGTCCTAACCCTATAACGGGTTCACGAGATCGTTTCGACTTTCGTTGTCGTAATACACGTGGAATCGTCCTTGAACTTTTCTCAGGCCATGAATCGAAATTTTACATTGCGAGAGCTTTTATTCCCGCCACTGTACCGCAATGAGGGACGAAAAAAAAAAAAAAAAACAAAAGAAAATGTAAACTTAAGAATCAACAACCGCTGAGAATTCTTCGAGAAGGCCTATGGAGATGGGAATATCGTTGATAACATCGCGATCCTACCTGTGCTATGTTCTCGCGTGATAAGTTATTCAAATTATATATTCAAATTGGATAGTGCTATATATATATATATACATATATATATATATATATTCTCTTGCAACGTTGTGTATGTGTATGTGTGTGTGTGTGTCGGTATCGTTTACGCGCCCTCTATAACTCTCTATAGCACACTTTCGTATCGCATTTTGCAATATTTTCGTTGAAACAATGCTGGCCCCTTCATCAACCTTTTTGCGCAATATATGCGATGGGCAAATGGGCAGAACGCCAGCGTTTAAAATAACCCGTAGGGTATATAATGTTGAACTCACGTCTCCGAGTGAAGCGAGGGTGTACATATATTTTTCCACCCCCTCACCCCTATTTATTTCCTCACGGTGTGTGTTTCATTAGCGGGTAAATAAGGTGGCGTGCTTTTTTTTTTTGAGAGAACGTTGGTATAAATTTGTACCGGACAGTCAATTTGGACGACTGGCATTTTTCAGAGTTATCAGTTGTTTTTGTACATAAGTCACATAAGTACGTTATGCCGTATGTGAGTATACATAAGTTAGCTGTAAAACTGTCACCGACCTTTTTGTGTGTAAAATGGTTTGTGCGATATAAGCTTTTCTCTCTGCATAGAAACTTACACAGAGCCATTCACGGACAATCGTGTGAATACGTCGGCGAGCTATAATATACGCCAGGGGACTAGTGCGTGAAGCACACAAGGGGCATAGCCCCCCAGTAAGTTTATCGATGTATAATTATATCAATATAATAGCTGGCTGGTAAGTTGTTTTTTTTTTTTAGCATAAGTATATATTTATGTGTATGCATTTTTAAGGGAACATCTGTTCATGTGTAATGTGCGCGGTAATTGGCTAAATATTAATGACAATCACAAAATTAGTTCTCGTAATAACATTTTAAACTTATTATAGTAAAAATTAAAACATATGACTTTGCATCGTGTAACACCCAAGTAATTCTGATAACGGTGCATTTGAGGATAAACGTTTGTTAATTTAATGGCTCTCTCTCCCCCTCTCTCTCTTTTGACATACCGCCAAAATCGCACAGTGAATGAAATGGATGGCATTGACGCATGCGATACTCGTTACATCGATAAATCAGTTGCTACGGAAATTCAGGGGTGAACGAGCTTGAAATTTGGGCTGGACAGTCATTGGCCCCTGATGACCCAGAGTGAATGGGAAAAAAAATAAATTAGTCATTGCGCATTCAAGTACATCCACGTGAATAATACATTCGTGAAAATTTAGAGTTTGGACGACTTTCTGGCCATTGGTGGTGGTGGTATGTGTGCCTGTCGTCTGTGAAAAATCAATATTACACGGGGAAAGTTCACAGTGAGACAGTAAGCCCCACTGCTCCACACCATGCCATGTGATGGATCGAATTTCATCTACAAGAGTCATATACTTCGTCTACGAGAAAATCAATACCTAAAGAGGGGAAAAGAAAGATCGTCGTGTAAAATGAGTCACGTGCTTTTTGTCTCAAGAGGTTCAAACAAAGTTTGCTTTGAGCCAACTTTGAAATTGATCGATTTGACTGGGGATAACATTTTTTTTTTTTCACAACATTTTTATAAATTTCAAACAGCACAAAAAGCACGATAACGTTTTTTTCAAGTTTTTGTAAATGATTTTTTTCAAATGCCACAGAACACAATATTACGAATATTAGTCCATTTTAGAAGACTGTCGCATGATAAATTGACTCGCCACAATGATGGATCAAAAGTAAAATTACAATTGGAATAATCTGTGGAACGATAAATATTGAACAAAGAAAATAATTATTCGCGTAATGAAAACAATTCTATATATTCACGAAATGTCATAATTAAAAAAACTGATAAAATTAAGCAGCACGGAATATTGTTTGTCGATCACAAACTCGTTAAGAATTATGCGGGCACATTGAAAAAGGGGTGAAGCCGTTAGGGGTGAGTCGTTTAGCGTTAAACAAACATTGGACGACTATTTCTGAGAGAATAAATAAACGAAAAATTACTGTGAATCATTTTCAAATAAAATAAGGAACTCAAAATTTGTCATCTTCAAAATGCATTTTTCTCGGTGTTTGAAAAAGTTTTTCAATTTTTATTCCGCCTGAAAATCAAGACCATATGACATTTTGTAAAATGTTTCTCATCGAGGAATCGTTGTGTTTTTATATTAATAAAATATAAAAATATTTTATTTATATAATTTTAAATTATATAAAAATATTTCATCATAAATAAAACTACTTGACCATTCGATCAACTCGTTTCATTCGACTTTGCACCATATTATGGACGCGAGAAAGTGAAGAGCGATGCTCGATAAGTAGAAAAAGCGATGTACCGACCAGACACGAAGTGGTGATGGTCGACACGCGGGCCGCCATCTGTTTGTTCGGATCTACACCGTTTTTTTACGGCAACTCGATGCGATATCCAATGAGAAATTTCTGCTAATCGATTGGCGAAGGTACAAACTATAATGTTTTATCAGGGAGGTGAAACACTAAAAATTTTATATCATTAATTTTCCAGTGAGCTCCATGTCTTATAATTTATATGTTGTACATCCTTGATGTTGTCCGAGTGTCGAAAGATCAAAATGAAAAAGCATTGAAACAAAAAAAATCTCTTTTCCGTTCTCGTACTGCTTTGAATATTGTATGTTTTTTTCCCCCATTATGTAGATTAAAACTTGATGGACACATATCACTTTTTTGTCCGTCTAGGCTCCTCCACCCGAACCAAGAGATAGAACGAATACAAAGGGTTGTATACACAGGAGCCAAGCACGCTCAATGCTCCATGATATGAAATAAAACACTCTTACAAAAAATTTGAACGAGTGGATAAACTTTCATAGGAAAATATACCGTATACGAGAAGGAATATTCTTTTTTTTCTTGTATGCAAAATGTCAGCTCGCTGACTAAAGAGGTTCGCAAGTTATGGACTTTGGTATTTTTAGCTCTTGTCATACAAATCCTTCCAAACACATTTTTTTAAACATGTATTTTTCCCTACAATTTTAAATGTCGTATTCCTGCTCTCAAAAATCTTGATATTTTTTATTTTACAATGAAAAAGCTTACTCTAGTTTCTATTTTAAAAGAAAAAAACACCTCATTGTTGGAAAGCTTTTGTCTGTACAAATTGTCGATACATTATAGAGTTGTCGAGTTTGTCGTTTTTCTTTATTGTGAAATCTATTCAAAGAGAGATTCACTCGTACTATTTATGTCTACAGTGGATTCTGATTATTCATTTTTATACGTTCTTTATTGACTGCCTCATTCTTTCTCACTTATTATTTTAAATATTTTATATGTCCGTTTATTTTTTTATTTTTATTATTTCAATAGATTGAACACAGACAATTTTTTTTATCTCCACCCTCGTTTGATACGAGCGCTGATATGCCAAATGATCGAAAACTTAGGCTGGAAAAAATGTTTCTGGGTCAGCATGCTAAAAAAAAGGAATGTCGATAAGCCAGTTTTGCACGACAAAATCTCGTTTTACGACGACGTAAGAGAACAATTGCATATATATATATATATGTATAAAAATACAAGAATCATATGCGTAACGAGTTTGTTTGATATCCGTTAGCAGAGTGCCAAATGTTAATAACGATATCGCGTGAATCGTGGAGAACTCAATCGACCCATAAAAAGGCTCGTCTCGTTGTTGCTGACAATAATGCGAAGTCAGTGAATACACGCTTGTATTTTATCGTCGTTTCTACCGTTCGTTCGTTCGCTATCGATCCTTCATAGCAACCTCAACTTTGCATACATAGATTACATTTATATGGGTAATTCTCCCAATTCTTGTCCCACGTCCGTAATTCATTGCCCTTCGATGCGACTCTAAAGTTATGATTTATTAATCCTACGTTGTGATTTATTAATCCTACGTTGTGATTTATTAATCAAACGTTATGATTTATTAATCAAACGGAGACTATGTATAACCTGTATTTTTTTTCATTTTTAAATATCACATTTTTAAAATATTCATTTCGAAAACACTCAGTTTTATGGCTGACGAGCCAATCTCGAAAATTTCTTGATCAAGATATATTGCTGCAAAAGCAGTGCCTACTTTGCAAAAATAATGTTTTTGAGAACAAAATGCGATAAAATCACTTACAATCGAGAATAAACTAAAAAATGCGGTCATGTGAGAAAATCTTAATTAAAAAAAAAAAAATTAGTACAAAAGGCATGAAAATCTTCCTCGTACAGAATATGTTCGGAATTTTAGCAATTTTTCGAGAGCGAAATTGAGAAGACTTGAGATTATAATACCTCGCTCTATTGATGTGAAATCGTGGATATTTAAGCAATGGGAGGAGTGAGACGAGGCCTAAACTCACCTTTTTTCTAAGGGCTTGAGGGAGCTTACAAAAATCATCAATCTTTTCACCGTCGATGCTCAAAGTTGACAATTTCTTATCAACTGACACACCGAAGGTGGATGATTTATCGTTGTTCTCTCTCGATGTGAGGGTTTGCCAGCATTTGTATAACGGTAAAAATTTTCGTTCAGCATCCACTTCAGTTTAAAAATATATCAGTTTGGTGGTTGAATTTAATCGGGAAAATGGGTGTGAGTTCAAACACGATCGATTAAGCATAATAATAATACGAATTACTTAAACATTTCAATGGGCTGAGTACGTCAGTTGGCTCGATCTCATATTGCATTAAAGACAACATTTTTTTTTTTTTCGGAAAACGAAGTAAAAGGAATGTTTTGTTCACACCAGAAGAAGTGAAATTCAATAATATCGAAATTGATCGGATTCCATTACTTTTCGTTGGAGACTCAGGAGTATCGGATGCGATTTTTTTTTGCCACCATGCAATAAAATTGAACGATTAAATAAAGGTAAAAAACGTTACTTACACAGAGAAGTGGTATAGGAAGCACTTCCAGCCAGTTGGACGTTCCAGGAAATTGTACACCTGGCCCTGGAAAGTCGCTTTCCCGGCGCGACGATGTTCCTTTACGTGGTAACGTCCCTCCCACGTATTACGATCGCCACATCCGCCAATACCGCTCAGCAGTAATCGCGGATCGACGCCTGTAGAACATCGGAAAAAAGTCAGTTTAATGTTGAATTCAAGTCTAATTTATTTTTTTGCCTTTCTTCAACTATTGCCAAACAAAATAATATACGATAAAATGACCTAATTGAACTTTGGATTGAATTCCGTACTG
The DNA here is from genome assembly GCA_963669185.1 of Dyspetes luteomarginatus. NCBI lineage: Eukaryota > Metazoa > Arthropoda > Insecta > Hymenoptera > Ichneumonidae > Dyspetes > Dyspetes luteomarginatus. The sequence goes on along the minus strand of OY769905.1, from coordinate 19,101,881 downwards.
TCGAATATATCAAAGTTGTCAATTTTTTATCAACTGACACAGCGGAGGTGGATGATTTATCGTGGTTCTCTGAAGATGTGAGAGTTTGCCAGCACGGTGCACGTATATTGATTACACCACAAGTATATATTAATTAATAGGTCAATTAAAAAAAAAAATCATAAATATTTTCTAACCAAATCCATTTTTTACCTTTGTATTTTACACTCCGTAAAGGCTTCTCATGAAGGATCTCCACACAGGGACTCTCTGATGAATTCTCGTAACTTTTTACGAGCCCATATGACCCCAATTACAGTTATTTTGAGTTCAGTCAAAAAATCGCATGTCAAATTAAAGAAATTATCCTCTCAATGTTTATTCCATTTGTAGTTTTGATAAAAAATCGAAATTGTATTAGAAGATTTTGTAGTGACTATCAAGGGTTGAATTGAGCTAGCAGAGCCCGGTAGAGCCACCATCTATGACTTTGTAAAGTACTTTGGCACGACCTATTGATATGTGGATGCAAACAAATATGTTTACTTGACACGAAAAGTGCCGAGGCGGATTATATGCATATTATACAGGTAAAATCAATATTTTTTCACATTTTGTTACATAAACCATGACCAACGAACAGTTTACCCAAGCTCGAAACTTGAAGTGATTGGCAAAGCTCTACATTGGAAATGGCATAAAAATCCCTTGTACGCTGAGCCTGTGTAACGATCGCATTGTCATCCTGCTTTATTGATTCTCCAAAATGCTGGAAGGAATAGAACGTGAAGTGAGAAGCAGGCGGCCAATATACGATCATGCTATTAACAAAGTGTCTGTGATTTATGTCATCGTCTTTCAATATGTATAGACCGATGTTGAAATACTTTTTGTGCAAAAATATTTGACCCGTGTGACTTGACAATCTCGTAATTTAATGCCACAAATGCTGTCTATCATTCAGCGAGTCATTATATGCTAAACTTTGTCAAGAGACATTTAACTGTTTTGAAAAATATCGGACAGAACGACAATAGGCAAACTTAGGGGACCACAGTATACACTCTTGATTTTGCCATGTTGCCATGCCATGTTACATTCGAATTAATCGAGTAATTTCATGTGAATACTCAGACGCAATGAACGTAAAACTAAAGTAAAACTCAGATGGAATTAAATTAGCACAGTATTTTTTTCAAAATTATTTCGATACTTTATAGATCGATTGTTTTCATAAATTGTCCAGTTCTTTAAAAGTTTCCGCACGGTAAACAACGAAGCTTTCGCACTGAAACGAACGATAGGACAAAGCAGGAGAACAAGAATCGTTGTGATTATCAGCAGATTAAATCGACGATAAAGAGTTGTAACGATGAGCATTGCAAAAAATGCGGTACACTGCGACATGAAGCTTATACAGATGGATTGAAAAAAAAAAATTACGAGGAATCGATATATTAGATTTTACGACAATACGAGGTCATGCATTTTATGCCGGAAGCTTAGGGACTATCAACCAAGCGGGCAAGGCCTTTACGGCTGACACTCGAAGAACCTGCACCAACTCACTCGAATGACTCAGCCATTGACTGAAAGCCAGAACAATCCGATTAGCGTTTGCGAGTAAATTTCCAGTGTGTGACGCGAATCTAACAGCAGCACATCACCATGAGAATTTAGCAAAAGGATCGTTAATGCCAAAATAAGGGTAATATGTTTGGGCTTGACAAAAATGGAACCTGGTAAAATTTCTGGCTGGAAACCGCAAACTTCCTCATTTCTGTCCCCAAAATCAATATCTACGTTTGGCCCAATTTTTAATTTGTCATCAAAGAAAATTTGTTACGTATCTCATGACTTTTCAGGCATTCATCGGCCTTTTTTTCTACAAAATTTGGATAATTAGAAAAAAAATGGTTTTGTTTGCTAATTAGAGTCATCTCTATTTCAAAATAATTGACAAAGAGACAATTGGAGTAGATTTTGAAATTTCCACATAATTTTCATCGACATACTGACAGTTCCTGACGCAAAAAAAAAAAAAAAAATGATAATAATAATGTTGAATACTGCTCAGCTGTTTTGAGCTGGAAGGAGAACGTGATACATCCCCAGGATTCACAAGTGGCTCATGTCATAAAGAGAGAAAGAAAATTTTCAACTGCGTTGTTGTGGTTGAAAGCGGATGGAGAGTACTCGGAGAAACTCTCGGAGAAGCGGTAGAATCTTTCAGCGGCCAACAAAAAGCTCTCATACAGTCGAGTGAGAACGTTACGGGACTATATGCTGCTTTGTTCGTGGATTCTTTTGAAGTTACACTGGAAGCGTCCAGCATCGCTCGGTAAAAAGTTTGTTGGATAAGAGCTGTACGAACACATCAGACAGATGTGAAAAAGTAAAGTCTTTTTTCTCCGTTTAATCATCGACAATAACGCAAACATTTGCACCCTTATTCTCATTTCGATAATTCAAGTTTATCTTTGATCAATCAATGCAGAGCAAACTAAATCGGAATAATCAATTTGGTCCATTGCCCGAGCAAGCTAATACAATTTATCAAAAGGGCCTAAAAAAATATCCTTGATCTTCGAGCAGACTTTTCAGACTATTTATGAATATACTTTACTGAAGAAATTTTTCAACTCAACTCTCCAATATTTCGGATCTGTTCATTTATTTGCTTGTTTGATTGTTCAATGACTACGGTCAACAGTGTAAACTGGTTGACGTTAAACATCGCTTGCTTCAACTTTGATGCTTAACTCGGCAAAGTACGTCGAGAAAAATTAAGTTACATTACGAAATGATCGGCCAAAAGCCAAAAATAGTTTCAGGTGAGAAAAAAATTGGCGGTGAGGCTTATTTTTTTGGGTGGTGTGATTTCGAACTCAATGTAAAAAAAATCCATTTCGAAATGGTGGAACTAGTGAAATGGACTAGAATGGTGGAATTTTATCTCTAACAGAGGTAAAAGGTCAGACTAATGGGATTGAATTTTCTTTAAAATTAGAGAAATTCTTAAACTTGGTGTTTTTTCATAAAATTTTAATGGAGATGAAATTATTGTTACCTCCAGTAAATGTGTCATTGTTGTCGGACTGCAGTGTCGCGCTTGTCTCGGAAAGTGGCGACGGGGACGGCTTCAACTCAGCCGGTGGCTCCAAACCTAATAAGTCACTTCCAGCTCCACTTCCATTTCCACCGCCCACCTGTACAATAGTGACGTTCAGTGGTCCCCGGTTACCTGTAACATTGAGAAAACGACATACAAAAAGTGTAATGAGTTCGATGAATTCATCAATAACATACAAGTCATCGGAAATAAATCGAGAAATGTTTCTTTTGCTTTTTTTTCAAGCTTTTTTTTTACTATCCCGGACAAAGAATAAATTGCGTTGAGTTTCTCTGAATTAAGGGAGAATCGTATTATTGGATTAATTAGGTGAAACGCTGTTATATCGATATTCACATGACCCATATTTGAAAAGTGATACTCCGTTCCTGCGTAATATTAACAAAGATGGAGGTCTATCTTCGTTTGTAATATTATTTATAGCGATATATATATATATATATATATATATATATATATATGTATATGAATATATATATACATATATTGCATGTGCTCAACGAGTTTCGATTGTTTCATCGTCTCACCAGCCAAGGACATGGATGTGCCTCAATTATCTGTTCCTACGGGACGAAGTAAGACAGCTGGCATTAAATTTTCGCTGTTCAACACTATGGGCTGACAATATTGGTGAACAATATCCAATTGTTGAGTCTTGTATGTGTGAGCCAAAAGTTTGCGGAATACACTGTGGGGGTGATGACAAAAGAGAATTATTCTTGCAACAGTGTCGATTGACTCTGATGAAACTTTGAACTGACATCAAGTTATAATTGCGTGTACTGTCTGCCAATCTTGCAGAAAAAAAATCATGATCGTGCTAAACTCGTAATAAAATATTTATCGTACGATTTTTTTTGGCTAGAATGAAAAATCATTGGAAATAAAACGATTTTCAAACGTGTATTCAAAATAAGGGATGATTGAGAAATTTGAAGAGGAAAAATGGACAAAGCTCATGTCATTAAACAGGTGGAGAGTCCCTCAACCATTTAGGGGTTAATCTACAATTGGTATAAACTAACTTGTGCACATTTTGGCTCCCATTAATGAAAAAGGCTGACTATCCATGCCTTACCTCTGCTACGTTTGAAGACCAAAAGTACAGCTTACAAAAACGAAAACTCAAGTGACGACTGTGAATAAGGTCATAGGTTGTGAACACCACCTCCATAGCTTTTATATCAAGTCCGAATTCATTCTTTTCTCAAACAAATTTCAAGAAATTCTCAGGCATTTAATCGCCAGACTCCAATAAGCTGGCGCAACTAAATACCGCTTCATTTTATTTCTCCCAGGAGACTAATTTTTAGCTTTTCGAAATGTGTCTATGAGAAATAAGATAAATCTCACGATCGCTTTTATATCAAGCCTGAATTGATTCTATTCTCAAACAAATTTCGAGACAACCTCAGGAATTTAATCGCCATACTCCAATAAGCTAACGCAACTAAATACTGCTTCGTTTTATTTCTCCCAGGAGAGTAATTTTTAGTTTTTCCAAATCTGTCGATGAGAAATAAGATAAATCTTACGATTGACTATTCCACGATCGGAATGCGCGCCATTCCTCAATTGGGCATTAATCATTCGTTATGGGTCGAACTTGAAATCCTTGAAGTCCCGAGCCATAACCACTTTTTATTTCGCTAGTGCCTTTCATTCATCAGATTGTAAAAAAATAAACGATACGACTTTTGTGTGCCACATACGAAAAGCATCGATGAATTTCGCATGTCCTTGCTCGCTCTTTCAGTGTTCCACTTTTTTTTTTTTTTCATTTAAACGAACTCGTATTTTTTTTTCTTCATCTGCCTACCCTCGCGTTTAGTACACGACTGACCAATCAGACCACGCAGAGGGCAGTTTCAGTTTTTATTTAATGTTGAGAGAAAGGAAAAAGTTTCACCCTCGATACAATTTCGCATTTCCTACAATGAAAATATATGGAAATGAAATTTAAAGCCGAGCGGACAATTGTTTTCCAACATGGAAACAAAATGAACAAATGAGCCTGAAATAATTGGAATAAAGTTTTTATTATTTTTGCGTTTTTTGTTCTTCAAATTCTATCAGCATTGCAGCTGGCGATTCTATTGGTGAAAATGCTAACGGAGCTTCGGGTGCATATTTCTGTTCACGAATTTCATCCCCTTGCTTCTCCGCAATATCACTAAGTGGTAATTAACCTCGGTGTCATTCGGTTGAAATCCTCGGTAAACGAGCCAATATTAAATAGGTTTCTCTGGTTGAGAAAATTCTGTTCACAACTCTGATGTGTTCGAGAGGCCAATTGAGATTTTAAGCTTGAACGATAGCTGGGAAAAAATCATCCACACTATTTGAGATCTCTTTCCTCGTTGCACCAAAATGAAGCAAAAACAAATATGAAGATTAAAAATTGCACATTGCTTCTTCGTAATTTATCATATTCACGACACCCCCGACGACAAAGTAATGACTTTTTTAACTTGGGCTTTCTTATAAAGCGATTCATTTTTTCCCGATAACAAAAAGTTTCCTCTGTTAGGAAGCGAAGGGGGTGAGAGTTGGGAAAAGAGCGGGGGAGTTTGGCGTTTATCGATTCGGTTTGGTGTGCCACGGCGCATGAGATTTGCCCGAAATAATGCTTCAAAATTATTCATCAGGACTGTGCTGACATTGCGCGTCATTTTATGGGCGACACACGCTGCTTAAATATCACTGATACATATACAAAGGGAATCGGATTGACTGATGGAAATATCGGAAGTAAAATAAACCTTGGTCAATAGAGGCCACTCAATACTGGTATATTTTTGTGGATGACCCGACGATTATTCTTAAATCTTGTCAGACTATCCTGGAAAATAATAAAATAATCATAAGAATCGTTCGTTGACTCGAGTCTTTCGCATGTGCTTCGTGGTATCCCCCTGGTAACGTGTTAGCACACTATATTATAAACATACGTGCCATACCTCCTAATTCACAGAATGGCATAGCATAACTGTAGTGCACCATCCGATCCTAATCTCATAAATTCATTGCATCAACCCCTTAGCTCTCAGTGGACCTACATATGACCCAGATTTTCGAGAATGTTTATCTGCACATATTGAAAATAAATGCTGGCCCTAAAATTCGTATAGTAGCCAAAATGTTGCTGTACAAAATTTGTCAATATCTGCGAGAGTGTATGGAAAAAAATCGATCCCTCGACGTTTCGTTGATGAAGTGGAAAGTGTATACTGTAATTCTGTTTTTGTTTGACGCTTGAATAAAAAAATTATAAATTGAAAAGGATCTTCCAATCAGTATTCTGGTAACTAGACAAACAATACTCACTAAACTGCAGAATATTATAGTATAATTGTAATGTACAATCTGTTTCTAATCTCATAAATTAATTGCATCAATCGCTTAGCTCTCAGCGGACCTACATGTGACCCAGACCTTCGGGACTGTTTATCCGCCCAATTTGCAAGCAAGTGCTGGCACTGAAATTAATTTGGTACCCAAAATTTTGCGTTGAAATATTTGACAATATTTGCGAAAATGTATGGAAAAGAATCGATCCTTTGACTTTTCGTTGATGAAGTGGAAAGTGTATACTGTAATTCTGTTTTTATTTGACGCTCGAATAAAAAAATTAGAAATCGAAAAGGATTTTCTGATCAGTATTCTGGTAACTAGACAAACAATACTCACTAAACTACAGAATATTATAGTATAATTGTAATGTACAATCTGTTTCTAATCTCATAAATTAATTGCATCAATCGCTAAGCTCTCAGTGGACCTACATATGACCCAGATTTTCGAGAATGTTTATCTGCACATATTGAAAATAAATGCTGGCCCTAAAATTCGTATGATAGCCAAAATGTTGGTGTACAAAATTTGTCAATATCTGCGAGAGTGTATGGAAAAAAATCGATCCCTCGACGTTTCGTTGATGAAGTGGAAAGTGTATACTGTAATTCTGTTTTTGTTTGACGCTTGAATAAAAAAATTATAAATCGAAAAGGATCTTCCAATCAGTATTCTGGTAACTAGACAAACAATACTTACTAAACTACAGAATATTATAGTATAATTGTAATGTACAATCTGTTTCTAATCTCATAAATTAATTGCATCAATCGCTTAGCTCTCAGCGGACCTACATGTGACCCAGACCTTCGGGACTGTTTATCCGCTCAATTTGCAAGCAAGTGCTGGCAGTAAAATTAATTTTAAGGATTTTCTGATCAGTATACTGGTAACTGGACAAACGATACTCACTAAACTACAGAATGTTATAGTATAATTGTAATGTACAATCTATTTTTAATCTCATAAATTGATTGCATCAACGCCTGAGCTCTCAGCAGACCTATATATGACCCAGATCTTCGAGACTGTTCCGATCAGTATGTAACTAAATACCGTCTCTAAAATTCGTTTAGTACTTGAAATATTTCATTAAAGCTATTAGACAAGATTAGGTCGATTGGCACACTAGAAACTGCAATGATTTCACTTTTGTTTGACGTTTGAATGAAAAATAATAAATTGAAAAGGAAATGAGGGTGGGACGAAAAAATAAAAGTACATCTAATGTTAAAATACAACTACTAACCTGGTCTGCACGGTGGCGGCAGCAATCCTTGGACCTCTTCGAGGGGCATCGCCTGACCTTGATGATCGTGATGACGAGGACGATCTCTCATGCCTCCTCGCCGGTGCAATAGGATCTATCGTGCCGTTTCTCGGATGTCGATAATGACTTTCGACGATAACGTGAATCGGGATTGGGATTGGGATGAGGAAATCGGTCGAGTCCTTAGGGACTCGTGGTGATGCCGGCGGACGGTGATAGAGCGTCATCGCCCCGCCGTCTCACCTACGACCATGCCCCGCTTTCGACTACGGTTTTTTTTTTTTTTTTTTTTTTTCCGAGGGTTCTCACACCGCACCCACACTTAGTTACGTTAGTCACCTTTCACCTTTCTTTATTCACCGCGCACTTGAGATTCTGACGCGTTTCAAGCTTTCAATTTCACTTCTCGGCACCCTCTTCCCGCATTTTGCACAACTTGATTTATCTCCGGCTCCGTTTTCACCGGTTGTTCATTATGATTGTTCGTTGTTCAATTTTCGTCTGTAAAGCAGAGAATAGAAAATAGACGTTACAAATAGTAGGTACAGAATAAATGGCCTACATTAACGTTCACACGTGGTAATAACCATTTTATAAATATTAATTCGAACCAAATAAATTCTTCATTAGTGCCAGCAGTCACACAGATATTAGTTTGGGGGGGGGGGGAGCGGTCTCAAGTATACGATCTGATTTAAAGGTCCAACCGTTCCAATTTCCGTCCCTGTATCCCTAATTATATCAAATCCCTTCACGCATAATTCTCTGTCGTGACAGAAAAGTATGGAAATTGGGCATGATGACTTAAATTGGGACCAGCGTGGTTCATGGAAGTTAAAATTAGTTCATCGGTTCAGCGTGAACATTTGTTTGAATGATAATTTTAGACAATCAGCATTGTAAAGCATTAGAAAGTAATATCGATCAACTTTGACTTCTACAAACATGAAAAATAACGTTGGAAAATCAATTGGCATTGCGAGTCATAATTGTCGATGACTTGAATAGCGTGAAATTCTGATACCAGAACGAATAATTACGTAGAATTTTATTACGTAATAAGGTTCACCATTTCGTAGCTTTTCTTTCATGAAAAGAAAATTGAAACAAACGTGTTGTTGAAAAAACGTAGAGAAAAAAAAAAGTGGTTTAATTAAACTCACTAAGTTTGGGTTTATATCCTAGACAATATATGATTAAAAGCTATTTTAATATCAATTGAAGATTTTTTCTAACTATTGTGCGACTCCGATTACACGATGACCTACATCATCATGTAATCACTGAATACGCATATTTATGGTATATGTATTATTTCCACGTGGAGTAAGCAACAAGCCAGCAACTCGCCACTGTTGCATCAACTACTACTTATAGATCGATGAACGTAAGCTGTTTGGTCATGTGTGCGTGTATATTAGCGTGAATTTTTTCTCGGTTAGTGGGTCTAGTTCGTTACGTGTTATAGCCACAGTGGTTCGCAGCAAGATAGATTCAAATGAACGAGGAATACAAGAACGTTTCGTGCACTAGACGTCAACTCGAATCGTTGACCGCCTACTAGCTGATGTTTGCGTGTGTCAGCGATGCAATCGTAATGGTTACATTTTGTCGTAATATCATAATTTTTAATGGCTACATTTTGTCGATCCTAGATAACTAAAAATATCGAGGAAATTAATTACTGTTTCATCCTGATGATTTTTGCTCATTTATGCAGTGCAGCCCAACGATTGCGATTTTAGCATATGGAATACTGAAACTCCCTTAAACTTGGAAAATAAATATAACATATTTCGAAGCAATACATTTTTATACACAGGCAATTATTTTCCATACTCTGTACATTTTTTTTTTTATCAATAGCGAAGAAATTTTATTTTGTTTTCTTGGGAAGATTATTTCAACTTGTCGAAAAAGTTGAAAAAGATTACAAAGAGTGTCCCGAATTATTTGTACGTGTATCAGTGGCGATTAATTCTGTGGCGATCATGTAAAAATTTGATCATCTGTAACTCATTCAGATGGTGTTCATTTTTTTACTGTTGAATGGCTAATAGTGTCCCCTCGACGTGTATTCGTAATTCACGAGATCCGTATATCATAATTCGGGCTCACAGCCAGCAGTATATGTATTCTCCTTTCCTCATTTATTCTGGGATTTTAATTCCCTTTACGAAGAAAAGAAAACCATTCTCCATGCCACACCCAATTTCCAAACGAATCCTTCACGCTCTATTCTCCCTCACTTTCATATATTTGAACGCTCCCATAGCAATAAGTTCTTCATAATTGCAGGAATGCTTTTAAATTAGTTTAAGGACACTCTGCATTGAGGGCTCATCCACATTTAAACAATTTCGTCTCCTTCTAATGTAGATTAATTAACAGTTGCTTTGGAAAAATTATAAATATGCGTGGTCATAATCTTATTTATGGAAAATTGTGTTGTCGTTAAGTAAATGTACCTAATTACATTATGATGTGCGTGTGATTTTCCCCCATACTTTACATAATTGGATATTTATTATGTAAATATAAAATTGTACAATATAGAGAAACTGAAAGGGAGTAAAATTATTGGAACAAAAGGCTCAAATTTAAAAACTTAAGTTGGAAAATCCAAGTGCGAACTTGAGATTGAAACTATTGTCAGATTTAAATGACTTTCGTTCGAATTTACATTCTAAAATTCGAGCCTAGGTGGGGCTATGATGTAACAGAACGTTGAGAGCAAAATCTATCGAAATAGGCGTGTGACGCGAAGTGAGAAATTTCAAAATAATCCTGTGAGAAAAATTGAGTTCTTTCATGTCTCTCAGGATCATTGCACTGAGGAAAAAAATCAATCCATTGAACAATTTCGATATGAATGACTTAATGCCACAAGGGATGACAGAATGTGTACAAGTACAGCTTATTACGCCATTTTACGATTTTCCACGATCAATCCATTCAATTAAAATGAAACACAATTCATTTAAATTAGCAAAACTTATTGAAGGTTGTCAATTGATGACAGTCAAATTTTACTAAATAGTTTCTACTCTCTTTGTAAATTGAGAAATCGTTTCGTTTGTCGGTACCGTTTGTCTCGGTGTGGCAACATTTTTCACCTGAATGGCCGAATTAGCAAATTACATCGCCCAGGCTGTCTCGACTAAGTCGTGAGACGGGCGATCGAGTTTGCGCAGCTCGGCCTATGCTGTCTTTTATCGCATGCCAAAGAAAACCTACGTTCAATGGGAGGAGGAAGGGTGAAACGCGAGGTCACACTCTGGTACAAATATTTGCGCTCCTAACGACGAGTCTCGTGTCGTAAAGGGCGCTGGATGAAGAAAGAGAAAAAGAAGAGTAAACTTTGCGACATCGTGCATACACGCATTGCTGATCGATTAAAAAATGATTCAAGTTTGAAAAAAAAAACTTATCGTTACTGGGTTAATGCGCAATTTTTCATTCATTATCAACATACGCAAATTGCATACAAGGCCACTAATTTTTATGGAAATGCCACTTGAAGTCCATGTCAAGTATAGAATACTCTTCTATTATTTTTGGTTAGAGGATGAAATCGAAGGTTTGAAGAAAAAAATAATGAAAGCTTTTTAGTGGTCGATGCACAAATGTAATGAGAAATAATAAATCAGATAAAAGATGGTCAGGGTTAAATTTTGCTCAAATTGGCATGGCAATGCATCGTGTATAGTTTCATTACAAGGATATCTTATTGCAACGACATATCTGAAATCACATACAGATATAGTGTCTGTTATCCACAGTGGCCTTCGTATGTATGCGAGAGACCGAGAGACTATACAGAGAACATGAGTGTCATGTATGTAGCATGCTATAATGGGAAAATATAGTTTCACAACCGGGTGTGGTCTAGTCATCTATGGTAGGGCTTGAAGGAAATTGATAAGTATACTTATAAATCGATATATATGAACCTCGAGCTTGCGTGACACTGGCCTTCTGTCAAGCAGCTTGCAGAGTCTATCATGGACATTTTCGATATCTGTCTGACCAATTGACTCTCGATTCATTCGTCACAGCTCGAGCTGAAGAACGAATCGAGGAGGATCTCTCAGCGATCGCTGAGAGATCCTCATCGTGGAACTATAAATATCAAGGTGATTGGAGAGAGGCAAAAATCTACGAGTGATAACAATATGAAGCTTATTTTATCCTCACGATACTATCAAAGCGAATCAATGAGTATTAACTCTTCTCATCTGTTGTATAAATAATAATAAATAAATAAATAAGAATAATTTTGGGATTCATTTAATCGAAAGAATGCTATAATTTGGGATTTTATTATCGGATTTCGACGCACTTGGAGATTTTTTCCTCAGATTCAAAAGGAAAAACTCTATAAACTGTACATCGATAATTAATTATTTGTGTATTAGAATTATATGAGAGATTTACAACTTTAGCCCTTCAGCCTTCGCAAGTCTCTACGAATGAGCATTCTTTTGCTTTGTCCTTTTCAAAATGTTTTCTGTTATTTATTTCCTCATCGCGCAGGCATGCACGCACTTATTGCCCTATCATGCTCGACCGATCGACCCTCATCGAGGACCAGTTCGACAAATCGTCTCATGTCACGCACGAACGCACGTCACGTGACTAGCCACCCTTGCACCTTCATCGATGTTTTGACACGAAATTCTTGTCGTATACCGCATGTGCATATGCTTTTTCTACACCAACTTCCTGACCATGTGAAAATGTACACGTAGACAGTCAGTTGGAAGAGATAGAACGCGATATACATGAGGTAGTAAATCTTTTCAAGTGGCCTCCTTTTGAAATAGCGATACTTATTTACGAGGCAAGGGCAGTTTAGGTTGAAATATGTTTTCTTGGAAAATCTTATCAAATGTACGTGTTTTCTTGGAATGAGTAACGAGTCAGTGTGCCAAATGAGACTCTTGGAAAAGCGAACGTGTCGAAAAGATATCGAATTGTGAGATAATGAAGACGAAACGGTATTCGTTTAAACTATTTATTAATAAATTATTTATTCAAAATTGGTACTTTGCAAATTTATATTTCGATCAATTAGCAATATTACATTTTTCATCGATGCAATTGTATGTATTTGTGTACATGAAATCACTTCGATGCATCGAGACAAATTAATTTATTCGGTTTGTATAAATTGTGTTTCAATTCACAAAAATGTGTTTGAATGAAGAAAAAATTATTTTCATGCCAAACGCGCATGTCATAATTGGAGCAAAAAAATAATAATTTTATTCGAATAAACATTTTATTTCTCTCAGAGTAAGCATCGGATTTGTTTAATTTTGAACAACCATACACAAAGGAAGTTTTATTCATTTATATAACACGGTGAATAATAGGAAATTTCGTAAATTAAAAAATTTCATAACCCCTGAAATCTTTGACCGACTTTCCCGAAACGTGATACCAGAATAAATTGTTTCCTATTCTATTTGTGTCGGCAGTTTTAGCTCGATAGCTAAGAATGTACAAAAGTTAGAGCGATTACGCTAATTTATCAAAGATTTCAAAAACCCATGGAAAGAAACACCCCTTAGGGAATGCGGCAAAAATTTCAGCAAACCAAGATAGTTTGTGGCTCAAGCTGTGCACAAAGTTTTAGTACAATCAATCGAGTCGTTCTCAAGATGTAGCCATTTGAATTTTTCAAACTCATCACACTCAACATGCATACATAGACACGGACACTTTTTCTGAACCAATTTTTTCGAAGTTTTAGGACATTTTTTACTCTCTGGCATTAAAGACTCGATTTTATTTTTTCACGAAAACGAAGCTTCTTCCACGAGGTAGCAATAAAATGTCCATGCGTCATGTATGTGCGCGTTATGAGCTGGAAAAATTCAAATGGCTACATCGAAAGAGAGCATCGAATCGTTCTCAAATTTAGACCACAAGGCGAGCAACAAGGCACCTGTATTATTATTGTCTGTCCAGCCGAACATTACGACGAAGCAATATACAAATTAAAATTATTGAAACATTACAAAAAAATATTTTTAATCATACATATTTCCATTTATTCCAAAAAGACTTAATTTAATCCAAACTCATATATTTCGTTGAGTAAATGCTGCTTCTTTTTCTGACTAATTCAAATAATACCCATTAAAAAATCCTTATTACGTTCAGTGACGTTGAGCTTTTAGCTCGTTACGTTGATTGCGTTCTTGATTCACGCACCCTTACGCAACTAATCTTATATACACGAAGCAATGATCTTTAATGTCTCGGTGATGAATACAGATACTATCGCATAAAAGAACGTTCTCCCAAAAGGATTCGTCGACAGAGTCACGATATCACGAGGATAAAATCTACCCTCTAGACAACGCGCAATAAGGATGTTTACACTAATGCCGGTAGGGTGCGCGAGCGAGTGAGCTAGTTGAGCGTCATTTTAACGCTTTGGACCAACAAAATAATCGTCCCAATCCTCATTGGGAGGATTGTTTTGTAGATCCGAAGCAGCCTACAAAACAATTTGTAACGATTATGTAACGACGGTGACACGATCATTAAGTTGACGAGAAATTCTCACCTAGCAATAGGAATAATAAAAAAATAGCAATAATAGTAGAAACTCCATTTTATTCAATGGTCACCATAATTTACCGGAAGCACTAATCGTAATTGGACAGCAAATAATTCATGTTTAATGAACTATATCGTAGATTTCTTTTACTTACATGCCTGCGTACAATCCTGCGGGCCTTCCTCTGGCATAGTCGGCTTAGAGGAAGGATGCAAGAGAAATGTGGCACTAAAGAGCATTATACAAAGGAAGTTGACTCTACAATGCTAGCTTGATCTCTAAATTAACTCTTTTAAACAATATCGGGGTCGAACAACCGACAAGTTCAATAGATACAATCGATTAGATTGAATACAATCATATGGAGCAAAGAAAGTAAAACAAACGAAGTGGCGTTAGAAAAAAAAACGGAAATAGAAATGGCTACGATTGTCGTGTATAATATCTTCATGCAAACACGTGGGGAAATCGGTGAGTCTCTTCATATAGTCAGCCTAAAGAATCAGCCCTAGAGAGCATTATACAAAGGAAGTTGACTCCACAATGCTCGCTTGACCTCTCAATTAACTTGTTTAAACAATATCGGGGTCGAACAACCAACAAGTTCACTAGATACAATCGATTAGAGTGAATACAATCATATGGAGCGAAGAAACTAAGACAAACGAAGTGGCGTTCGAAAAAAAAATGGAAATAAAAATACGTGGGGAAATCGGTGAGTCTTTTCATATAGTCAGCCTAAAGAATCAGCCCTGGAGAGCATTATACAAAGGAAGTTGACTCCACAATGCTCGCTTGACCTCTCAATTAACTTGTTTAAACAATATCGGGGTCGAACAACCAACAAGTTCACTAGATACAATCGATTAGAGTGAATACAATCATATAGAGCAACGAAACTCAGACAAACGAAGTGGCGTTCGAAAAAAAAACGGAAATAGAAATGGCTACGATTGTCGTGTATAATATCTTCATGCAAACACGTGGGGAAATCGGTGAGTCTCTTCATATAGTCAGCCTAAAGAATCAGCCCTAGAGAGCATTATACAAAGGAAGCTGACTCCACAATGCTCGCTTGACCTCTCAATTAACTTGTTTAAACAATATCGGGGTCGAACAACCAACAAGTTCACTAGATACAATCGATTAGAGTGAATACAATCATATAGAGCAACGAAACTCAGACAAACGAAGTGGCGTTCGAAAAAAAAACGGAAATAGAAATGGCTACGATTGTCGTGTATAATATCTTCATGCAAACACGTGGGGAAATCGGTGAGTCTCTTCATATAGTCAGCCTAAAGAATCAGCCCTAGAGAGCATTATACAAAGGAAGTTGACTCCACAATGCTCGCTTGACCTCTCAATTAACTTGTTTAAACAATATCGGGGTCGAACAACCAACAAGTTCACTAGATACAATCGATTAGAGTGAATACAATCATATGGAGCGAAGAAAGTAAGACAAACGAAGTGGCGTTCGAAAAAAAAATGGAAATAAAAATACGTGGGGAAATCGGTGAGTCTTTTCATATAGTCAGCCTAAAGAATCAGCCCTGGAGAGCATTATACAAAGGAAGTTGACTCCACAATGCTCGCTTGACCTCTCAATTAACTTGTTTAAACAATATCGGGGTCGAACAACCAACAAGTTCACTAGATACAATCGATTAGAGTGAATACAATCATATGGAGCGAAGAAACTAAGACAAACGAAGTGGCGTTCGAAAAAAAAATGGGAATAAAAATACGTGGGGAAATCGGTGAGTCTTTTCATATAGTCAGTCTAAAGAATCAGCCCTAGAGAGCATTATACAAAGGAAGTCGACTCTACAATGCTCGCTTGATCGCTAAATTAACTCTTTTAAACAATATCGGGGTCGAACAACCAACAAGTTCACTAGATACAATCGATTAGAGTGAATACAATCATATAGAGCAACGAAACTCAGACAAACGAAGTGGCGTTCGAAAAAAAAACGGAAATAAAAATGGCTACGATTGTCGTGTATAATATCTTCATGCAAACACGTGGGGAAATCGGTGAGTCTCTTCATATAGTCAGCCTAAAGAATCAGCCCTAGAGAGCATTATACAAAGGAAGTTGACTCCACAATGCTCGCTTGACCTCTCAATTAACTTGTTTAAACAATATCGGGGTCGAACAACCAACAAGTTCACTAGATACAATCGATTAGAGTGAATACAATCATATAGAGCAACGAAACTCAGACAAACGAAGTGGCGTTCGAAAAAAAAACGGAAATAGAAATGGCTACGATTGTCGTGTATAATATCTTCATGCAAACACGTGGGGAAATCGGTGAGTCTCTTCATATAGTCAGCCTAAAGAATCAGCCCTAGAGAGCATTATACAAAGGAAGTTGACTCCACAATGCTCGCTTGACCTCTCAATTAACTTGTTTAAACTATATCGGGGTCGAACAACCAACAAGTTCACTAGATACAATCGATTAGAGTGAATACAATCATATGGAGCGAAGAAACTAAGACAAACGAAGTGGCGTTCGAAAAAAAAATGGAAATAAAAATACGTGGGGAAATCGGTGAGTCTTTTCATATAGTCAGTCTAAAGAATCAGCCCTGGAGAGCATTATACAAAGGAAGTTGACTCCACAATGCTCGCTTGATCGCTAAATTAACTCTTTTAAACAATATCGGGGTCGAACAACCAACAAGTTCACTAGATACAATCGATTAGAGTGAATACAATCATATAGAGCAACGAAACTCAGACAAACGAAGTGGCGTTCGAAAAAAAAACGGAAATAAAAATGGCTACGATTGTCGTGTATAATATCTTCATGCAAACACGTGGGGAAATCGGTGAGTCTTTTCATATATAGTATCTAGCTATGAGTCGACGGATCTATCTCGGTAATGTCACGCAGTCGCATACATAGTCGAGCAAAAGCTCTCTCGTGCCCGGTATGTGTGTGCTGTGCCTGAAGTAGGCCACCTCACCCGCTCATCCTAGACCGCGTCAAAGAGCAACTCCGTCCCTCGTTTATTTTTCGTCGTTGCTCTTTTTCTCAAAAGCCCAATCTTAGACAGTCGGGCGACCATGAAGACAAGGGAAGGGTGAAAAGAGTGGGGTGGCTCGGAGGGTAAGATTAGAAGAACTCCAGGACATAAGAGTTTTAAAAAGGAGTGAAGTAACGATAAAGTATATTTCCAGCTGTCATCCAGCCTCGATCAAATGTGCCAATGAAATCGGGCCCAAAAATATAAGAAAACAATGAACATATCACGTGTGATAATTTTTTTAAAATTGTTATTGTTGAGATTGTTGTTGTTTTTATTGTTATAGGTCGTGTGAGTTACCAATCTAGAGGTTTTTTTATGCTAAAAAATGTCCTTCGCGAACGTACATTTTCAAAGTTGAACGCTGGCGAGTATCTCTATATATATATATATGCGATGTCTCTTACTCGACGATAATTCGGACTTGATATTGAAAATGTCAATAAGCCAGACAGATTTATAAATTTAACCAACGAAGAAAATCCACCCCTGATCTGGCCCGTATCCACAATTCGAGAGGGCGTACGAGACTGATATATGATATCTAATCCGACCCTTATCGATCATCTGGCAGCTCGAATGAATATCTGTACCGGTTGAGAAGAGTTATCCTCGTTAAAGTATCATGCAAGTATCAAACAGCAACAGATAATCAATGCGAATGGTAATAATAATGAACAATGGCGAAATGATATATTTCCGATTCGTTTCCAATCGATCGTTTCATCCAATGCATTACATGTCTATTATACCATCGTGAGTGGGCATATGAGACTAATATCACGAACAATTATAGGTTGAGGGAGCGAGGTAATGATGATCGTGGTGGTAGCTCATGGGCCCAGTTATTATATAATATATACCAGCTGGCTAATGTAATGCAACGACAACAGGGGAGAGTTTGAGTGACCATGGCATGGTCTGATGAGAAATTATCCCTGATCCTGCTACACGCACATACACTTAATTAACAAATATTTCCAGTCCAATCAACAGCGTGTGCGCAACGTGAATTATGCTTTTGACGTAAGCAGCATTTCCCCTTAAGTTATGCGATCGATATATCGTTTTCACATTTAACCTCGTTCGAATGCATTATCACGGATGTACCGTTTCGCATTTATAAAATAAATATCATTCTATTAATTATTCATTAACATATATATATATATATATATATATATATATATATATATATATGTTAATGAATAATTAATAGAATGATATTTATTTTATAAATGCGAAATTCTCATATATATATATATATATATATATATATATATATATATATATATATATATATATATATAAATGTATCTGCGTTAAAAATCTATAAATAAACAGATTGTGGGCAGTCTGGATTGAAAATGTCGTGTGTGTACGTGAATAACGTATAACGACATCTGACCTGCTATAGAATTCATTCCGAACTTTCAAGGATTCTCCGATATCATAACGCACTTATACGCGAAATTGAACGAACTCGGCCCTCATACAGCAGTGTGTGAACTTTATTTTTTCCATCAAGGCAAAACGCAAATTCATAAAGAATTAATGCACCGGATTTGGCACACGAAACATATACTGTCTCAAATTTTTTATACTTGTACATACATATTTACATTTGTCCTCGTGACATAAAATGCTCCGCGGGACTATGACCCAAAATGAGGGAATAAATAAAAGAAAAAAATCATACCTGTTGCAAGATGAGAATCTTCCCAGCGTGCTCCCCGGATATGATCATCATGACAAATGTGAATGTATCGCGTTGCACTTTTTCCCGCTTTGCTATGGTCTCGTGATTTTTTTTTTTTTTTCGTATCCTTGCATCCGATTTTTATGGAAGAATCATATAAATCAAGGATTTTTTTTTTTTTTCTCAGCTTCCTTATACCGTTGAAGAATTTTGTATCTTTTTGATTCAATATCCTAACGACACGCACTTATTTCACTGTACAGGCAAACGTTTAATTTTAATCATGGATACTCGAGTCTCGTGATTGAAACTTTGCATTTTTCGTTTATACTTTTCATCTCACTAGCCCAGCTTCCCTCTCTATCGTATCCTCTCTCTCTCTTTTTCATTCTCGAGTGCTCGCTGCGTTACACGTGTCCATCGTTGTAATTTGATCATTCGGCGATATTAACGTATCGCACATTTTCATTGTTATCACGAGAATTATTGATCTTATAATAATAATTATTATAATAATTATTATAATTATTATTATCAGTATTATTATGATTTTTTTTTTATAAATACTGACCCCGATGATTGCGTATTCCGTTATGATTAACCGATTAATCGTTGGCACGTCAGTATGTCAACGTCTCCAATGACGAATCAGTTCGGTCATTATTCACAATGTACATATATATGTACGATTATGTCTTTTCTCAACAATATACTATTGTAAAAGAGCGGTGTTATCACTATGCGGCACGAGAATCCTGCGAGGCTCGCGAACACACGGTCCGCGAGAGAGAACGCGCAGGATAGACACGCGCGACCCGTGCCACGGCGCAATCGACTGTGCGCCTCAAAGCTATATAATGATACGCCGAAGCGAAGCTACAGGGGTAGAAAGAGAGAGAGAGAGAGAGAGAGAGAGAGAGAGAGCTGACGAAAGCAGCTTGGACGACACAGGGGAATCGAGCTTGCCGGCCTACACGCCACTTTCACCCCCTGATATGCCTGCTGCCGTGCCTGCATTTTTTTCCTCCCGTTCCCTTGCCTGCCTCGGGCCTATATTGTATTTTATATCATATACATGTTTGTGTGTGTAAACTTGTAAATATAACTATATAGACGATTATGTACATTTACAGATATGTAGATATACCTGCGTTGCGATCAAGCCATTCCTCGACATGCCTCGACCACTATTTACCGATGTCTTACCTACTGCTGCACGACGAGCGAACTACGCTCTCTCTTTTCCCTCAGTGATCCTTCACCACCAATAGTCATCCACTACTTTCTACTGGAACAACCGAGTCCAGTCAACGATTCGATCTGTCAAGCCGTTGTCGCAGGATAATTCGAGATACTCGGTGCGGCCTGACCTTGAACCTTTATTTTTTTTATCCATAGCTGATTGTAGCTCCATAGCTCCATGGTTTTTAGCTTCATTAGCTTTGGATGTTGATGGTTTTTAGCTTCATTAGCTTTGGTTGATGGTTTTTAGCTTCATTAGCTTTGGATATTGTTGATTCATTAGCTTTGGATGTTGATGACATTTTTCAAAAAAATTAAAATACCTTAAAATCAAAAGCTCTGTTGATTTTTCGTCAAATTTTATATCAAACATCCCTGATGATACTTTATTTGTATAAAATTAATTTTCAGATCAGTTTTTGTTTCGTTGCACGAGGCTCTGTTAGTGTCATTTTCACGTTAAATTCATTGATGTGCACAATTTTCTGAGTTAGCCTAAAAATTTGGGAAAATCGAATGAAAATACCTTGTGATGTAGAACTCGTCGATTGAAGTAACTTGATGATTTGTTCAATTCTTTATTCATGCTGCAGGAAAAATTAAAAAATGAAACGTTTCCAGCTCTGGTAAAAGTAAAATCGATTACTTTTGTCGTCATTGCAAAATATTATGATAATTTTTTAAAATTCTGTTACAAAAAAATATCAGCTTGAAATATTTCAATTTGTAAGACATCAATCCGTATTAAGAGTATATGTAGAGAAGTGTAGGACACACACAGCGTGATATTCCGAGCACAGAATATTTTTGCAAAAATAAATAAGAAATTTCGTTTAGTGAAATTATTTTCTTTTCCTTTTTTTTTCATACCAGGCGACATAGCTGGGTAAATGGCCATATAAAGTTTCGTGCTGAATGTACCTGGAGGGCATGAACCTCGAGGGCAGCCAAGACATCGACCCTTTTCGCCCACACCACAACGAGTCCTCGCGGATCGACATGCGCTGGTTGGGCCGTTATTAGCCCTTTGACTCGCAAATTCCAACGATCTGGCTTATGAGAATAACATTTTGAAATTCTCTCCTTTGTTTCATCGTATTTTTTTATCATCAAATTCTGGCTTGAGCATCAGCACAAAAATTCGATCTAAAAGTCAGGCAATCTTCAAGGAATCTCAATTTATCATTCACTATTTTGATGATGACATTGATTATTCTTTGGATGACTAATTTGGTTCTTACAATTATATTTGATCTCTTTCGTTAATTTTCTTTTCAGCGAGCAAAGTGGTGGTGATGGTGATTTATTGTAAAACTATACATGAACATTCTTGGGAATTTGCGTGCAGCATTGCGGTGGTGAAATATTTTTTTTTCGAGTTATTTTCTGTCAAAGGATTTAGAATAATCTAAAGAGTTGAAAAAAATCGTGATCGTATAGAACGTTGTCTGGACTTCAAAAATTGAGTCGTCCATAATTCTGTGATGTCTTGAGCTCCTATACTAAAATTTTGAAGACCAAATAGATTCATACATTTTATTTATAAATGTTCATATGTATGGAATCAATCTTATGTATAATTTATCCGAATACCATTGCTGGTTATCTTTCGCGTATGTCTCGGTCGATTAATTTAAAAATAACGATTCGCATTGCTATATATGCGGGCATGGACGACGCGGTCGTTCCCGCTGCCCATGTTGCTGGCCGTTTATACATCCCTCAATAGTTATACGACCTACCCGAATTGAGATTTTGTATTCGTGTGACCAGTCGTGGACTAGTATATACCCGGATCTTAATTCTAAGCATATGCAACACGAGTTGAATAAAAATAGTTGAACTTGTATAGCAGCTGAAAGCTCTGCATGTCTGTTTATGGCATATTCGAATCACTAATCATTAAAAATTAAGTAAAAAGGTCTCAGTGCTGAACGTATTAAAAACAAGAAGATTTAATGATAGGAAATAAGTGAGAAAAAAAGTGAAAAATGAGAAATTGAGCCTCTTTGATGATGACTGGCGTTCCTCAATTTTAGCCTCCCTGATAAAAAAAAACGTTGAGGAAAAGTGAAAGCTGTCACGAAAACACAGTGAACTTTTAATTGGTAGCTTTTTTTTTAATCAATCTCACATAGACTTTTTCAAGTTTATTGGCATTATGAAATTTGACATTTCATTGTTCCAATTGCTATATGATTGAATAAAAAAAATATAGTATTATTTCTATTATTTATAAAATCCTCGTTAAAATCTAGTTGAACACAATATCGCTTTTTATTCAGTCAAATCTACATTTCTTTCAGTCTAGCAGTAAGTGGAAAAAATAAAAGGCCACGTGGCTGAACTTGTGCCTAAAGCAGTGACCATTGCACGGCCTGATACTTTATTTAATTGCAGAGGCAATAAATGTCTAGTTGATCTATAAAAAAAAAGCTGCACAACCACTAAGTATACCGTATAATTCGATGCATTCGCGATTATGTTAACAAATTAATGATTCTTTAGGGCTCGCCACGAAGCTCTCTCGGTCGTTCGGATAATCCGAGCCATATTTATATCACGATTCCGTAGAGACGGAGGGCGGTAATCGAATTCCTTCAACTTGAATTGTCTACTGCTTGGATATATATATATATATATATATATATATATACACATATATATATACATATATATATATACCTATAAATTATATTCAAGTCTCTCAAGGACCATGTACGCCCATACAACAGGCTGGCATCGCGTATATACGTAATATACGCATAGTATATACTTGATCGATCACGCTAGGCCACATGCTCTCATGCATCGCAACATTCTGCGAGTAAAAGCAACGCGTTTTGTCATATCTCTCGTTTCAGCGAGATCGTTTGTCATTAAAAACGTACAAGGTAGAGAAAAGTAGCGTAGAGTGCCACACATTTGATACCAGTCACTTATAATCTATTTAATCAAAATCAAAGTTTCAAAAAGCTCTGATGACCTTATTAAAAAACTCTTTTGCACATTATTATTCATGAAAAAAATTGTTATCATCATTATTATCATTGAGTGAGGAAAAACTGGAATTTTCCAAATCCGATAAATCGCCATTATTTACGACTCGATATCTAAATGCCACAAGGGCGTATATGCCGTGAATAAGAATAGCTTATACGGCCTTGCAGATTTAGATCATTGACTCATAGGGTAGTGTAGTTAGTCCTTATCACTGTTATTTATTACACTCTTTCTAGTTCCTACCTGAATTTTTCTCCTGTACCATATTTAAAGCATGAGTATTTCCACGGATATAGTTAATGCGTCAGAGTCATAATTTATTCTGTATATTACGTACATACTCGAACATTTATAATGTATTTTGACGTATTTTTTTTTTCGCGATGATATCGCGTCGTTATACCCTCGTTCCACATCTACGTGGTGGCGAAAAGCGATACGAGTGTTGGGAGGCTAACCGCATGTTACTTGCACGCCACACGTTTTATTGTTTTGCTGTTTTTCACACTCGAAACACCTGACAGAAAATATTCGATTTTTTTTTCTTTGGGACCCACAAAGAGCCTTCCTGCCTCCGTTCGTGAAAGCGAAAGGGAGACAAATAAAAAGACGCAGCTTTAGTGCTCACACGCATGCTAAATCTTCTTCATCTTTAAGTTAAAATGAGCTGATCATACAATCATTTTTCCATATTTATCGGATAAAAAATTGAATAGATGTCACGCGATTGACCACTTATGAAAAATGGTCATTCAAGTTAATCAAAAGCGCGAGGTGTGCCTGTATGAAATTACGGTCTGGTACAAACTCATTTCACATTTCGGCGCTTCTGATAGGTTAACCTCGAGCTAATTAATCCACCAGTGGTCGTCGCGGTCGCGTAGTCAACGCTCAAAAAATATGTTGGCGGATGATATACAGCTGTAAACGGATGTCCCGCAGCTCTCATACATTTGACACACACATGTATATACATATATATATACGTGACCATGGGAGCAACCATAGTTAGCTAAATTTTATCGCTATTTGCGAAAAAGTTACGAATAACGGAAGTTCCTTAACGAGATGACAAAATTGATAATCGAAGTAGCGCGAAGAAAGCTTCTAAAAATTAATTCTGTTGCAATAAAATTTGCGACAGTTTTTTTTTCTTTCCACAAGAAAACTGAGAAGTAAATTTTCCTCCATATTAATGAAGAATAAAAACTATGCAATTTCGAAATTTGCCCATGGCATCCTCATTATATTCACGGACTTTCAATGTCTCTTACGGAGAAGCCTCTTTATTAATTTTACCTTTCTCATTGGGATGGTGTTTCGTAAATACAATACACATTTGAAATAATTATACGAGTTTTATTACTTCAGCAACGGTACAATTTATTCAAATGTGCATTGATTGGTTTAAACAAATTTCTCGCGATCGCAGCTGCGCAGTATATATTAACAAACCTTTTTCTCGGTTTGCTGATTCAAATATTAATGTTCGTTAAATATTGAGTTTCGTAAAAACGTCTAAAAGGTTGTTAAATAATTATTTATTGGAACCGATATTGCTGGCAGAATGAATTTATCGGTTATTGATATGAGAATTCTTCGTTGACTATCCGGTTTAATATGAAATGAGAGTTTACAGTTTTCCATATACGAGGCAGCATTTTACGGGAAAATGGCGTTCCGCCATCTCATGGACGATTTCTGGATGTCTATGCGACGAATCTAGTGGATCTCCATATAAAAAGCTTCTCATCCTTACCAGCAATGGAACGAATTGACCTAAACGTTACCGTCCGTAGTTATACTCGGTAGAAAATTTGGCTTGAAACTCCGGGGGTTACGAGAGAGTTATCAACTACTGAGTGTAATGGAGACGCCACTTTGGATTTTGTTTCCAGGGGTAGTTTCAGCATTGGAGAGGGCAGCACGTCACAAGGGTTGTTTCGATCGCGAAGTCTTCGCACTCACGCGTTTTCTTTTGACCCGAGAACGCAGTGGATATTGGCAAAACATTTGCAACTTTTAGATTTACAAATCTAACGAAAATTCAAATCACCAAGTGATTAACTCAACCAAAGTACCGCTTCAACGTATTATAACACTACGTTTTAAAAAACGCTTCAAAGGATTCAAAGTCTCCGGTCGATCGATATATGTATTTATCTCCGGGTAAACAGAGAGTACTTTATCCGCTTATTCTTTATGCCAATGAATTTGTCGACAAATTTTTAACTCGTGAAATGGACTGTATGAAATAAATAATTAACGTGATGTCATATCGAAGAGCTTTAATATGTCAAATGAATTATTAAAAGGTGAATTCTGGCACAACTGTTTTCAAACATTTTTTTGTTCTCTTTGTTTTCGCTAGAATTGTAATACGGCAGAGTTGCAGTTTGGCAGAGATATTATTGTATTTTGGTAAAATTGTAAATGGAAAACCTGTAAATGTGGCGATCGTTCGACAAGATTTCTTGCTTGATACACACGTTGGATCAGTGAGAGAAAAATATTTAAATCAAATTAGGCCCACATCGATATTCTGTCAAAACGTCTAACATGTTTAACCGACGTTACTGACAATGAGTTATGGGAATAATTTCACACGAATATTCATGACACTATTGCAGATTTTTATGTGGAATAAATGTCTTTGGCAGAGAAGTTTTCGGAGAATTAAATTTTATCACAGCTGTTATTCAGCAGACATTTTTTTTGCGCTCTTTGTTTGATAGAATTGTAAACTGGCGGAGTTATAAATTTTGCGGTGATATATGCATAAAATTTCTCGCTCGCTTTTGCTGTAGCGATCGGTCCAAGAAAATTATTCTAATGAAATTAGGCATGCATCGATATTATTTCAAAATATATAACATGTTTAACCGACATGACTGGGTTGTGGAAATTATTTCACACGAATATTTGACAACATTATTGCAGGCAGCAGACATTTTTTTTTGCGCTCTTTATTTAATAGAATTGTAAACTGGCGGAGTTATAAATTTTGCGGTGATATATGCATAAAATTTCTCGCTCGCTTTTGCTGTAGCGATCGGTCCAAGAAAATTATTCTAATGAAATTAGGCATGCATCGATATTATTTCAAAATATATAACATGTTTAACCGACATGACTGGGTTGTGGAAATTATTTCACACGAATATTTGACAACATTATTGCAGGCAGCAGACATTTTTTTTTGCGCTCTTTATTTAATAGAATTGTAAACTGGCGGAGTTATAAATTTTGCGGTGATATATGCATAAAATTTCTCGCTCGCTTTTGCTGTAGCGATCGGTCCAAGAAAATTATTCTAATGAAATTAGGCATGCATCGATATTATTTCAAAATATATAACATGTTTAACCGACATGACTGAGTTGTGGAAATTATTTCACACGAATATTTGACAACATTATTGCAGGCAGCAGACATTTTTTTTTGCGCTCTTTATTTGATAGAATTGTAAACTGGCGGAGTTATAAATTTTACGGTGATATATGCATAAAATTTCTCGCTCGCTTTTGCTGTAGCGATCGGTCCAAGAAAATTATTCTAATGAAATTAGGCATGCATCGATATTATTTCAAAATATATAACATGTTTAACCGACATGACTGGGTTGTGGAAATTATTTCACACGAATATTTGACAACATTATTGCAGGCAGCAGACATTTTTTTTTGCGCTCTTTATTTAATAGAATTGTAAACTGGCGGAGTTATAAATTTTGCGGTGATATATGCATAAAATTTCTCGCTCGCTTTTGCTGTAGCGATCGGTCCAAGAAAATTATTCTAATGAAATTAGGCATGCATCGATATTATTTCAAAATATATAACATGTTTAACCGACATGACTGGGTTGTGGAAATTATTTCACACGAATATTTGACAACATTATTGCAGGCAGCAGACATTTTTTTTTGCGCTCTTTATTTAATAGAATTGTAAACTGGCGGAGTTATAAATTTTGCGGTGATATATGCATAAAATTTCTCGCTCGCTTTTGCTGTAGCGATCGGTCCAAGAAAATTATTCTAATGAAATTAGGCATGCATCGATATTATTTCAAAATATATAACATGTTTAACCGACATGACTGAGTTGTGGAAATTATTTCACACGAATATTTGACAACATTATTGCAGGCAGCAGACATTTTTTTTTGCGCTCTTTATTTGATAGAATTGTAAACTGGCGGAGTTATAAATTTTACGGTGATATATGCATAAAATTTCTCGCTCGCTTTTGCTGTAGCGATCGGTCCAAGAAAATTATTCTAATGAAATTAGGCATGCATCGATATTATTTCAAAATATATAACATGTTTAACCGACATGACTGAGTTGTGGAAATTATTTCACACGAATATTTGACAACATTATTGCAGGCAGCAGACATTTTTTTTTGCGCTCTTTATTTAATAGAATTGTAAACTGGCGGAGTTATAAATTTTGCGGTGATATATGCATAAAATTTCTCGCTCGCTTTTGCTGTAGCGATCGGTGCAAGAAAATTATTCTAATGAAATTAGGCATGCATCGATATTACTTCAGAATATATAACATGTTTAACCGACATGACTGAGTTGTGGAAATTATTTCACACGAATATTTGATAACATTATTGCAGGCTGTTACATATGGCATAAATATATAATCGCACATACGCGAATATGACTTTTGCATCATTAACGAAAATAGTACTTTGGTACATGTATATAATTAAAAAATCGATACGTCGTGCCCTCCATCATATCACATTGCAGCATAGTTTCGTATAGTAATCATTTAGTAATGAATACGAGCGTACGCGTGCGATGATACTAATTGGCACGATTCCTTGAATTCGCGTTTGCGCTGATCAAACCGCATTTCACGGATGATGAATAATATGCCCTACTGGTTAATATTGTAGAGAGACGTACGTGTGACGTTATAATTATCGGGCAATATAGTGAGGATGATAATAATGATGATGATGAACGTAAATGCCGCTCTGGCATAAACTGTGTACAAGTCGAGAGGGCAATTAATTTTCACTTTTAGCTTTGCCACACATTGCTAGCTATGGCTATAGTTGAATATCGTGTGGCAAAGGGGGCAACGAACGGACGCGATGACCGACCACACATTTCACATGACCGAGTGTTTCATGCCAGTTTCGATTCTTTTTCCCCTCCGGCATAATGCCTTGCCAGCATCGTTAATAGTGCCCACTTGTGCGATTGATTCGGTGGCTGAATGCAATAAGCTATGTATGAATATATATATATATATATATAGCTATATATATACTAGCCAGTTATTTTAACTCATGTACTCGCACTCGCTTTCAGTCATGCATTTGGTTTATATTCCACTTGATATTCCTTTTATTTATTTTTTTTAAATTGCATTGCGCATTTTTTTTCGCAGTTTCGATAAATTATAGAAAAAAAGTATCAGAAACGTCAATGAAAAAATTACATTAGGGCAAACAAATGACATTTCGACAGTTTTCATTCGACAAAACCACTTGGCACCTTTGCGCTTTGCTTTATTCTCACGTCATTAATTCCTTCTGTGAGCAGGGCTGACCGGCCTTATTGCGTTTTGGCTGTGATTCAGAAATTACTGATTCAGCCAAAAAACGATAACTCTTATACTCACTAAGCAGCTCTTGAATTCTGCTTGAAGAAATATTAAAAAATATTGTGCCACAGAAGAAACGAACGAAATGCATCAATAAGAGATAAGTAATCCACGAATTATTTTGTATGAACGTCAGCAAATAATCTTATCTCTATAATCCATTGAAATTCATCCCAGAATTTCTTCATTTTCATCATGAACCATCTCTTCTGCACGTAGCATTTGGCGAGTGCGATGAAAGAAAATCGGCATACATACATATATACACAATCACACATAGAATGTAATGTTATTCGTAGTATGAACTACCACAAGTCCCCTACACAGTATTTGGAAATGCCTTTACTTCCGGCAAGAATATGTGGATGTGAAACCCGCGAGTCTGAGCTTTATGTACCGTGTGTGGCATTGGAACAGCCCAGTAGAGAGAAGATCGGTAAGGTCTAGAGTTCTCGACTCGCGGGGCTATTTCTACTTCTTTGGCTTCGTTCTCTTTCAGCGATCACGTACTCTATACTACCTTTCGTACATACCAAGATGACGGTCCGGGCTCACGGAAAACCTCTCTCTGCACTCGCCGTACCCCTTTCCCCCCTCCTGCGCTTACCCTTCTGCTGCACAGCTACCCTTCTCGACAACCCTCCACGCCGGTTTCTCACGTAACGACTCAGCACGGTACTTATGTACTATGGTTAGGAAGAAGATATGATCCCTTGGGTCACGGGCAAAGTATGTATATATATATATATATATATATATATATATTTGTATATTATACATAGAGACACATCTATATATGTGTCTCTATGTATCATCTCATACAGATATGTAGTTGAACAGGACAATCGTCGTTATAGACTCACCGCGTTTCACATCAATTTCTCGTTACATGAAATGGGCAACCAATCAAGGAATTTTGCTGCGTCCAAGAGAACTCTCCACTGTATGGATATATATAGGATAACGAGTAAAAAAAACCCATTACAGAATAGAGAAAAGATCGCGTGTAGCACTGAAGTCAGCAGTGAAATATGAAAGAGCTTTTGCCCAATTCGTATAAAACTAATTCACTTTATGGGCCATTTTCTTTTCAAAATCCAGCATTCTTTTGAATCTGAGAGAAACCATTTTCTTCGGAAATATATAAAATTCTTCGCCTATAACATTCTTATATAAACTTTTTTTCAGTCTCTTTCATTCATCACCTATTGGTTATGCTGAGTTGCTGGTATCGATAAACTCTGCATCATGGAATCTGAACTCCTGAAAGAAATGCAAAAAGAATTTGAGAATACTGTGGGATTGCATTTGATTCGACTTGCATACGACCTGATCAAAAATTTCCCCTCAATTATCGAACAATTTCCCCATTATTAATCCGGAAAGTATTTTTTTGATTTTTTTCTGAGCCTATTTTTGAAAAATTTGGTACATCGACCATTTCCATAGACTTTGGAATACTTTAAAATTTTCTTAGTACCAAAGTGAAATAAATATTGACGACGGAATTAATAAACAAGCATTGTATAAGATTTTCATCAGTTAAAAAAAAAGATAATTAGCGAAAAAATTGATATTTCTGTAAGATGAATTCACAATAGTTAGAATAATTGCAATCGAGATTTTTTCGGGTTTCACATTTTGTCAATGTTTCTCAGATATGGCAAAGCTCAAATATCTTAAGAATTATTTTTATGACATTCAGAATATAAGCATGTTGATTTTCGTATAGCGAAATATATCTGGAGTTGCCGGGAAAATTCAACCGAAGGAGTGATGGAATTGGATTCCCGGACCTGAAACGAATGTCCAAAATCTCACCGTCCATTAATCAGAGTTGGGAGAGGAGAGTTGCGATGAGCTGTCAGAAGATATAAATAATCGAACATAGCTAATTCGTTATACGTCAACAATGCAATATTTCGCTGAGTCAAAACCTTCGTAAAAATCGTAAAAAAATGTTTATACAAAAGGGAAAAACCATTATTTCCAGCAAACTCATATCCTCAAAATGATTTCATCACATGATTAATTTTTTGATTTTTGGAAGAATCAGGGAACAAAAAAACAAGGGTGACTAGGGCCAAAGTTGCAATAGTCATCTAGTATAATTTATCTACTATCATAACTAGAACCGAAATACATGAAGTTGACTCGAATTAATCGCAAACAATGTTTTTTATACGGGATAAAAAGTCACTGATTTGTAAAAAATCTCGAAATATATTTGGCGATAAATTTTGTTATTTTCGAATGATATGCTATTCGTTTCATCTCACATTTCATGCATATCATGGAAATGGAGGCATCAAGCACTCGAGCTGCACCACTCGCCAGCATGTACACGTAGTCGTCAAATATTTATACCTGTATATATGTGTGTTATAAAAGCGAAACACCGAAGGAAAATTGTTAATTATTCTCTCGTGCTTTTTCCATCGGACTTTTTCACAATAGGTAGAGAGTTAATTGAATAATCACCCGCTCCCTCTTCGTTGATAACACGAGGGGGTTGAATAAAAATGATTGGGATATTCCTCGCGAAACGATATAAAAATTAAAGGAGATTCTCATTGTATCGTAGAAAAAAAAAACGGTGCTATAACTATGGTAATGTCTGATCGATGGTAGGATTTTCAGTGAGGAGATGTAGGGATTTCGCTGAAATTAGAAAACGTAATAGAGTACGGAGTTACAAATTAGCAAAGTTATTGGAAAATCTCGAGAGCGGAGATAAAATTGAATATGAAGATAAAAATGCAGCTGAGGTGAGATTGTTTTTAAAAACGATTGTGCATTGCGGGTAAAATAAAAATTCAGCCATAACGAGTCATCGAGTATATACAAATCAGAAAACAAATGAGAAATTGAATATACGGGCGACCTACCGAAAAAATCAAATCAAAGTCATTCAGTTGGAAAAATCAACTGGCTCAATTCTGAACGTACATGATAGAATTGATGAGTCTATCAGTGTAAAATTTCACGAAAATATAACGCATCATCGAACTCCCAGCCACTGATTCATGAGTAAAATTTGAGGATATTCACAGCAGAAAAATAATTCTCTCAATATAGCATAGCAGAAAAAATCCCAAGTTTAGTTACCAGAATTCACTTTGGAGAACGAGATTGAAGCCAAGAATTCATTCGTATCAGCTCAATTTCTCAATCATTGCTCAGCTCCCTGGAGATAAATTCCTCCAAAACTTGGCTAATTTTCAAAAATTCTTTAGACTGCCCAGCTTAGGTCAAAATTCGAGGTATTCGGTGTCATAGTACATCGGCTGGATAGGGCTTGAAGCGCCCATAAATCGTCGAACGACAATGAATACGACGAAACGTGAAAAAACTAATGCCATTGCATAGATCGAACAGTACTCAGACGTTCTGCATGTGCCTAAAAACTTGAGTGAAAAATATATGAACGTTGTATTCTCATGTCAGAACTGGAGAATTTTCCTATGTGTTTGCTGGATGGACGAAATTTATTCACAATCCATTTCCTTTGTCATCCATTCGTGCTGTATACCAGCACGTGTCATTCAAATGATGTTTCACTATGATGTTTCACTTCTGCTAGTGTACATCTTGTTTACACTAGCAGAAGGGAGGCTCTTTATTATGGTGTACGTCCGACAATTGTGGACCGGACAGTTACGAGGAGTGCGCTGGATGTCATCCAGCCCCATGGGCCTCTCCCATCTTCTTGGACGAAAATTTACGGATGCATCAGTCGTTCTGGTTCTCTTTCTCTCTCTCTCTCTCTCTGTCCCTCTGTCTCTCTGACCCTCTTTCCCTAGCCCATTAAACGTCGTAAACTTGTCAGATGAATGTGTAGTAGAGACACTTGAGACTTTATGGGCAAACGAGGATCCTCGGAACATTATTGGAACAATAGGTGGAACAGCAGCTTGCACGCATAGTCTCTGTTTGCCTCACCTTGTTGTCCCCATCGTGCCAGTCATCGTAAGCTCTTCTGTATAATGCTCATTGCGCTCTTAAACTCCCATACAGAGTATGTATTTAATAAGTATATTATACTGCTGATGCCACGAGAATAAATGGAATAGAGCTAATGCACTATCCATTACTTCAAAAATACATTTTGCAATAAAAACGAGACGTTCTGCTCTACTTCAGCCACTCTATTGTTAATAGAATCTTGAAAGAGTCTATAAATAAATTTAAATCAAGCTCTATGTGATGATAGATATCGTACAAAATATCAAGACTCTTGTGCGCTTTTACGAGAATGTAATTTTTCATGCTTCGATCGATGGTAAAAAATTGATATTTGTATTTTTATTGGTCTCTCAGGTAAGTATTTTTTTTATTCTATTACTTATTCCAATGTTCTATTTTTAATTAAAATTGGCTATTTGTGCAAGGCGGCAACACACTATTTGAATAACTATTTTGATTTTTTTTATGAATAAAGAAAAAATTATCATCGAAGATATAAGGAATTGAGATCAGACAGAATTTATTTTAATTCAATACATAATTATATTTGGAACTTGTTCAGTTTCTCAAAT
Source organism: Dyspetes luteomarginatus (assembly GCA_963669185.1). NCBI lineage: Eukaryota > Metazoa > Arthropoda > Insecta > Hymenoptera > Ichneumonidae > Dyspetes > Dyspetes luteomarginatus. The sequence goes on along the minus strand of OY769905.1, from coordinate 19,068,409 downwards.
AATCCCGTCTCCAACATTATGCGGCTTGGAATCTTTCCTCTCGGTCGATTGCTTCGCGGATACTCGAAGAGTCTGGTGGAAGGGGAATTCTCAAATAATGCAAATTATGGCTCGGTTGACGTAGTTACAAAAGTCATGCAATAACCGAGTGCTTTCTGTTCGTCATTTGTATTTGGAAGTATGAAGTAGTGCTTGTGTATATGGAGATGAATTGAGAACGAGAAAGGTCCATTTATTTAAACATTGTAATTACTATCTGCGAGCTTTATTTGTCGATACCGGTTGACCCCGATAGGCAGCATCCGTTCGTGCATACTATATATATATATATATATATATATATATGCGTACATGCACACCTCCAGCAGCAGTTACACTGACTAGACCGTAATACAAACCTTATACAATATATTCTAGTGTGAGTGTGTGTGTGTGTGTGTGTGTGGATACACAAACATAGTATAGTATCTCACGTGTAAGCCAGCGATCCCAAAGTTCACATTACCACACATTTTCACGCTACTGCAGTGTTTCTGTATTTTTGCCGTTTCCACGAATGTACCGGTCTGACCATTCAGAAAGCGTGTAATTGTTTCCTATAAAATTTCCGGCCCACTGTGCCGCACTGTATGGAAATATATAGGTACGTACGTTCCATATACTATATAACACCAGCATTTACTATCACTGTTGGTAAAATTGCTATATATATATATGTATATATATATATATATATATAGTTAGTGTGCAGTGGGTGATGTTGCAGAGCTCTCGCTCTCTTTCGCCTCGTTTGCCGCTAACCGTGCGAGAGAACGCTTGCACACGCATTCGGGTAGTAAATTAAAGAGCAGGGGAAATGTGTAAATTCGCAGTGAACACACACATATATATATATATATATATATATATAAACACCTGTATATGTATATAAATCCGCATAATAATAAAGTGAATGGTTGCTCGGTGCCCTCTCACAGACGGTTTTTGATACTCAAATGGTAACTCAAAAATATTCAGATCGACACTCAAATGGAGTTCTCAGAGTTAAAAACCATCCCCAATTAAAAACTGAAAAACAATCTAAAAAAATGTGCACTGTTTGAATAGTAAAAACCATACTTCTTGTTTTCTCATGGGCTGGGCACGGACTAAAAATTAATAGAATGAAGTTTTAACTACTAGAAATACGTTTTTTTTTATGAAATCTTTCACTAAATTTTTTTTACAAATGATCAACTCTTGTCACGTATAAAAAATGGTGAGAAAAATTGATAAATAAAAAAAATGTGACCGATGGCCAGATGATAGTTGACTGAGTGTCATATTATTCGTATGCTGGTCAGTGGCTAGATTGCATATGAGAAAAAATTGACAGCGGAAATAAGCCACAGAATGATAAGCCTTGGACGGACAAACAGGCATTTTTCATCGTCGTGAAATGCACCCATGCATACTTTTTATTCCGATTTTTACTCTTTATTTTGCTTCTCAAACTTTTCTACTCTCGTACGAAGAAGATAATTCGAGCACGTACGAGAGATGAGCCCAAAATGGAGGAGGAAGTTTCTAAGAACGACCAGGCGATTTGCTATGACATGAGCGACCGTAAATTATTATTCGAGTATATTTGATGGCCATATGAGAGCAAAACGCGAGTGTCAAGAAGACACGTGATAAGACAATATAATAATATCAGCTTGCGATATATTTCCAGAAAAATGAGGCAAATATATATATATATATATATATCGCTTGCACACGAGAATGCAGGATCAAGTGAGAGCCCGACCATACTTTTTCATTTATACGGGAAAGCCGATCTATGACCCTATTAGTCGGTAATGGTGCGAAATATAACCTCAGAGTAACGATCTTATATACATGTTATAACCGATCGTAAATGTAAGATAAAATGTCGCGACACGAGAAAACCGTAATTTTCAAGCTCGGTGCACATTCGAAGGCTCTTTTCTCTCTCTCTCTCTCTCTCTTCCAATATAAAATTTAAAGATTTTGAGACACGGATAAATATTGCCCGAGTGTGCAGAAATTTTACACTCTTTCGCACCAGGAAACCAATTTAGGGGATGAGACACGAGAATTCGGAATTTCAGTTGGAGTGATCGATCGACGGAGAGGGTTAATTTGGTTCTCGATTTCTCTCGCACACGGTAACACACCAAGAACTACCGTAAGAGAAGCAGGTCAGGCAAACAATCGAGGAAATCGACGTGGTGCATGCTGGTCCCTTCTAAGAGAAGGTGAGCCAGAGAAATCGGGTGAGATGCGGCGTGTACTAGAGTGGTGGGTGAGCGAGCGGACGATTCGATGAATATTTAAGGAATATCGCGAGATGCAATCTACGCTCGTGCAGTCTTGGATCTACAAATTGGGAAAGTTGTGCGCGCCCCAGTGACGGCGTTGGTTGCCGGAACGCTGAGACAGATTGATGGGGGAGTGGAACGAAGGGGTAGTTTTCACCCGTATACACTTGCATACCTCCCATGAGGGGCAAGCTCTCTTCTCAATGCGTTCTACATCACCTCGGGTCCCTCTCAGACCCAAAAGGACGTACCCTCGACGTCTTGCGTCGCATTGCATTATCTTTGAAAACTTTTTGACATCTTATAGAGTTTCCAACTCTTGTTATGTGCACATTCAAACTTGAATTTTCTCTGTTTCCCTGTCCACCCTCTTACCTGACTTTGGGAATTTGAGTCACTAGGCCTGCTATCGTTCGGTGATGGTGGAGGAGGTAGTTCGTGATGGTTGCACTTAGAAAACAGCTACTGGGTCATGTTGACGGATGCCAATTTGGGGATAAATTTTTAAGAGAATTCATTCCTACCATTTGATAAAAAATTGCTAAACATTTGAAATAATTATTCGACGAAAGGATTTGTAACAATTATAAACGAAAAAATTCCACATGCTTTTTAAGATATACGAGTATAAAGTTGAGCCATTCAACATGAATTCAATATGATAATGATATCAGACAGTAAAACATTTTTATGAATGGAAAAAATTATGCCACCAAAGTCTGATTATTCGTCACATCGCCAAAAAAGTTCGAAAAATCTGCATTGGACTAAAATGTCAATTTCGTTAAGATCAGCGAAGTGGATTGTCTGGTGAATTTTCAGTCTGTATGAAGAAGATTGCTAAATTGAAACTACAGACTACAGAAGCTGAATCCAGTGACCGAGATGAGGAGGTCCATAAAGGAAGTGGAGAAAGAAAGCTATCGTGAGGCTGGAAGAAAGCCAAAAATAAAACGAAAGTCTACTAAAAGTTTCGATGGACTTCTGGTAGCTATAGATCTTGATAGACTTTCGATCCACTTTCAGTAGCTTTGAACTTGGTTAGGATTTGATACACTTTTTCGACAGACATTTTCATTGATCAATCGATGATGAATTGGGCCAATTTATATACTTTATGTTCACGCAATTCACTCTCATACTCGTGCAGTAGTGTTCCATTTTTCAATGAATCATATCCCATATCAATTCATACAATCCGAAATTATTATAAAAATTATAGCAATGCAATAAAGTAGCATTGGAAATAATACGACAACTTAAATGTTAATACTTTATAAGTGACGTGTAACTTTACCAATATAAAGTTGGCAATTTTTTTTTAACATCATCAACGCAAATATTGCACTCACGATCTTTCATGGGTACGACGTATTTGTTAGCTGATCTACAGGTTGATTGGTATGGACCTCGAATGGGTCATACTCATTCCCTACATCTTTTTCCCTCGCTGCTCATATCTATAGATATATTTTTATACGTAGAACGTATGAGGGAAGAGACGAAGAAGAGGGGTTCACCGTAATGGTGCGCGCAGATTTCCTTCGAAACTTCACGTAATACGTTATGTACGACTGTTATACGGAGGCACACGGGACATGAACAGCAGGATAACGAAGACACGTATAACGAAAGCTTGCCGTGATACATCATGCATAACAAGCAAGAGACTGTCGTCTGATTCCATATCGTGTTCGAAATATAGTCTCCCCCTGCTATCCAGCGAGGCTTTATTATTATTATTATTATTATTATTATTATCATTATTTATTATTATTATTAAAATTGTTAGTATACATACGCAATATGTATATAAGCATGTTTATAGATATATATATACATAGGTAGGGCCTGTGAGGTGAGGGCCTGTCCATCTCTGTACGACGGAGGAAATGTCATTATCTCGTTGACAGATTCGATGAGGAGTTCTATAACAACAAATAGAAATTGAGCAGGGATCAAATTTCATCAGTCCGAATTTTTGAGAATCTTTCATTTTCCCGATAATATTCGAAGGCCAAAAATTAAATGGGAATACTGCAGACGTACTATTTGTTTATTTTTGCCACGGCTATAGACGGAATTGTTTATTTGATTTATAAAATATCTGGAAAAGTAGGACGTCCTACGGACGTCGACGATAAGTAATATGTCACAATTGGAGTTTATTTTTATATTTTAATTTATATCTCTAATATAAATGGGGTTAAAGCAACTCTTTGGATACTGAACGTACTGAAGCGTCTAATGTCGTTACCGCGTATAAAAATTCACCGCAGAAAAGACCCTTTTTTTTTTTCTATTACGAGAGAGCATTAATGTATAGGGAAATCGCGTGTGGGATATACATATACATATATGTATATCGAGCGAGTGTAAATGTCGTGGGACGTTGCTTTTGTCAGCTCATTTTGCTCATACACGCGTAAACACGTAGCAGCGTAGAGGGGTTCGTTCTACGTGAGATGAAATCCAATGGGGTTAGCAGCGGTGCCTGACCAACAACCCGCATAATATTGCGCATGGGTATGGCGATGAACCGTGAATATTAGAACAAAGTGCCGTATCCGTTTGTCTCTTGAATAAATCTCTTTATCAGCCGTACATGAATGAGTAATTCCATACCACTTTACCAAATTAACGAATGCTTACATGTATGAAAAAAAAAAAAAAAACAATCGTAAAAGTCAATTTATGTGTCCATGAAGATTTTTCCACAAAGGTTAAAATCTCTTTCGGTGTGACATCGCGAAATAAACGCTTTTGTTAATTTCTCTCCTTGTCGCCGGGTGTGTGTCTGAAAAGATGCTGGAGCGTCGACTGAGACGCTTAAAATGTTTCGACAAATAATATTTTACTCATAATTAAAAACACACAAACACATACACATTCAAAATACAAATCCAAAGATTACAGACAAACGCGTATTTTCAAAGGATCCTTTAAGGGTTTTAATCCTCCATTGAAAACGAAACTTTTGGCACGCAGATGTTTTATGACTGGAAAAACCGATGACTCAGTCTCTGGCGACCAAATGTTTCATTGCAGGTTGACCGTTAGGGTTTTTTCCGCGAGTCAACGCGTCAAGACGCTTCGTACGTACCTGCGGGGGCCAACCCTTAAACCAATCACAAAAAACATCACACTCTGTAAAAATTAACCAATGAGAATACGCGAGACAAATGCTTGAAGGTTTCTCCTTCCACTGCAAATGAAGCGAGAGTTTTTGAGTCTCTTTCATATTTTCAGTCTTGATTGACAAGTTGCCGAGACAACTACCATTTTTTAGTCTTCATTGACAAGTTGCCGAGACAACTACTATTTCAGTTTAATCGACCAGTTGCCGGGACAACTGTTTAGATGCTCTTAAAGATAAGTTGCCGAGACAACAATTTTAAGACAAATCAGTTGCATTCAACCACACGTTGCCGAGACAACATCCATTCACTCATTCACCACAATTGTACATATTATCAACCGAATTAAATATTATTATTATTTTATCAGCAGTTCATGTGTTCTTTTTATTTTACGCGAAAACAGTTATAGTGCATTAAATGTTGGACTATAACGTACCAAATTATAGCGTCGTTCAATGCGCACCGAAATTTACAACTTCGGTGGATTATTTATTTTAATCGCGATATAGTTCGGTACAGAACAGATGCATTGCGCGATGATAATTTATGGATGAAAAACTTGCAGTTATACTCTCTCATTGAGTTGCTGGAACTGCATACTTTGCGGTATGGTAGGAAAAAAAAACAAATACAAGCAGCAGCTCGTTGAATAAATGAACGCATCGCATGTAGCGTGTAACGAATTTTATAATAAAATTTGTGTGAATTTTTTTTTTTCTTTTTTTTTGGATATCGGGAAATTTGATTGGAAGACTGTGCGAATTGGAATGGTCGGAGGATTGAGCTTTCGGGTTCATAGCATACCAGCAAAAAATTTAGTAACGTGCTGGGTTGAATACGCGTCTATAAATTCCTCCGAGTTGAATCAATCTTTTCTTGACATTTTCACAAATTTCACAGCCATTAAGTTTATTTTATATGGTAAATATCCATTGGAAATTGGTGAAACTCTGCGAGTCTGAATTAGGGATGGCTTTTGTGCTTGAGAATTTGACATTTTCTTACCTCGTATCGCTGTTCATCTATGAATACAACGCACATGAACATCTCGGGTTCATAGGTTATAGGCAAACGATATTTGAGAAGTAGATTCAAAGGGGAATAAAAATAATATTGAAAGGAAAAAAAAACAGGATAGAAACGAGGCTGACGTGGTGCTCTTGTTGCAGGGTGTGCCAAGACGGTTCAACAGAGTTAAAAGGAAGCATAACGTGGAAGAATCGATGAAGAGAAAAAGCAATGGTGAGGAAAACTACACCAAGATACATATTTTTCTATACACGAAATGGAAGACCCGAATAGACGGCAGAAGTAACGATAGAGGGTCTTCCCACGCAGGCAGCAAATAAAATATTAAAAAAAAAAAATAAGAAAAAATACGATACTGGCGCGCGCGAAGGATAGGCTGGGCTACAGCGTAATCGAATAATTCGTAGGCTGGTCACGCGGTCCTGTACAAAGTACAATAATTGGTTTCGAAGGACCATAAATACCGATGCACGGGAGTAATTAGCTGCTTTTTCACGAGATCGAAGAAAACGAGCAGCGAGTTTGTTCTCTTTTTTTTTTTTTTTTATTATTTTCTCCGACAATCTCGTGTACCATCGCATGCGCACTTTTTCTCAGCTTTGTCGATAATTTACTTCTTTCCGTGTACACGAATCTATGCGGGAAAACGATAAAAAAAAATTGTACGTGTATAGTCCATGAACTTACGAATGGGGATGTAACACACTATGTGAAAAGAAGTTTCGTGATTGGGCTAATTATTTTTTATTTTTAACCAACAAATGCACAATTTTTAATTGCTTTGAAATAGTTCTCGTTAACTATTTATTGAAAAAAAGTTAATAAAAAGAAACTCACTCAGTTGACATTATTTAATTTTTTTTTCGGAAACATGATTACTTTTTCCACTTTCGTGGCTTACACTGACCTGACCCAATTGCAGACAATTTTTCGTCTTGGTATTCACTATCGCCGCAGGACAATGCTAATTTCATATTTATTATTTTTCAAAATTCACAGCTACATCGATGAAAAGAAAATTTATTGAATTATTCAATGAGCTTCTACGTCAATTTAGAAAAAAAAAAAACAATTATCATATACAATCTGCTGGCAAAAAATATATAATTCATCGCAGTAATCGGATAAATAAATATTTGTTCAAAATTTATTCATATTTCGTGAAAATATTAAGCTGCCGCGTATAAGATTTTACTCTTGCACTTTTGCCCATTCATGTATCCCTCGTGACCTCATTACGGATCTCCGTGTATTGTAGGGGAAAAAATGAGAAAAAAAAAAAAAAAAACAGAGATAGAGCCGGCAACATATATAAATAGCCCTCAGCAAGCTCGGCGAATCTCATTCTACGTGGTAGCATGTGTTGTATAAATTTTCAACGAGTCTTTTTATTGCCACTGTGTCCAACTACAAGGCACTTACTGCATTTTTCTCTTTTTACCTGATTGTTAGCACTTTGTCTTAGTTACTTTTTCCTTGGTTCCATTCACGACACGTTGTACGACATACGCATAGAATCAGATGGTAAGTCTGTCGTCGGTGGTCCATGAATCGGTTATCCACAATTTACTTTCCGACTGTGAAAGCGTCTCAAGTTGGCCGTTGTGCAAAAGCTTTGCACTGCCACAGCACGATGTCAGTCTCAAGAAGTATATCGCCCACAATTTTCATCCTCGCTCGCACAAAATTTTCTCATTTATATTTGTTATAGCTGCTTTTTCAAGATTCCTGAAACTTTCATCTCATCCGCCATGGTCTTTTTCCCATTTTTTCATCGTTTTCGGCTTCTTCCTCTTCCACTGCTTTTTCCATGGCAACTTCAATTTCTGTCGGTTTCGTTTTCTCGCTCACTTAGCCGCACCACCGCAGAGTCTCCCTGTTCGAGTTATGCGACGTTATTAAATAACTTCATAAAATCTGTCCGTCTACATCGTAATATCTCAGTATTAAGTTTGGCGCGGATAACACGATCCGCCGTACAACGCCACTTCCTTGCTATTTTTATTTCTCTTTTTCTCTCTATTCGTGACTTCTCCCCCATTAACTTGCCTTGCTTTTTTTTTTTCACCTGAGTTCCTCGAGTCGCACTCTTCGGCCAAATTTCTACGACCAGCAGACTTCCCACGGGATAGCGGATAACTCATTTATCTGTCCCTCCCGGTGTTTCTCTCTCCGGGGCGAAAACCATGTCTCCCATCATCGCTCGGAGTTATAGTCACCGAGTCGTAAACTACATTTTATTGGTATAATTTTCTGTTCTCCACGCTTGATACAAAATAATCAGAATACCTCTTATCAGCTCTAACCTTTTATAATTAGAACCGAAAAATGTGAATATGTGAATCGGCACGTTTCTCATAATATTTCGTTAGAATGAGCGTGTCTGAAAACTTTAATGTCATTGGATTGCATATTATCTGCAAAATTATAATCCAATCGTTGCTATATCATCGTATTATTTCCGCTCTTAATATTCTCTGTATTCGCGCAAAGAATTTCTCTATACGATATTTTCATCTTATTATTTTCGTTCTCAATACTCTCTGTATCTGCGCAAAGTATTTCTCTATGCGATATTTTTCATCTTATCATTTTCGTTCTCAATATTCTCTGTATTTACGTAAAGTATTTCTCTATGTGATATTTTTCATCTTATTATTTTCGTTCTCAATATTCTCTGTATTTGCGCAAAGTAATTCTCTATGTGATATTTTTCATCTTATTATTTTCGTTCTCAATATTCTCTGTATTTGTGCAAAGTAATTCTCTGTGCGATATTTTTCATCTTATTATTAGGTATATGCATATTATCGTTCTTCTTATTATATACATGATTCTTCTCGTGATTTCAGTCATATGCATTCTCGTAGAATGCATGCTATATGTGTACGTATCTACTTCATTGTACGCTTGATCGCTCCTGGGGGAGCAATTAAGCTCCACAGTGCAAAATTTATCCCTCTCTCTCTCTCTCTCTCTCTCTTTCTCTCTCTCTTTCTCTCTCTATCTCTTTCTGCGCATTCTCACCATATACATTTATATGGCGACATCCACAACGACGATGTCTGTGAAATCAATGCCTCGACTCGCCCGTGTTCACGATAAGAAAAAAGTTATCGAGACCGAAGTGCGAATATTTAATGAAGTCTACGATTCAACCAGAAAATAAGAAATGTTCATTTTCGTGTTATAGTTATGGCAATTGGAGCTAGCTTAGCTTATCTCACGGAGGTAAATCGAAGAAAATAGAGATTTTGAAACGGTCCAGCTTTGACGATCGATTAATGGCCAACTGCAAGGATTAGATCTATACACCCGTAAGACTTATTGACTTTTTTTCTCTCCACCCTTATCCCCACATCCAGCCCCAAATCGACGATTTATTTTCTTTTCCTGAATTTACTTTGGCTTTGGAGTTAATTTAATGGCGATAGGATTAGCCCTAGGAATATTCATTTCGATTCAGCACTCTCTTTCATTTTCTCACTCTCGGCTAAGATGCGATCGCATCTTTTCTAGCCAGTATAGATTTGTAGATATATATGAGCATGCGATAAGCCGAGCTCGAGGTATGGCGGATTGTGGATTTTCTAGATCATCTCCTCTTAATCTTTTTCTGACATTTCCGCGGCTCGTAAAGTGGATTGTGAGTACGCTTATGCTCCCTTTCCTCACTTTTTTCTCGTTTCGCTTGCAATTATCTACGATGCTTTTAATGCAGCATTGACTTTAATTTTCATACAATCTGCGAGGCATCAGATTTAAAAACAATCACAAATCAACTGGAGAGTGCAGTCAGTATATATATGTACATATATATATATATATATATATATATATATTCAGTATATCGTACTAAGCTGTTGCCTTTATACAGCCGGGATAACGTACATTCATTGTAGCAAAAAATTACTCTTATAATTTAATTTCACTACCGCGAACCTTCAACGGCTGCTCATGAAACTGGAAGATGAAAGCTAGAAAAATAAAATAAATAAAATCCATCATTTAAGGTGCACAACAAACTACTAGTGACGGAAACATACAAATCCACCCTTCTGTTGATTTCCTATGACCCTGCCTTCTTCACCTGCGGTCATTGAAATTTTGACAGGGCTGAATCGTGGAGATCGATACCATTGCAGCAAAAGTTTACTTTGGTTTGTATACACAAAGTTTTTATTCCCATCGAACAATAAATGATTAGTCATAGGCCGAATCGACATCCCTCAAATCGTATTTTCCCAAGAATTCGTAGATTCTGTACCGAAAAAAGTTTTGTAGAATCCACAGGGCACAGGATGAACAACGAGCTGCAAATCATAGAAATATGGCAAATTTCAATTAATCATGTACGATCAATTTCAATGTTGGCAAGGGTGAAACTTAGAAATCGATCAATTAAATCCAACCAGTACCAAAAGTTTCTTGATTGCAACGAATAAATGTGTTATCATTCGTGGCCTCGACCAGCACCTTTTGTTTATTCGTATTCCAACAAGGGTCCGTGTAGTATCTTTGTACACAAAAAAACTCGGGTTTTGCAGCAGCCACATAGGCCACGCGTGGGCAACAGATCAGAGTCGGAAAGCGCTGCGTACTGGTACGTAGCAGGTATAGAGGGGTCATGGCATAAATATATATTGTATATATATATGTATATACATTTTATATCCGCTGTACCCAGAAACGTTGCGCACGGCGCAGACTCAGGCGAACCTGGGTCGTCTGCTTTGCCAGTTACTTTTCGCGATCCGAGGAGCGCGCTCCGTACAACGAGGCAGAGTAGTCCACAGAGGCAACTGAGAGTATCGCACGAGATAGCCTCATTCGCGAACAGGACGCAACGCGACGGCACACATACCTTCTTTCCCTACAGTTCAATCCCTCCACCTTGCCACCTCCCCCCCCCCCCCTGTGACCATCTAACCGCGCACAAAACCACCCCATTGCGAGCTTAGATATATATGTATAATGGACATACGCGCGTGAAAAAGGGACGAGAAGGTAGTGGTGGCGGGTATGGGTGAGGAGTCCCAGACCTATACATCCGTACGCAGAGGGTTGAGAGGGATGTAACGACGTCACCACCACCGCTGCCACCGAAGCCGCCGTTTTCGAGCCGCCCCGCATCGCCGCTTCTACTACTGCTGCTGCTATACTACTGCTGCTGCTGCTGCTGCTGCTGCTGTGCACGTTTTGTTAAACCTCCTCGCGCCCATACATACGACAGATCGACGTTGACTCTCGTTACGTACGGGACATTTGCGCGGTTCATTTTTTTCAACGTCGTTGACACAAATCGGTCTATGCTATTCTGCAAATCGAAACATTCGACGCGCTAACTTTTTCGTGCTAAAAAAAAAAAGAACGATTGTTCGTAACAAGATCTCTGTGTGCAGTGTGTTGCGAGAAAACGAAGAACTCTTCTTGACAGCTGGCGTGAATTATCCCGAGGCAAAGTTTTTGCGGTTAAAATAATAAGGAGGAGAGGAAACAAGTGCCATGGTTAAAAGGGAAGAGGAATAAGTACTGTGATTTTATTATTCCATTTATTTTTAACTTTGGAATTATATTTTTTTGGAACAGTTGAAAGCTAATTCTTTCACATAAGTTTCTTCTTTCATTAGCCTTTTATCTCTCGACGTGTGTCCAATATAAAATGTGCGCGGAAAGAGAGTAAATGGGATACGCTGATGCGAATGGAAGTTAAGGTCGAGAAGAAGGAAAATAACGAAAAATAAAAATATCTTGGGTAAAACGTAATATATATATATATATATATATTACTTTTGGCTCGTCCGAGCGGAAGTTGGATCGGCTGCAACACGCGTTTCCACTCACTCTGAGCACAAGTCCCCGATGCTCTTACGCTACGTCACTCACCAGCAGTGAGAAAGCTCCTGTGCCATTGCTTGCATCTTTTTTTTTTTTATCATTTTTTTTTTATCTGTCATTCATTTCATCGTCATCCCGTTCTCGTCGTAGTTTTGAAGTGTCGCGTGTGTCGTATACGAGAGTTTTCGTGGAAATGCAAGATCGCGCGTAAAACCGGCTGGAAACCTGCGCGATGAGTAAATTTTAGAGCGGGAGGGGAAAGAGAATATTTCGTATTTTTTTCCAAGTGTGGATACAGCAGAGGGGGAGAAAACGTGTGTTGAGTAGAAAGGGTGAAAAAACGGATAGCAAGGGAGGCAAAGAGAAAGAGAGAGAGAATATGAGAAAAGAAGAATAAAGTACAGCAAGAGAGAGGGAAAGATTGATTAACGAGGGTTTTGAAAGTCGTTTTATCAGCGACAAACGCGATAAACGAGGATAATGCTCATTCATAGTTAATCGCTAGGGAGAACAGTCGTATATATAATTATACCTATATGTATGTATTTCTTCACAATTTTTTCGATCTTTTTGTGTTTCAGTGAAATTTATCGTGACTGATAACGTAACATTGTTGTGGATAAAAACGTGTTGAGCGAGCGAGAGGGCAGAAAGGAGAGAGAGACAGAGAGAGAGAAATAAAACGAGTGATAGAATGAGCGATACGAGTGATATACGTAAGGAAAAACACATCTGAAGTATATATTCAAAAATTGTTTCATAATATTGAAAAATCGAGAACTCCTACGAATTATCTCGTGATCTAATCGTATGCTGAACTCTATAGAACGGAGAATAGTACAATTACAATTATTCATGTACGGAAAAATTGCTTGGAAGTAATTAATAAAGTGAGCGATCCAGATTATACCGTCGATATATATATATATATAACCACAAAAAAATAACCAACAATTAAGGAAAGGGTTGCTGCTCTAGAATTATTTCCTGATACAACGGAGAAAGCGTGTTCGTGTGACACACTTTGATCGTTCGTGCCAATAGAAATAGTTGGAATAAAGTAACTGCACATAACATAATCCATAATTGTTTCCTTCCAATAAACAACGATAATCAAATATTGAATGAAATTGCGGTTGTAATTTTGTGGTGATTGCTTGTGCATAGTTTGAAACTCAGCCGAGCTTACCCGGGAAAAAAAACACACAGTTCTTCCAAATTTTTAATTTTTTTTTTATAATATCAATAATCGAGTTTGAATTCGCGCGGCAAAGTGAATATCCCAAAGTGCAACGCCGACAGGACAATCAAGGAACAGCAATATCCCCGTGACGTGATCATAAGCATCAATGAAAAAGGAAGCCAAATCATCGAGTTGAGGTTCGTATTTCGTTTTTCGTTAAATTGCCTATATTAGTAAATTTTATATTTACGTATCGATCATATTATTCATTTTTCAGGATATTTTTATATGTATTTATGTAGTTTAGATATCATCTCCAACTGTGTATTATTTCTAAAGCACTTCATTAAAAGAGAAAATCGTATACTATCAGTTGTCGTAGCTCATGGACTCGTAGTTTGTCTAACTTAAAAAATAAAATATAATCCTGGTTTTATTATCATGGCAAAACAAAAAGGCACTCACAGTTTTCAACAATATCTCTCGCACACACACGCACACAAACACAAATATCCGGATATATTTTTTTAAATACGTTTATTCATTTTTTTCAAACCTTTTAAGCATTCTGACATTAAAAATGTGAAAACTTTTTTTATTTATGAAAACAAAGCTGACTCTCTGGTGAAACGAAATGATTATATAGAATTATTGGTTTTCATGGATTTCTGTGCTTTTGATTAATTACCCAATAATTGAAAGTATGGGTTTGAATACGTGACAGTCGTCAGCGTTTTCTCGTTCAAGTTATATTTTCAACTCGCTGCTCGTGTAAAGCACTGAAGCGAGAAACGTGAAAGAAGTTTTCATGTTTAATTAATATCGATATCTACCCATAGCTGCTGTACAAAAATTGAAATGAAACGCAGTAAATTTGTAATAGACACTGAATCGTTCGAACAAAATTATTCGCGTTCATGAATACACGAGTTAGTTTATTACAATTTTTTGCAGATGACTGATTCACATACGATTATGCCTTTTATATTAAATGCTCACCGAAATTTCGCTGCTCTTCATTATGTGCCCATTATATCGTGGAGTTGCGGCAACTTTTTCCAAAGCTGCAGAGATGTCTCTGTAATGTTGTGGTGAAAGCTTTTTTCGTTAATAAAAGAGAAAGCACAACGAAAATAATAGAGCAGATTATTATAGGAGGGGGGAAACGATAATACATATTTATCTGTATATAATAATAAAATACATTCACTGAACATGTTAACCGATATTCACAGGCATCCAAAACAAATACGAATAAAACACACTCACACAGGCACTCACAACTCCCAAAAACACTCACAAATTCTACACACAAGATTTCTTACACTTGCAATTAGCATATAAGGTGTAACCCAAACAAAGTAAAATCCGATGATTTTACGTGAGAGTAATACGATTATTATTCTTACTCTGGTTTAGTTAACGTTAACGTAATACGATTATTACTCTTACTCAACAGATAAATAACAGAGCAGGCTACGATTATTAGGAGAGAGGAAACGATAATAAATATTTATCTGTATATAATAATAAAATACATTCACTGAACATGTTAACCGATATTCACAGGCATCCAAAACAAATACGAATAAAGCACACTCACACAGGCACTCACAACTCCCAAAAACACTCACAAATTCTACACACAAGATTTCTTACACTTGAAAATTAGCATATAAGGTGTAACCCAAACAAAGTAAAATCCGATGATTTTACGTGAGAGTAATACGATTATTACTCTTACTCTGATTTAGTTAACGTTAACGTAATACAATTATTACTCTTACTCAACAGATAAATAACAGAGCAGGCTACGATTATTAGGAGAGAGGAAACGATAATAAATGCTTATCTGTATATAATAATAAAATACATTCACCGAACATGTTAACCGATATTTACAGCATCCAAAAAAAAAATACGAATAAAACACACTCACACAGGTACTCACAAACTCCCAAGGACACTCAGCACATAAGTTGTAACCCAAGCAGAGTAAAATCATCGTGTTACTCTTACTAAACATTATTAAACGCACATGATACAAACTGATGTTACGTAACTCCGAAAAAAATCCTCGAATCCTGCTGTTGACATCTGTCTGATGGCTATTAAACATTGTGGAGGGGAAGCGTTACGAGCATCATTGAATATGAATCTACTCTCGGAAATCCTTTATTCTCTCATAGAAATGATGGAACCGTCCATCCTGGAAGCAGTTTATATTATTTTTCGTAAACTGCTTTCCCTCAAACTGTTGAGAATGCTTGAAAACTAAGAAAAATTAGTTTTTTGTTAACAAACATTGAACGTGAGATAGAATTTTTCGAAAGCTCTGTAGGCTGTCCAAAATGAACATTCTGAAGAGGCAAGAATGTTGCAGGTATTTAATCGAAGTTATCCTCTCATAGGCTCTCCTAGGCTCTCCTAGGCTCAGTCTACTTCGATATATGTATGATGCCAATTCATAAGGAAGAGATGAAATAAATTGTCACGAACTCAACGATGCCTGGATAGCCCCGTGTAATGGATTCGAAAATTGGCAGCAATGACACAATAAAATAAATAAAATAACGTGCTGCCTACACCAGATACGCTATTTCGCGAATTTCACGATGTAGTGCAAGAACAATATCACTCAACTGAAATTATACGATGGCAGAAGGAGAAACCTGGCAGGCTGGAATAATTAGCAAAAAGTTGAGTGTAACGAGACTCTCGCTTACGTAGGATTGTAATGAATGGGTCTGTGAAGCTTTTCACATCTCTCCCTATCAGATATAAGTCAGCTCTTCCATTCCCATACCCGGCACTTGTTGCCCTAATGGAAATTGCAACGATTTCTGGCCATTATTGTACAAAGTTTATAATCATTTTTTGGGACCAAGGCAGTATGAAATGTCTAAGCAAGTGCGAGAGAAGCCCTCTGGAGTACGAAAAACTAAACCATTTTTTGTGATGATGGATTGAGATTTAGGTAAAAAGTAAATTCAGACAAGATTTTAATTTTTGAGCTGTCAATGCAATGTGTCACAATTATTGCATCGTTTACTCGTAATGGTGTGCATTGGTATGATTCTAGAGAGATAAATCTCACTGACACCAAGTATTTAAGTCCCACCAAAATAAAAATACGCCGTAATGTTTGTTGGAACGTGGGGATAAATGAACAAGTCTCGTAAAACCCTTTTATTTTTCATAACAATGAATATGGTCATGATTATTAATAATTAAAAAATGTCCTCTTTATTTCTCGTAGTAATTAACTATTTTTCCCACTGAGTGACTGTGAGAGTGGTCAGTAGTCTTGTACTTTATAATTATGTATGCGTAGATAGATATATGCCGCTGTATGGTAATGATGGACACCTGTTGAGCTAATCAAATTTTTCTAAAATAATCAAGCGTTTGCGTTTTGTGAATTTCGTGTGTTTATTCACGTATTATATATCATTTCCTAATTTACATTCGTTATATTGTTTCCCCTGATTTTCTATTATAATTAGAAATGTGTGATAAATATTCCGCATCAAAAATTCGATCGCCTCATTCCAGTAAAAATATTACTTTTCAACCATTCTACATGTCTAGCTCAAAAACGTACTCTTATGTCTTTTTTTCCATCAGTCTCATTTCCATTCTGCTGGAACAATAATTTTTATCGCTATTTCTCGATATATTATTATGGAAATAATTTCACATAATGCCGGTGACCATATAATTATATTACAGCTATCTCTGCCATGTTTGCCTGTCTTCCCAGATTTATATACATGCAATGTGCACTATGTGAGAGTTTTTCATTCTTACATTTTCATTCGGTAACTTGAAAGAGAAATTCGATGAAATTTGAAATGAAACGACTTTATAAATGGAAAATAAAATATTTCCGTCGTATTAAACATATACACATATATATGTTTATCACTAGTAAACTGTTTGCTTCCTAATTCTGTACGATCGATGTGTATAAACGATGCTTCTATTCCCTCCCCTCCCCTCCACCCCGGCGCTAACAGTTGATGTTCCGCAATTATCGCTATTGAGCCAAACGGTAAAAGATTTACGAATAAAGTTTCCAGCCCTATCGAAATATTCCGAATATCAGTGTAGCGAAGAAAAACTACATTCGAATTCATTCTCCATAGCAGCTATTATCGAGTGTATTGAAACACCAACCCTTCCCCTCTCCTGAAACGAATACTTTTATATCCTGGCTCTTTTCCGTTTTCTCGAAACTAGATTATCTTTTATTTATAACTGGCTGGATGAACGCGTGAGATCAGTTTTTAAACCTTTGAATATATGATACAATCACATAATTACAGGGAATCGTACACGTTATACTTTTAGCGCTTCCAATTCTTCGGTAAGGCATTATTTCCAGCACCAGATACTGTAATGAAGGCCGGGTTCACCGAACGAAAATCTCATTAATTAGAATCAACTTGGAAATCAAGGAAAACTAAAAGACTTTTCTGCAAAATGTAGTGCTTTAATGCGGTAAGTATTTTTAAATGTCTTCTGTCGAAATCTGAGAATTAACCCAACATATTTTAACTTGGATCTGACATTCGATAAAAAATATTAACGACATATTTCGTACGAAAAAAAAGTATCAGAGTGGAGACCTTAGTTGGAATACCATGAATGAGAGTTGCAGAGTAGGAATTGGAGCCACTATAGCATACAGAGAGGAGGACTTTGGTAACGTGTGTGCGCGCACTCTAGCGTTGCCGATCTCGTAATCCTACAAACCGCATGATTCTGCCTCGTTACATAGTTCGGCAGTTCGAGACCACGCGGTCTACCGAACGAATCAACATGTCTATGTGTATGTAGAGACATGTTTATGGATATAGATATAGATAGCCAAAGTTTTGCCCACTTCTGTGCCATTTCCGAATCAATTATCTTGTTATGTGATCGAGCCTGTATATAAATTGTAACATGGCCTTTTTTTTTTAAACGTCACATCACGTGTACGTTCTGCTTCAATAAGAAGAATGATATAAATTTAGCTACTGGAAATTTAGCTGACTTTAATACGTTCGTGTATTTGAACCATAATCCCCACCGATATATCTATTAGAATTTACTTCACTCTTCCTCAGGAATTAACCTGTAGCATGATATTAGATGTACATCGAATAATAACGGAGATGATGCACATAGAAAAATAAAATAAATAAAATTTCTTCCAAAATAGAAGTATTTCGATTTTTTGCATATTTTTTTTGTTCTCGAGCACCCCTCGAATGTCAAGTTATCAAGTCTTGGCACAATTATTCTGCTTGGATCAAATTCACAAAATCCTGATGATTGAGAACAAAATTTGAAGAAAAAAACAATTCTTGATATTTGATGTGGAAACAAAACTTTTGGGCTTTTAAGCGACCTCTAAATATACGTATATATTTTTCAAATGAAAAATTCTGGATCTTTATTCTAGGCCTATATAAACTCAATTCCCAAGGAAAAGGGAAAAATAAAATCAGGGATTTATTTTGCGACATTTATATATATATATATATATAACTGTAATATATGAAAAGACTTTCACCTCGAACACTTCCAGTCAACGGGGAAGCGCATGAGAGCAGTTTGTTGAATGCCGCGCGTCTTTTTCGCAATTTCTTTTTCTCTGAGAAAGGAGTAAGGTGCATATATAGTGCGGAACGACGGGATCTGAGCACGCTACTTGTTACTATGGGATCCTCTGAAAAAGAATGAGAGGAAGAGAGAAATGGTACAAGCAGAAAAATGCTTTCTCCATTTTCCGGTGAGAGCTTTCAAGATTCACCGTTACACAAAAGCTAAATGACAACAAAGACATGCGATGGAAAATCAGGTACAAGGTTATATGAGAAAAAGAATATAGGTGATGATTAATACAAGCTGGATTATGAGAAATACAAAACTGAGCATTGTCTATTTTAAGATTAGCCGTCAACGAAATATTGCAATTAATTATATCATTCAAAAAATTAAATTAACGTTTAATGAATGTTTGATTAATTCTCAGATCCAGGTCAGCGCAATTTAAAAAAAAAAGTTCACAAGAGAGCGTGGCAACGTTCAGCCTCTCGAATATATTATAGGCTTATTCTATTTGCAAGAGACGGTAGGCATCAATCAATTTAATCAACATGCACCATAAAAAATGTCTAAAATATTTTACACACTTTATCCAGCAATATGTATGCCCAATTTTCTCTCTCTCTCCCTCTCAGCCTCTCTGTCGCGCCTCCGATGGAGATTTTCATTACAGGCAAAATAACACCAATTTGGGTTTCTTCCAAATCGATTGCCTAAAGTACGACATTGAAGGTATACGGATCGATATGCGATGAAAACTTACATATTTTTTATTATCTCGGGCTATAAATCTTATTATCACGGAATATTAAATCATGTCTTATGGTAATAATGCCTGGTATGTCATGGTCTGTCTTATTACGTGCGACATATCGACATCGAATTTTTCGATGTCGACCATACTTTTTTTTTTTTATCAGGGACTAGACTCACAGAGGACAAAATATTTCCTCGAATAAATCAATGTTCATTGACTATCTCGCAATTGTTAAAAGGGAAATAATTCGTGCGATCACTGAGATTTTGTACCATATCTATGTGTCAAGCTCAAGTACGGAGCTAACCGATACATTGAGGTCCTCTCGCAATATCTCTATTCGAGCTTTATCCATTGCAGAACTCCATTACCCAGCGCCATGTTCTCTTCGTCTTTTGACTGTACCTCAAGGCAGCAGCGAGCACTTCTAACTGTTAAATTACGCGTAACAATAATTGACTGGATTAAATTAAGCAACGTTCGCCGGAGAGCTTGTCGTTAAGCTTCTCTTATTCGTGGGGCAGCGTTGGATAGAATGATAAGAGATACGATAGTGGTTCAGAGAGTGAGAGGTAGAGGCAAAGAGAGAGAGAGAGAGAGAGAGAGTTGTGTGCAGATTGAAATGGGAGGACCCGTTCACCAACGGGTCGACGACGACAAGGACGACGACGAGATGGAGAGGACCTTCCAATGGCAATATGAACCTAGCATTTAGCTGGCTAGGGTTACAAGCCAATTTCCGTAGTGCTTCCAGTCGTAGGAGATTCAAACCGTGCCAGAATAGAGCACGATGGCCAAACCAGAGGCGCATATTCTATAGAATAGTTTACTACTGCACTAAACTCGCAGAAGGTATGTATATATATACGCATGAGTGCCTGAGGGTGTCAGGATGGCTGGCAAATACGGCACCTTCTTACTGTTTATTCATCTCTCTCTTTTTTTTTTTCAAGCTTTTGCAGCTCACAAGTTATATCTTAGGTTTCATCTTAAATTCGAACTTAAATCCTAACTTAGCTCCAAATTCAAACTAACTCATATTCAGATTCAAGTTCGAGCTTAAAATCAATCCTAGAGTCATGTAAAATTACCGTTGAAAAGTCGAATCTCATTTCGCAATTTGAGCCAAAGTGGCACCCTGTTGTATATCAGGATTATTTGTTTCAACTTAGAAGTAACGAGCCCTGTTTTGCTTCAACGTTCTCCGTTCAACTGATAATTTATAAATTTGAGCGATGAGCATTACCTTCTGGCTGCCTTCATACTTTTTGAGTGTCTCTATAGCGAGTTATGTTACTTGCACGAGATAATTGTCGAGGCGAGTAAACCCTCCCCCATTATCAAACCGGGGATTTGCCTTCGCATCTCAAATCCATCGACCCAATCACTCGGACTGAGTGCTACGGGAAATAATTTGTTATCACTGGGCGCATTTTATAGAATTTTATTCCAATGGCAATGAGGAAACTGTCGCCAGTGCGATCTCGTTTACGGCTGTTTCTCGTCGCGCAAATTGGAAAGATCCGTCGTGTTATTACTCGAGCGCGTTTATCGGATGTGCAAGAGCCAGTGCTAAATCGATTTGCATACCAAGAATTGTATTTTATTTTTCTTATTTAATTTCTTTTTATTTATTTTCTTATATATTTATTTTTTTTCATCTTCACCGTTTTTTAATTATTTACTCGCTTTTCTTGTATATTCCGATTTTCCTTCTACCGTGTCCTCATTTACGTTCCTCTATCCCCGTATAACGTGGATGTAGTCTTTAATTTTTGCTCATTCCTCTCGGTAGGGACAGTCTAAAAGCACGAAATATACACCCCTCTCTCTCTCTCTTGCTCTTTCTCTTTGAAATATACTTTGTGTAAGCCCTTTGGGAGCCATTAGTTACTAATTGCAAATGCGAGTGAAAATATCAATTCTGATACCCTGGGTTCTTTTCAACTTTATTGAATATTCTATTATTACACAAATGTTATTCGAATTTATCGTCATGAGTATTATAGATTGTTTTTTTTTGCATAAAAAAAAGTATCATCAATCAAAAGCCTCGCTAATTAGCAGTAATCGTTTTATTCCAAGGACTGATGTAGCTTTTGTTACACTTTTAATTATCCATCAATCCCGAAAATTAAATACTAAGAAATAATAAGCTATTTAAAAGTATTGGCTCTTTCATGTGCTTTTCGACAAATTTCCTCTGCTCCTGGAGATTGTTGCAATTCAAACGAAAAACATATTCAAAGTATAAGTCTCCAAAATAATAATTACGAATAAATTTTCCTCGTGTCTATATTCATTGTTAAATAGTGGAAAATATGAAAAAAATATAAAAATTCATTATCAATAAGTAATTGATCGAAAGGGATGTTAACTACTTTTTAAAATATTGTTCACATTTTAAAACTATAATTACTTCGGCAGATAGTATGAGAGATTAATTTTTTATTCCAATTGCGTTTGTCTAAAATCTTCACTAAAATGGCCGAATAAGGCCCAAAAGTAGACTGAATGATGTTGACTGCGGGCCTGGCTTATAGCAAAAGGAATGTTATACGAGATTCGCGAACAACATTATCAGCGTTTATATCGACGTTGTCGTAACCGTACTTTTCGTCGTCTTTCACTTACTCTATTCGCGTGTTCGACTCGGTTAGCCATGTCACGTTATAATATTACGGAACCTTTGGATATCTACACTTGTACAATGACGTCGACTATGCCGACAATATCAAGAGTATGTTTAACTTGCTCAGACTAAAGTTAGAACGGGTAGTATTTCTTTTGCGAGAATCGCGAGGCATTTATTTCGTAATTATATGCCCCTTTTTACATGGGTTTGGTATCGCGATAGATGTTCTTGGAACACGTCAAAAACCAACACAGCTCAACGCGTTGATGTATTTGGACCTCGAGCATTGCTCTCTGCTCGCTATATGCGCGCCTGATTTTCTCCTTTCCCTTTTTCATATTTTCTGTCTCGCCAGATGACTTGTTGCTGCAATGAACGTATATAATTTCAAATTACACAAATATCATATATACCCGAAAGAATCTTTTATCTGTATTATAGATCGAAGCGTCGAGTTGGTAAATGTCAAAAAAAAAATAGCACTGACTATATCATAATATTATATATATATAAAAAATTACACTAGAGTATGCTGGTACCAAGACTAGTTTACGTTGAAGAAAATCCAATTGTTGAAAGTGTTTTTGCATTGGGTTATGGTACAGTCGGAAAAATGAACGACGACGTCTTCTTTACATAGCTATGAACGACGACGTCTTCTTTCATGACTGCACATAAAAATAACAATAAGCTCTCCGTTTCGTCTCGTTCGGCAGTACTCATCCACTCTTGACTTGTTCGTATTTACTCTCTGAGGAAAGATACGAGTTTCAGTCTTAAGCCGAGGCAGATGTGCAAAAAGAGCGAGAGAGAGATAGAGATAGAGATAGAGAGAGAAAGAGAGAGAGAGAGAGTCGAGAAGAGATCTTTGCCATTGCAAATTTCTCTAGCCAGACGGTTATTCCGTTCGCTTCGTATGCTTATCCCGGTGACAGCGTTAGTCACTAAAGCATGCTTCTCCAACATTTTGCTTTCATCTCGTCAAGCTCCATGAAAGAAACTTGTTCGCGTGAAACAAGAATATGGCAGTAGATGATCTCGGTCACCCAGGCAACACAGCAGGGAGTATAAGGAGAGCCGGGAACGAGTAAGCGAAACAAGGTAGCTGCAGAGGCAAGAACATAGTAGGCAAACGTTGCAGGCAATGGCCAAGCCTTAAGGCGATACGTAACGACGAAACCATCAAGATGCTTCACCGAGCGCAAATATGAGCAGCAAAAAAATACGAATGAAAGTCATTGTTTGGCTCAACCAGTTAAAATATTTTCATGTGTTTTCTGAATGCAAAATGGCAGATGATAAATCATTATTGATGGGGCAACGCTGTGGCGATCTGGTACCCCTTTTTAATTTTCGCCATGTCCAACACATCGCTAATCTTTTATATTGGAAAATAAGGTGAGACTAGGAGAAGTCACATGACGTATAGGCACAGACTAACTTTCATTATAGCCATAATTTGTTATTTAGTTTCTTCACCCAACATTCTAAATAACAACTATGGAAGTTGTCACATAAAAGTTACCTTTAACTTCCAGTATCATGTCAATTTTCTCAACAGAATGTTTCATCTGAAAACGAATTGCGTCGTGAAATGGTGCGTCACATTCGCCTTGACAGATCGCAACAATATTCTACAATGGGGACTCGGCTGGGGCAAGACAAAGTATGTCATGGATCTCTTCGGATTGATGCGATAATTTTTGTCTGGGCTGTTTATCGAAACACAACAGCAATCCCATGAGAAAACGATCTGATCGGAAGAGTATACGAACCCTTCGAAGAGTAAAATCTTTGGAATCAGACGAGAAATTTTGTCTGCAACACTTTATCGAATCGCCCATATTTCACGCTTTCGGGGTATCCCAAGATAAGATTTGTAAGGAACTCTAACTCTCCTATTTCCCAGACTGTTTACCTTCTCTCATTTTTTTCTATGAAAATCTGTCACGAGCGGCAACCGGTACATGCCAATGCATCATGTACTTGCTTGGAGCTTGTGGGCGTTACATTTTTCCAAGATTGAAATGTGAATGGGAAAGTCCACGGTTTGTCAAGGGAATGCATGGGTTTGATGAGCAAAGCCCGATTCTTCGGCAGACAGAACGGGCTTTTACGTCCTTCACTGTTTGTGCATTGCACGTCGTGCTCATAGCCCGACGACTGACTAAGGTAACCACGAGTAAAGGAGTGAAGAACAATAATGGGATAGAGAGAGAGAGAGAGAGAGAGGGGGGACTGGACAATGTACCACGGCCAGCAGTAAAGCCAAGCGGACGTGTCGTCGTACCTTTCGAAAAGGGAGAAAAAGTCCACGTGAAAACGAACACTAACAAAACACACCAGGTCCAATTTTCTCGTATAAGCATACGCGTGTCTGTTCGCCTAGGGCCGCGTCAACTCTCTCATATATTGCTGGCAACTACTGCGTCCCTCTGTGACTCGAATAACGAACTCAATCCTGGTGGCACATATAGACATCCTACCGCCTACATCATTATAGTAAAACCGACACCATCTGTCCGTTACTCTGAGAATTTCTCCGCTGCCCAGGCTGGTAACATTGCTGTCCTTAAGAAAGATTTTGCCGAATGGCGAAATAACAAAACTCCACGCTACCTTTACGTATATGTAACGCCGTGTCTCATATTATTAGCTTCTAGACGGAAATATGATGAAGACTCTATTCTTGACAGGGTGTTTGTATAATGAGACTTCGTTATTGTCGCTTCATCAGACATCCCCTGAATTTCAGAGTCTATTCAATAATTTGGCATCCGGGATTGCGTCATTAGCGATTGAGGGCTTGACCCCGTTCCCAAAAAGGTCAACTAATGGCTTGGATTCGATTAAATCGTTCCGATTCTTTCTCTCCCTTTTCATTTCTACGTGCCCGAATATCGATGAAAGGAACGTCAATACGAATAAGGGCACGTTCACAAGTGAGAAATTTACGATAGCTTACCTATAAAGAAACCGCACAAGCTGCTCTCCAGGATCAATGATGTAATTCCATCATTCTTTACAGGTATGTATTATTAATTTTTCTCATCAAATTCTACCAAATGATCTACATCACAAGCAGTAACAGATTTGGCTAAATAGCGATGTTTTTATTCCACCCAACCAACGTGTGACTAAATTTGGGATATCCCAGCTTCATTAAAATAAACTTAAAATCACTCCGATTTTACGTGGGAAACTGACAATCCATTGACACCCAATTTCCATCCATTTCTCACCAAGAGACGTAAAAATGGAGAATACTGAAATTTGATAGGATTTTCTGGAACTTGCGTTAAAATTAGCTCAAGGACACTCGTTCCCTTCAAATATCCTTTGAAGGAAAAACGTGCCAATTCAGACGATACTTTGGACAACTTCTGAAAACGTCAATATCCTTGAGTCAACAAATCCTACTTGACAGTTTCCAAAGTTTCCAAACATGGCTAAAATCAGGATCCAAGATTAAAAATAGTCGTGGTGTTGATTAGCTCCTCATTCAATTCGACAACCGGTATTCGATAGTTCCTTGAGGGAGATAATCTTACTCAGATAACGAGAGTAATGCAATTACGACAGCTGATGTTCGATCGCTTCTCTCAGAATAAAAGTGTTTCTCAGACAACCAGAAAGCTTAATTCGATATTCTCCGAGAGTTTGTAGCGATTATAATGTCTCAAATGATGCATAATTTATGTTATGCCAAAATTCTGCATGTCATCTTTCCTCCAAGAGAAGTACTCTAATATTTATTGCTAGTTACTAAATTATTATTTCAAAATAAAAATCTTCGAGGATTCGGTGATGTAAATGATGATTTCGGTAGCTTCAGTTCACACTTGAGTAATTGCGAGAATTCTCTATACCTGTTCACAGTACTCGGTAGCTCGGTAGCTTCGAAAAAATAATTTTAGTTCTGTGCGAAAGATTGCTAGCAGCTTACGCTTTAAAACGATAGCTGCTGATAATAAATGAACGGGCTATAAATCCTCTCTTATCACTTATCCTATCCCTCGCATTTAAAATTACTTTTCTTGAATAATTCTTAGTCAAATGCTTCATGGTCGCTAGATTTTCAGCGATTTGTAATGGCAATGTGTCAGTTAGAGGTAACGCCATGTTACAATATATATCAACATAGGGAATGAGAGGTCGTGACCATCCGACCAAGGGGCGAATTGTCCCGTATCTTTGCACTTATATTGGACATTCCCTATATGGCTCTCTAGCTGACCTTTCTGGTACGGTTCGCCACTATAGTCGGGGATATGGCGTCCAAAATTAATCAGAGATGAAAGCCCGGAAGATCGGCAGAAAAAGGAAAGGAAGAAAGAGGTCCATGCAGAGCCTGAGGTGGCAACGTTGCTTTCGACACCAAACACAGTTTCGAGAGTCATGAACGGGCGCACCAAGAACTGCTTGGTTTGCTGCCCCGCGGGCAACCACCGACCCCTTATCCGAGAAAGAGAGTAAGCGAGAGAGAGAGAGAGAAAGAGAGAGAGAGAGAAAGAGTGCAAGAGAGAGGAAGGGAAAGAGCAAAGACGAATGGGATCGTAGAAAATGCGATACCTACTTGTGAGATGAGCTGAGATTCACTGTTCTCAGTGAAGAAATTACGAAAAGGAGAGTGAAAAAGCAGAGAAAAAGACAGAGAGAGAGAGAGAGAGAACGGTAGAGGATTTGTCGTCGTCCAGCCGGCTTATATCCAACTCGAAGATCACTGAGTCTTCGGTTGAAGGGATCAAGACATCTTGTGACGGTCTTTGGGAATTTTGTGATCAACAGCCAACATAGCCGAGCTCTAGTTTCTCTCTTGCTTCTTCAACGAGTGATTGGTAAACTTCCGGAGGACACATATTGTCATTCCCATGATTGAGATTGTGATAAATCTTTCCATCGACGATAATAATTCTGGACCATGTCAATGATGGTTATTGCAATCTCATTTCCAATAGTCTTTCAATGCCTCTAATTATCTAGAAGTGTTCACGTGCGTACCCGTATAAGTGTCATTATTAACTATGGCTGCGTGTATGAGCGCAAACGGCTGTGGTGGAATTTCGAGGATTTGGTCCATTCTGTTACAATGCAGACATGTGAACGTAACAACCAAATAAATGTCTAATTGTAGCAAAGAGAAGGGAGGAGGATACAAATGGCCGGAAATGTTGGTGCTGGTTTAAAATCTTTTCCCCATTCCATCCGTTGCAAGCTCTTGGAGGAAGAGAAGGCGATAGAGCGAGAAATTCACCGGCGAGTTTCATAAAAAATTAAAAGTAATGAGCTCTCCTCCTGGATTTTCAAGCGGAATGTTTTGAGCATTTAAAAAATATTCTCGGTGAGGCAAAACGTGCTCGCTGTGTCGGGACCTTTTTGCAGAGGAAACAACAAGAAAAAAGAATTTTCCGAGAGACATCGAATTAAACCTTCAAACGTTTTTGAAATCTCTGCAACTGCTCTTTCCACTGGTTCAACCCTTCCTCTCGTATTTTCCTCTCGATGAGCTTTACGACTATACCTATTTACTTAATTCTCTTCAAGTACCACTTGAAATGGGGCTTTGATTTTCAATGATTTTTTCGAACGTATTTTCCATCCATAATCTAAAGCGAAAAGATAATGAAGAAAAGAAAAAAAAATAGCAAAATATATGGCAAAATGTATATTGTGGAACATCAGGCTAGATTGGGTGTACGTATATCCAATGTGGCCATATATTTTTTGATTGCAAAGAAAAGTCGAAAGTCTCCACCTTTGATCACTTCGAATATTGTATCCATTCCCTGAGTCACTGTTCGAACAAATATTTGCTATGCTTTCCGATTCACCGCACAATGTGCACCACTCCTAGTATATGTGCAAAAGGTCATTTCACCCATATGAACTCAGTATTGTATATCCCTTTTGTGTACCTGGCTGTACAGCATACAGTGCAGGTAAAGGAAAGTTATAGACTCTTACCAAAATTGAGTTTTCGTATGAACCTTCTCCGACCTCGAGATTATACGGGGTATAGAGATAGCGTGTATACATTGATCGATTTTACTTGCTCATCGCGGAATTGCTCCACGGATAATATCATAAAATATCGTGGCAACGTAATGTACACATATATATATATATATATATATATATATATATTGGCTTTGGGGGCTGCTCCGCTATTATAATTAAATCTCATCTTCGTGATGCATATTAATCTTCATATTTACATGAACAATATGTCTAATAAACGTAGAAATAATGAGCATTATTTAGTCTAACACGTTCCACATTCTTGTTTCATTTAGATGGTGTTGCCAGGCAGCAGTTTGAATTTCGAACAATTTGGGAGAAACGAAAATTTGTTTAATTTATTAATTGTACAGAGATAATATTTCTGTCAAACCTATCTCAAGCGTATCAGGACATTCAATGTTGACTTTCCAGTATGGAAAAAAAATTCCTTGGCTCATCAATAAAAAAAAATCAACCCTTTGACATAATTGCATAAAAGATGCATGTTGAGTTAGATGCAGGCTGATATTTTAAAGAGAAAAAGATACCTGCCCTACAATTTCTCCATTAACTGATATCGAAGATAGTTTATAATGTTAGGCCTAAATGTTGCATTGCATATTTATTTTTCTCAGCCAACTGCAGTATAAAATTAGCTATCTCATCAGAATCATGAGAAAAACATTTTTCAATTCATCATTAGCATCCATTCATTGTTCATTTAATATTTGTTCTTGCCACCTCCATATCCACACCGTTTCATGTTTAATCTCTTCTTATTGTTCCCGTATCCTCGGCAATTCGTGTGAGCGGTACAAGAATGCAAGCGATAAGTGCCGTGATTAGAAAACTTGAAACGCCATTCCTGTTGTTACTGAATTGTTGATATCGGAGGGTGAGTAATCGATGCACACAATATGCGACGAGATGAAGCGACGTTTGTGATACCGCAAGCTGTGACCCAAATCCCACGTGATACCGAACTGTCTATATGTGTGATCTTTTGCATTACCTTTTACCCCCTGAATTTCCTATACAGACGCAAACACATGGATTTTCTCATGCACGTACACGCATACCAGCTCCCAAAAGTACGCATTTTGCCTCACAACAACCGTCTCACAGTTCGACGTGAGCCCCAAAATGTAACACATGGCTGATATTTTGGAACATTTTATATATTTTGGGGTAATGAGGGTCTGGGGATATACCTTATGATCCCTTACTAAAAGGGAGGAACGTTATACGTTTGGATGGCTGCCTGGAGTAGATATGAACTGTTATTTAGTACAAGTGACTGTCACGTTCGCGACCCTGTCAAGACAGAGTGCCAAATTTAATAACATAATTTCATAGATAAATTTAATAATATGTAAT
This sequence comes from Dyspetes luteomarginatus, assembly GCA_963669185.1. NCBI lineage: Eukaryota > Metazoa > Arthropoda > Insecta > Hymenoptera > Ichneumonidae > Dyspetes > Dyspetes luteomarginatus. Next base: position 19,038,528 of record OY769905.1, on the reverse strand, counting down.
GTATAAACAATTGTAATTTTTGTTGTTCGAAAGAACCCATCAATCATGTCAATAATGAGTTTGAAATTTATACGACACGAGATTTCGGTATACGTATGAAAGATCGGAGATAAAAAACTGTAGATGTGTGAATAGTTACAGAACACAGAGATAGGGTTGACTTAGCGAAAGAAATTTCGGAGTGAAAGTGCCCAGTCTCGAGAATCGGGAAGGAGAGGAGGGGGCAAATATGGTCTGCAGTTTGGTCTCTCTTGGGGCAAAAGAGAAGAGTTTTGAGGCTGTTAAACTTTTATACTGGATGCAACGCTGGCATAGTGTCTTATCGCCCGAGTGTTTGTACATACCGTGATCTATCCCACAGGAAGTTAGTACTCTTCTCTCTCTCTCTCTCTCTCTCTCTCTCTCTCTCGTCGTTTCACTTGGCTCCTTCTTGCGCCCTCTATATTTTCAAGTGGTGTACTACATCCACAACGTTCGGCGTAGCGTATATGCCGAGAGTTATGAGCATGGCAACTCCACGAAGTGTATCATACTGTCGCGCACAAACATTCCACTGTTTCCTATTTTGTGACACGAAGTGAAGTACAGAGAGCAAGTGAGGCACAAGTGACACAGCTAGAAAATAGGGCAGTGTCTCTGGAAGAGAGATGTGCACTTCGCTTACGTCTTTGACTCTAGCACCATCTCTATCACGTGAATTTTAGGTAAATACATACATACAGACACAGATAGGCCAGGATAGAGAGGGAGAGAGAGAGAGAGAGAGAGAGAATATGGTGTCATGAATATCCAGATATGACATATATAGATGCTCAACATACCATGACAACTGATAGAGCTTGAGAATGACAGTTGACCAACGGACTGACTTTCATGTTGACAAAGCAAGTAACAACCAACAATCTAGAATTTATAAATTTATATGTTATCTGCTCAAATACGCAACATACATGTCGTTCATTTCACTCGGACGTTACAACATAATAAAAAATAGGATTAGTATGATTATTATAAAAACAATTAGTGTGTAGTACTTAAAAGTCAAAATAAACTTGAGAAAATAGCGTGCTCAAGTCCCAGAGACTCTATTGTGACTGTTAAAGGATTAATATAAGTTAAATAAGCGTTATGCTCAATATAAAATTTATATGTTATCTGCTCAAATACATAACATACATGTCGTTCATTACGCTTGGACGTTACAATATAATAAAAAATAGGATTAGTATGATTATTATGAAAACAAAAAAAACAATTATTGTGTAGTACTTCAAAGTCAAAATAAACTTGAGAAAATAGGGTGCCCAGAGACTCTATTGTGACTGTTAAAGGATTAATACAAGTTAAATAAGCGTTACGCTGAATATAAGCCTACGAACACTTCAAAGCTTCCTTTTCAATTCCGTTCATTGATGAATTTAGCAATTTACAATTTTTCTTTTCAACGGAAAAACAACAAAGCCGAGCTATTTTTTTTTTAAATCGAATACGTGCTCCAAAGGTTTATGGTTTGTAATGCTTGATCTGTGTGGCAAAGAACTGACTACCCTTTTTGCGGTACCTTCCTTTTAGCACTCTAATATAGGAATTTATATACATGTATAGCGAACACGAAAGAGAAGAGCAGAGCTGTGCAACCGATATATCTTGTAATTTTGAGAAAACGCGAGAGAAGGAGAGAGAGAGAGAGAGAGAGAAAATAGAAGGAATGGGGAAGTTACAAAAGTTTCATGTATGTACCTTCGGATATAGAGTTTTTCTGCTTTTGCCGCTATAAGCCAAAAGTCGTGCTTCCTATGTTGCCATATTACTGTATATATACGATATAAAATACGCGAAGCCAGCTTCTGTCGTAATAAAAAGTATAGGAGCAAAGGAAGAGTATCCTCGGCGTCTTTGCTCGCTGCCTCCTCTTCTACGAGTTCGTTCCTTCCTTCTTACTCGTTCCCCGTTACGCGTGTTATTTGCGAGTATGCGCTACAATCGATAAATAAGAATATTAGCGATATTAACGTAAAACCAAGTTGGAGGAACGAGGTGGTGAGAATATTAATGGCAATTTACTTTGCAATTTTTTCACGCCCCCGCTTTGCACGAAACAGCGTTTACTCTCGTGGGCTTTTTGCTAATAACACGATCAATTTTATGATACATTTATCTGGGATAAATTTGATATCATAATTCTCCAGTTGCGCATTCAATCATCCTCTGTAATTGCATTGCATGTAACGAACTTCACGAGGCTGTAATGGATATCACGCAAAAATCGTCATTGATAAAAAAAAAAAAATACACATTTCACGTCGCTGCCATAGATAAACAAAAATAAACTTGATTATTTGTATTAGGTATTTTTTTTGTTTTCATAAATCAAATTACGATATCGAATCATATAACTTTTCTTCTAAATTTCTTTTACAGTTATCAAAACTGTATAATTTTAATGATAGACTTTGAAAATTATGTGAGTCACCTCTAGATCTAATAAAACAATAAAATAAAAAAGACATAAAAGAACTTGACGCTGATATTAAATGATGAACCTATTTTTCATTAAATTCGCTCGTGCAAATTACTTTTTCCGCATATGTACTTGTCCCGAGGCTCTTCCGAGTGTCTCTACATATATACCATTGTAACGATACGCCTGGGGTGAAATCCTGACCACAACAGAGGTACAGCGGCTCTGGTTTAACGACTTTCGATTGTTGGAACGGTGAGAAAGGGTGAAGTAAACCGTTAAATCGTATAACCTTATCGTCACGTCGGGATATTGTCTTTGGTACCAGCATGGAGCTCTGGGACAGAAAACTCTGACATGAAGCGATACACGGTATACCACCACGTTACAAGTTCATGATAGCAATTTCTGATTGTCGAAGCAATGAAAAACCGCATAAATGACATAAACCATTTGTCGTATAACAAATGCCATCGTGTCAGGATCCCGCACCTAAAATGGTCCATGAAAGTTACAAGTTAGGGTCTAAGGTCCAAGTCACCCGTAAAAGTTATCGTGGAGGGCTCCTTCGTTTTGCGATCGTTTTGCGATCCCAAATAATTTGAGAAAGAATCCGTCAACTTTGCAGCATGAATGTATCACATAGTTCGGTATTAAGGTATACAGCCTACCTTCCCCTACCACTCCTTAAGCTAGAACTCTCCATAAACACTCGCAAATGCATATTCATTGTACTACATACAAGATAAGATATGCTACACTCACGTCTCTGGTGAATTTATGTTATTACAAAACAGATCCAAGTACTGCACGAACAAAAAGACAAACCATTTCGATGGATCGTAGAGTATAGCCTACTGGTGCTCCTGTTGTGGATCAATCACTGGCAATATTTTACGGTATGTCGGGCAAGCTTAAAAAAAACAACAACAAAAACGAGAATAACTTAGTTTGTTGGCTGTGACACGTAGAGAGGGTGCGCGTATGATGCAAAATGGCTTCGGGCATAGAACAGAGGGAAAACAGTGTGGGATTGGAAGGCAACGGGGATGCCACTTTAGGGTGGCCGTTTTTTCCAGACTCGATAGTGCGAGGGGAATGTAGAGAGCTCTGAATTCCACCCACCTGACGCCTCCATCCGGATCAGAAGTCGCTCTCTCTGTCCGCCTCTCTCTCTCTCTCTCTCTCTCTCTCTCTCTCCCCCTCGCCCCTTCACCCGCCCTCTTGCTGATGGCAAAAAAAAACTTCAGCTACCTTTTTGCGATGGAGTCCCCATGGGGTGACGTTGTGCGCTGTTGCTATATCGTAGAGCCACAACTCTATTTTTTTATTTCTTTTTCATTAATTCATTTCTCTATCCATCCATTTTCCCATTCCAGCGACGCACCGACCCAGCGTCATCGTCATCATAATCATGAATTTTAGGCACATATGTTATGGGACCTCGAATTTCCAATTACTTTTCGAGTCCATGATGTTATTGTTGTATTAAATTATATATTTTTTCTCAGCACTGTTTATAGGGTGCATAATTATTTTAAATCATTGGTATGTTAATTAAACTCTTTATATTGAAATGCATAAATAGTTTATGCACATTTCTGCGACAAGATTTGTCAATAAAAATTAATGATGCGTTAATGGGGATACCCCGTATGATATTTCGAGGTAGAGGCTCGTCCTGAGTACCTATGAGATTTGTCGTATGTATTCGTGTGTGTGTGTGTGTGTGTGTGCCGATGTGGGAGCGGAGATATTTGATTGTAGCAGCTTCAGCTTATCTCGACGACTCGTCGCCAAAATTAAACCGGGAGAATAACTAGCAACGAGCTGGGAAGCATAGCTAGCAGTGGCAATAGGTAAATAACTGTACAGGTATAATGCAGAATCTCGTGCTCTACACACACACACACACACACACACACACACACACACACACTGCTCTCTGTTGAATCTCCAGAAGTATGCACATGTGAATCTAGTACGATCCTCGACTGTGGCTCTTCTCTCTGTTACTTCGCATACATACACACAGATGTACGAAACTCTCACACATGCCCATCCTCCTTCCGGCTTCCCTCCAGAGTTATGTATTTCAGTAGATGGAATATACCGCGTGCCAGGGTATAAAACTCGTGAGAGCAAGCGCGTTGCGGGTTCTCATTCCTGCTCCCTGGAGAGGATTGTCCAACGACGATATCTCTCCTCTCACGGTATCCAAAGTCAAGGGATATGAAGCCTATACCTCTCATAATCTGGCACAGAAAATGTTTATATGTAGATATATACGTGCACATGTCCTTTTATAGATGAAGCTCCTTCTGTATGTATGCCTGCCATTATTTATGTCAGCCATAGAGCGTTTCAGTTTCAACCCCAATAGTTTACGTACTACCTAGCTTATATGTACCAGTCAACATACATATATAGCAAAATGCTTCAGGATTTTACGTTTCCGTTTTCGTTAGCAACACTCGATGGAAGCTGTGCAGACTCGGGATTTAGCCTTGTGCTCAATTCAATCTCTCTCTCTCTCTCTCTCTCTCTCTCTCTCTCTCTCTCTCTCTTGCCCCCTCTACTTCTATTTAACTTTTTAACAAAACGATTACATCTTGCTTCGGCTTAACACGTGTATTTCCGATCCCTGTGGCTCACAAACTTCGCAACTGATCCCTCCATTTCGTTCGAGCTCTCGTGTTCTTCTATATGCAATGGATGACAGAAGCCGATTCACTCCTGAACACTCACATTCGTGGATTTCTCATTCTCTCGACCGAGAAATCGCAATTCCTGAACTATCTGACTTCGGATTATGGAAAATTATAGTCGATGTGAATTTTCCGTTGCAGTGTATGAGACATGGCAGTTGGATTTGTCTCGAGGAAAAGCTTTTAGCGTTGCAGCTCATATAGTTGGACAGGCTCAACGGTGGAAAAAACTTTTTTTTACATCTATATATAAATATAAATATGAATATGAATATGAATATGAATATAAAAATAAAAATAAATATAAATATGAATACTGTAGACACACACATACACGCAGTGACCGTGTTTTGTTCGCAAATCGTGGTCTCTCGTGCTCGCAGTTGGATATTGGAGAGAAATGCATTTGATAATGCATCCAGAAATGGGTTCACACACAATACTCCGGATAGAGTCTCTTATGATCACGTTTCGTCGTAGTAGATTACAATCACTTAAGGGCTTTCTTGTTAATTGGCTTACCAGAAGCATTAATATTAGTATTAGTTCTCGGGGTTCTCACAGTATTTCGTAACGTATTTGAATTGTATACTCGAGTAAAATCTGTTGAACTGTTTTAAAGAAAAGCTTCCAAATGATCTATTGAGAATTAACTGTATCGAGTCTTTCTATGAATAAAATTGTTGTATTGCCACTCGTATTTGTGTGTGCTGTCGCTATTTTTCCTATCATTAATTGTGTGCCTCACTCTGACGATTTACCGATCTCGAGGCTTCGGCAAAGCCACGATGAATTTCTTCGTTCGATTGGGAGAAAATATAAATACATCACGAGAGCCTGGGGTCCTCGTGAACGGTGGCCATTTCTCTAAACGGACGAGGATTTTGTGAGTGCTACGAGAGTCATTGGAAAATCCCATCACAGTTTATATATACATATATAACTACATCAAATCTGCTCTCTGTTGAATCTCCAGAAATGCGGTAGCTGAAAAGCATCAGTCTGGACCAGATTGGTTTGCATCGAACGTAACCGCCGCTTCTCGTGTGTTAACCCCCACGAACCCGTGAGCTCTCATATTCCCGGAGATTTGATACGAATTTACATTTTAATGCAATTCTGTGGATAAGTCGGCACTTTAATTTGCGTCAACGTCATAATCGATGCAAATCTCCAACGTTCTCTCTCCCCAGTCTCGCAGTTATTCTCGACTCTCGCTTGCACGAGTGGCTTGTCCACTTTTAATTAATAAACTGGCAGCTACCTCGCCAGTCACTGGTTGCGTTAAGCCTATTTTAATAAATTATGTGACCATACGTTTGTTAATACATTTCACGCAATTTCATTATGACGTATAGTTATGAAATTAAGCTGACATCTCGTGTGGTACATATATAGATTTTATAAATATGCTGCATATCCCGACAAATGCCGCTCAAGCGACAATAATAGTACGTACAATTAATGGTACTCCAGCTGAAAACAGCGGCGGAATCGGGGGGTGGGTTACTGAGTTGACGATTTGCTGTATATACACATGCATATATGCATTTTCCAACAATCGAAAATCGTTGAATCGGAGCCGTATTAGGAGGCTTTTATACCGTATACCGTGTGCCCACAACTCCACGGAGAGAAAGATTTTGCTAAAATAGTGACAGCTGATGAACCATTTGCTAGGCTAGCAAATTATATTTGTAAATTGATTTTGACATTGGTTTACTGTTCCAGCAAATTATTTTGCTATCGTAGCAAAACTCGTTTGCTATTCTAGCGAATGATTTTGCCATCCTAGCAAAACTCGTTTGCTGTTCTAGTGATTCATTTGCTGTGATGTCATTGGTTATTCTAAAATGGCAATTTACCAGCTAGTGACAAGTGCAACAAAAAAAAAGTTTTAGAAACAAAATAAAATATTTGTCAACGACTGAACTTCACATGAAACAGAAATTTGCAGTTATCTCAATAATAGTTATTTTAAGTGTCGTAATTTGAATGACAATTTGAATGTCGTGATTTGAATGTATCTATATACATTGAGCCAAAGTCCGGAACATCAGATTTTACCCATATGTTACCGTACACCAATTCTGTTGAGCTTTGGAGTAAAAAAAAAAAATCATAAATATTTACGTCAGTCATGACATGAGCCTGTTATAGCTGGCCAATTTAAATCTTGTCGCTGCCAAACGCTAAAACACATACCATTTGATCGCCCGTCATATCGTTGTCCGAGAGTTTCGAGACCGGGATTTTTTTTACGCCCGCTTCCCGACTCTTTGGCTATGCATCACCCACCCTATTTTCCTTTTTTTTTAGTACCTATTTCGGAAAACGTTATTCAAAAATGCTCGACCAATATCGTGACAGCACTCGGTCTATGAAACACATTTTTCGCAAAACTCTGGGAATACATACATGACGTAAAAACGAGTCTACTTTTGTATCGTGCAAAACAAAATGTGTACAACCCAGCAGCATAAACTTCTCGCCTACGGAAAATTTGATACTGCCGATCGATCAATTTTTAATATGAAAATAAAAGCGTCCAGACATTGATGTGACCATAACTACACACATATGTGGCTGTGTTCAGATTTATTTTATATATATATATATAAAGTATTTGGAATTGATTAATAAAGGAAGAAATAGATATATCATTGATGTGCAGCCTGACCCATTTTTTTTAACCTTATTGAACTTTTAATCGATAATAGATAATAGATCATATCCAACCCTGTTCTGGCACCTCCTCACCCATCGAATCATACTCGTATTAGTAAAATCTGATTATTTTACACTCCATCCATGCGAACTAATTCCGAATTCTCTTTGGTGACCAAAAGTATGACCAAGTTTAATAAAATACTTTCTCATGTATACGAGTACGCGGGGGGCATTACCGGGGAATCGGATTTAAAAAAATAATTGGAATAGTGAAGGGAGCAAAGAGCACATATTGCGAGAAAAAGAATTAATTTATCATGACTACGGGACCGCACATCGTCGTCGAAGAATATTCCGCGAGTCGGCAATAATTGTAAATTAAAGTCAATCACCTCGAGCGATCGAGAGAGACTGAGTCTTTCGCCCATCGCCGACAGGCAAAAAATAAATCCAGTTCTCACGATGTATTGATCCAACCAATTCCTCCGTTTCTCGGTCTCGAAAGAAATCCTCTGTGATGGAATTGATTGAGTGGGGCGGATTGATGTGAGAAGGGGATGAAATTTGCCCTATCGTGCTGAAAAGGGAGAGGGTTGAATAAAGTGAGCTTGAGGCGACGCGAGATAGGCACTTCCACGGCTCTCTCTCTCTCTCTCTCTCTCTCTCTATCTTTTAAATTTAATCGTGCCATGTCGTGCGCGAGAGATTCGAAAGGTAGGCCGCACGAGAGTAGAGACTTTGTGCTCTGTGTCGCCCATCCGCCTCTCTCGATCTCTCAAAATGACTGTGTAAATGTTTGTCAGGCATATTGCCTTTCGCCAGTAGCTCAGTATGTGTTCTTTGGTGGTTAGCCTGGGTTCAGGGGGGAGGGGCAGGGTGGAAAGGCTGGATGTGGTTTATGGGGAACATCGGAATCTCGGGAAACCGATGGCAAAAGGTCGACGACGAGATGGAAGCAGTAAGAGTAGAACTGAGTGATCTAATGAAAAGTCGATTGACTTATCATGGAACTGTGCAGCTCCGCACCCACTTTCGTGAAATCGGGGAATATACACAATTTTTACATCCTACTATAATCCTCTCAATCTACGTTAAACAATTACACATACGATCTCCACTGGTTGTTGATCCTCGAGAAAATTTAATTAATTGCTGAATATTTTTAGATCTCAAAGATTGGTGCATATGAATATTTATATGCATCAAGCGGCAGCGTCTCGACGCCAATTAATTTTTAAAAAAGTCGCATATTGAAATTTGCACATTGCTTGCCAAAGTTTTTGAGCATTTACTAATTTCCATCTTTTATATTGTGAGACAGAAGCGTTCTCAATTTCACCTTCCTCATAAAGCTTTTCAAACTCTCAAAAATTATAAGGAACCAATTTTTAAATTTCAATAAATACCTTTGTTCCCATTTTCAAATGGGTGATTTGTGGTTGACTTCAATTTGAATGTTGAAACAAATGTAACAGTTGAATGGAAAATTGAAAATTTCGAAATTTTATAAAATCTAAACCATTTCCTTGATTCTATACTCAAACTTAATACCAAACATGTGTAATTGTTCCACATTTCCACATTTGTGTAGGAATTTTCTAATCGATAGCTCAAACTTTAAGAATGCTAGAGCGATCATGTTATTTTTCCCAACAATTAAAAATCCCATAGGACGAGAAACCACTTAACTATTGGGAGAAAAATTGCAGAAAATCGAATTGATTTGCAGTCCTATTTAGGCGCGAATTTTTGGCCCGAACTTTCAAGCAGATCTCGAGATACAGAATTTTGAAACTTATTTTTTCAACTTTTTTGAAAAATTTTAAGAACTCTGTCATTATAATGTGGATTTTTTTTTTCACGAAAATAAAGCTTTCTCTACGAAGCTTCAAAATTTAAACACATACATGGGATATTGAAAATTAATTTACACGCTTGATAGAACGCCAGTATTATTAGCTCATCTAAGAATGGTATACAGAGGTTGTTTTCTTTCCTGATGAAAAGCCCATCGAACAAAGGAGGATATTCGTAAAACCTTCATGTAATTTCTGGGATGAAGGATCGAGCTACGTATAACCGATAATAATAAGTTGTACGTAACGGTAATTACCATTGCATAATAGTGAAATATTAATAATTCAACCCAACCAAAAGGTAAAAGCGCGAGTTTCGTATAACACGATTTTATGCCCATCGAGGTGAACGCCAGCAGAGAATGGAGAAGCAACGGAATGAAGAACGGAGTGAAACGAACAGCAGTAGGAACAACAGAGAATGTCTGACGAAGCTGTATGGAAGCTTAAGATACTTATATACCTATGTGTTGTAATGCTTACATCTCGCCTGCGAGTCTCTAGGGCTGGAAGCTCAAGGCAAAAGCACATCAGCGTTGGAAAATTATCCCGATGACGCCGCGTTATATTAAACCACCGAGACAACAAACGGTATAAGGATCGGTCGGGGGAAAAAGTTGCTCTCTCATACACACCCTGGCCCATATTCCATGTTCACCATTTTTTTTTGTCGACATCGTCTTTGTATCGAAATTAATTATAGTGAGATTCCCTGATTATAAATATATTGACGTGCCCTTTGCCGATAACAGACTCACCACAATCGCAATTCCTGAAATTAATCAGAAATAATTTGACACCGATAAGAATGGAATCGTGACCTACAGTGGATCCTCGGAAGGAGAAATTACGAGAGACCAGTCGTTCTTGAGATGTCAGCACTGATACATTTTCTTCTCAATAGGGATCAAGGACACGATGACGCACCTGACTTTTCTCACGAGACTTTTAATTTTTCTCACGAGAATTGGGACTTCCGGTGGTTTGCCTTTTTTTTATAGGCCTCAATCATTAAAATTGTTCTATAACGATTTTATGAAGTGCTCTTACTCCCTTCTGCTGGTGATGTAGAAGGTGTGGCAGATCCACATGAATATAGTTTTTTTTATCTAGATCGCCTTTTGTCCCTCAGTTTCACCACTTTCTCTTTTTTACTTCAGTCTCTCTCTATCACTTTTAGTTCTATCTCTCTCTCTCTTTATCTCTCTTAGTTCTCTCTCTTTCTTTTTTTCTCTCTCTGTCTCTCACCCAATATCACTCCAGTTCTTCCAGAAAACCGAGGGCCCCTTTTGTGTCAGGTATACATTGTCACTGAAGAGTTAAATGGACTCTGACACATCCGTTTACGCACGTTACATTTAACGTTGTTGAAATAATTTTTTTATGTCACATTAAACGCTGTTCTGTTTCAATTATGTCGATAATCAGGCTCTCTTTACATATCTGCATATTCGCAAACTCGTAATAGTAATATCAGGATTTTCCCTTATTAACCGGAATATTTATATTTCAAATTTGTGAATTCGAAATGATATTTGCATGAACGTCAAACATTTAATATACTCGGGTCTATTCAATCGATCAATTATAAATTGGTATAAATGCATGTACCTGCATCTTTTCACATGAAAATTATTCACACACAATCATCGACGCACGTGAGCACAATATTCTTTTAATTAAATTTATGATTTTGTATATTAATTATATACTTGATCAATCATTTTATAATTATGAATTGATCGTTTATTCGCTACTGTCATTTGTCCTGGTAAATTTATTCTTACTGACTTATTCACACAATTGTTGACTTCTTTAAATCTGTTACATTTTTCCTTCCCCGGGACCTCCCTTCAAGCAAATATCCCAGGACGTGTGGAATTTTTATTTTTTCCGACTTTTTTTTGCCTAGTTTTATTTTCTGACATTCGTGAAGTGCGCTCGGAGGTAAATCTTCGTAAAATCCGTTGCTCGAAGAAGGGAGCGTGAGTGAAAATATGCGGATGTAGAGTGATCGAGGAAAATGGACGGAAAAAGTGCGTATGTGGTAGATGGACTTACCCACGTGTTTGTGGAACGTTTACTTGCATGTGTCGATCAGTGAAATTTGCAATGCAGCGCGACATCGCTGTATTAACCGGCGGGGAAAGCGCATCTGCGCCCATAAATGTATATCTCTTTTCATATTATAAAAATCTCTCGCTGCCACCATCGTCGTATAAATGAATCGGTGGTTGATACACGTGGTGTCCCATTTTTCCTACCACTGCTGACAATAGAAGAAAAAACTTCATGTATACTAGGTGACATATTTCAAACGTTATAGCTGGAAATCATCGGCAACAAGGATGCGTCAGCAGTGCCTTGGGTGTGTGCAAAATATCACCAAAATGTAGATCGTTTTTTCAACGACGAACGTATCAAGTATTTTTCATTCGCATCACTTTATTTTTAAATCTCATCAAGTCCCTTTTGCAATATGCCTCATCGTCAGCTTTGAAATTATAATTGATAGCAAAGCTGATACAGTTTATTGTCAATTAACTGGTCCCAACTTTTTATAATATGGAACGTATCTTCGTGAAGAGAAGAATGCATTATGAGGCGAGGAGAAGGGTGAATATGGAACACTCGGAAGAGAAATGTAGGTTCGGCTGGACGAGGAATCAAATCGAAGAATCTCGTCTGTCATAATTATCTGTTCTACCAACTGAGCTGTCCAGTCTGCTATCGCACTTAATTTCGACCGTTAGGATGGACTGCTATTGTGTTACATTAAAAATAGTTTTAAACTGCCATCCGTGTATTTCTACAAAGGACACGGATATATACGATCTGAGGGCGACTTATTGCAAACGTTACATTTTCCAGGGATACACATACAAATGGTCTTTGGATGAATTTTATCGAGTGTAAATTCGTATGTCCCATATTTCTCGGTACCATTAATCTTGTCGAGAGCTCTTCTATCGGTACGCGAGTTTCGTTCTTCGAACGTGAGTTCCAAGTGGAAAAGCAATGGCGAGGAGCGGAGAGTCTGGAAAATAGCGCGCGGAACTAGAGAGGAGATAGAATACGATCGAAATCTCGTTGCGAAAGCTCGCATAGCACGAATAATTTTAACGTGAAAAAAAAAACATATATATTGTATATATCGGACATCGGTGTTACATCATCGGGGGTGTAAGTAAAATACAATGAAGGGAGAGAAAGAGAGAGAGAAAGAGAGAGAGAGAGAGAGAGAGAATCATTATAAATTTGTCAGGAGTGGCTTTGCAATTTGTGAGATTTGTATGAGTCAAAATGGAAAATAAAATCAACAAATGGTGCAAAAATGAGACGAATTTCTGGAAATATTGTAAGATCGTTTGTGCATGGATGAGCGTGCCGTTATTAATTATACACTTTAGTGATCGTATTGCGTGAGTCATTAACGATTAAAAAGTCGTAATCACCATGGGAATGTTTCCGTGATAATCCACGCAATTGGACGGGTACAGTTTCCTCAATCATGTAATCCGTCCGACTAACGAATGCGGATATAATGACCTTTTCAGCATATATATATAGGTACACAGATATTCATAATATTAATGGTACACATGTGCACATACATCAAACGTGCATTTTTTTAATTCGCTCTGCCCATTAACCTTCCATTTTATGGCAATATCGTCGCTGCATTCTCATGCTAAATTTTTTTATTATTTTTATTCGAAACAGAAAGTAAATCTAAAAAAAAACCTAACTGCATATATCTGTTATTCTGTATGTGGGTGTGTCACATTGATCGTGAGTCGTGAAAAAAAAGTTGCACACCTACACATTGAGCGAAAGATGTGAGTTACGCGTTGAGAGGAAAGAGCAGCCACCTACGTTCTCTCTCTCTCTCTCTCTCTTGCTCTCTGCGGTCTTCATCGACTACTGACTCGATGGATTTTTGCGGTGCGCAGATATATTTGCCCCTGCACACACGGGGGTTGAGAGAAAGCACGATTTGAGAGAAATCTCAAACAGAAGGAAGGGGATTTGAGGGAAAAAAAAAATTGGGTTAAAATGTTAGGAAATGGTTCAGTTTGCTTTTGGCAGCGGGAAATAACGGAAATGAAATGAAAATCATTCGTAAGGTACGTGAACGGCGTTGATCCGTTGCAAGAATAACCGATTTGTGGACAAAAATACATTATGCATTAGCACGTACGTAAAACTGTGTATATTTTTTCGAGTTGCATGTAAACGCATACGATAAGTAGAAACGGATCAACGGATGGCGTATGTACTTTTGGAACAGCTCCATGATCTCTTTTCGCGGTGCGCTGCGAGCCTTCTATATGCTAGAATACCCATTTTATCTCTCTCTGCCTATGCCTCTTATGGTCTTTTTCCTGTTACCACTGACCGAAGCATTATTTTGTAATCTGGCAAAACATTTTTCCGCTCTTGGGATTTTCTCCCTTTGACTGACGCTTCATTCATATATGTAGAAATATGAGACGGAGAGAGAAAGAGCGAGAGAGAGAGGGAGAGAGAGAGAGACAGAGAGAGAGAGAGAGAGAGAGAGAGAGAGAGAGGGAGAGAGAGAGAGAGAGAGAGAGAGAGAGTACGTAGCATATAGTTTGGTCATAGCGTGCAACAAGAGGAACCATTGCTATTCGCTGTGGAGCATTCCCTTGGCAAACAGGGTTGCTGGTAGCTCTCCCGTGTGTTATATAGAGCAAAACTAGCGCTGCTCGACGTAAGCCTTCATAAGCCTACTATGACTGTGCGCGCTCACCGAGTATTCTCTCTTCCATGCTGTGCCCCATCTCTGAACGTGTATGAGAGAATGAGATAGAGTACACCAATCTCTCTCTCTCTCCCTCTCTCTCTATTACCTTTCTCTACGGCTTTACCTTGCTCTCGCTTTAGCTCTATCAGGATTTGGATAAGCCCCATCCGGTATTATGCTCTTCCTGCATTGCCAACATTGTGGTTTTCAGTGGTTGAAAAAAAAAAACTACAATTGTCGTGGAGCGATAGAAAGTGGAACTCGGTTGTCGAGTGAGAGCAAGAGGGAGGGGTTATATGTATATGGATATATATATATGGTAGTGAGACAAAACCCAACCCCAGACATTCATGTTTCACGTCATAAACAAAAGACTAGATTTCATGCACCAATGAATGACTAATCAGCAGTGAATGATCATTTCGATAAAAAATTTAAATTATTAATAGGATCTGTATTTATTGTCATAAGATATATATATAGCTTCTCTTAGGGTTCATCAGACATTCTATGACTTTGTTAGTAAAATTGATTATTTCGTTGATTTTGCTTTTCAACATTTCGGAATATCATAGGTCAGAGTATTAGAGTATTAGAGGTTATGACGTGTGAAGTTAATTTGAGTCACTCGCAATGAAGGGTTGAAGAAGTATAGTGTACTCGGTCTACTCTGCGGCTATATGAATCGCGGACAAGGGGTAACAGAAAATTGGAAGTGAGCGCGAGGGATAGAGAAGCTAGTCTGACCCGATACGGACTCATTCCACTAGTTTCGCAAACTTTTCCACTTCCCCCTCGGTTTTATTTTCGTCTCTTGTTCCATCAGCGCATCGAAAAAATTCTTTAGCAGCTAAAGCAGAGGATTTCGGCGAGTTCAACATCGAACTAATTGTTTGGAGAACGGCAGAGAGAGAGAGAGAGAGAAAGGGAGAGGGAGAGACAGTGAGCAATAAAGATGTGAGTGGGCGGCTATTTAACAAGAAAAAGAACTACTGAAATAGATCAGCTGGAAAATTCCAGTTTATTACGGATCATTAAATTAACGAGGGATTTCAATGGGGCAATTGAAATCGGGCTACGAAATACGAACAAAGTAGACTGTATGAACAGAAATGGGCATCATTAAAATATTAAACCATTCGAAATAATAACAAAGTAATTATAAATTATTCGTTGTCTATGTCTCTGAATAGATCCGCAAGTGACCTACCTATTTCACTTCAACTTCCTATTTCACTCAGCCCTCGGCAGGTCGTATAACAATTTCACTAAGATCTTGAACACTTGTTTACGCAATCGCATTACGTTACGTGCTGTTTTGGTAATGACAAGTTGATTGCTTATGAAGACGTCATATCGCCATTTTCTATGTGAAAAAGTGGTATGTTACGCATTACCCGTTTAGGGGTGCTGAAGGTCGCAGGTTACGCAAATTCGTGGAATCACCCGAACTTTTACTCAAGGGTGCGCTAAGAAGGTAAGCGTGTTAGCGCACCCTTGAGTAAAAGTTCGGGTGATTCCACGAATTCCACGAATCTCGTTGACGTTTTATCACATTGATTAGGATTTGTTTACATTCGAATACTGGACAAATGTTGGTCCTGAAGTCTGCCTTACGTAAGAAGGTAAGCGTGTTACGTAAGGCAGACTTCAGGACCAACATTTGTCCAGTATTCGAATGTAAACAAATCCTAATCAATGTGATAAAACGTCAACGAGAAAAATACCCTTCAATAGTTGCCTCCAGGAATTAAACTTCTCGTAAATACCAGATTCATCGAGATAACGTCTTCCATCGTAAAACAGTTTAATAAATATTTGCTTTTTCATTATCTATCGTCTGATTTTAAGTTCTTTACCCAGATCACTTGGCTTCATTCCCCCAACTTTACATCCATTTATCGTTTTCGCTCTTAGCCTCTCTCTCTCTCTCCCTCTCTCTCTCGTTTTCTCTCTTATGGTACATTGAAGATTCTTGGCATGATGTCGTTTCAATACTATACTCTTTGGCACTGGAGACGTAAGAAAACGTATCGGCATGACCCCATTCTGTCGGGGTGCGGATGGTGATGTTACCGCTTTTGCTGCTCTTGCTTCTTGCGTACATATACTTGGGCCTGGTTTGGGCCTGTGCTGGTACTTCTCACCCATCCAATGCCATATAACTGCTCACTGGTGGAGGCAATTCGTTGAGAGAATGCTATGTCTATATATATACTGGAGAGAGCATTACTTAAAAGACGAATTTCTATCGTATCTCTTCCTCTCTCGACGAACGTCACCATATCTTTCACTCTATTTTTCCCAGCGGGGAAATGAAATGGTCCTTGCGTGAAAATGTGTATATATACGTATATAAACATATATTATACAGAGAAGCGAAAAGTGTGTTGGGTAAAAAGGGAAGGCTCAGCGAGTGTGATCATATACCAAGATGACAGCAGGTGGTGGTTGCCTCGACTGCACCAACTGAACTTTATGGAAATGAGATGATCGAAACAGATACAGGATGACATTCAGCATCTCGGCCTCGAGTTGATCTGCGAGTTCACCAGAAGCAGGTCCGATGGGAAGGATATATATATATATATATATATATATTATGTGAGTGCCATTGAAAAAACTAATAACAAAAAACTGAAAAAAATGCAAGAAACCATCAAATGCTTAGACCGTGATAGTATGAAAGAAGTATCAAATTTTTAAAAAATAAGAAACAAACATGAATACATGAATACAAACGTGACATTAGTTTATGCCGAATTTACATAAATATACTTATGGGCACGTTTAAAATCGGTCATTACCAGTGAATTTGGTATTTTTGGACGTTATCCAATTTTTATTATAGCTTCATATTGAAATAAAGGAGAGATCTCAATGTAAAGGAGACTCATATACCAATATCGCTTTGTTTATTAAACAGTCCCATATCTCATTGGTGATAATTTTTTTCCATATTAGCCCGATAATTGTTGTATCATCTTTGAGATGACATTCGCCAACGAAATATAAAATTTCGTTTCATATTGTTACAAAAAGAGGCTAATATGGAACAACAATTTAGAACACACCGTCACTCTATGGTGGAAGGACATCAGTTCAGAATGGAGCGAGATTGTTTTGGAAGTGGGATTTACACAAACGGGAAATGGAATGTTTGGGGGTCGGGAAAGAGGCCACCTAGAAACTAGCTTGTGTGCTCTCGAGCCAATACGAATGTGCCCAGAGAACTGTGCGCAATTCATGGAATTCCTTCCTCTCGTAGAGACGTGCCGTTCTCTCTCGTGCCGTTACGTGTACAAGTCGATAGTGGACCACGAAGCCAATGCAGCTTGTCCTCCTATATAAATTTGCCATGCTCTCATCGTTGTTTTTCGAGCTCTCTTTCTCTCTTCCAGTTTGCAAATATGCAAACAATTCTAGACCAGATTGGCCACCCTAAAAATTACTTGTGTAAATTTTTTTTTTAAATTTCAGTGACTTGATTACAATGTTTTCTCATAGTTTTCAATTCATTCTCCCCTAATATCTGTATTTTTTAATTACGTATACGAAGCATCCTATTTTAATTTATCAAAACAGTATATTTTCAGTTTTTATGCGCTCCAAGAAAAAATATTTCTCAAAAGTTTCAAGAAAAAAAGCTATTTTTTTTAATTAAAATTTTTTTTTTTATTAAAAATAATTGCAATCACTATAATTTGAAAAATATATTTTTTTAGTCTCGTGACATATTTACTTATTCTTTCAATTCAGGGCCAATCAGTATGAATGATGGTTTATTTTGCTTCATATTTAGGAAGTGAAAAAACAAATTTCCCGCCATGTTACACAATGGCATTTCCGGCACTTTGAAAGTTACAGTGATTGTGATGTTTCTTAAGATGAAAAATTGCAGCAGCTTTTAAAATGACGGGTTCCATTCTGTAATGTTGCAAAAAGTTCGCAGATTGAATTGCCGAATTAAAAAAAAAAAAACAAAATATTGCTCACAGAGATGGGGCTTTTCAAAATCAATTTTTTCATTCTTCTTTCTTGGAACGTATTTAAATATTTTGATAAATATTATTATTATAACTTTTCAGAGGAAACACAAAAAAAAAATACGATTATTTTTATAATTTACCGAGGGTAGGAATTTAAAAGAGTCCAGCAAAACTGTTTTGAACATGCCACTAGATTTTCCGAAATATTTTTTTAAAAAACGTCATTTTTTGCGTGGCTGATCTTGCGTCGAATCGGTCATATGAATATTTGACCACCATAATATATAATGATTAATCGCACAAATGTACTGGTCACTCTCGGCCATTACCAGTGCTAGAGGGACATTTCAATTTTGGAATCTGTAGTTGTATTTCGTCTGAAAGCCTGCTCTCTCCGCTTCGATTCGCGGACGCAGAGCAAGCTCACGAGTGCAGCTTCACAACCAGACCGGATGTGGTCAAAGCAGATTAAAGCTCGTCGTTAGTGCACTGCGAGCTGCGGTGTTGCTAGCACATGGTCAGGCTCCAGGACTGGTACACGCCGTTCATATATACATATATACAGCGAGTATATACCAAAAGACAATATAGTTTCTGTCGATGTTGGAAATGGTGCAGGGAGTAGGAATGGCGCAGTGGATTGGAGGGGGCGGGGGTAAAAGCGGAAGCTGAGCTGTGGCTCCGAGAGAGGATGAATCTCGGGGAAGCCACACGTAGCAGAGGGAGAGAGCGCGCTCGGTGGAGATTCTCGGAACTGAAACTCTGCAATGATCACCTAAAAAACTAGGTCATTTGTGTATGTGACCAGAGTTTTTTTGCTTTTAGTCTCTATGTGTATATACATTAATTTAATGGTATCTTGTAACCCCTGACTATAAAAAACGAGTGTTACGTATTTCTTAATGTGACGTTACCATTTTTCAATTTCTACCCTCCTAATTCGCGTAATCACTGCTCAAATCTTCATGTCAATCGTACTAAAGTTGTTGAGTGTGAACAGAAAAATTGTAATTATTTATTTTCATTCGCTCGAAAGCTTGCATAATAAATTATGGAATGAAACATTTATATATGACCGAATCAATCTTTCGCCCTCTCTGTTTATAAATGCAGTAACTTTTGAGAGTGTCAAATCCATCGGTATAAGAGTCGAAGGGTCGAGAGTATCAATTGAATATAGCCTGAGTTCGTTTTTATTTCATAATTCTTCTTCAATAACGCAAATATCGAACAACAAAATGTATAAAAAACATGGATTGTACATACGAAATAAATGTTATTTACTAATGTTATTTGGGGTAGATTGTGTGAATGAGGATCGAGTGCTATAAACAAATAAATATGGACTTATAACTCGTGAACTACCAAGCAGCGAGACTCCATGAGCCAGCCAATGTTTTTCACCCTTTAAAATACATTCCATTGGATTAATCGTATATTTCATATATTCAGCGTTGCTGCAGAGAACGGATGGTGGCACAAATTATCCGTTATTGTAACGCACGACGTGCCACCCTGACCATAGGGGTTGGGGACGTGTGGGTACCGAATCGGGTGTGGAATAAGAGCTATAGGAGGTCTCGCCTGCATCATATACAGCACACAGACAGGAAATATGGACCACTGAAGCATTTTTCTAGATGGGCATGGTCCATAAATTGCTGGAATTCAAATGTTTAACAAATTTTTCGTAAATATTTACTTTGTCATGGATCAGTGTATTATGGGCCACTCAAAATGAATAATATTCGACCCCTTTGCATAGCTCGAAAGGATTCCGGAACCGTCTGCACCAGTCAAGTCTATCGAGATAAAAAAAAATCACGTCGTTTTGCAATTGTTACGTTCGATAATATACGATGAAATTACGAAAACTGAGGAAAATTTTTAACTTGCCTTCTTTTTTTCGTACCGAAATAAAAAAATACTAGTGTTTTTTAGCAGCCTAGGCCATATTGCGCTACTTTATTCTATACATATAGTGCAGGAGTAACCTCGCCCACAGGCCGCCAAGGAGATAAATTGTACCTCCGCAATATTGAAATATTGGAAAAGCATATGTCATTACTGCTTCTGCTGCTGAGACTATGCAGATATATATATATATATATATATATATATATATATATATATATGTACATGTATATATATATGTATATATATGCATATATAAGGCTTCGTATATGTAACTAATGTACGTTTTGTGTCCGTGTAAACGGGCAAGCACACATAAACGCACGCTGTGCTTCTATATATGACCGTTTCCTCGTTTCCTTCAAACTCGTAATAGCTTCGCATGAAAACACACTGTCGTTAGTTACAGGATCGTTACCCTCCGGTGTGACCGATATCATTTTACATTTTTCTTTTTATCCCCTGATATATCTATATATATTTATTTCTCATCATCGACCTGGTATAGATCCTCACTTGTTCCAGCGTTAACAACATCAGACTATCAAATTCATCAGATTCATCAAATCCATTAGTCGGCTGGCAAAAAATGCTCGCATGTACTTCGAGCTCCTGGTATTTCCTCGCAGTCTGCGATCGCAATCAGTGATTCCATTCTTTCCCTTAGTCTAAAGCTTCGTCGAATTAAAACAATAAAATCCTCAAATAGAGAACGAATCATTAGTTCTATTCTCTGAGTCATTATAAACAGAATTGAATCATCATTATCATCCTGATCAATTCACCAATAATCATTATCTTACTTCGTGTAAATAAAAGATTGTGATCGTGCATTTGTTTTTTGTCTTTTCTCTCTCATGCGATCATTTTTTTTTAATGACTCTCTGACTATAGATACGGGAAAGCTTTGCTTATCCTCTCAACGATGGTGGATCATGGGAGCTGGGAACTCCCACAGGGCCAAGTCAGCGGAAATGCAGCCAGAAAAGCTGACCATGTTAAAATACGTGCATGTATTATGTGTGAATATAAGTTCATAAGTTCTACACGTTCGGTTAAATGCAAATCCACCAAAGACCAGTGACGCGAATGTGCCAGATATTGCACACATGAGCGCAGAGTGTACATAACGAAATATGTAACCCAAACATGACGGTGTTAATAACACAATAGAGTTTACAGTATACCCTGGCCAGAGTCCGCCATCACTTAGTATGCAGTAAATACATATATTAAATGGAGACTCTACTACATTAGATCTTCCCACTTTAATTTTTATTTGTAAGATTGCAGACTAGGTCAGCGCGAATGATTCGAGAAATATACATACATGCATTGAACTTGGCAAATGCAATGTTAACATCATTTTGTCATTTGGAAAATCCATGTCGTGGTAGTTCTGAGTCAAATATTTGCTTCATCATGAAACTTTGTAGTACCATGCCTCTTAAATCTTTAACCTTCTTGTCAATACCCGGGTGCCTAACTGAGCACGTGGTAGTCATTTCGGGGCATTTCGGGTATTGAAAAGAGAATTAAAGCAACATGCCTGATTTTGTTTTGGTTGAATTCGTCTTGAGACTCGGTATAATTATGTGTGATGTACCTGCGTTCTAGTTTTTACTTTAAATAATTTCTGAGATCTCCATGCTCCCGTAACCCTCGTCTCTTATATAGCACAGTCTCCCCCCCCCCCCCCCCCGCCTCATATATAACTCTCTCGGTACCATATCTTATCTGAAACATTTTATCGGAAAAAAAATCACTTCAGCAATATATCATCGTTTTCCTGACGAGGCACCTTCAATAACTAAACACGATATATTCATTGAAAACTCAAAATGGCGACTGCTAACACCAGAAACATCTCAGCTTTTACCGAGAATGCAGGAGCCCCATTTCCTCCATGATTTTCATTGTCTCGCTTATAATTATAATCTCGAGGAATAATAATTCCTCGAGAACTAT
This sequence comes from Dyspetes luteomarginatus, assembly GCA_963669185.1. NCBI lineage: Eukaryota > Metazoa > Arthropoda > Insecta > Hymenoptera > Ichneumonidae > Dyspetes > Dyspetes luteomarginatus. The sequence continues at coordinate 19,016,194 of OY769905.1, read as the reverse complement.
AAGTGGTGGTGATAAAATCGATGGTGCTAAACATGAAACGATAGTTTTTTCGCGCACATGCGCGAAGAATCGTCCACGTGCTCTTACCGACTGTACCAAATAGACTGACAAAAACACAGCCTGACCATAGTCAAGAAACAGTCCGGAAATAGTTAGTTGAAACTTGCCTTCGTATAAAGTGGAAGCTCGAGAGAGGAAAGGAGAGTAGGATAAATTCATGTAAATTTTGCTCTCCTATCCAGTCTGCTGTACATTCTGACATTGCATTCACAATGGGGTCATGTATGGCAGTGGTATATTTCATCTCGCATTATACACATGGGAGACACGAAAGAGAATGCCACTGCCGTCTTATTCTTGACCATTTCTATAAAATATTCGCGGATATGGGAAGACGATATTTTTCCTATATACGGACTTCAAAGTAGCATAAATCGAACGTAAAAGATGTGCGATATTGTAGAAGTACCGTGAGAAATGTTATTATGGTAATATCAAAGGAAAGATATTACTTCCGGAGGGGGCGGAGGGGGGGGGGGTTTATTGTTATGAATATTGGGTGTACAGAGCGCCATATGACCGCAATTTCAACTTCATGAATCAGCAATCGTACATTTGGTTAGCGGGAGAAATCGATAGCAATGTCAGCAGGAGGACTACCGCGAGACGTCGATGAATCCTTATGAGTGATCAGTGAATCTCAAATATTCTTTACGATCTACTTAATGTTATGACGTAACATAGTTAAATGACAGGGGAAAGGCTACTTTTTTGAAAAAGTTCCTCAACGTTTCTTATGGGGTTATGTGCCACCCAGGATCTTACGTACCAAAGGCATGACCTGGTCCCTGGTAAATTGTAGTTTTACATGTGCAAAAATCCTTTATGCCATCGATGAAGATAAATCTTGCGTGAATTTGGGATTAGATTTTGTCATTTTGCTCATGTTTAGGCCTCGTTTTTATAAGATGAGGAAGAACATGAATATTAGCCGATATCGACCAATGTTAGCATTTGTCCAAATCTCATTGTTTTTTGAGCTCTTAGGCACCGATCAGCTTTCACACCAACATTTCCTCCATTAGGAATGGTCGTGCTCGCATAAACGACTGACTAACCTCTTTGATAACGGAAGTGATGCATGCAAGCATGAGATCGGAGTGTGACGAGCTAATTGCTTGAACAAATTTACGTGTAGCCAATAATATAGATTGTGTGTGTGTGGCCATTTATTAATAATCCAAGGCTCCTGTAAGGCCGGCCATTTGTTCATGCTCTCTTTATTGCAACGCATAAATTTGGCAAAATTCAAGTATTCTTCACGATCTACTTAATGTTATGACGTAACATAGTTAAATGACAGGGGAAAGGCTACTTTTTTGAAAAAGTTCCTCAACGTTTCTTATGGGGTTATGTGCCACCCAGGATCTTACGTACCGAAGGCATGACCTGGTCCCTGGTAAATTGTAGTTTTACATGTGCAAAAATCCTTTATGCCATCGATGAAGATAAATCTTGCGTGAATTTGGGATTAGATTTTGTCATTTTGCTCATGTTTAGGCCTCGTTTTTATAAGATGAGGAAGAACATGAATATTAGCCGATATCGACCAATGTTAGCATTTGTCTAAATCTCATTGTTTTTTGAGCTCTTAGGCACCGATCAGCTTTCACACCAACATTTCCTCCATTAGGAATGGTTGTGCTCGCATAAACGACTGACTAACCTCTTTGATAACGGAAGTGATGCATGCAAGCATGAGATCGGAGTGTGACGAGCTAATTGCTTGAACAAATTTACGTGTAGCCAATAATATAGATTGTGTGTGTGTGGGTGTGTGGCCATTTATTAATAATCCAAGGCTCCGGTTAAGCCGGCCATTTGTTCATGCTCTCTTTATTGCAACGCATAAATTTGGCAAAATTCAAATATTCTTCACGATCTACTTAATGTTATGACGTAACATAGTTAAATGATAGGCGAAAGGCTACTTTTTTGAAAAAGTTCCTCAACGTTTCTTATGGGGTTATGTGCCACCCAGGATCTTACGCACCGAAGGCATGACCTAGTCCCTGGTAAATTGTAGTTTTACATGTGCAAAAATCCTTTATGCCATCGATTAAGATAAATCTTGCGTGAATTTGGGATTGGATTTTGTCATTTTGCTCATGTTTAGGCTTCGTTTTTATAAGATGAGGAAGAACATGGATATTAGCCGATATCGACCAATATTAGCATTTGTCCAAATCTCATTGTTTTTTGAGCTCTTAGGCACCGATCAGCTTTCACACCAACATTTCCTCCATTAGGAATGGTCGTGCTCGCATAAACGACTGACTAACCTCTTTGATAACGGAAGTGCTGCATGCAATCATGAGACCGGAGTGTGACGAGCTAATTGCTTGAACAAATTTACGTGTAGCCAATAATATAGATTGTGTGTGTGTGTGAGTGTGTGGCCATTTATTAATAATCCAAGGCTCCTGTAAGGCCGGCCATTTGTTCATGCTCTCTTTATTGCAACGCATAAATTTGGCAAAATTCACGTCGCAACCGAATAATGTGGCGCGTAGTTTTCATCTCGGTACCCGGGAGAGGTATAGCGATCCCTCGGTAGCCAAGTAGGAAGCCAAGCGACGACGGGTAAAGGGAGTGAGCCGGAGAGCCTGTGTTTTCGCTCACGTATTGCTGCGAAAACTTTGCCAAAGTTTTCGAATTAAAAAGTTTTCGAAGAATACGCCGCACTACCGCTGTGACCTTACTAATTAGCGACCGTGGTTTTCCCACCACGGGATTTCTCTCTCTTTCTCTCTTTCTTCCGTTTTACGATACGAGAAGAGAGTCCAGTCCACAGTACGAAATAAATACCTCTCTCGCTCTCTATCGTCCCCTTTCTCTGATTGTATGGCAATTAATCCATGTCTTTCAGCTTTGTCTATACATGCCAGGCACATAATCGTAGTGGAATTCAAAACCAGCGTGACCGCTATAGCTCTCACTAGGCTGGCCCTTAGAATTAATCGAATGAAATTTTCATCGGGCTGCGCCCCAAAATGGTTCCGAATGGATTTAAAAAAAATCTATGCCAAGTCACACTTAGATTCACCGACAAGAATTCGCCTTATGAGCATAATTTAACCCTTTCGTATCTGACTTTATTCTAGTAACTTGATTTAGATGAAACTCGGTACACAGAGATTTTTCAGTTCATCGATTTCATCTCAATAAATCTATCTGGGACTTGGCGCAGACGTTTTTTTTTTTATTCATTTTGAAACCTTTTTGGGAATTAATGCGATCAAAATCCCATTCGAGTCATTCTAAGGGACTAAGCTCACACAATAGAAATTTTAGCTGCCTAACTTTTCCACATACAGATTTGATTTCGTTTCAGTGAGAATATTAGCAATAATAGCAGCAGCCACTGATCATGCCAGAGACCATGATACGGTTAAAAAATACCTCCAGCTGGGAGCTGCAAACACTATACAAATTCTCTTCTTTTCTACCATCTCCAGGCGGGGAATGACCCTTTCTGCTCTACTTATAGAAAAGCTTTCTCACGCCTCTGGGTGTGCTAAAGCTATCGGCGCTTTTGGTCTCTGGCAAACCTAAAATAACGATCGCATGTTTCTGCTGAATCCTTTCATCCATGAATTTAACTTGACTTTATCCTTACACTACGATGGTCCTGAGAAAACTTTTCCATTCGTAACTTTTCCTCCAAATTCTATTTTACCCACGAACGCGAGTACAGATCTGAACCTAAAAGAAAAGAAAGTAAAATTCGAGAAGGACGAGAAGTTTCTTATTATCATCGTTATTATTATATCTATAGTTAAGGGATGAAGTACGATGTGCATATGAAAAGCGTATTCACGTCAGTGCTTCCAATATTAATGAGTTGTCGATAAGAGCGGAGAGAAAAAAAAGTTCATTTATGTAGATTCCGTTTTTTTTTCTGACATGAAAATTCCGGGCACTTTTCCTCCATAGAACATCACATTTGATCATAATGCGTTTTATTGGCTACGTAGAGCGAGGTCCACAAATTCCCGAATAAAAGCGAGAGACAAGCAACCATCCAAAAGTGTCAGTAAAGTGAACTTACCAATTGAACTTTGCGATGTATACGTTTTACTTTTACCCTGGTCCATCGTATCCATACAAACATCCAAAAGTATCAGTAAACTAGAATTACCAGTTGAACTTTGGGATGAACTTTCTACTTTTGCCTTGGCTCATTAGAGTTATCCACCATCGCGTACTTTCTTCAGGTCGAAGTGGATCATTCATGCAAAGCAGAATTAGATGACCGCTACGAGTAATTACCAGTCGATCAAATCTAACATGGAGGAAAGAGACTTATGTACTTTCTGCATTTTTTTTCTACGATGAAAATGTTGGGATGAATATTGGGGCCTATGTAGAAAATCATATCCGGCTGCAACTCATCGTCGCTGACTGAATATGACGATATCCAGAAATTGCGAGATAAAAATAAATGACAAGGAAATTATCGAAAGTGCCAGCAATCTGTAGACCAACCGTTTTGGCTTTCTAATGGGCGTTTCAGTTTTGTCCTGGCTCGACGAATTTATTCACCGCCGTAGCCATATACTTTGTATACGTTGGTTATGCGTATTGCCAGGCCACGTGAAATGCTTGGAATTTTGGGCCAACAATGTGCTATCGCATCGTGTTGTCTCATATGGCACGCGTGCACGACACGATTAGTTTATTCGTCGAGTAGGAGGGAGTTATCAGAGGTTTGGTGTTAGAAGCGAATGTGGTGTGAAAGAGAAGCGAGACGAAGAGAGAGGAGAAAGAAGCGAGAGAAGGGAAGAAGAGAAAGAAGCGAGAGAAGAGAAGAAGAGATAGAAGAGAGAGAAGAGAAGAAGAGATAGAAGAGAGAGAGAGGGAAAGCTCAGCAAGAAGAGCGAGGCTACATCGACGGATGATCAAAAGACAAGGGAAGAGATCGTGGCACACACATGGTTTTCGCGAGAAAGCTCATCGGACGTGCGAAACGTGGCGAGAGAGTAAGAGCAAGCATACTCGAGGGTGTTAGGCAAGAGTGGATTGATGGCAGAGCCAGTCATGTGGTTCTAATGTGCCCTCTATTACCTCGCCATCAATTTGAACGGCAAAAAATGCTCAGGCACTCGAACGCCTCTCTTATCCGTGTATATAGATATATAACTGTAGCTAACTTTACCCAGCTCGTCCAGTGCACAAACACACACGTACACATGCGCACTTATATTATATGAGCATGAACGTTTCTACATGAATACGTACTTCGTTCGGAAAATATCCGGGGACATACGTGTGTAATCCATGAAGCCCGTAGTGTGCCTCGTACGTTCAAGGGTGTGAGAGGGCGAAAAAGCCCCTGTCTGTATGATGGAGGTCGAGGCTGGTTAAAAAATGTATCGTGGAACTGGATTTAAGTAATAAATTGACCTCGTGATAAAGGCACACAACGGTCCCGCATAAAGCTCAACAAAAAACTCTCATCTCCCTCAGCATTATATGGACGTTGTCTAGACATGGTTAGAGCGAGACCATATTAAATTGAATTACAGCTTATGCGCTTACACATTTATTATATCGAGCCAGATCGCACCCCTACAATCACAATTAGCTTTTGTTTATCGAAGTGAAACATGGAATAGAACCAAAAGGAGCACAGAAGGAACAACATGAAACGCAGACAATGTTTTATCATTAATAAAATTAAATTACGAATCTACGCTTCAAAGTAGAGTCTCTCGTGCTTTTCAAATTTGCAAGGCGCCAAAATTTTACACAGTTCACAGTTGAACAAATATTTAAATATTCAGCATAAACAAAATAGAAGACCAGTGACATGGAAAGAGATTCTTTTCTAATTGAGAAGGAAAATAAAATTTACGCGATATCTAGGGCAGAGGTAAATACGTGAATATAATCACATATGGCGATTGATGGTCAAAAATTCCTGATCCCCCCCCCCCCCCCCCCCCGCCCCAATATTTTCTTATGAAGCGGGCACGAGTCATATGGGAAATCCTCCACATCACAATGACAGTATATCGTGAATGCTCGAATGCAAATGTTGTCATGGTCCAATCACAGAAGAACAGTACGATGGTACGAACAAACGGACCTTGATCATCTCAAAACGTGAAAGGATCTCCTGCCACGTGAATTCAAATTGCAATTGTCGTTACGGTGAATTTTTCTGATACTGCAGTAATGTTGTTTGGTTTTTTGTGTGACGTCACGTTGAACCCTTAATACCTGCCTGAACTGAACAACGTAGACTAACTCACACTACCATTTTCACTCTCTTTCTCTTCCCCCCCCCCCCTCACCTTTCACTCTGTCTCTGTCTCTCCTGCTCTCTCTCTCTCTCTCTCTCAATCTGCCCCTCCCTGCTAAAGCACACATCCGATTCACCCGCAAGTCCCTCTTTCATCAACTTTCATCCTCTTGTTTGCATCTTTTCACTATCATTCACACGTACGACGTCCGGCGTCGACAAAATTATGTACCTCGATGAACTCGGTGCGCGTAGCTCAACGACAAGTCGTGCAAGGGTGAGGGAAAAAACCATGAGTGCTTCATCGACTACACGCGGAAGGTTTTGACCAGCATACTTGTTGCCCTAGTACTATGCTAGAAAGTGATTCGCCCTGCGTCAAAAAGAGTACACCGAGGGCAAAGGGTCATGTGTGAATCGAGGTGGAAGTTACACCGTGAAACACGCTGGTGAAAACCCAACACTAATCCGCTTATAGGGCCAGATTGAAGATTTTACCAGTAAGCCTCATCGTTAACTTCACGCACCCTCCTGAACCAGCTTCCATTTTCTACCATCAATGCAAGCTCGTTCAAGCTTCGATGTAATTTGCAGTATCCATATCGGATCGCATCGGCCAGGGGCGAAGGGCTAGGGAGAGTTGCGTACAACAGGAAATATTAAAAAGGATGAATTTCATGAAAACAAGAAATAAAATTACAGAAGATCCAAAAAGACTTCTACATACATCGTGGAATTTTTTCGTTGCCACGCTGCGAATATATCGGAAGGAATTTATTAATTCAGTAGCGTTTTTCTGAGTGGGGGGAAAAATGAAATACACTTCCACGATAATTTCTCCGTATGCGTGGGATCAGATCCATCCATCTTTGAATATGTACACGTGTACATATTCAAAGATCTTCAAAGCTTGCAAATGAGCGAACGATTCTATCCCCCGCCGAACCCTCCTGGCTCGAATGTATCGTGACGCTGACTCTAATTATCCTCAATCACGAAGTGGCACGCATTTCAACGCTCCCGGTCGACCGTTTGCCCCGATGTGGGTTAAACGCCAATATCGTGGCTCGCGTGGCTCATCTCCCAACCCTTGCGCATCCACACTTTTGCACGACTTAGTAAATGGTATACACATCAACGGGGGTGACTATTTTTAAGCCGATATAAATGGTTTTCGGACTTGACGAGACTGTGAAAAGCCACCTGATGGAGATATTCCGGAGGAATTACGATTGAGTATTTTTTCATTGGCGAGATTCATCTGGTGTCTTTCTGCTTTTTTTAGCGCTACGAGACTTTTAATTTTAGCGCTATGAGACTTTCATTGCATCTTGTCATGAAATATCCCTGCAATAATATATTCCATGACAGTTATCGCCTGAAATCCTCCCGGACTCAAAATTAATATAAATATTTAAAAATTCTGGTCTTGCAATATTGACTAATTTTGCTAATAAAAAGCCTCATCCTACTATGAAAGGTCGAGGCTGTAACCTGTTACGGGTTTCTGTGGAATCACCTATGTGTATTTATAAACCCTCACCTCGCTATGTTGCTGGGTCGGAGGTCTTGGACAAATCTGCCTCTTTGCTCTCGTCGCCAGGTAACGCCCCGCTCTTCTCGCTAGCTCGTTTATTCTCACGTGGGGGATTATTCGCTGGTTCTCTTGTTCCTCTCTGGTATCTGTGCTAACTTCAGAAAAATGAGAAGCCAACGACGCGTATCATGCGATAAACGGTAATATAATCTTGCGCGTCCATCATCCGTGGAGTGCGTTTACTGTTGGTGGATGGATATGATGGCTATATTTATATTATGTCACGTTGGCAGGCTCACGACATCTACTGGAAAAATGATTGTATCCTACGCAATACAATTTTATAGCCTTTCGTTGGCAAACTTAAAATACGAACGTCAAATACGAACGTAAAATACATAAATGACAGCGATACCTGCGTAAAGCGCAAATGCTCTGATCAAAAAAGTTACTTACAGAGAGAAGGAGAGAGAGAGAGGTAGCGAACAAGAATGGAGGTGCTAGTATGGAAAAAAGAACCCTAGAATTGCGTTAACGAGAGTATCGAAGAGAGGAAAGGGCTGGTCGCCCATGTGAAGGGAAACAACAACGTTAGATCTTTTCCCCAAAGCCAACTGACAGCTTAATTATGTGTCCAAGAGCCCAACATGCTGGGCGTTGTACAAAATGTCGGTGTCGTTGTGTACACGTTCCAGCCTTCTAAACCATTAGACGCACACAGGATGTGCAAAACGAGCGACGTGGAATAACGAAGAGGGTTTGGTGCCAGAGCCTTGACGCCCTGTGGACAATGGAGGGAAACACTCTGTGATGATCAGTAGTACACGATGCAACTAGACAGTGGACACGTAGGAAAAAATTATAAACTCGCAGATTCATACTTTTTTGTTCCTTGCTGATTAAAATTTGTCATGACTTCACATATCGTTTTCTTCGACGAACCTTTCGATCAATAATCCGAGAATTGAAGTTATTCGTATTGATGGTTCGATCATTAAAAAAATGTACAAAGCATGCAGCAGTTGAAAGGACTCTCTGTAAATTATTTCGAATTTTTAAATCCAACCGCTTAGGACATTTTCTTCATTCAAGTCACTCTATCTTGAAAAATATAGGTCACATGAAACAGTATTCGGACCATAAAAGTCATAGTTTTCTATCAAATTTGTAAAGACTTTTTTTTTTTTTTCTTGACCTCAAAGTTCATTTTTCCCTAAAAAAAATAGGAAATGTTTTTTTTTCACTCTCTACACATACATGTCCAAAAATTCAGACATTTTGATAGCAAAATATAAAGGGTGTTACTTGATGAAAAATAATATTTCTACATCTTTTAGAGTAAAATCAACTGTACGAGATCAACGAAATTCCGGAAAAAACTTCCTTACAAAATTTATAGAAAGCTACGACTCTTGCTTTCCGATTCTTTGTCTGTCCGAGCTATAATTTTTAAAGTATTGCAGGTCCTAAAGGGTTGAATTTGAAAATGTGAAATTATTTACATAAAGTTTTTTCAACTAGTGCTAGATGCTGATAAAATAATACAAAAGAAAAAAATTGGCGGGATCACCGACAAAAAAGTGGCTGAATAAGTCGAGAATGCTTCATATATGTCGTAGTCTGTGCTTTTCGTGTGTCTTTGTATGCTTTCTGGGGTCAGGCTGGACGCAAGTTGTTCACCTGATTGACTCTCTCCCTCGAACATGGTTGCTCTTATTGACCGTGAGTGTGACCGGGCTGGGTTTCCCGTTAAATGCGCAGCCATGCCGTCCTAAGAGTACAGTAAAAGTCCAGTTTTTTCCAGTAGATAAATCACTTTGGTCCTTCGATTATGACACTGAAAGAATTTTACTTTGCTGTCATCTTTTCTTTGTTGTTTGTACCAGAGCGTACCGCGTGAATGACTGCCTAGGCTATGATGACAGATTTTATAAGCATTAGAGAAAAATCAGAATTGGATTGAATTGAAGAGTGCGAGTGTATTGCAGCGAGTCAGGTCAATTTACCTCAGGTCAAGTTAACTTGTAAGAAAAGAGTCCCAAGTGCTTACAGAATTACTTGCCTCAATTACTTTTCTGCAGGCAGCAAGAGAGACACTAGAATATCCTCGCAGTTTACCCGTAAACATTTGCACCGTTGGAGTGAAATGTTTTCGTTTGACAGTTATGAACTGAGGAATTTATCTTAGAGCTCAAGCATTTAATTGTAACAGGAATGGATTTCATTATGTGAATCACCTGTAACATTAAAGGGCCGAATTATCTCTAAAAAATTTGTCAAAACAATAAAAAAATTCTGTAACATCAAGTTATCTTCAATAAAATTTTGATACGAACAAATTTCATATCCAGATAATATGAATACAACAGCATTTGACACCATGACACATATTTGCGGATGAAGTACTCGTAAGTGATTTTTCATTGCGGCAATTTCTGGTAAACAATTCAGAATAGTGCAAATCGTAATTTTCCATCATTTACAAAAGTAGCTTATGAATATTATTTTATCGACCTGAAGGTTTGAAAAAGTCGTGAACCAACTATATGGGTATAAATTTCGTTAGCCGTTTTTACATTTTTCATCCTCTTCTTTTCTTTTCACTGATCTGAAAGAGAACCCTTTCACGTTTATTCTTCACGAATTATGATCGACCTGACTGAGCTTTATGCTGTAGTTTACCAGATTGGATAAAGCTGCCATGGAAGCTAAAAGGGCCGATGGGATATTCCGTTCCTCGTTAAGCCAAGATTAAAGGCACATTGAAATTGGCGGACACAGAGAAGAGAGATGCGAAAGATAATCTTCAAGTTTCTATTGAAACGAGAGGTGTAGTCTGCAGTATAGCACTGATGAGGCTCCTCTTTACCTTCATCTCTCGCGTTTTCGTTGTGACTACTATGATTTTGTAATCATCCTGACTCAACGACGACCACAGACTTTACATTTGTGATTGTTGTTCTCATTCTCGAAAGGGCTATAGATAAGACTCAAGAACGCATTCATGGGTGAATTTCTTCTGTACTTCGGTACACAGCGACGCCGACAACGACCATCAAGCGATTGTGAAGGATCTTTTTTCAAGTCGCCTGGACCATGAATTTATTCAATTAATTTGTGTGGCATCAAAACAGAAAGAATGAGAGACAAATGACTGTATCTTTGGCTACTCTGTCTGGGAGAGTGAACAAGCTAGATACGAATAAATTTATAATATAAAGGCAGACAAGAGAAAACTATCAAAGTGAAATTGTAAAAAAAAAAAATACATTTTTTTTATTTATAATAAATACATTCCCACGGAAAAAAAAAATTATCCGAAAATATAGAACTTTTCGTCACTTAGAAAATATTTCAGATATATTTCGGGCATATCATATCTGATATATTTTAGGTCACGATATATCTCTCTTACATCCTAAGATATATTCGTGATATAGAAATTTTCATCGAAAATATATTCAATATATCCATGATATATTTTTGATGTTTCTATCTGATATAAGTCTTTTCTATGGGGCCAGATAGGAAGACTCTATGGGAGACATACGTCACATCAATTATTCATAATAATCATTTGCTAAATAATTATTACGATAATATGATCGTTGTGCAATTTAGCATATTATTATAGCTCCGTCAATTCGCTTTCTCGCGGAAGGAAAAATAAACATTTAAGCGATTTTGTACGTTCAGGCTCAGGCTCATTCACCAGGAGATAAGTTTTGATCAAGAACGAGAAAAAGGAACATACATTTTTCCCTTTTACTTCCCGAATGATTAAGAATTTCAACATTACAAGTATAGCCATTTCATTCTATTCCTATGTGACTGATTTAGGCAAAATTATATCATTCCAAAATCATTGCTCGTCTTTCATGTAAATTATCAGTTAATTGTTACAACATTTATATCGAGCAATTCTTACTTTAATATGATTAATTATTTCACTCTTTAACAATATAATTTTGTTGCATGTCTTGACATTTTGCAGTTTGGTGTTATTACCAACAATTTTTTTATTTCTTTTTTGTACGCGAAGACCATGTAGAACCACGAGATCGTTTGAGAATCGTAGTAATGCTTTTATATGGGCCTGGGGGTCGAGCTTTTAACGGACATACATGAGAACGTGAGCTCTGTCGCGTCATAAAGCGTTACGGGGGTGAGTTGGAAAAAAAAAAGGAAACTGTCCGGGAAAACTCGTCTTCCTCGTCGTCGTCGTCGTCGTGGCTCCTTCGGTCCCTGGGCTACCGGATTATTCTAGCACGTGCCGCCCCTCATATTTTCCGGTGAGTTAGCTCGCTTGGGCTCATGCGTAGGGCAGCCGTGGGAGATGGTTGTGAAACGCGAGAGGTTCGTCTTTCGTCGTTCGCCGACGTCGTCGCCGGCGTTCGTAGACGTCGACGTCGTCGTCGTCGTCGTCATCGTCGTTGCTACGGCGGAGAACTTTCTTTCGCTCAGTGTTCTATGAATATTGTAAGCCAGTTCGCCTGCTCAGTCACGGTGTACACGAATAACGAGAAAAAAATTGCGGGCCAACCTCACACAGCTCTATGTATAACTCCACACTGTAACCAAAAGCACGCGTAGATAATTCACCAGCAAATGGATCTGCAATAAAGAAAGTATATTTTTCCTTTTTTTGACCCTGGAAAATATTTTGCCTTCATATCGATTGCATTATAAAAGAATCGAGTCATTTTTCACTTTCGACATATGTTTAACAATCAAATGTTACATTTAACATTCAATGTATATATATAATTGATCAAGAGAAATATTGACTTTATTTTGGTTATCTGTTGCAGGTAAGAAATTCACATGATTCTCTGTTGAGTTGTAACACCGATGTCCTGGAAAGCAACCGTTGGCCTGATTTATCAGAAACGTTGAATTACCTTGCGGATACGACACGCACAACTTCCGGTAGTTCATATTTCAAAGAATTTTTGAGTAAGCATCTCACTACTTCTTCGTATTATCCTTTATTTTCTTATTCCCTTTTTCAAAAAGTTGCACTTTGACACACAGTCATGCTGGGATGGTGTTGAAGGTCGAGTAAGGTACTCAGATAAATTTTTAATGCTCGGATATATTCCAGGCGTGGACTCCCGTTAATCCTTGTAAATTTTTAACATGTCACTCGCGGGCCAATTTACCTTCTTGCTCAGGGCTCTGTCGTTCTTTCCTTCTGCTGCTCGTGTATTCTAAGTCTCCGAATGCTGCTGCTGCTGCTGCTGCTACTGCTGCTGCTACTGCTGCAGTACCTCGGCGCACGCTATCTAATTTCTACTCGGCTCCAATTACTTCACCAATTACTTGTTGGCTTGAATGCACCGAAGCTTCGTGCCACTTTTCTGCTCTTCTGTACTTCTATATATACATTATACATATATATATATATATATATATATATATATATATATATATATATATATATAGAATCATACACTATAAACTCGGTATATGCGACCACCACGAACATAAGAAGAAATGAAGAGACTCGGCAAAGTCTCGAGACAAGGACATTTATGCGCGTGACTCTCCAGAGGCTTTTACTATATACGAACTCTGGCACTAAAAGTACAGCATGTGATTGCAGCTCATACAGTGCAATTACAGCTCGTGCAGAAAAAATAAGAACATTTTTATTATATATAATTCGAGATGCTTTTATGACAACAGAGGGTGATCTGTAGTGTGAAACATTGCTCGAATACTCGGATTATACAATAATAGTCAGCAGGCTTTTTATTATAAATGAAAGTAATGATTTTCAAAACTTCGTAGCACATATCGAGTTACAAGACTGAAACTTAACAAATCTTCACTTCTTATTCTCATGCAATACACGTTTTGTGGGAATGGTAAATGAATACGAAGTTTCTTGTTAGATTGCTAAGTGAGAATTGGTAGAATCAGCCACACATAAATAGCATATGCGTTGTGGCTAATGCCGCTGAGCCGAACTGCTGCGAAGCCGAACGGAACGATAAGAATATTTTTCCTCGGATACTCGGATTGAACAATAATAGTCAGCAGACTTTTTATTATAGATGAAAGTAATGATTTTTCAAATCTTCGTAGCACATATCGAGTTACAAGACTGAAACTTAACAAATCTTCACTTCTTATTCTCATGCAATATACGTTTTGTGAGAATGGTAAATGAATACGAAGTTCCTTGTTAGATTGCTAAGTGAGAATTGGTAGAATCAGCCACACATAAATAGCATATGCGTTGTGGCTAATGCCGCTGAGCCGAACAGAACGATAAGAATAGCATGAAAAGGGGAAAAAAGTGCTCAGAGGGTTGTATAGCGGTCGCGACTCGCGACCAACGAACGAGTACAAAACTGTCGCACTTTATACCGCTCTCGGCGTAGCCCATTGTGACTATACAGGACAAGGAAGTAGTTAGGTTTTATAACCCGAGCAATAATCGTTTCTGCGGGACCAAACGGGAGCTAGAGGGGAGGGTGGCAAGTTCTATGACGACGTTCGGATGTCTGAGTCTTATAGGGGCGAGTACGATGGTCGTGGACTATGTAGTCCAGAAATCCTCCGGAGTTCTAGTTGTTAGAATATAGATAGAAACTTGATGCGGTGAGAGAGGGATGGAGGGTGCGTTGAGATAGAATTGCTGCCACCGACATTGAGGTTTCACCATCGCACGAGTCCGTGCAAATGTAAGAAAATAGTAGACGCAGAGGCTGAATGTTTGCACCATTAGCCATGTGTGTATTACAGGGGCGCGTCACTTGTTCGCCGGAAGAAAAAAAAAAGCAACAAAATTGATGGAGAAAAATGCGGAATAGTTTTCGTGGATGAAATTGAGCGCCATCTATACGAGTCATGCATGAGTGAGAGGTTAGATAGAGGGAAAGTAGAGGACATTTTTATTCCTATAATGTAGTCATATTTGGGGTTTTATGGCGCTGTGTAAAAAGAAGGATAATTTTCTGAATGAAAAAAATGGCAAAGGAGATTCTTAATAATGCTGACGAGATCAAAGGATCCTCGCTGTTGTCGCCAAAATGACCAACCGAATTGACAAAGGAGAAAGTTGGACAATGAGCTTTCCGTTGAAAAAACTCTCTCTCTCTCTATCTCTCCTGCTCTCTCTTTTAGTACTTAATTCATGAATAAAATATGTACAACGTGTAACTACATCACATGTCACTGTAAATAATGATAACAATACATGGACAAGATGACTATAAAAGATATGCCGATGAGCTACGGCGGAGCTTCGACTTTGCCGTGTAAAAAAAGTTTATTGGCACACCAGAAATTCATCTCGTACGGCCATCGACAGGATATTTTTATTTTCCTTTGACATGCGAGCAATAATCGATTATCGTGCTTCAATAGCTACAAAATGTGCGGCAATCGAGGATTAATTTTTTTTTTTATCCATTTACAAAAGATATCATCAACGATTCGTTATGTTTCAACTGTGAAATTTTCTTTCACGCTTAAACCCAGTATCAACTTAATACCCATTAACTTAATAGGGTAGTTTTATGTACCAAAACACGTATTTTCGGAGCACCCGTTAAAGCTGGAGTTCTTTTGCCTAAAAATCTTTTGCACACGACAATATGTTGGTGGTTGGTCGCCGATTATTTCGTGTTATGCTTTTGATGGTTTTTGCATTCTGCCCTTTCCCTTTTCATTCCAAACTCAGACATAAAAAAACTGCTCGTATCGCGTTTCGTTTACTGACCAATGTAGGATTACAATTTGTATCATGCTTTATGCCAATTTTTCGCTTTCTTCCTATATTATCTTAATCTCAAAATTTATTGTTTATGTTAATTTGGTTTATCTACGTCTTTGTCTTACAATTTCGCTCTACACAATTTCTCTCTACATTCTCACGCATTGTCTTCTTTTTTTTAAATAATTTCTTTGTCGTGCACTTTCGTCTTACATCATACCGTAGTGTCTTGCTTCTCCAGATTTCCAGACCTCTTTCTCCTTTGAGTAACGAACATTACTCGTTGCTTCTAAATTCAAAATTTAACCGTTCAATTTTTCTATACTGTTTTCATCAACTACATGCCATTTGCCTGAATCGCTTTGATCTTTTATGACTTTTTAATCTTCTTCCCTTCAATCTTCAGTTCTTCTGATGGTTTTGTAAATTTTAATTATTTGCGTTACTAGCGTTCTTTTCTATTTTAATCCCTATACTTCCTATTTATCTTCCTTCTTATGTTACATACTCGTTCGACCTTTAGATTCAACCTAATTGTGTGAAATTACGATATGAAATATTTTGCATATAAGAATTCTTCTCTCATGTACACAGTGACGCATCGTATACTCATTATTAAAAGACTCGTCGCTGTTTAAAATAAAACGAATTATTATTACGATACTCTGTTAAAATGCAATTTTTGTTCATAAGAGAGACGAGAGGAGCGTACGAATAGAGTACACTCGTCGGTCTCCAATCGAACTGTATCCCTTTTTTATACGTTGGTATATATCTATGGAGTATAAACATCTATTTGTTCACGACCGCTCCCATGTTTGTACTGTTCTGCGTGCCGCTCATGAGAACCGCCCTTCAAACCCCCTGGGGCTTATTTCAAACGCCATCACACGTGAAGAGAGAGAGAAATAGTGAAACAGCCAAATAGATGGAATTCTCGACTAGTTGGATACCTATCATAATAAACGACTGTGTGCGCATGGTTTGCCGTGGTAATGTACGTGTAGACCAGAAAACCAGTAATAAAGAGAAGCGGAAAATTTGATGCGGGGTTCATTGCCGGTAATATTGGTATACCTGTGCAGCCCTTCGATCTATTATACACCCATGGGAAACATTATCCAATATGCTGGATACCATCAATAGTCATAGTAGCGTCTGAAGACCAATAGCGTGATGGCGTCTGAAGAAGTACAGTGACCGATTGACACCTATAGCATGACATTTTATAAAAGGCAACGCCGAAGCTTCAAACACACGATAAAAAAATAATCTAAGTTCTATAATTTAACGTTGGATGCGCAAACAAGATATGTGCGAGTATCTGTGTGAGATCATTACAAGTATCCGTGTGAGTGTGTGAGTATCCTCGCTGCTATCTGTGTGAGGTCTTGACAAGCATTTGTATGTGTGTCCGCGAGACTGGCTGTTTGAGCTTTCTGTGTTTGCCAGTATTTCTCCGTCAGTATGCGGGTCCGTGTACACGCATCATACACATAGCAACAGGACGTTGGGATGCTGAAGTCAGTATGGGGTTGTTTGTTCATTCACGAAGTGGCCATTCCAAAAGTTCTCTTTCTTTCGTTCTTTCTATCTTTCTATAATTTAACGTTGGATGCGTACACAAGGTATGTGCGAGTATCTGTGTGAGATCATTACAAGTATCCGTGTGAGTGTGTGAGTATCCTCGCTGCTCTCTGTGTGAGGTCTCGACAAGCATTTGTATGAGTGTCTGCGAGACTGGCTGTTTGAGCTTCTGTGTTTGCCAGTATTTCTTCGTGAGTATGCGGGTCCGTGTACACGCATCATACACATAGCAACAGGACGTTGGGATGCTGAAGTCAGTATGGGGTTGTTTGTTCATCCACGAAGTGGCCATTCCAAAAGTTCTTTTTCTTTCGTTCTTTCTATCTTTCTATAATTTAACGTTGGATGCGTAAACAAGGTATGTGCGAGTATCTGTGTGAGATCATTACAAGTATCCGTGTGAGTGTGTGAGTATCCTCGCTGCTCTCTGTGTGAGGTCTTGACAAGCATTTGTATGAGTGTCCGCGAGACTGGCTGCTTGAGCTTTCTGTGTTTGTCAGTATTTCTCCGTGAGTGTGCGGGTCCGTGTACACGCATCATACACATAGCAACAGGACGTTGGGATGCTGAAGTCAGTATGGGGTTGTTTGTTCATCCACGAAGTGGTCATTCCAAAAGTTCTTTTTCTTTCGTTCTTTCTATCTTTCTATAATTTAACGTTGGATGCGTAAATAAGGTATGTGCGAGTATCTGTGTGAGATCATTACAAGTATCCGTGTGAGTGTGTGAGGATCCTCGCTGCTATCTGTGTGAGGTCTTGGCAAGCATTTGTATGAGTGTCCGCGAGACTGGCTGTTTGAGCTTCTGTGTTTGCCAGTATTTCGCCGTGAGTATGCGGGTCCGTGTACACGCCTCATACACATAGCAGCAGGACGTTGGGATGCTGAAGTCAGTATGGGGTTGTTTGTTCATTCACGAAGTGGCCATTCCAAAAGTTCTTTTTCTTTCGTTCTTTCTATCTTTCTATAATTTAACGTTGGATGCGTAAACAAGGTATGTGCGAGTATCTGTGTGAGATCATTACAAGTATCCGTATAAGTGTGTGAGTATCCTCGCTGCTCTCTGTGTGAGGTCTTGGCAAGGATTTGTATGAGTGTCTGCGAGACTGGCTGTTTGAGCTTTCTGTGTTTGCCAGTATTTCTTCGTGAGTATGCGGGTCCGTGTACACGCATCATACACATAGCAACAGGACGTTGGGATGCTGAAGTCAGTATGGGGTTGTTTGTTCATCCACGAAGTGGCCATTCCAAAAGTTCTTTTTCTTTCGTTCTTTCTATCTTTCTATAATTTAACGTTGGATGCGTAAACAAGGTATGTGCGAGTATCTGTGTGAGATCATTACAAGTATCCGTGTAAGTGTGTGAGTATCCTCGCTGCTCTCTGTGTGAGGTCTTGGCAAGGATTTGTATGAGTGTCTGCGAGACTGGCTGTTTGAGCTTTCTGTGTTTGCCAGTATTTCTTCGTGAGTATGCGGGTCCGTGTACACGCATCATACACATAGCAACAGGACGTTGGGATGCTGAAGTCAGTATGGGGTTGTTTGTTCATCCACGAAGTGGCCATTCCAAAAGTTCTTTTTCTTTCGTTCTTTCTATCTTTCTATAATTTAACGTTGGATGCGTAAACAAGGTATGTGCGAGTATCTGTGTGAGATCATTACAAGTATCCGTGTGAGTGTGTGAGTATCCTCGCTGCTATCTGTGTGAGGTCTTGACAAGCATTTGTATGTGTGTCCGCGAGACTGGCTGTTTGAGCTTCTGTGTTTGCCAGTATTTCGCCGTGAGTGTGCGGGTCCGTGTACACGCATCATACACATAGCAACAGGACGTTGGGATGCTGAAGTCAGTATGGGGTTGTTTGTTCATCCACGAAGTGGTCATTCCAAAAGTTCTTTTTCTTTCGTTCTTTCTATCTTTGTCATCGTTTCGTGTATAATACGCTGGACATTGCTCGATTGCGAAGTGTAACACTGCTGTATGTCGTTTCGTACAGTTCCACGAAAATAGTAAAGAATGGTAATGGCAAAAGTAACATTTACGAAAATAGTAAAGAATGGCAATGGCAAAAGTAACATTCACCCTACGTGGACTTACTGGCCCTTGTAATGGGCCATCCCGCCGCACTGGCTGCCTCAACTTTTCTTTCTCTTCTAATGTCCGTAAACCTTGCTTTCTTCTCTGAAAAAGACGAGCGCAAACGACCAGCTGAGGCTATATTACGTGGTGGCGCCAGTGAGAGGTCATTCGTTGAAAGAACTCAGTGGAAAATCCACGAGCCACAAAACTATTTGGTATCGGAAAACTTTCATTTCAGAAATTTGGCATGTCCAAATCACTGCCATGAGACAGAACGTCAATCGCACCTGAAGCGATTCGAATTGCGATTTTGAGCATGTGTAGACGTCATATATAAGGAAATCCGTTGTCTAAGACTCCTTGTGAGAAATATTCTTATCTGTTTCGTTCGTTATAATATTTTTTTTTATTTTACTTTATGACACAGAAATTCACTAATGCTAAGGCTTTTTTTTTTTAATAAAAACAATAATTTTTTGCTTAAAAATTATAGCAAGCTATGCAAAAGCCTTTGAAGAATATCTTGAGTCATCAACACAATCTCATAAATTGAAAATCTTATCAAGAGATGCCTGGATGAATAATTAAAAAAAAAATGGTGACAGAACTCTCCCATATTGAGTAGTGAAAGAATTAAATAAGAAAATTACAAT
Source organism: Dyspetes luteomarginatus (assembly GCA_963669185.1). Lineage (NCBI taxonomy): Eukaryota > Metazoa > Arthropoda > Insecta > Hymenoptera > Ichneumonidae > Dyspetes > Dyspetes luteomarginatus. Next base: position 18,996,309 of record OY769905.1, on the reverse strand, counting down.
TGCATAGACTATTGAAATGGTAAACTAGTAGCACCATTATCGTCGGACATTACACTACAACCCCAGCATGACGCGTTCTCGTGACGCTAGTTAGCTTGAATTAACGTTCTGTATATGGGACGTATGACCATTTAGATCACCAGAGAGGTGAAAGCACGAATGGACGTCGAGATATATGTATCGCTGCACCAGAGTACAGGGGAATGCGCATTACGCGGGGTATATAATACACACTCATATATATATATATAGATATACGAGACTGGAGAGAGTACCACCGAATGCACACACGTATATAAGTATATACGTTAGAGGATGAACATTCCGCAGTATATCTCACTGTGCTGTTACCAAGTTAATGTAGGGACTCGGGGACAATACGACAGGCGTAATCATGGGTGCTGTCGGTATTATCTGACACGAGCTGCTTGCATCGTTCTCTCGTATGTGGTCGTAGCACTTGAACACCCGCTGTACACGGAGTTGCTACGAACAGAGGCAATGCAGACTCGTACGTTATCTCTCCTCGACAATGAGACAACACTAAAATAGAGGCCACATATATATATATATATATATATATATATATATAATAGAATGACGAGAACAAAAACCGACTCATAAGCCTATTAATATACCTTATGAGATTTATTGAAAATATTTTTTTATTTCTCTATAGTGCGAATCAAGTACATTGCGCTGGGATTATTAAAAGAAGGATCTTGCGATAAAGTAATTGTGGAAAGTGGTGGAAATTATGGCGCTTGTCGATTTATTGACATTTTATGAATTATGGCACGTCAGAAGTGTAAAGTTGACTACCACTATTATTTCATGAATTATGTACCATAAAGATTGAGCTACTGCCAAAAGTATACAGAATCGAGGCTATTTATTATCTATGATTACTTACCAATGTATGAAGACCCATGAGATATTTTACGGAGTGGAAAATTAATCCAAATTTTACTGGAGTTCTTTTTTATTAAAAACTTTCTCTTCTTTGTGCTTCTTTGAATTTTTTACCGTGTCATCAGCTGCTCCCATCAGCTGTATCGTATCAAATGGGTTACGAATCGATAAGAATTCCTTGTTAGAGTATGTAGTAACTTATTTGGCACTCTGCCCGCACCATGTTTCGAAAAGTCTTGGCCGATAACAGATATGGTACGTAAGAATTTTCCACTGATAGGATCTTGCGGAATCGTTTGGTTTTTCAATAACTTTTGCAGTTTATCGAACTTTTCAAAAATACATTTTTCGTAAATACTTTTTGTACACTATCGATCATCACGTCATATTATGTGTCTGATCATTAAGACACTTTCTACTTCATTTTTATTGTTGCTGCAGTAAATGTATGCATCGTTTTTTTTTTTAAGCGAGGACTCAATTCAAACTGTATTTCATTCTAAGTTTAAGGAAATGTTTTAGACAAAATAGGTATTCGGACAAAATGTTTTGCTGATGTAGTCACAGCTAATCAACGTAAATAGCTAAGCGAGAAAATTTTATTTTTAAGTCCGTCTTGGTATTAGTTTGTTGTCAGAGCGAATGATTTTGTTGTCGTAGCAAAATTAATTTGCTATTCGAACAAATGAATTTGGTAGCAATTGAATTTGGAAATGAAGCAATTATCTTTCTATATGCTATCCATCTTATCGAACCCATAAATTCAGTGAGTCAGAATTTTCGGTTGAATTATTATTTTGAGTCGAACAAAAAGAGGTCAATCAAAAGGTCACAATATCATTGATTAATGCGTGGATCGTATTATCGTGTACGTGCAAAATTGGGTCTCTGTTTCTGGCTGCTGCCACCATGCAACTAAAATATTGAAGATTCGGGATCCTCGCTATAATAGTACATGCAATGCTGTTTTGACGTTCGATTAATTTGCAAATGGTCATTTAGCGTTATTTGCATCAACGAATCCCAAAAAAAAAAAATCGATAATTACCAGTGAATTTCATCCATCCAGTCTGTTCTTTCATTATCTGTTGCGTCACGATAACTAATAAACACATCAAAATGATTTAATGGACCTGCCAAAACGTAATCGAATTATCGTAAAAGTGTCAAAAATTAGTAATCGTCGGTAAATACCCTGTTCGATTGCCCTGAAGACTTTTGCTCCGAGGAAAGAGATTGCCATCCATACTCAGCTTTGTTTACCAGCCTATTTTATTGAACAAAGGCTCAATTTCTTTCGAAAAAGAGACATTCGAGAAAACATTATGAAGCATCCAACGCAAATTCTCTTAGAAGATACTGATCGATCGAACTCAAGACCTCAAAAGTTTACGATTATTGTTTGAAATTGTACGTGTGTTGCTGGAATGAAACAGAAATCTTGTCTGGAATTTACAGATGGCACCATAGACAATGCTTAGTTCAAAGAGTTCTTACAAATTATCGTATATTTTTAACGCAGATGAAAAGATCGTTAGGCTGGGTGGCCGATCATGACCCTTGCCCCTGTCACATATGACCCCTTTGTACTCTGTGTATGGTTATGGCTGGCAAAATAGAGAAAATGGAAAGAGCGAGTACGGGTAAGAAAAGAGCTACGCTCATCGCAGTTTGGAAGTGCTGCACGCTCGGAAGTTACCGCGAGATGGCGGATAAATTTCCCATCCAGGAGATTACTCCAATAGCGTACAAAGTCTTGCCTCTACTGTTGCTCTTCCTCCTTTGCTAGAGATTCTCGGTATTCATGTCCTCCTTCGTTATTACCGGATAAGTTCACCTCTAGTCATTGACGAGTAATATATAACATTGTGAGGGGATGTAAGTCAGCATTTTCCTATGCAGTAGGATAACGTCCTGATATGGTGGAAGTAAGTTCTCTTTAAAAATACATTTTTCACAATATGGGAGATGGTGCAGCCCTCTATAAAGCGTGTTCGAGGGTTTGTTCGATATTACAAGTTTTTTTTTTTCTGCAGACTTTTACAGCCTCTTAAAGGCTCACTCGTTCAGGCTCAAGATGAATGGGTTCAATGTGAAAACCAGTATCTCTTTTACTATCGCAAATTCGGAGGGAATCGAAATATCGGAAAGTTCACGGCAGCTGGTATAGGGACCAGCCAATTTAGTATTTGGGCTCGGTAAAAATTTAATTGGGCCGTTCATTTTTATGCGAACCCTATACGGTGTATTTTTATGGTAACTTTATTATCGAAGAACATGTGGGTCAAACTCGGTCTATCGTTGCATGGACAGCGAGCATTCGACAATACAATTGTCTTTATACGAATAATTGCTGCTGGGCGTGGAAAATAAGCATTGATAATAACCACGTAGCTTGAACGGTGCGAATGACAATGGCATGGGGCAATAATAAATCTTTTCATCGGAGCGTTGAGGTGCTGCTGAAAATTCTTCTTTTTTTTCCAGATCCTTGAAAACAAGTGGAAATTCCGAAAAGTGTCATGGAAAAGTTGAATAATTTTTATGTACGTGGTAATTGTGTTCGCCGGGAAAGAGAGAGAGAGAGAGAGAGGCGATAAGAGAGGAAGAAAAAAATGACACTGGAGGGACCCAAAGGTGCGACGACGAGTAACAAGAGGCTGGTTATAAAGGGAGTGAAGGCCTTTTTTGCATGGTGCTGGAGGCGGCGGCAAGTACGAGACTCAAGGCAGTCAAGGCAGAGAGGAGTGGGACCGAGTGAACGAGTGTTAAAGCGAGGGTCAGACAGTTTCAGAGAGGGTTTGGGTGAGCTGAAGAGTTTTCAGCGACGCGGAACGAATGAATGCGAGAGCCAAGTGGCCGCTTGGCGCGTCTCTTTTCCAGCGTCAGAGAAACCAGCTCGCGAGAGATCACGCGAGCGGCATGCCATGAGACTTTTTTTTGCAAAACTTTTGAGAATCTCACCAGGGCCATTCGGTTGACAGAGGCACATGGATCTTTCGCTCAACATTATTCTTTATCCTCATTCAAAGTGGTCGCTCCGTTATCATCATACTTGCAAATCAATCCGAATAATTTGTTTGATCGGAACGTATAGCTAAGCCGAATCAATTTTTTTTTATGGTTTGGATTAGATTTTATAGGTTATCTGTCCATGCTATAGGCAGTGAGCACATTTTGAAATAGGTGCGTGAATCACCCTCGTCCGATAGGCTGACATATGGCCAAAAATGCGTTTAGTCATAGAATTGGTAGTTAAAATTGATTGCCAAATTGGCTTCGTTTATATCAAAAACAATTTGCAGACTCGACCAGATTCGACTGTGCACACGTAACTCTACGCGAAAAAATTCGGCACAACATTAATTTCCCACAGAAAAACTATAAGATTTTATAAAGTCAATTTTTGTCGGTTGAATTCCATGAAATTATGACTTTTTCCGATAATAAAATGCTCGTGGTGGGTTCTAAAATAAGTACAAACGTCACGACGTGATGACAGAACGTTTGAAAATTATTCAAATCTGTATATTCTAGGGGCTCGGCAATTTTATAAAGTCAATTTTACAGATCGTGTTGACCAAATTATTATTTTTTTTCGCAGCTTCAGTAGATTTAAGAGTTAATAATATATATATGTATATATTTTATTGATAACATCATTACGTGTATGTAATGAAGGTTACAATTTTGCATTGTACGAAATATTATTCAATTTATTATCAAAATAAAGTCTCAGTATCTTTGTGAAAAGTGTCGAAAACTGGTTCGTTCAGCTTACGTATTCCGCTAGCGCGCATTTTCCAGAAAAACACAACGGACTTTCATCTCTGAGATACGTATCTCCGTGGCATTCGATGTTGAACCTTTATCTCACAAAATTCGCTCTCTGTCATATATATTTTACTTGTCTATTGCATTCATACCAAAATTGCTGACAGTGCAATAGCAAGTGGAAAGAATCGTGGTCCTCACTATATGTATATAATAGAGTCATGGTGCTTTCCTCGATGGCTGAGAGAGAGAGAGAGAGAGAGAGAGCCGACAGAGCCTGGTTGCCTCCATCACTGGCATTGCCGCTGCCGCTGCCTTTCATATTTTCCTTCGCCAGATTGCTTCACGAGAGTACGAAGAGAGATAAGCAAGATACGCCCAAAGGTAATACGAGGCCTGCCCTGTCTTGACGTGAAGAACGAGAGCGAAGCCTCTTCAACTCCTTTTTCTCTCTCTTACTTCTCAATTCTCTTCTTATCCCCCGATAGTCTCCGTCGAATCTTTTCCTTTTCCGCAGCTCTCGTCTCTTTACGTACTTTTTTCCACGCTCTCGACCCAAGCCCTGCTAGCCACGCCTGGAGCCAAGACTTTGATTTAACTTTCATTTACTTTGTGCTAACCGCGAGAGAAAAAAATACAATTATAATCGTTACGAGAACACGAGAGAGACCGACGAGAAAAATAAAAATAAATTATATAAAAAGCTTTTCCTCTCTCTACCGGCCGACTCGTCTTGACATCGTGCAAGACTACTCGTGTACCATTCGCTATATACATATGCAAGCAGCCAAGTAGCGCCGCTTGTGGCTACTTTTCATACTACTTGGATCCACCGATCGCATGAATTTGCACGGACACACAAGGGTTGTACAATTTTTATTAAATGATGAGCGAATATTCGCATCCCAAGAATTTTTCACCATCGGTAAATCCTTTATTCAATGTGATATAAAAAATAAGGGCGCGCAAAAACAATATGCTGATTTTATACAATATATAGAACCGTATACTAGCAGATGACAGCCTATCTCTTTCTCATTCTCCTTCATGGCCTGAAATAGTACCCAAATTCGCCACCTTGATCGCTGGCTGTCAGTTCTCGATACTTTTTGCTACTTACACATACCAAATCAACTTGAATTCTCGAGGGACCTCGTTTTTTCACCTTCCATCATTGTGACATTCACAACACTATTTTTGCGTCTAGTCCCACAATATGAAATATCGCTGAGCAAATCATCTTTAGGCAAACTGTATAAATTCCATTTAAAAATGTGACTGAATTTTCTTATTTCTTCAGACGCAACGGAAATAAAAGTATTTTCAGCATTGATAAAAATTAGTCCATTCACAATCCCGTGGGTGTTAAAGTTCCTTTCACATAGAACAAATTAATGGTAATACATTTTTTTTTCATTGCAAAAACTCCTCGGTTTCTGATCAATTATATGCTCTAATGAAATACTGATGGATTAATGAAGCATTGCAAGATCCATCGATGGTAAAATATTTTTTTTTCAAATTCAAATACCTCATTGACGCGAATAGATGTTGAAGGCCTTCTAGCCTATATTACTTTTTCTTTGAAAAAAAAGATGGCAAGTTTAACGGGGCTAGGGAAAACTTTTTTTTCGTCCTCTCTTTGGTACGCGCCAAGCAGCGATGCTTATTTATTGCCAAAAGCTTTCGCCTTTGTGGATGGCTGAACTCGAGGCCTCTAAGAGAACGTCCGACAGTCGGGCCGCTCTTCCCGCAGGCAAAAGCTCTGGAAGTGATTTTGTAGTTGGTCGAAACACGAGACAACAAGACTGGGATTGCAGACTCTGGTAAAACTTGCTCGATATATGAAGTTGCAATTCGGTGGCAGGAAGCAACGGGAACTCGTACAATCGTGAGATTGCTTTGCTCGAAAAACAAAATTCAAATTGGTGGCTGAAGCGGAAAACCGTTGGCTCTCTCGTCCTTGTTGTTCCAGTTCTACTGAACGCAACTCTACAGCTCGCTATGAAAAGCGACCAGGACGCGAAAAGAGAGAGAAAGAGAGAGAGAGACTCACAGACCCTAAGTTTTCTTGCTCGTTTATCACCAGCAAACTTCTAATTTGATTTCACAAAGCAGCGAGCAAATGGTGAGTCTGTTTGGTGCCCTTATTTGGCTCCTCTAGTTGGCTGGTGGTCGTTGGATGCAAAAGGCCTCATTGCGCAACTTGAGTTTTTCTTTCGTTAATCGTACGGACGTTTACCATCATGAAAAGAGCATAACGATGCTGTAGATACGATCCTAAACTTAAATTCAATGATGATTAATCGATTAATGCTCATCAAAAGTTGAGTAAATGTCAAAAATGGTCGTTAATTTTTATTTACTCCTCTAAACTTTTGTAATAATTGATACACTTTCATATATCTGTGTATAGCCAGAGGTAAATTTTTGTCAGATTCATCAAGGCAACTACAAGATTGTCAATCCATCAGTAGATTGACTTTTCATTTGATCAATCATTTATGAAACTTTGATCAAAAGTTTATAAATCCATTGACTATACGTTTTTTTTTTGCGTTCAGCTTACTGAGTAAGTAGCGATGGAGGTGCATGTGCGAGAGTGTGCATCGATCCATATGCAAGCCTCGCTGCTGCTGCTGCTGCTGCCAGAAAGGCACTGCTATCGAGTTTTTTTGCGCATAACTCTCACTCTTGGGCAAAAAAGCTCACGGCGTGTGTCATGGAGACCGAGGAATAGTATGTATATAGGGTGTGTCCATGCATTAATAGCGGATACGAAAGATATGGAAGGAGAGTTATGCGGGGATTGAGCGAGAGTAAGTGAGGCCAAAGTTCAAAGACGATATGGTATGTGTGGAAAAAGCAGGGGCAATGTTCTGTTATCACCACAAACTTGATGGCCTTGGTGGTTTGAGGCAGCAAAGTATTTATTGTGCAAATCAATGAAAAGGCTAACCGATCATACTCGATAATATTGCGCAATAGGCTTATACGTATGTTGTAACGTTCAGTGAAATTTTAAATCTTGACAAAATAATATTTTGACCTGTGTTATTGCGTGTATTTTTTTGTCAAAAAAAGGACCGGTCCAGATTACTCCGAGTTGACTTTATTCACTCTGCCACGATCTGATAAGCTACGATGAGGGAAAATACGCCTTCTAGGATCTACCAAAGTCTACCGAAAGTCCATTGCCAGTCGATCAAAAACCAACCAAGTTGAAATCCATCAAAAAAGTTAACCATGCAATTGCTTCCTGCTTACTTGGCATCTGGGGACTTTGATGATGCTGATACATATAGTAAACTATCTTTACTTTTCTCTTTGTTTGTGTCGCAACTGCATGAGTTTGTATTTTGGTTGAATAAACGGAACGTCAGGATTTCCAAGTTGGGTGGATGAAGTCAGTAAATCGGTGGAGGCATTTTGTCAGGTGTCTCATGAACTTTCTCAACAGGTTTGGTCAGATGCTGTGTTTGTTTCAGTATATAGTTCTGGCCAAAATTATTCCTCGTGATGTGTGGATCAGACTAATATGAAACGATCTCCTTGATACGGTGATAACGAATTCGCGTCGTCGTTGCAGGTAATTCATCACGCTCTGAATTTAACGAGCTTGTTCTGAAATTTACTAACTCTGCAGGAGGACTTGGTGAAGCTGATCGATTGCTCGAGGACTTGTGGATTTATGGGCTTGTCGTTCTTATTGCATGGTGAACTCTTATCTCTGCTTTGTTATGTTCACTGATGTGTTTTGCTGACTATTGGATGGTCGTGATTTCACGACTTGTTCCAGCTCACAATAAAGTTTATTATTATGATTACGTTTATTATTATTATTGTATAAGACTAACTGTATCTCTGCTGCCAGTTTGAATGACAAAAACGACCAAGCACGGAAACTAGAGAGCAATGAGATTCTCTGCCAATTGGCCGGCTCATAATTCGAGCTTGCCGATGTTATATCGTAACCGTTTTCGCGCAAACTCGTTAAAAAATAAGTGTCGCTCCCAAGAGAATACCAGGGAGGAATAGTCTGTATAACGCAGTGAGGATTGTAGGAACAAGCTACGTTTAATTCCGTTTTCCCACGAGTTCGATACAATTGGGTTCGATTCCGCCTTTTACTTTTCCGGACATATATATATATAATTATGTATACTGCTCTCTATGTGCAATTTTCTCTTCTCTTCACGATCCTCAGTGGCGTTCTGTACGTTGCGCGGGATTTTTCACCATCGTCATTTCTCCTACCCTTAGCGATACAACGCCCACACGGGTCGCAGTGTAAGGGACGGGGGAGGGTGAAGCTTCCATCGTCGAAAGCCGTTAAAAGCAACGACGATCGTGATGGAAATATCAATTTACTTTTAACCACGATCCTCCCTCATCCTGCCGGTCCTCGCTGAAACACGCACGAGCACACATATATAAATGCCACACTGTCGTAGCTCCATACACGCTCCTGGTTTGCCTTTATATACATCCACTTGATTGTTATTTGTTATATTCGCTTTTTGTGTATTGTCCTTGTCTGTTTTTTTATTTTTATTTTTAATTACTACGATGGCCTCGTGAGTCAGTGTAAAACACGAAATGTACCAGAACCTCGATGTACTGGAGAGTCCTGTATAATACTATAAAATTTTATGTATCGCTCCCCTCCGGTATTTCAATTTTCATTTGTATACAAGCACGTTTTGTGTACCTTCACTTGTTTTTCAATGGTTCATTCCTATTTTTCGATTCTCCAGTTTGGACAAAAATTCAGCATTGTATGTGTATATTAATGGGGGCATTCCACTGTACACCATAAGCGCAGAGAAATTAATTGACGAATTGTATATAATATTTGTTATGTTATATATAAATATATTATTTGATCAGTAATATACGAATGTCGAATGCAATATGCCCCTCCGTTTGAAAGCAAAAATGAGTAATTTCCTCGGAATGAACAGTTACTATTTAATCAGCTTTGTTAATTAATTACGGATCGATTCATCCCCTCGAATTCATGGCAGCATATTATTCACATATTATATACATTCTGAAATATGTCCTCGGGGTAGATTTCTACCGGACTTGTTATCCACGCCGGAAATAACGCAGCCTCTACAGTTTCGATAAACAGCTTTAATACCGAGAGAAAGAAAGGGTTAATAATAATATACGGTCTAGCTCTGCTATTCAAATGCGTTCAACGACTCAAAACGTTCAAACCAGGAAACCCGTTTGATCCACCCTACGCATTATAAATGATATGTCTATACTGACTGGTTTCCGAGAACTGAATTGTTCTGATTGTGGCGATATCTGTTGTTATAAACCAGAGACGATTTACAGAATAAATGCAGAGTATCCCGAAACTTTTTATCATTAAATATATATATATATACATACAGTATAAATCTATTTATAAAATATAAAATAGAATCATAAGATGATAAAAAGAGTAAAGAAAAGTTCGATTCACCAGATGGAAAGTTCATGTGACGTTATCACCTACACGTTTTTTTCTCCTTCAGAGTGGAGTTGCTCACGTTGACCCTACGAAGGCTTTCATAACTTTCAGGTTCAACTATCGGTATCGATGATATCTCGTAACCGTTACGCAACTTTTTTTCTTCTTTCTACAATCAAACTTCACGGAGACAAAGCTGTATCTTTTTTCTCATCGATACTTGCTTGTCAACAATTTTCTACAATTTCCAATACTGAGTTTTTCTAATGTCAGCTGGAAGTTATACATTTTGTGTATTATATTCGAACGCGTGTTATTTTCTGACTCTATTATTTTACAGGGGATGTTTCATTGACTCAAAACGTATATTATGATATATTCAATGCCCATCTCAAAAATTCAAACTTCAACATTGCATGTTTTCTTTAATAAACGCAATTTATGATTCGAATGAAGCACCATATCTGGTGTCTCGAGCGCGACAGCCAATCAGACCCGTTGACTTAGTGATGAGAAACTTTTTTTTACATATTCTTGTTAACCAAAGTTGCATATATGTGTGTGTGTGTGTGTGTGTGTAGAAGCGCTGAAACTTGTCCATTGGTGGGTGAGTATATATGCAACTCCCAATGGTGCATATTTCGTTTGTCACGGTGTATTCCGGAGCGAGCAAATATCTCTGTCTCACTTTTTTCTCGTTCATATTTCCTATCGGATCTGTATATTGCTCAAATTTTCTACATACCCACATCTCCGAGTACGTTGTATGTCTCATGAAGGTGAGATACGTTGAGAATGTACGTATAACGTGGAGGAGAAAGAGATGGAGATATGAACCTGAAGCGATGTGATGGCGAGAGGAGAGGAAGAGGAGCAGAAAAGTTTGACAACAACTTCCATCACCAATTCCATCTCCACTGTTTTCTCTGCTTTCTTATCGGACCTTTTCTCCCTGGGAATTCTTCTTCCGGGACTGTCCAACGTCAGAGAATTGAATTATTTGTGACGGTGAAGTTGGCCCATCCACCAATGCTGCCCCTCCCATCTGAACAAGCTTTTACTCGTGATTCCGCAACTTGCAGCCAAGTTACGCTATATCGTGGTACTATATACTGTTTCGTAGAAAAAACCTATTGTGAAATAGGCTTTTTACCAAGATCGATCGAATTCCCCTCCACCAAATGAACTACAGAACCATGCAGATGCCAATCATATTTTCGACATCTGGCATTAGGAAAAAATGTACTCGGAGCAGGGCAGGATCCAAAGATCAATAATACAGAGCAATGGCATCCTGGTGACCTCATCTATTACTTTGAAGATTTCCACGTACATATTAAAGCAAAAATACTCATAGATATGATAAATATTTGATTAGCTATCCATAATAGTACGACGAAAATAACTGCATGATTATACAAATGGAAATTGACATCACCATATTCGATTCCAGATATTGTCATGTACCTCAAATTTTTCCAAGATACTATCCGAAGTCTTAGTCAGTTCTCCAATAATACCACCTCGAATAGTATCATCGAATTATTCGACGTATTATTGGAGAACTGCACGAAAAACTACAAATGAAATAAAAAATTATTTTGGGCTGAAATTAAAAATAGAAATGATAAAGACTCGACGCTTACGCCAAATCAGAAGTTTGCAGGATCGTTTACTGACAACTATGATATGAATTTACATGTCCTACAGGGGATTTATGTATCCAACGGATCAACTTCAGACTTTCTTCGATCTCGGTTTTAAAATGACTACGTTGTTAGATATCGGAAGATCGTCAAACCATGCCAGTATAAGATAAAAAGAAGGAGAAAGAAAGAAGGAAAGAAAATCTGTCTTCGACTACGTATATCGACGTTGAGTCGAGCCATTGTCAGATGTGTCAATCGTAAATAGTTTTATATCTACAGGTATAGTTATATATAAAAATAATATCATCCTTTGTACGTATACGAGACTTTTATCTACAGATGACGATTTTTCTCAGCTATGCGTCCCAAATATTTCACTCCATTCACTATGAAAAATTCTTTTTCACGAAAGAACGTTCAACCATCGATATCCGTGTCCTCGTCTACAGTGGGACTACGGATAAAAGGGTGATGGAAGGCGGATAGAAGTGGGGAGGGTAGTCTCGCTGGTGCGAGGGTGTATGGAATGCGTTCGGGGAGAACTTTGGTTTATGCCAAGAATTCTCCTCTCTTGGAAATCCGATTGGGCATGGGGTAGGCGAAGGTAGAACTGAAGTGGAGTACTGACCGACGCGTTTCGCGCGATAGAAAAACTGCGATCCAACGATACGAGGTCGCATACCAAATAGTAGCAAAATTTACACGATAAAGATTTTCTTGCATCTTTGAAGTTGGCCTGAACCAGTTGTTGACTGAATTTATATGTATTCTCCGAAGAATTTGAAACAAAGGCACGGAAGATTAGTGACTTTTTAAAAAAATTTACAAAAAATTCCAAAATTCGAATGAAGGACCATTTATGATAATTTATTAACGTACCAATTACTACCATATTACCAGATTAATAGTAATACTATAATTACGAGGGAATAATCATTTCATTTTATTCTCAATTCTTCGAGTGGAAGTGATAAGGCTTGATAGAACAAATTGAGATCTTTCGGTTTTTTACTCAACTGGCCAAATGTCCGATTCCGTTTTTTTCGTGACTTGTCAAACGTCTCAATTAATTTTCATGAAATTAAAAGTTTCTATTCTAATACATAACTTGAAGAAGTACAACGAGAAATGTTGAATTAAATAAACTGACAAAAAATATAATACATCAGTGAAACTTCTCAAGAGCGGACACCTTTTTGGGGATGAAAATATTGTGCGTTATTGAGAAGTGTCCATTATTTAGAACAATATTCATGCCTATGCTATTTTGCTAGGGACTTTTGGACCATCCGTTATATAGAGGTGTCTGCCATTGGAGTGTACACACATTTTCATACTAAATCATGAGCGATGCAATACACAAATTGCTTTGAATATTTTCTGTGACTCACTGAATCGGGGCCAGATTCATATGTATACATTCAAACCTGAAGAGCGGAAACCTTTTTGGGGATGAAAATATTGTGGGTTATTGAGAAGTGTCCATTATTTAGAACAATATTCATGCCTATGCTATTTTGCTAGAGACATTTGGACCGACCGTTATATAGAAGTGTCTGCTATTGGGCTGTACACACATTTTTATACTAAATCATGAGCCATGCAATACACAAATTGCTTTGAATATTTTCTGTGACTCACTGAATCGGGGCCAGATTCATATGTGTACATTCCAACCTCAAGAGCGGACACCTTTTTGGGGATGAAAATATTGTGCGTTATTGAGAAGTATCCGTTATTTAGAATACTCATACCTATGCTATTTTTCTAGGGACTTTTGGACCGTCCGTTATATAGAGGTGTCTGCTATTGGGCTGTACACACATTTTCATACTAAATCATGAGCCATGCAATACACAAATTGCTTTGAATATTTTCTGTGACTCACTGAGTCGGGGCCAGATTTATGTGTGTACATTCCAACCTCAAGAGCGGACACCTTTTTGGGGATGAAAATATTGTGCGTTATTGAGAAGTATCCGTTATTTAGAATACTCATACCTATGCTATTTTTCTAGGGACTTTTGGACCGTCCCTTATATAGAGGTGTCTGCTATTGGGCTGTACACACATTTTTATACTAAATCATGAGCCATGCAATACACAAATTGCTTTGAATATTTTCTGTGACTCACTGAATCGGGGCCAGATTCATATGTATACATTCAAACCTGAAGAGCGGAAACCTTTTTGGGGATGAAAATATTGTGCGTTATTGAGAAGTGTCCATTATTTAGAACAATATTCATGCCTATGCTATTTTGCTAGGGACTTTTGGACCATCCGTTATATAGAGGTGTCTGCCATTGGGGTGTACACACATTTTCATACTAAATCATGAGCCATGCAATACACAAATTGCTTTGAATATTTTCTGTGACTCACTGAATCGGGACCAGATTCATATCTGTACATTCCAACAAACACTATCATGTGTATTTTCATATTCATAATATTATTTAATGACGAGTCAACTCGTTACAAAAGAGACGGAGCGGCCGAGTTGATTCCACGAGGTCAAAAAACTTAAAAATACAGACATTGTCTTTTGGCCATATCTATAGATGCATCTCTGTAAAAAGTTAGAAGATGGGGGAAACGTTGAGGTCGAGATGAAAGTAGGACGCGCGCAAAAAGCTTGCCGAACGACGAAAGTAGAGCTTGTGAAATCCACAGATTGAAAATCGAGCGAACTCTGGAACGAGATAAAAGCAGAGAATCTCTTAGGAGGAAAAAAAAACGTGGAGACCAGGTCAGGGCTACATCAAAGTTTTGACCACCTATTTCTGCATCGAGTCTCTTCATTTTTTTTTCTTCCAATCCTTACTTAACCCTTCACTACGATCAAACTGAATTTTATACAACGTGCATTATTTTTCACTATTAATACTACTTGACACCAAATTCTATAAAGATTTTACTGACTTTTACATTTTTTCTTGTTTTCACTTTTTAAATTTATCCAATTATCATCGTAATTTTATTTCAATAATTATTTCAAAACAATTTGCTTGTTATACGCAGTCCACATTATTGATTATTCCTTCAGTGCATTGAAAAAATAAATTATCGAATAGCTTTCCTATGATTTTTTCGACAATGTGCAATATTTAATTATCACGTTTTTTTTTTGTGTTTCCTCTTTGTTTCAATTCCTATTATTTATTTCAATGTATTCTTCATTTCAGTCGAATTTAAATTCTTTGCGTCATCTTTATGATATTTCTAAATTCAGCCAATTTTACTACTGAATTGCTTATTATTACGTTCTCTTCTCAATGGATTTTTCTATGTGTTAAAGTCGTCCTTTTATATCCTTGTCTTTTGTTTTCCCGGCATTCTTCATGAGAGATTTTAGTCGTAAGACAGAGAAGGTGTACACAGTGTACGTTTTTCTCAATGTCTCTACTTCTACTTGTACTAAGCCAAGAGAAAGGTTCCCTCTAACCAATCAAGGCGGTCTGACTATAACGGAGGCTTTCTACTTGCGAGAACTGCTGGGCTCTATCGTGGCGTATTCCAGACTGGGATCGTCTGCCACGGCTTTCATTCGGATGATTTATAGTATCACCCTCATTTTGTGATCTAAAAAAAAGTGCAAATCACATTCGTATAGCTCTAAAATTTCAAACACCTTTTGTCAAAAATATTTATTGCACAGACTAATCGTTTTTGAGATAATTCACTGTTTGACTTGAAATTGGACACCCGGTATATGTAATAACTGGACGTGGTAAAGCTTCACTTTCATAATGATGGCTTTTTCTACTTGTCAGCATTTTCGATAATCTGAGTGCACAGAAAGCTCTCAATTTGATTGCGGGTCGAAAAAAAGTTGGACGAAACTCTCTCTCGAAACTCATATTCTCGTTGTTTTATATTCTACGGCTGGTCTTTATTTCTTTTTTTTTTGCTTCTGGAAGCTCACATACACACGAAGAGAAAGAGAGAGAGATAAAAAGGGTAGGAAACTTTGCAACTTTTTCGGCATGTACAAACGATGTGCGTCACTATAAACTGCTGTTCGTTTTCTAGCCAGGACTTCCGTTTCTAGCGTCGAACAAAAGACTCTCTCGCTCTCTCATTCTCTTTCTCTCGCTCTCTATATACTCCAGTATACATTTGTGAGCTTGCCGCTCGGTGGTTGGTGAAACCGAAGAAATTCTTATGTATTTCGCAACCGCCTGTGGACATGTTGGTCGTAAAAGGCACCACGGTAGCTATTATAACTAACATTCTCAACGTCTTCGTTCTCATTCTCTCGGTCGCTCTTTCAACCCCATTCTCTTTCTCGTTCCATTGCTATTGTCGGTTTATCTTTATGAGGGAAGACTTTTCCCGAGTATATACACTCCGCATTCTGGAGCTAGTCCGGAAGATCGTAGTCTCTGGAGACCGATGGGCTGCTCGATAATTGACTCTGTCTCTTTGCTTGCTCGTTTTGCCTTGTTCCCAAGCTATCCAATTTATCTCATCTATTTTATATGGATATATATATATATATATATATATATATATATATATATATAGTGTGAGTCAGTATATATCAACTGGCAATGCACCGCGACAGCGATAGGTACGCGATCGGCGTGTGACTCTGACAATCACCAAAGTTAAGCAGCTTATTGTGCTGCCAGTACTTGATGCGGTGATCGGTTAGCTGCCCGCTGATTGACGTGTCGAATCACTGATTGTCAGCGGGATTTTTTGAGAATCTGGTGGTTCCTTCCAGGCCTCGAAAACGAGTAGGAGATTTTAGAGTGACACGTTGGAATGGGCGAGAAGCGTTCGAATAATCGATCTTCTTTGATTTGTTCCGAACTGTCCCTTCTTATCCTGTCAACTACATAATGAAAAAGTTCCGGAGACCGCGACTCATGTATACACTCAACGTCGTTTTTTATGGTCCATTGGTCGGCATGGCAAGCACTTTGTCTTTCAGCCTTTCAGACTGCCATGGAAAAGCCTTTTTCATCGGAATAATAGTTTCGATTTTTTTATGGATATAAAAATTGAAAAATGGACCAGCCCAACATATATATATATATATATATACATATATATATGTGTGTGTATGCATTGCACGCATAGTACGTATATTTGTTTTTAATCGCCGGGTGTCGAGATGCTACCGTGTCTCTAAATATAGAGAGCGAGAAAGAGAGAAAATACATCCATTAATGAAAGTGCTTTGCAAAAAAGTGAATGCGTACGTGTATGCATTTGTGTAAAGACAAATATATGTAGATGACACGAGCTGACTGCGTTGCAATAAATATCGATAATCGATATTCTAGCACACCCCATTGGTCTTCGTGTCCCGTAGGCAAGAGGAGGCCACCACAACTGACTCTCTCTCACTCTCGCTTTTTCTCTCTCTCTCTCTCTTCCTCTCTCTCTCTCTCTCTCTCTCTCTCTCTCTCTCTCTCTCTCTCTCTCTCTCTCTCTCTCTCTCTCTCTCTCTCTCTCTCTCTCTCTCTCTCTCTCTCTCTCTCTCTCTCTCTCTCTCTCTCTCTCTCTCTCTCTCTCTCTCTCTCTCTCTCTCTCTCTCTCTCTCTCTCTCTCTCTCTCTCTCTTTTCTGATGTTCTCTAAACTCTGCCGCACCCACCAACTGTTTGGAAGCTTTGAAGAACCAAAGTAGTTTTCATATTCGCTCCATACAAAGCTTATACACTCCGAGAGAGATTCTTCATTCAGAACACTCATTCGAGCGGGCTCGATAAATTTTCAATTGATCTTTAGCTCTTCTGTCGAGAATAATCATCGATTATCATTATGACAACGAATTCCAAAAAAAAAATAGTAACCCTCTTTAATCAGTCAATGAGTCTACCGTTATAGGGTTTCTTGCTAATCTTCTGCATATACAATGAGAAAAATCGATATTTTTTCCATCAATCACAGGCATACTTTAAAGGAATAAAATGATTCGCAATGAAAAAACTGTATTTGAATAAAATGATCATCGAGTTTTTAATGCTTGTTCGGATGTATGCGCGTGAAAATAATATTTTTTTTTTCTCAAAAGCTCATAGAGTTTCCGGTCTGGCATTTTCCAAATCATTACTTCGTGTACTACATTCAATATGATCCATGATAAGGGCATATAGAACAAATATTTTTTGACCAATTACTGGGTGGAAATTGGTGGGATGAGCCATATATTTTGTGTGTGCATGTTGGTTATAGCTATGCAGCGACAGATGGAAGCGAAACAGCACGCGCGGGTGTCATGACGTTGGGAGTTGGAAAATACGCGCAATTATTCTCTCTTTCACATTCCTCGTCGGGTCCCAGCAGTCGGCCAGAGCAAAGCTGTCCAGCAATGTTATAGATATCCCTCTCGCGTGATATATTTACTTAATAAACGTTTCTGGTACAGGGTACAAAATTCAAATTAAATTAATTCAGCGAAAACACTAGTGACAGTGTATAGCTGAATGCCAGGAGCTTTCAGCCTGGCAGAGGGTTGGAGACCGAGAGATAACGTTCTGTATAACATGGGTGGGCACGACTATAGAATTTTTGTGCGTGAAAAGAAATAACAAGAACGGTATGCTCCATGCATATTGAGTGCACACAATGGAGTGTGGGAGAGAAAGAGAGAGAGAAATAGATCGAATGAAAGAGAGCGAGGAAAAAAGCAAGAGAAAAAACTAAAAATGCCACAGTATTTATTTGTGAAAAATTTACGTCATGTAGACCGAAATAAATAAAGGTACCGGCGAAAAAGTGCAGGAAGTAAACTCATACTAATATGAAAAAGTATAAAAGTCTCGAAAAATTCGAAAATCTGTGTCACGGTTTGCCCATGGACCCACAGCGTTTATGTATACTCGCCATCTCCTTCCGATAACACTTTGTCATTCGCCAGCTCCTCGGATATGTGTCAAATTCGTGCTCGGCCGTATATTTCGTTGCTCCCTTGTCGTCGAATACCTACATATATACGGTTATTTTATGAATGGATGTGTCATTGGGCATTCAGGCCAGCATATCGAGTATTGGCTGTTTTACGATGACCCTTGCGGAGCGAAATGTTCAATCTTTTGTGCAATGTTGAATTGTTGAATTGGCTTTTTATTAAATCCATTTAGGCCCACAGCTACTCACTCTGAGAGTCAAGATGGACAGGGATGGAATGAAAAACTATTCATGGCAATTTTTCCACAACATAATCATCCCTAATAACAATTAAGAAAAAAAAACTGTAGAAAAATATTTTTTTAAAAGTGTCAACATTATCCTCTCGAGTTGCATTAAATTAAACGAGAATGGTTCTTCGGCAATTCACAAGCTCTGGAGAAGAAACCGCCATCACTGGCGAATGAAAGAAAATATGAAAAAAAAGGAGACAAATTAGAGTGCAGCCCTTATCGGACTGAACGGAGTGGCTCGGGAATCCCATCGAGAGAATCAGAGAAACGATTACGGAGAAACTTTTGCGTACCAAGGACGAAATGTTGAATCATTAAAAGTGGCGAATAATATTTTTATTTTTTTTGCTTGTCATCAGAGAAGTCAGAAAATAGTTTGAACGTTAAGAAAAATTTATTTGTACACAGTGACTAGTGAAATTCAGTCATGATCGGTTTTAGAGTGAAAGTATATCGAGAGTCACCCCGTATAACGACTCAGCACGAATACCAGCAGAGAGTGAAGAGAATCTTGGCTATTACGTGTTTACGCTGCCAGTCTTCCATAGCTGATGGCGGACGGTAATAGAGCTTGAAAGCTCAACCTCTCCATCCGAGGGTATAGTGGACACTCCACTTAACAAAAGCGGTTAGTGGCCACACGCTTCCTCTCACCATCCCATTCGCTCCACTTTGTCCGGGGCTGCGCCACCTAAGAGAAAAGCAACTTTTCACCCCTCACTATCACAGCTTTTCAATGGCTGTTCCAAAAGCTCCTCTACATTCATAATCACAAGTTACCTCGTCCATCCCTCTCACCTTCCAATATTTGCTGTATAGTTTCACTATGGCATAATGAACAATCAGTTATCCAATCAATCGATCCCTCCTCAACGTCATTTTCGGTCAACACCAAAATTATTCATCCATTGATTACATTTTGTGAACTTTATCAGCCGGAGTGATTCCCACTCATCACGTAGAAACACGAGCTCGTTTATGGCGACAACTCAACAGCTATTTCGAACGATGTACGAAAGTTCGAGTGTTTATGATTGAAAAATTATTGTTAATTTTCAAAAATTATCGAGCATTTTTTTTTACGTTATGACTAGAAATTATTGGCCCGCAGTATTACATTGACGATGGCTCACTTATCCAGGTATATTCCTCTTGGATTAATTATCGACTTTGAGGAGTTCTTCAACTCTCGGGCTACAAAATTCCTAGAAAAGAATTTATTGCTCATCTTCGCTGACATTCCGCAAAGTTGTTTATGGGAACTAATTCCAGCCTCAAGGAAAATGGGGCAGCGGATACATATGTGCACACACTAACACACACACATACATGCACCAGTATACGAGCACATGGAATCAGGTGAAATGATACTCGGTTAGCGTAAATCCAGTAGGAGAGCTCGGGTTTGGTGTAGGGAATGAGGGGGTGCGCTCGAGCGCGTTAACGTGCAAAAGTTAACACATCCCCGTGCTGCACGCGCGGTCACCCCCCTGCAGGATCCATGGGCTTTCGAGAGCTTTTCCCTGGCAGTGCACAGCTCGCTTTATGAGGCAGTTTGTACCACACTTTATATTCCCCGAGCAGTGTACCATAATTTTCCATCTCTCTTTTCTCATGAGATATTTTCCTATTCGAATGGACCGTGCATAGGTCATACAATTTACGAATATCCAACTCGCTCACCGTGTAGCTGGTCCGAATAAACGAATGATTTTCATTAAAGGATCCTCGTATTTTATAACAATTTAAATTATACTTTGATTTATTAGAATAAATGATTTTTCTGCATGTACACTTTGTCTGCAAATTCAAACTTTCACCTACTTCTACGTCCTTCAATTTCCATTTTCAAAGTGAATTTTCGAGTATTTCATGAATATCGCGATGTAACGTGAGATAGAAAGAGAGAGAGAGAGAGAGAGAGAGAGAGAGAGAGAGAGAGCGATGAGGCGAACCGAATGAAAAAAGGAAGATGAAACGAAGAGACGTGGAAAAATGTATGTGCACAATCCAGAGGTCTAAGATAGTGTAATGGAAGCGATGAAAAATGTTGATGCGACCGTGCGAATGCTCGTCCCGAGTGTACGAAGGAGAGACCTATGCTGAGGTTGAGATTGGCAATTTGTTATAGCTCACAGATTTTTCTATCTTCTCGTACACTTGTTCTACTCTGATCTTAATACTGTTGCTGTTGCTTATTCTTCGCCTGACATGTATTTTGTGCATTTTTGTGAATTTCGTAAAATCATGTATCAATTTACATCGAAATTATTAAATCTTAGATGGACCGTGTCATTAAGGGCAGTTGAAAGTTATCCGCTGAAGTTTCGCCAACAATTTTTTATATATTCATTCCAGCTTCCAAAGTCATTCAGTTGTTCCGAAAATGAAACCAACTTTTTCTTAACTTCTTGTTAATAATAATACTGTTAAAAAATGTATTCTAGCTGTATCGAAAAGTTAGGTGATATTGAAAAATCAAGTAAAATCGTATATACGATCCTGTGTTCTGTATTTTACCTCAACTTTGTGAATTTTCCCAATGATTTTTTACTTGACGGTAAGAAGACTTGAGTTGAGAGGGCTGGAGATGAAGCTCTCGCTGATGATATTCTCCAGCAACACAGGGTGTACTCGTAGCCCATCGGGATTATATGAAGGAAGAAGAAACCAAGCAGAGAGTAACGACGCGGAAAATCCCCCCTTGGGAACTCGGTAAGCCACCCTTACTCCTTGGCTCATCGTTCCTCTCAACTTGGTGCTGGGATCACTCATGCGAGATCTCGCGATCTAAATATTACGATACAGTCTTGATGCACATTTATGAGGGACACGTGTACGTTACATTTTATGGGACATTAATTTATCGGTCGTACACGCATTGGATGGAAAATAATAAATATACCAGGCATACAGATTGTGGCTTACATCAAATATAAGTAGAGATAAAATCACAGAGTTCTGGAAACAAGTACTTATTGTGAAAAAAAGTAGCAATAAAACAATAGTCTTCCCCATCTCTTCCTCTCGATCAACTCCACTGAGCCTGTGTATTAATCCATCCCATGTCATCATAATCCGTTAAGTTACTACTCTTAAAACATCGTTTATATCGGCAAAAGTATTTTGTTCTTATTCTTCTTCACGTCAAAAAGCAACGCTACACTATTTTCTTCAAGTAAATTTAAAAAAAATGTACGACAACATCGACGCAGATGGAGAATGATAATCGCTTACAAAAGCGTCTACAATGTTTGGACGGCAAAGCAAGGAAAGGAAAGTCAATGGAAAAATAGAGATAGTGAGTTAAAACGATCTTCAACCTCATAGTCGCAGCAAGCAATACATGTCAGTTCACTCCCATGTATAGTTAATATATTTGTTATTCCCTTGTGTTGCCACACGTGCTGGTTTAACCCCAAGTGGAGAATTGCTTGGCCCTTAAATGGCTCGAGCCCTATACATGTCTCGAGCCTCGAGATATTGAAAGGCCATCAATCCCCCGATCAAATCGACGAGAGTACTTGATGTGATTCAAGCAGCTCAAGGGCTTTTATTTCGTGACGATTTTTTAAATAAGATCTCGAGACAAACGGAGGTGAAATTTTGCATCAAAAACGCCTCGCTCGCGATCTTACTGGCTTGAGCCAGCGTGAGACGAGATATGGAAAGCTTAAGCTTTTCGTTCATTCAAAGCCTCTTCTCACTCCTCTCATAAATACTAGGAGTATACCATGGAGCTGCCTTTGTTCAGCGAGGACATTTGTCTCCAGAGATTATAAACACTGAGAATAGAATTCTCTACAGTTACATTTCCCCACCTATCCTGAACCTATTAAGCGGCAGATCAGTTGCAAGCGGCATAAATTTTCAAATCATCACTGACACTATATATTTTGTTTCGTTCACATGCTCGTTGCTTATGTCAAATGGGTTTCAGTGTAATGCTGTTTGCCTAAATTCATAGTTATGTATCGGTTTAGTATATATATACAGTCGGACCCATTGGGTGTACTAAAACTGCAGTTGTATCAGGGATAATAAATTACTTGGCCGATGCTCGTCGGGCTGACACGTTGAGATAAATTTATGTTGCCGATGGCAAAACACTATTTAATTTTCGTTACGAGAGGATTGTCGCTCATCGTTATACAGTGATATGGTGGAGAACATAGCGAGTTTACACGTCCGTTATACTCGTGTAATACGAATTATTAATTACTGCTTGACTCCGACCTTGCAGATTTTGATCGGGGTGTTAACAAATGTGGACCAGGCCAGAGTAGACTAGCGGCCACTGGCAAATGTATGTAATCTATCGAGGATGGAAAGTGAGAATTACTACCTTAACACGTATGCGATGGCAAAAGCGAGAAATTACAACGTTTCCGGGACTCTTGTCAATTATTGTACCGATACATCCCTTTCTCGCTAACTAGACAGTTGAAGCTCATTAACAACTTTTAGAAATCATAATTTGATTATACTAAAATGGTTTCCAATATCATCATTATTTTCAGACCATCATAACATTAATCAGTAGTTCATTTTCGAATATATTATTTTAGACGAAATTTTCACAATGTGAATTAGTCAAATGGAAAAATTGATTCAGCAAGTTTTTCCAGCACAAACAGCATGAATAAAACTATATTTGAAATAAATAGTGTATCTTTTAATTTGTCATACATTTCGAGTCAAGTCAAATATGTAACGTGCCACCCCTATGCTATTTTGATATATTGATAAATAATGAGTCAATCGATTGCCCTTTATTCATATTTGATGAAAATGTTGACAGTGGATTGTTCAAAGATATAAAAAATAATATCACACATGAAAAACAAATTGTCAGTATTTATAATTCGCTCGCATGTTTTCGTTATACGTGCCATTAATTAGGATCATACGTTGAAATCATATAATGGGATCGTCGGGGTCACTGATGTTAAAACTTTCGTCGAGCTATCGCCATTGTTTCCTCCTGTCAGTTGCTATTATGAAGGAAAAAGGAAGCGATATTAATTCAGTTTATAACCGTGAAAACTAGACGCTCACGCGACCACCCCATTGTGGATATCTCGTGTCGGCATATTCACACTAACTGGCTGGTAGCTGCTGGCTGTCGTTGGCGTGGCGTTCCACTAAAAAGTCCCATATAGTAAGGGTCGCGCAGCCCGTGCGTCCATTCGCCAACGAGAGCCAGCATATAGAAAGAAAAAGTTACGGGGAAACTGTCTCTCTCACTCTCTGCCACCGGCAGTCCGACGCACACACACACGCATATAAATATATATATATATATATAAATATATATATACACATAAATATATATACACAAACACATAAAGGCCTTTCGCCACCCATTCTCGAACAGTTAAGAATAATTATTATTTACGCCCTCGTAACTCTAGACGAAATTACAAAAGATTTATGGTATATGGGACTGGGGTTGCGTACCACACGGAAGCTGAAGCTCCACAGCGGTCTGGTGGCATCCCGTTTTAAATGTCACGTACCACAATGGCTAATTAAGAGTTATACACGTGCTATGCGAGTATGAGAGAGAGAGAAAGAGGGGGAGCGAGAGAGAGGGAGGGAGAAAGAGATCAATTCCACTGGACAAATCGCGCATAAACTCACTCGTTATCATACTACGATTCGGTACTATTGGCTCTCACGAATAAAAACCTCACTCCCTCTATAACTTCCGATAAAAAAGTCATTGGCCATGCGTGGTATGGATTACACTGGTGTGAAAACAACGATTTTTCACAGAAACGGTTTTATGCAAGGTGATTCGAACTATATAGGGTCGATATTCATTCAAAATATACATCATTGTCGCACAGATGGTCAATTACGTTTTACATATTTTCACCATTCTTTGCCGTTTAACAAAATAAAAACACGCGAAATGTACATACTCGATGTAGCAAAAGACTCGATTTTATACGCTGTCATAATATAGAAGGTTTAGCATTGCCCATGGGTAGTTGTCCAAAGCTCCGCGTCCATATTTTATCGGTGACTAGTCCTGAATAATGGAATTGTACAAACGTCCATGTCGTCTTTGACGTTCACTTCTCACCCCTCTTATTCCATATTGCTCGGTTCGCTGATACGCTGTCCATGCATATTCTATCGATGGCCTAAATCTGGAAAAGCGTGTAATACGCTTTTAGCTTTCCTTTTTAATCGCTTGACATGGAGATCCTGCCACCTCTCTTGATGATTATTGAAAGCCTACATGACTTCATGGCATTGAGCTATCGATATTTCATGCAACTCGATTTTCCGTTCATTCTACTTACACATCCAAAAAAATTTGATCCTTTTATGAAAAAGGTCACAGGTCACTCGAGTCGCAACGAGACAAATTTATATTCTCGGAAAAACAAACCGCTTATCTACTCTGGTTTGATCGCAGCTCCGATTCGAGACACCCGATCACTATGGAATAGACGGAAAATCGCTTGTTTGCAATATCCGTTCAATCTCCGAGTGTCTCCCGCAATATCACAAAATATCGCAAAATAGCGTAACCTCTTTCCACCTTTTTCCGTATTACCTTTCGTTCATGCTTGCTCCATCTCTCTCCATTCACTCGTAGACGTTTATCCAATGTGGTACAGGCTTACCATGCAGTAACGAGAGAAACTAGAGACAAATACGTCTCTATAGAGATGCTGTATAACTTCTCGAAACATCTGGCATCGTTATTGTTGTTCATCTGCTGCAAACATAAAGCTCTTTCTCATATAATAGCATTCTCGTACACATAATACGTATTGACGACTCGTTTCTAGTACTGGCTCTACTGTCGGTATGGAAATTATATTGATAATGCTAATTAAATGACTTTATACTCTGATCGAATGGGAATTGTTTGCATGTAGCATGATAGGTCCAACCAAAATCTATTTTCGACGTACGATCGTTATTGTTGAAAAGCCGATGCTTTACAATTTTTTTCGAGCCCATTTTCACATTGCCGATGCACGAGGAACTGAGGAGACTATTTGCACTTTTCTAATATTTCGATAGCAGATGTTATAAGATAGGTAATTTGACATTACCCATTTAAAATGAACAGGAGTCACCTTCGAAAACATTCAAAGATTCGAAGATTTCGAAAGATTCGAAACATTCGAAGATTCGAAGATTAGAAGATTCGAAAACATTCGGAGGTTCGAATGATTCGAAAACACTCGAAGATTTCGAAAGATTAAAAAGTATGGCCAGCTTCTAAAATGTGATGTTATTAATTGATAAGGGCCGATACGTGTTACGAATGTAGAAAGACGGCAATGAGAGAATATATTGGAACGGTTGACCTTATTTCATGAAATCGAAACAGTAATTGTTTTTTCCACTTCCACGCGGTCCACGAGCCAATCGAAGCCTGACCCAACCAGTTCACGTCGGGCGCCATCAAACTTTATCAGTTGTCGACGCGTTCCCGGAATCGCTGAGAGTTAACAGTCATCTCGCCAAACGCAGCATTTCATGCCCTTCTCTCGTGATACGAGTGACGGTGAGCGCAGTGAGGCAGAAGCGGAGATGGAATCGAGCATTGAACAAATATATACGGAGAGTTACAGGAAAACCATTTCTGATGGTATGTCCCCGCTTATCCAGTTTCCATCATTGTTCTGGGATGCTTGCTCGGATTGCACATTTTTGAGCTGTGAGCCACCATTTCGAAGATAATCCGTGTTCTATTTAATTTTGCACGTATTTTTTTCGCTCATTTTTCATTTAGATCACGTGCATTCTTCGCCAACGTATAAAAATAAATTTAGTCGAGATAGAAGGAAGTGCGTTAACCAGATAATGCCTCGAGAATTCTTTTACGGTGGGTCCTTCAGTGTCTCTTGTATACATGCCTCGATTTTTAAAGTCGTGCTCGACAATCTCAATCAAAAGTCAATCTCGCATACTCGCGTAGCATTATGAATAATGTGATCGAAACTTCTAAAAGAAAAAAATGAAAATGCCTAATTTTGGCATCACATTTTGATTGATACTTGAAACATTTGTCATTAATGATAGTTTTTGCCAAAAGCTATGGGAAGAATTTCTTGTGATTATCTGTTTTTCGAACTCGGATAGAGCTGACGAATTTTTATCCTTGTGCGGATGCATGATGGCGAGACCAAATGTGAGGAGAAAAGCGACGAGAGACAGCTGGTCTCACTTCCACACTATGAAACTTCTAGTTCCTCATTGCTCTAGTTTAAAAACTATACGGTAAACATTTCTCAATTTTTTTTTTTTACAGTACTCGTGTAATGTCTCTCTGCCATTCGCTACTTTTTTCAAAATTCAATTCTTAAATATCCTTTAGAAGATGGAATAGAAAACATGTCGTTGATGCATGCTTAGAACACGAGATACATGCCAATCGTGCCAACTTTGATATTAATTATCTTGTGCTATAGGAACGATAAATAATGATTTAATTTCACAGACGTTTATGTAGATTGCAGAATTCGAAGGAATTATGCAATGCGGATTATGAGGAATTTTCAAAAAAAAAAAAAATCATTCCGTGACCGTACTACCTTAAAGTCTCTTTCACGATGCAATTGAAGCGAGAGTGAAAAAGCTTCTCCTGTAATATATTATGATTAAGTGGAGGCTTAAGACCCTCTCTCTCGCTCTCCCGAGAATCACATGGCGCTATCGCCCTCGAAGTCGAGCGCTCGTTGTCCCTATTGAGCCTCGCCCCTAGTCATCCGTATGAAAGGAACCGGTGGATCTATCTATGGACACCGCATATTCAACATTCAATATTGAACAGTCTAATTTTCCCTTCGATGATATGAATATTTAACTCTCTTATATCCAAGAATTTTTTAAAATAATATCTGCAGCGGAAAATGTGGTAAAAGTTCGGTCACATGGCCGTTACCGTTAAATCAACGAATGGTTAGCTGGTGAAATAATAGTAAATAAATATATATATATATATATCTCATAATCTCTCTCTGATAATTGAAATAACTGAT
This sequence comes from Dyspetes luteomarginatus, assembly GCA_963669185.1. Classification (NCBI taxonomy): domain Eukaryota; kingdom Metazoa; phylum Arthropoda; class Insecta; order Hymenoptera; family Ichneumonidae; genus Dyspetes; species Dyspetes luteomarginatus. The sequence goes on along the minus strand of OY769905.1, from coordinate 18,968,335 downwards.
TATTGAATTCGCAGAACTCAGTCTCGTGCGTGTGGTAAGAAAAATTGAATTAAAAATCAATAGTGAACGTTCAATCCAGACGAGACAGTACGATGTAGGCGCTGTAGTTCCTCATGTAAGTAAATCAGCGTTTGATCACAAATCTTGCATGGCTTTCGTTGATAAACCGCGAGAAGTGTTGCTGGTTGAAAGGTTGAAAATATAGAATAAAAAATAAAAGAATCATGAGGGTTTAAGGTCTAGAAACAAAAGTGTCCACTTGCGACCCTATTTTTTTAAATCGTAACTGCCACGAGGGAGTGACAGAGAGAGAGAGAGAAAGACTTTTGCGATTCAGCTCAGCGGTAGATCTTCAGTCTCGGGAGCGCTGGGGATGGCATACAGCAAAGTAAGAGAGCGAGACAAAGCGGCGAGCGAGCGAGAGGATAAGAAGGTAGTTAGTATGAGGAGACATTAGTGGCGGCAACTGGGGCGACCGGTGAACCTTTAGCTACGCGTCTCTATAGTCCTCGAACGTCGTGCCACAGCATGGCAGAGAACAGCCCTTCTCTCCGAGCGACCCATGGCCACCCCACCCCAACCCCCACAACTCCATTCTCTCCTTTTCCCTCACGACCTCCCCCTACCCTTTTGCTCCCTTCCCCATACCCAACTCTCCTCCTTGCTCGCTCGAGCGCACGGCTGCTTCCATCCCTCGACTTCCATCTCCGAGCTCACCTCAACGGGAATCAATAGTGAAACGCTCACCCCGAGTACCTGCGGAGTGAGAGTTGGCAGGCGGCAGTCAGTTTCAGCCTCTCTGCTCTCGTCCTGTCACCTCTTGTCCTATAAGCCCGCGATTGCATATATATATATATATATCACGCACATGCCCTCCGTGTATGACTGAAACCCTTCGAGGCGCTTGTGGTATTTCTCGGCGAAGTATAGGAAAAAAAAAGTTCAAGCTCGCAAGAATACACTGATGTCAGCTCACCCTATCCACGGTTTTACGTTTTTTTACCCTTTTCCCTTTTCCAGGACAATCGAATCACTCGATACTTCTCAGTGCCTTCTCCACCTTTCCACCTTCCACCTCCTCCAACTTTCTCCACTGTCTTCGATACCCCTGCAAAGGAGATGTCGTATCCCTTGACCAGCCGGTCACGATAACCCTGGGAATTCAAGTAGCTCTGCTGTCGTATTTTTTTCTTGTCGTCAAAAACACAAAAATGTTTATACGCAATTATATTTATTTGCTAAGCAGTGCCAACTGTGTGAAATGTTCATAAATAAATCAACACATTGACTATTTTTTGTCACTTTCATATCCGTACGCTATTTGTTCTATGGATCCTTTCATATCAATTATTTTGGTAAACGGAGCGAAGCTTGATATATCGTATCGTGTACTCGGACTGTTTTTCTTTTATCAATTAATACACGAATGTATTTTTCTTCTCTCCATATATTTTCGAATTAATATCGTTGAGAATAACAATTCATCGTTTGTCCAAACAAAAATAGCGCTATTATTATTAGCGAAACCTCTTTAAAGCGGTTGGAAAAGCGGACCATCAGAACAGCTCCAAACAACAAATCGATCCAACGATGCTTCGCTGGTGGCCTCGATTCAACCCATTGCTGATGCACATCCACGCGACCAAGAAATTTTCTCTTTCCGTTCGCGCGAGCGCGCAGCTGCCAGTTATTACTACTGGTAGCTCCGATAACTTCGTATATTTTACACAAAGATGCGAGCATGCGTATCGGAATTGTTACCTAAATTGGAATAGATTTTTTTATTTGTTTGCCTATATTCCATCAGATTTTCAAATTACACCGATCTCGGAATGGAAATTATGAAAAAAACAAAAAAACAAAAAATAACAGTCAATCATATCTCACCACGTAACATGACGGTGCGTTTGAAATTTGACGTGTATATCTCGCGAAAAATCTGTACATACGTGAATTATTATTCTACAGACCCACCGACGTGCTCCAAATCTGCGAGTGAAAGCATCGTTTTTTTTTTTTTTATCAGCAGTTTGCAGCTTTTCTGTACCGTATCCGGATTTTCGTGCGGTTCAGCTGGAATAAACAACCACATATATCATACTTTCATGGAAAGACGACACGAGATAGTCAGTACAAATCCACCCATTAGGCACGTCGAGCTCATTGCTGATATCTGTCAGCGAGAACACAAATTATTTTCCCCTCTTTTAAGTAGTAAAAAGTGGAGCAGCGTGGATAATGGGCCATCCGACATGTTCGCATTTCACTTCGCGGTTTCCTAAAACATATTACAAATTGAAAAATATTACTCTGACTAACGTTGCTTTATAGACCGTGTAATTCTACCAGCTTTAAGTAATGGATTTTTATTTTGTATTTTCCTAGTCTTGGGCTGTCTGCGTCAATACCGAATTGTACTTAGAGCTTCAAATATTTGCATCTCTGGAATGTAAAATATAAAAAATAAAAAAATGAGAACAATCTACTGCGGAATTTATTACATTAAACATTATGGTTTAAAAAAAAAAAGTGTTTTTCGTCATCTCGTCGAGATGAAATATGGTACTTTATACAATATTTGTATTACGCAGTGTGCGGTGTCTCGTCCCGGTCGATCCATTATATAATGAAGTGTATACGTATATGTATATGTATATGTATATGTATATGTATATGTATATGTATATGTATATGTATATGTATATGTATATGTATATGTATGTGTATATGTATATGTATATGTATATGTATATGTATATGTATATGTATATGTATATGGATATGTATATGTATATGTATATGTATATGTATATGTATATGTATATGTATATGTATATGTATATGTATATGTATATGTATATGTATATGTATATGTATATGTATATGTATATGCATATGTATATGTATACGTGCATTTTTTTCACAAAAGTTTCATTATTATTATCCAGCATAATATCTACGTGGGACGGTACATTGCTGTACTTTCGGTAATTTGACTTCCATATTCCCGGCAATCGCTTCTACTTAACCAATGGGATCGGGAGAAAGGGTGCGCGCTGGAACTAATCGTACAATGTGAATGCCGATACTGGCAGGCTAATAACGATAACTGTAATTTCGAACGGAGTGATATTCAAGCCGAGAGGTTCGAGCATGCTCATCGTTTTTCATTCCCCGCCCCCTGCAAGCGAGAGAGATCAGCCCGGCATGTAGCGAAATGTACGGAGGATCAGGCAAGAGGCAGAAAGGGAGCGGTTCGATTCGAGCAACGATTAATCGGATCGGATTAAAAGTACTCTCGGGGGATGCGTGAGAATGGGTTCACGTACACGCCGAGTCAGCGCGGAATAAACGAAAATGGGCATATAAACACATATATCTGGACTTCGGGTGTCCCTGACCACCGAAATTCAAATATATGCCCACTGTCAAATATACATACAACTGTCACAGTCACGAAGAAGGAACGGCTTTCATGAACAACTTTACACGCACGTATATCAAGTGTTGCTCGAGAAAAAAAGATTTATGTCAATCAAATTTGTTGCATTTGGAAAATGAGTTATTGCACAATAAAATAATTTATTTTCACATTTTGCGTGATTCATATAATTTTTTTGCGCTAAGAGTTCTTTTTTTCGTCTGTCAATCGGATGTATAAAATTTAACAGATATGGGTTTAAGTCTAATAATGAAAATAAACTCTTATTGAAATATTGTCTAGAACGATAATATATGGTCTCTGAGCTATAACGATGAAAATGTATTGGAATGAAAAATAAATAATTTACGAGGGAAAAAAATTATGAGTAATTATTTTGAAGGAGTATTAATATTTCGTACATGAATCCAATGATTGCCAATTCTCCAATCATTTGAGAAACGTACTAAAAACAAAGTTACAGTCACCAGCATTATCGTGTTTTCTTAATTATTATATTTTTTTTATACTTTCACTAATATACAATAATTTGAACGATTTTTTTTTGTTTCAATGACGTCTCCCTCACTTTCGAAATGAATTTAAATTGGACGGTGAAAAAAGAATGAAAATTATTTTTAAATTTATTGCATAGTCACCTTGATATGAAGAACGTGTTCGTTCATTGGGGTAACTTGTAAATAGGCCAGCATATTACCATTGATTTTCTTTTGCATCCCTTTATGTATTACCATGTGACCTAAAAGTATAAGAGAGAGTGTGAGGGCGAGGGAGAAATGTCTACCTCAAGAGGTAAATGCAAGACCGCTAGATCTCACGTCCTAATCTCAAGTTGCTTCTTAATCCCACGGCCTTACTGCTCCCTCCTTGTCTTATAACACAATACTCTCGTGGACAGTATTATATATAGTAGAAGCATCGCTGGGTATAATTATACAATACGTCTACTTTGTTCTTCTCTGTATGCTGTTAAGCCTCATACATACAAGTTAATTTACTCGCAAAGCAACACATCTCTTGTCTTCATGGTCACACGATTTTTTTTCAAAATCCATGAGTCAGTGCCTAGTGTCAAAATTCATGATCTCAGCATTCATCCCCTATTCTGAGAAATCTCAAATTTGGTAAAAAGTTTTTTTTTAAATATTCCCCAACATACGATTTTTCAATTTAAACGGAAGTCATTTTGAGGCGAAATACCTTATATAAATATATAGAAGAGAGCACGCGAGTTTTTGGTGGAATATTACGTATATATATAACGGTATATATTGTAAAGTTACGCCAGTCAGGCAACGAGGCACGCGCGCACCATAATCCATTATTCTCTCATTCGGCTAAGAGCACCAGACTCAAGTTACATATGAGCGTTTGTTGTACATTATCCAGGTACATATAATTAATTACAGATCCAAACGGAAATGCGTACGTTAACCGATGGGGGAGACAAAGAGTGCGAGGATATGGAATGTGTATTGTCAGAGACATCAAATTATTTCACTGAAACACATTAACGTGCGGATGAAATATCATAGAAACTCATCGGTATATCGGAATCATACAAGGGCCATGTATAGCGTTATATATTTGGATATATATCTGACATGTATTATTTTCTGGGCAGAGAAAATTTATCAGCCCTCTAAACTATTGAAGGATGAAAATTCTGTCAGTTGTGACAAATAATTGAATATTTATGCAACTGTTTTTCTGGACAAAATATGAAGTTCTGTAGTATCAAAGAAAAGTTCAGTACATGAGAAACTTGTGGTTGACATGCTTCAATAATTTTATTCTGAGTATATTAGAGAAAAATACAATGTAACCCTCAAATTCTCCATGATATCATTCATAACCTGATATGTAAGTGATAAAAATGTACACGGTGCACAGCGTGACGCAGCAAAGCTAGAGATGTGAAGTTGGCTGCGGACCACCGCGAGAAATAGAAGATAATCGATCGCGGCTGCATCCCTTCGATAATTACAAACGAGCTGTTTCGTAAAAACCTATTACCGCTTCGAGTTTACATCACATTTTTTATTCAAACAGAGCATTTTTTTTTTCTTTTACTTTATATTGATTGACTTTTGTCAATTGAATTGATTTGATTGAAATTCAACATTCTGGATGTACAAGAGTATGACATATCGCTATGAAAAATTCTCTATATCGTGTACTTGATGTTTGCGAGCAAGTCTATTCGTGGTAGAGTTTAAAGTATCAACAATACCAGCCAGCCAACCACAAGACAGTGCGCGGTTTTACCAAGACGGTGGCGAGTGTCAACACCGAAAAGGGCCCTGAGGATATGAGAAAATCTGATACGCGATTCACCTTTCACGAAAGTTGCTGGTACAACGTCTGCTCCAAGTAAAAAGCAACGTTGCATTAGAAGAGAGCTATACATGTGGGTAGCCCCACATATATAGCTCTTTTCTACATGTATAGAAGGAACTCCTGTCGTAAAATCGCTCTCTCCCTAACATTACTCGCGAAAGGCTTTCTCACTCATCCTTTCAACCTCTTTTTCATTCTGACTCTCGGTCTTCACTACCGATATTAGCTGTGTTCATTTCCTGTACTCTCTCTTTCTCGTCTTAGGGTCACGCTCTCGACTGGCAGCGCTTTTAGAGCTTTTCGCAAAAATACCATTCGACTTAATCAAGCACGCAGAGACATTACAATTTTACAGCAAGCTCGTATGCTCACTAAAATTAAGATATTCTTTTCTTTAAATCTGACAAATGTATCAGTACACAAAAATATACACACATACAGTTTTGCAGCAATTGCCTCTCGTTCTCATTTGCATTTGTGATGATTTGAAACTATTTCTGCAAGATTGACCTGAAAGCTTCGATCAATGCTGACTGAATTTTAACAAAATTTTTCATTTACGTGGAAAAAGTTTACTCAATCAGTTCCTTGAAGCTTCCATTAGCATTTGGATACATTATTTAAAATTTGAGAATTCAGTTCCAAAAATGTCGCAATAGCTTTTAAATTATCATCAATCGTGATTGTTTGAATTTTAACCAGATCTTTTGACTGAAAAATATCCTGAAAGAATATAAGCTTGTGGGAAAAAATCATCAAAAAATGCAGAGTGTTCTTTGGATCGCGAAAGAGGGAATGCATAATAATAAAAAGTGTCGTGTAGGCATCTGCTAAATACATAGTTTTGCTTAGCTGGAATTAGTGATTTTTCTCAGCAACACCTTATATTACACGAGTTTATAGGCCAGTATTCTCGTGCATATCCTTTCTGGTGTCTCTGTTCGACGTACGAGATGAAAAAATTCGAGTTTTTATTATAATTACGTACGAAACAGTCCATAATAACAAAGTACATCAACTCGGCTTGAAAACTCCAACCGAACCAGCTCTCTCATCTTATACATTACCGCTCCTTTCCAGCACCAACACACCCCTAACTTACCGTATTGGCCTTATCGTAAAGGCGACTCAGTACTTTCCTATTTACGTTGTACTTATCCGTCAGTCGGTGTATATATTTCTCGTAAATCATTCCGTGAATTTCTAACAAACTGCTGCTTTGCGGTCCGTACCAAGGTGCCTATCATATTTTTTTTTCTCGCATAATCGCCCTCGTAAATATTCGTGTTAGTTCTACGTATAAACGGAGCCCTCGCTCTCATTCCAAACTCTTATTACCACCTGACCCATCGACTGCCAACGCAAAAGTGTACTTTTCCTTATTTTTGTTATTCGAACGACGTACCAGCGACGAAGATGACGAGGCCGCGGCGAAAGCATTCGGCCCGTGGTTATCGGCAATCACGAAAACTTCCCTGTCGATCATAATATTAAAAGAAGACTGACATCTCGTAATGTGACGAAAAAAAAAGTGGCACAGTATATTCGATGATGTATTCGTACTAAGCTCCAAAATATTTATGCAAATTAATACGAATGATTGTGGATATAAAATTATTAACGTACTTTATAAAAATAATTGTTAAGCTTTCACGTTATTATTCTGTTAATTATTCATAGACGCGTGTTCAATCTTTTAACGATGTGCAACGTCTTCTAATATTATTCAAATAAACAATAAAATAACTACGTAATGCTGACAGCTGGATACTGGATGGATCGATTGAAAAATCTTCATTTCTCGAAATTGTTGACCTCGTTATTCCGAAATAATTATACGGAGATCGATGGGGACGAGAGCAAAATGAGAATTGTACGGAGATGAGTGGCATGAACTTTTCTCATTGGTAAAATCTGGTGGATTTTAATGGAAACGATTTATCTTAAGCGGACGGATTGAAAAAGAAAGTGGAGAAAAGAGAACGACAAGGAGAGATGAATGAGAAGCTTCTTAAGCTTTCTATCCATACTCTGTAGCCATAAAAAAAAAAAAATGAAGCGTCGTTTGCTGGAAGTTCCAGGAGGAAAAATGTCCAGTTTTAACGAGGGAGTCGCTTCCTTCGAGTAAGACGCGATTATCGACGATAAACGAGATATTGAAGTGATTGTGATGCTCTCCATATCGTCGACAGGTTGGCAACAGTAAAGAGAAGAAAAGGAGCAGAGGAAGAAAAATGAAGCGAAATGTATAAAACGATGAGAAACGACGACTGACATTCCTCGAGATAACTGCTGATACGAATTACGCTATATACTCCGACTGGACTATATCTTCAGCAGTTTCCAATTATTTTTCGCTACAGAATGTCATGCTGAATGAAACAAAATGTTGCGCTCAGAAAAAGAGACCATATTTTCAACTAAAGCCTTTCATCCTTTTCCAACGATTCCATTCAATCCATTAAGTTCTCACCAGATATCTAGAAATCTATACATATGGTCCGAGTCGCTTCGCATCGAATATCGCACTGTGGATGCTGAGAAAACTGTGAAAATGAATAAAAGCGTGTTCGTTCATTCAGCCTGGAGCTATCGAGAGCCCTCTCTCTCTCTCACTCTCTCACTCTCTCTTTCTCTCTGTAAATATATGTAGGTCGCAAAAACTTGGAGCATAAGGAGAAAGTAAACTGTGTGCGGTTGGGAGAGATAAATGGCGGAACAAATGTCGCTGAAAGCGCCCCTAGTCCGACGACCGTACTTCGAAAAGTGTTTCATGTTTCACATTTGTAGTATTTGTATGCTACGCGGGGTAAGCCTACAACGTGTACGAATAGCGGAGCAAAATGTTTCGAGAGCATTGCAAACTCAAAGCTTCGCGTATTGCAGCATTATAAACTCTCTACGAAATATCCATGGGTTTTGTCGAGTTTGGATACATATTCGTAACATCAATGTTATATACAGTCTGAACATAGAGGGTGCTACAATGGCAAAACTATTGATTTCCATTATAGGGCCCATTTTCACGAATTTGTAATTACTTTTAGAATTTTCTATTTTAATATCCCAGGCCGATCTTTTTGAGAATATATTTTAATGCCCGCTTTCCGGTTCATCAAACCAATAACGTAATAAAAATTGAAGTAATTTTAATAATGAATGACTGATAAACCCTTTGGTACCTTTGTGAATTGAATGCAAATGTGCGACGATGACACTTTTGCTTGGGTTTGGGCGACAGTTGATAATTTATACAGGCCGAAAAATTAACACGAACTGCATAAATTTTTATTGAGCCCAGAAATCAAGAAACATATTTTTTAATTTCGCAGTAGGGGAGTTAGTGAAAAGAACCGTTTGATCCAACAGTGTTGACGACAGTAACATCAACATACAGAAACAAAAGCATGTGGTAAGGTTCACCATATTCTTGCGGCTGTTCCTCATTGAACTAGGCCATCTCTTTGTCGTGGGTTCAGCAACGTCACGAGTACTCAACATCACAGAGAGTTGGAAGCTTTGTTGAAAAAAAAATAAACTTTGGATGTTTTGGCTGACTAAGAAAGGAGATAGGAAAAAACAAGAGAAATTCTATAACTATGGTCATTACCTATGCTATCAAAATTTTAATTGAAAATAACGAGTTAGTAGTTTTGAGATTTCATCACACCCTTATGTTATGAAGGGATGAAGTGACTAAAAATTCATCGAATATCGAAATAAAAATTTATTCCTTGAAGTTGATACTATTTATTACAAACATCATACAATATAGATCCTCCAATCATAAATATATGTATAGTTAATTGCAGAAGCTTCGGTGCAAACTGCGTATTCGGTGCAAATTGAAAATTCATCGAATATTGAAATAGAACTTTAATCTTTGAAGTTGATACTATTTTCACACAATATATACGCAGATTCTCACGATCATAAATGCATGTATATGCAGAGGCTTTGGGGGAAAACTGCGTCGCAACGACGTTATTAGATCGTCCGCTTGCATAATTTCCCTCCTTCATTTCCGTTTGCGACATCGAGGGGAGAAAATGAGAAAGGAAAAAAAAAGCAAATGAAGAAATTTGTATTGCAGAAACCGATACAGAGCAGCTGGTGCAAACGGGATGGTATGGAATTCGGTAGGACGGCAGCGTGGAAACGACAGTACGAATAATATTCAGAAAAGTTTCAATACCCAATTCACACGCAGTCCTCTCCGGCTAACTATCTTGCAAGCGCAACCTGCGATATATATATGTATATAATATTTTTTCACACATGTATTCTCGCATACATTAGAAATTGCTCACAAAAGTGCCATTAAAGCGTTACAAGCCTAATTTGGACCGGAGTAATTAGTCTGACTCGGGCCGGATTTATATTGTGGCATACTTGATCAGGGGTGGATTTCACCCTGAATAAATTTCTGCTCCGGTATAAATGATGACTGGTATAAGTATTACAATGTGCAGCGAAGCGTTTGTGTGATATCCGGATGGATGATAAGCTCTCTCTCTCTCTCTCTCTCTCTCTCCCAATTGAAAATAAAGCTCTATAAACGGCATTCAGGTCCACTTATGGCCACTCAGCTTCATGGTTCACTGACGCCATTCAGTGACAAATTAAGACCAGAGATGAAACACAAAAATTTTATAATATCGCCTTGCCTTTCAGAGATGAGTAAATTAGTTTTTACACTGAGGTGGAGGAATAAACGAAGAAAGCTTGTGCTATAGCTACGTTTTCTCTGGGGCACAAAACCCGAAAGAGACCGAAGACTTTCCTAAGATAATTTCTCGTTATCGCTACTTCGTACCACATAATAATTGTATCAATTTTTTGGCTTCAAGACTCTCGCTCAGTATAAAAATATCGACAGAGCACGAGTGATATATTCGATCGTATTACTTCGATGAAAGGACTCGAGATTTTTGGTAAATGGTTAGTTGGTAGCTGAGCTCAGTTGAAATAATCTGCTGGTATGGATGTAAAATTTGGGCGACAAAGCGACGTTCATGGTCACAGTATGCAAAGAATAACAGCAAAGCAGCGAGTTTGAAAATATGAGCCTGGCCAGGGAATCGAGCCCCATCCCTTGCGATAAGACTTGTCCTCGATAATAAATGGTCAAAGAAATAAACCGGAAAGAAATCGATAATTATCAAAAATGATAACTCACCGTGATATTTGACGATCATTTCAAACGAAAATATTCAGACAACTGTCCGACTCCAAAAACTATGTGATGATTTAAACAATTACTGGCCCGAAAAAAATTGTTTATTAATAGATTCTATTTCAATGAAACGAATTTTATTCGAGTTAATGATTGTTTTTAACTTAAATCAATATTTGTCAGCCATCAGTTGTGTAATTTACCCACCGGTCGATCAAACTTCAATCATTTTTCTCGATGGACTATTCAATATTTCTAACCTCCGTTGTCCATATTGCAGTAGGGCATAGTGGAAAATTTTTACACAGAGAAAAATCAGATTGAGTAAAAAACCCACTAAACTCTATTATTTCTGAGAAATGAATTTTTTAAATCCATAAACAATAAAACGCCGAGGCTGATATTTATGCAACGTCTACAGGGCAATGCAAATATTTACGGAAACTCGATATTACGGTAGCAATCTCAGTGAATATGCCTGGTGAGAGATACGTTTACGTGCTGTACGATGAGTACGAAGTTTAGTAGAGAGTGAGTGAGCGAATAGACCGGGGGGTTGTGGCATAAAGCAAGAAACTGCGGCAACGGGTTTGCTGCACAAATATACCGAAAATTTAGGGAGAGAGAGAGAGAGAGAGAGAAAGAGAAAAAGTGGAATCATTTCTGCATACCAGAATGAAAGATGGAAAGCATAAAAGAGCGTGCTTTTCGAGAGTCTCTCTGTATTTGAAAAAAGCAGCGCTTTCTATAATAAGTATGCTTCACGTATATTATTATTAGCACCATTACAAAGTGAAGCACGCAACGGACCGTTGAACATTTTAGAACAGTGAAAATAATTGTAGCATAATGCACAATGTATTTGGGCGAGTTTGGCTCTGAACTTTATTTGATATGCTTGAATTTTGCCGAATGAATTTCTCCATTTCTCGTTAGCCTCAAAATATCGGAAAATTGTGTTGAGTGGGTGATTAATTAGTGGCTCTATGGTGTATCAATTTTTGAGAAAATGAAAGGGCCATAGTCATTTCGATGGTGGATAAAAGCCCCGCGGTAAATGAAAGCAGATGAGGCAGGCAACAGAGGATCCATTCGGAAATGCTTTATGCGTGAACACGATCTCGAAGTTTCGTCGAGTGGTATACAGTGGCAGTTGTGGTGCGCGAAGGGAGAGGGCAGGAGAGAGAGAGAGAGAGAGAGAGAGAGAGAGAGAGAGAGCACTTAGGCAATATTTGCCTTGGACTATCGATAGCGTGGTATAGAATATTGGTTCGATTGATTATTCATCGGATATGAAACTTCTCGTGCCCGAGCAAAATTGTGCGTCGTAATAATCGAAGCGTGGAAAGCAACGACTCATATTTGCATAACGGTAAACAATCTAATCACTGTAACAATTAGCAAATCTTTCGCTATATTTTTCTTCCAATTATTCAACTTGCTGTGCATAAATCGATCTAAATGACTTAACATTATTCTAAAGACGAGATCCATTCTGTTAAATTTCCTTCAGTTTATGTGGACTATGAAAATTATAGTATTGAGTTTGTAGCCTTTAAAAAAAATTAAATCGATACTTCATTTGTTAAGTAATCAATTATCTCAGCAAGCTTTTTTTAATCATGAAAGTGATACAATGATACAGACTATTGATTGATGTTCAATTATCCTCAGATTATTATGATCATTAGGATCATTCGGCACAAAAACATATCGGAAGAGAATGATATATTGATTGCTATTGATTATTGATACGGGTAAGATTATGCTTCGTGATAGAATAATTAGAACAAATACGAGTGAATTGCTTGCGCATCAGCATAAAATACTCGTCGTGGCTCCAATATCTTTAACGTCATCTTTGTGCAATATCAATTCAGTCCGTAAACTCGTGTCAAGGATGTCAGAATATGATCACGAAAAAATAAATATCCACAATCTATTTTTCTCTTTCCCTGTGCGATCGACACAGATATCCACGAGTGTAAGAGACGTTTTGTTATAATCTCGCTCGCACATGGAGAATCGAAAAACGATTGAATCACTTATTGCAGAAGTTTGCACATTAACCTATGAATCCAGCGTGTGTGTGCAGTCCAGAATAGTTTTGCGAGTATTTGGATCAAGAAGCACGATTTATATCGAAATGTAGGTCAATGTAGCAAAAAGATTATTTTTCGATGAACCTTCGATGAGCGGGTCCGACCTCGTCGCCACAAAATAAAATAGCTCACCCTGGAGCTGAGGCGCAGGACTTTGTTCGACGTAATATTTTTTACAAAAAATTTTTACTGGTCAGAAACTCCCGCATACCGAAAGAATTCGCGATATTGCAATTATGAAATTTCCATAGAGTTTGATTTTTTTATTTGTAAATTGTTGCAACAAAATATGATGTATGACAGTTCATGTCCTCTCCTCTCCGTTATTATTGCTTATAGCAAATTTTTCAACATTTTTTTTTGTATTGACGATAGCTTGTGCGATATATCGAATTGAATAAAAAAAAATTCATAATCTTCACTATGCGTCGCATATAATAAAGAATATAAAAAATTGGTGAGGGAGTGAAGTAGCAGAAAAAAATGTATTTTCACCAACATGCTGAATGTGCAACATACTGAAATTCGAACAAAATAGAATAGGGTCGACGGAATTCTCATCGGCTACGTGCAGAATCCTTCATATATATATATATATATATATATCCAGATGTATACTGTGAATAGAAATGATGTGAACCGATCACGTGCCACGGATACACGGACAACCGTCTTCCGTTGATCGTCTTAAAGTTTCATCGGGTTCAAAGTTGGATACATATATCCGCTTTCGTATTTGCTCGCCTTTACAACGGTTTCCTCTCTGGATGCATCAATGCCCCTTCTGAATCTTTTCACAGCGAATATAACGCCCCCCCCCCCCTCCCCCCATTCTACCGATCGGAATCCACCCCTATTGGTGACTGAAGCATTGAGATCGTCAACATTTCAATACTTATATATTGTGTATTCTACAGCTAGAAATTTACATGATCTATGTTACATTATGTCATTTTTCTCTAAACAAAGCACGCGACCAGGTACATAAGAAAGCTATACAGTTGTGTGAGTCTCCCGTTTAATTTTTCCTGGTTATCAGGCGATTACTTATCGAGAAATTTTCAAACATCCCTAAAGATAGATAAAGGAAACGTATCGAAAATAATATTGGGCTTCGACATTGTACAAAAGTCTGTGCCGAGTGTGCATGATGCAATATATATTCGTAAGATATTCTTGTAATGATTTTCCTTTCATGCAAATCGTTCTTCAGTCGACGAAAACAAATTCACTAGGCATTGGTTTGACTCCTCATTAACACCTCTCTTTGAAACTTCACCTCGATCAATGCCGCGGAGACAGCATCGTACTTACGCCGATTGAATCGTCGAGCTACGGTGCTATTCATGAGAGGAATTTAGGTCCAGGGTTTGCTTGATAGAACTCTGTCTGTTAGCAATTGATAGCACTCAGACTAGCTTCGCTTCTCGATTTGTGGGCCAAGCGATTCCTCCAAATTCTCGGTATTCGAGCCACTCTATTCCCCAACAGTCGAATCGCGTATTAGCATGGTCGGAAATTGGTTAGTCGAAAACCACCAATTGTTATCCAGATGTCAAATTCACTGTCTCTAGCTCACCGATGTGAAACCTATCCAGTCATTCAATGACATTCATGCTACTTTATTTAATTAATTGGATTTTAAAAAATTGCTCTAACATCATGAGTGTAACGAATGGGTAGTCATAAAAATGTTTGAAAAATTAATTACGGTATATTTAACATATTCTAGAGTTCGCTGACATCGGTTCCGGAGAATTGGTGACCCCGAGATCCACAGAATCCCTCATGTACATACTAGAATAAGTGACTGAGCGCCATCTATAGGGACAAACAAATTTATCCATAATTTTGCATCACATTTTTGTCAAAAGTACGATAATCTTTTTACAGTATATCTCAATAAACTACGATAATTTACGAAAGCAGATTAATATTCGACGATTTGCCAACTGGTCAATTTTTTTTTAGGGTGAAGATACGTGTCCGCAAAAAAAAATCATCGAATTTTATCTCATGAATACGGTAGAAGAGAATATACCAATTATTATACCAATTGTAAAAAACATCAGATGCTTAAAATTAGAGCACCCCAGTAACTTTTCTTGTAATCGAGTTACAGCCCTTTGTTTTTTTTTTCGAGTATTTCGTATCGAGATAATGAGAAGATTCTAAAAAAGATATTCCAATTCATCGATTCATTCAAAAGTTATTCAACTGTTCCTTACACTTCTTCTCAAGTCTCATCTCTTGTTGACTTACCCTAAAAGCGCGAGAGCGTTTGAAATCGCGTGTTCCCGCCGCGGAGGAAAGGTAATCAGGGTCACAAAACTTGTAACCTTTTTTTATTACTTGTCGTTGACTCGCTGACATATTTCTTAATGCAACAGAAACAAATTCTATTCCGTTGAAATAAATCTTTTTCTGACTGAACTGAATGATTTCATATTTCTTGGTGTATAATAATTTTTTCTGATATGTCTGCGAGAGGTTAACATCGTTGACATGATGACGCATGTTTTCTCACATACCTGAACGAAGATAAATTTTCGCACTAGGCAGTTCGTCCTTGTACATAGCCTTCACCCTCTGCTCCTGTTGCTGATGCAGTTGGTTCGCGCTGGCTCCGCGCGAGTAAAATAAGAAAGGCAGACATTTTTATGCATGTATTCACAGAGGTCCCTGATGCACGCTACCGAGGGCCTGGAACTCTTATGCACATGCACTCCGACTTTTTTCTTCAACCTTTTTCACAAGATATACACGTATATGCATTACCTCAATTTCTATATATATATATATATCTATATATACTCGTACCAGCTTGCGACCAGCACCCTTGTGAAGATACCATGCTGATAAATATTCGCACATCAATATTCAGTTTTTTTTTTTTTTCTAAAAACACTTTAACCACTCTTGTGAATAGCAGCGTTAGATATGGTTTATTCGAATGGTTTTAGTACCCTTGCACTCTTTTCCACAACGAATGTTTCAATTCGTGGACTGATTAGCATATTTTTTCGTTAATTTTTTATCTTGTTGCTTTCAGATAATCATAGGTGTGCTCAAGATTTTCACGCTGTCTTTATTTAAATTATTAAAAATATTTTTCTGTCCGTCTGGTGTCTACTTTTGTGAAGAAAAATATCGGCATTTATCTGATCAGGAGATTGAATTCCACGTGAGATCTAATCAACGTTATGCGGGACGGTCCTTTTTTTCCGCCGAAAGTACGAAACGGCGATGCGCATCATACCTAAGTGATTTCAGTGTTATACGACTCAATTCTGAGATTTCTCCGGCAAAAATGTCACGGCTAAGCCCGCAGCTTTATAGCACACAGTGGTGAGGAAGAACGTCGGTGCCAGGACCAACCGGAGAATAGGGGAAAATTCTCTCGCTATCTCTCTCACTATACACTACTTGGTTTGCCAGAGCTCGCGTTCTGAGGTAATGCGGTAACGGCAAACGCTGCACGAAGCTTTGAAGCGTACCAAGCAAATAATTCAAACTGGGGTTTCGGGGTGAGGAGTTATAGCTGCGGGAACGTGGCTGGAGATGTGGAGGTCAGGATGATGCTTGCCGAGCTCGAAATAGAGATGATGATACGACCATAGAGAAAGAGAGAGAGAGATAAAGAGAAGGGGGCGAGAGAGAGGAATATATAGAGGTAAAGTGGGTATAAAGCGAGTCTAAGCGAGCCATCTGAGAGAAGAGACGAGATATCGAGAATAGGAAAAAGGATTTTACCCCAAATTTCGTTGAAATAGTTGAGCTTAAAGATTGATCCTCTTATGACATTTTGCATTTTAATAAATGCAATAAAAAGGAAGGCTCGATTCACTGCATACTGCAACTTTTTTTCCATCTCAGTGGTGAGATCCATGAACTGAGGCTGTAATCAATCAATATGCAATAAAACTGTCGATTTCAGAAGCAGTCTAAGCGCCTTTTGAATTCACGACATATATTTTTTGCTTACGCAACGCTGCATAACTCTGAATCATTTTACTAATTCGCGTAGGATTGAGTTTGCGTAACTAATTAATCTATAATCTCGATCTCTTCATCTCTAAAATGAGGTTCCAAGCTCTGCGCAAACTACCGGCTTCGCATTACCGTAACTGTGGATGAGATAATACGATCATGCAAACCAGCCAGTTGTACATCGTAGCTTGATTCGTCTATGATCTTATGCTGGGTGCGTAAGCAATGTAACAACGCTCTAAAGCTAATAAACGATATTGTTTATACTTGGGTAGACTCCTAAGATATACGCTGCTGCTTCTCCTAAGAAAATGCTTGGCTTCAATATGGAGCCCCAAGCACATGGCTGAGCAGACGGAGATGCATGAATGCAAATGACGTCGGGACCGACGGTAACAGAGAGGCAGTCATCGATTTGACTAAGAAAGTGAGCAGTCACGTTGTTTATACATCCAAAATCAGATCGTAGAAGAAATAACACAACTTATTTGTTTATAAAATTCCAACTGTCGCTAATGCGATCGTATTATTTTATGTATTATAATATTTTGATAATGTAAAGTCGTTCGCTTACCCAATGTACAAGTTTTCATGTTAGATTTAAAAAAGAAATAAAGCTCAAGCTCATTTATGCGAGTTAAAGATCTAAAGATCGAAGGTTATGCCAAATAGTAGAATCATTCAAACTTATGCAGAGGCGCGTAAACAAGTCCCATTTATGATAATCTTGATTTTCAAGCAATTTGGTCAGAGACATCTGGCTTACGACCATTGAGCTACCTGCTCCGAAATATCTAATGATTGCAATAATTTTATCCACGGCTTTCGTTAGCGTCAATCTGGAGATCCACAATCTCAGCAGATCAACACATCAGTATGGCTGAAAATAGCAATGAGATAAAGTAAAGACATAATTTGGCAGATTATGAGCTATAACTCAGAGACCAGACTGATCTAGCCGCATAACCTGTAAGCCCAGTCAATCATACGAAAAAGAAGAGGAATATGAAAAGAGAAGAATAATTCATTCTTCTGGTAAAATTTCAGTATAGTATCCATCGGTCAGTGGTCTATCATATCATACAACTTGAGGGGCGAACAGCATTTCTCTCACCATGCTCGCTGTCAACGAGCATCCTTCTCTCCTAACTTTAAATTAAATATATATGTATGTTATGAAATTAATTATTCGAAAGTTATATCGTTTCCAAGGCATTCGTAGCCTCTCGCCAGAGCATGTAGCAACAGTATCTCTAATAGCAGAGAGAAAACACTCTCGATCTCACTTTCACGACGATTGCGAGTTCAAGGTATAAGAAAGACAAAGATGGAGGTACCGAGGGACTAGTTGGTTACGACGGTTCGGTGTAGCTGAGTGCCGAGAGGATACCACGGGCTACAGAGGGCGAATCAGCCCCTTCTTAGGGTATGAAACTTAGTTTGTCCCTGGGGGTTTTGAGATCCTGCCCACCACAGTCTACCACCCAGCACTCTTGATATTCTCCCTTTATTTCTCTGTAGCTTTGCCCGTGGCCACATGACACCGATACATACACGTTTTACTTACAGTTTATTGGTTAGAAAGTTGCAAATTTCAACCACAACATCTTGCAGCTGCTGCACCGTTAGGCTAAATACTGAAAACACTTTTTCTAACTTTTGCCGCAACCTTTAATCCTATAATTATAAAAAATCGATTATATCGAATTATTAGTACATAGATTATTTATTGAGTACACGAATCCTAACAAAATGAGTGATATTAAAAGTATCGACGCATCTTCGATCATAATATATTATTCAATAAATAAATTCGTCGTAATGACCATCGCGGAAATCTTACAATTTTTTTCGCAGAATATTTCAACCATTTATTTATATGCTGTTTATAAAAACAACATTCCATCATACACGAGAGGCCAATTGAAGCCAACGCACATATTGCCTATTGCTGTGAATCTTGTGAGCCACGATTTCTCCATTCATTGTATGGCCTCGCACTTTCGCATTCGCAGTTTTCACATTTCACACGTACTCCAGCGAACATTGCGATCCGCCTTTGCGTTCTGTTTTTTTTTCCCTGAGCTCACCCCAGCACAAACCTACAAATATTTAATGCCATGGAAAATTGATGCGCAGATGCGCAGGGTTGAGCTCCCTTGGTGGCTCGGCGAGATGTGTGCGAGTATTTGAAAAATTCAGATTTCACAGAAAAATAACATTTGTTCCACAGAGAGGGTCCTGGAGATGAAGGCGGTTCTCGCTCTGCTGGCAATTCTCAGAATTATGTGAACTGCGTCGAATGGCGCTGGTTTTTGACGTCTAATTAAAAAAAAAACCGCAATAATTTTCGTGTAAGACGAGTTAGATGAAAAAAGAGCTCCGTATTTAACCGACAAAAATAACATTCCCATATGCTAATAAATCGACCAGCAAATAGCCAATAGTTGAAGCTTTTGAAAACTACTTCAGTGCAACGAGCTCCCTGACTCTTAATACCGTTCGCCAATTTGACTATGATCAGGAAGTAACTTTTCCCACGCAGGCAAAAGCAATATGTTCGCTTATAGTCTACCAGTTACCGAAATTGTTCGAGCTAATTTAATTTAACAAATCAGTTAAGCCAATTTTCATGCTGGAGGATCGTTTGTGTGGTATAGAACCATTACAGTCGCGCTCATCTGCCGTAAAATTAAGCTTAGCTGGAATTTATAATAAAGTAGCATATTAGTCCGGTATCGCTAGTATTATACGAAGCATAGCGTGTAGTCAAGCCGAGTATGCTCTGTGTACAACTATTAAGACGCTGGACGAGGTTCCAGTTACCTATAAAACCTGGTTGAGGGGGTTATCCTTGCTCTCTGCAAGATCGTTTCTTTCTTCGCTCCCTATGACCTCCGGAATTCTGTTTCTCTGTCTACATACAGTTTCACCGGGGGGTAGCAAAGACATTCTACACGTGGGAAAGAAAAGCCGGAATCGTGCCGAGGGAAATGTGTGGAATGGGCGAAGGAAAGCTTCTTTCCCCGGATACATTGCCTCTGTTTGCCAAGAGAAATACGACAGGCATGGCAATTGCATGCCACACATCTACCAAAAGAAGCAAAGTTTTTTCTACATTCTAAACATTAGTTTGGTCGACATTGGGTGGAATGGGAAACGGGATTACGTAAATCAGCCAGAGAATTACTTACCGTACGCAGCTTGGTGCACCCACAGACAGTTAGTTCACTCGCATCTAACTCTATATATATACACCGATATGGCAATCTGGTTTGCATGGGGGACAAGTACCTAATACGAGTTTGCACTTATGTTTCTTGCTTGCTTCATCCGCAGTAGATTCAGACGAAGCCCATTGTGTTAACATATCTTTTACATTTCTCTCACGCAATTCTTCTCGTAGTCTTCTGTTTCATCTCAAGAGCCAAACAACTTGGGTATTTTGGTACGTGATCTCTGATCTCTTCGTCAAATTGATGAAGCGATGAATTTACATATCAACATAGAAATTAATGGATCCACATGCAGCGACGATGTGGGTGCTGGGATTTCAAACTGCTATTACCTGCTATTAACCCACGATACAATCCTGCGCCTGTGGCCCCTAATTGGATCGCCATTCCAATCGTAGTGGTTCGAGTGCATTGTGGTTCACCATGTTATTTGGTATAGGAAGGTGCTACGGGTGTGCAACAATCAGCGACGACTGGTAGCTCAATCTAGACGTGAAACAGTTGATATTCTCTCATTCGCAGGCTTATACAAATCGATATGCATTTACTGTATCCGCTAAGGTAGAAATTTATCGTCGGATGTAGCATCTGACCGTACATCTCCATATAAAACTGTACAAAAGCAATCTTTTTCCATGGTTTCATCCTTGTGCCCGTTACTTGCCACAATACAACACAATCCTCGATATATTAAAAATAGTATCGTCGGTTATCTCAATGATGAATATTAATCCAGAAGAAAGATAAATAACATTATCGTTGTTATTAAAACTGCTCAATAAATCATACATAGATCTCTTCACAATTATTTTGAACTGATAGTTGGAACTTGTGATAATTTATATCATACAACATGGTCGATTGTACAAATAACTCGATAGTTGATACAGACGAACGGAAAAGTTGAGCTCAACGTCGATAATAGTATAGTCGGAAATTAGGTCGAAATCCCGTGGAACATCCAAAGTCCAGATATGTACCAGGTTTTCGCGTACACGGTGGATGAGAGCATTCGCAGAACAGTGTCATCGCTGATGCTGCTGGTGCTGCACGGAAGTTCTATCCTATAAATCCACATTGCCGATGAGATAACTGGGCCACAGCGTGGAACCCTGCAATCGATGCATTCTGGCGAAACCACGTTCTCTGTTCCACTTATTCCGCAGTATCGTTGCCGCACCATCGACCCCACTTGCACATTTCCTCAATCCAAGCTCCACCTCTATCTCGTCTTTCAGCCAACTGGTTTTGGTGCACAAGTCTCTGTTACTTGTCCCGAGGTGTAGCGAAAACAAGTTTGGTTCTCTTATTCTCCAACCACTTTCTGTGCACCGATGCACTTCTACTCTGTGTACAAATCGACGATAACCAGATGAGCATGGACAGATACATTCATGCATTCTAAATACACACATGTATGCAGCCATGGTTTCATGCAACGTACATTTATGTCAATCAATTTTCCTGGTGTTCACAACGAGCAATGGCAATTTCTACGCCCATGGGTCCAATTCTTTTCATATCTTGAACTGAACGATCTGCTTATCGAGCTCAAAACTTGGCACACATTTTCACAACTAATTGCATGCTCTTGAACTAACTGAAGTTCGATATTATCCTTTACCATTATTGTTAAACTTTGACGCTTTCAATACATATTTTTCGTTTCATCTTTTCTCGACCTATTATTTACGTTTTATTTAATCTAAAAGTTATAACCATGTATCACAAGTACAGGGATGGGTGTCACGTGATCTTTGCAGAGGAATAGCATCTTTTGCTGCGGGACCATCCATCACAGGCTGTCGATACGTTCTTAAAGCGAGAGTGCAGAGGAGAGCAGGTCGCTTTTGTGCTGAGTTTCGTTCGCATTCTTGCCAGCTAGCCTCGAAACTGTCTCGAACCTCAAAGAACATAATTCAGTCGATGTCTCTGCACGCGCCAACCATGTGGCTCAGCATACTGCTCACTCTTGATATATTGAAACGGGTGAGAGAAGGAACGAACGCCGACGTCGACGACAACGACGACAACGACGCCGACGACGCCGACGACGGCGACGACGGCGACGACAATACTTGCTGCGTTTGTCGGTCGCAGGGACTCTTGCAACATGTCAAGCTCTTCTAACCCCTGTTTTCCGATATCCTCGTCGGGACAAACAGTAGCAAAGCAGTGAATTATGAGCAGGACGTTGGGCAGGCAGACTTGTTCCTCATGTAAAAATAACGTAATCCGGAGGGACGTAAAAATATTCATATTGGTTTATCGATAATCCGTCATTCTTTTGTCAGCACAGCAATGCTTTTCTACATCTTCCTATTAATCGTTCCATTTCCCTGCTCACCCGTTACTTAATTCACTTGATTTCACTCGGTCTATCCTGCACTATGTATGGTACAGTGATCGATTCGGAAAACAGCCAAGTTTCCTTCCATTTATCCACCCTATTATTCCAGATGTTTTCTTGCCTCGCCAGCGGAGTTCTCTACAGATCCCAGCAGAGTCGGAGAAGTATATCCATTTTCCTGGGGGATGGGTCTGCTCCACTTAGACGAACGATCGTAAATGTGCGGTATGAGAATAACAAATATTATTTTGCGATTGATTGATAAGCCAGTGAATGGAGGTCACTTAGAATTATTCTTACTGTAGTGATCTCTGATTGACAGCCATTGAATAAAAAAATAATTTAATGGCACACAGAAATCATAACTTTTTTCAAATCGTCAACTTCTCGTACGATAAAATTTCTAGCTATTATTATGGCAAAAAATATTTTTTTGACGTTAAATTATCCAAGACATGTAACTAAAATAACACATGCATGGCATAATCATATTGTAAACAAGTGGTAGATATTACTTGAAATTTATTTAAGTTGTAGATTGTACAACTTATGGACAAGAAACCATATCAGTGATTAAATCGCGAGAAAACTATATCTACCTCGTTAACACTCACTGAGAAAACGTATCACACACTTGTAATTCCATAAAAATCTGCCTCGAAGAATGTAATTTCCAGAATCAAGGTAGAAATGAGAAGATAAATCTCCAAATACCTCTTGCAGATGATATATTTGCATTACGTTACAACTATTTGTCCCAAAAGTGGCAAATAAATAACCTTATTTCTTTATTCATGTTCTTATTCCATGTTCATAAGGTTGAACAGGAAAACGTTTTACCTGTCTGTACGAAATACAGATAAGTGAAAATGTAATCAAGCCAACCAGCTCTACTACTCCCTTTTTATTTTCAGTTGTGTCTGCCGATTAAATATTGTCTTTGCTTGATAACATAAATTTGTTTAGCCCAATACATTTAGTAACTTTACCACATGGCTTCCGTGAATTAGCTAATATGCCGTGAAAACATATCCGCTGGCGAGTTTCCTGAATTTGTTCAATTCGCCATTTAATATGCGTTATAGTTTCAGGTTATAATCATGTACCTTGGTAGCTCGTGGAGTACACACTCGATGTGTATATAAATATATAGTAATGCATTCGCAGTACACAAACCGGAAGGTCTATTGCGACCCGAACGTTGGTTGGCGGGTTCATACGTGCGGCTGACAGTTCAGCGAAATATGGCCAAACCGCGGAAGCCGTAATTAATGTTTGTGTTGAGGTAATTCGACAATTTTCATCAGTACAAGGCAACTTTGCAATAGAAGGAAATCAGCGTTAGGGAACTCAGGGTGGGTACCTGTCATTCGGGACGAATTACAATAGCCACGCTGATGAGCACGAGAGAGTAAAAAGGAAATGATGTGGATGCGAATAAGAGAAATAAAGAGAGAAAGTCCGTGGATGATGAAGAGAGATAACTAGTACCTAACGGTTACGCAGGAATTTCCAAAAATATTAATTCGCTACTCGTCTCTCGCAATTTAAACTGAACACACATTCACATGGTCCGAACAACGCTTCACTAATGATTCACAAATATTGTAATGGCACGAAGTACAAGTGAAATTCAATTTGCGTTATCCTCCTCTCGTCGACTGTAGGGACGATCAAACCTCGTATTCCGGGATCATTTGCAAATAGGGTGTGGATTATTTATGGACTTTGCGGGTAATATTAAATGCTTATAAACATTTACATGACAATTCGTCCTTCGAAAAGGTATTATTATCTCAATAATATAGGTATATCGTCCTAGTATAATATCACGTGAATTTCCACCTTCGATATTATAATGATCTGGACGTTCTATCCCTATCTATTTATACGGAATATTTCCCAACTGAATTCAATGATCGCTGTAAATTATGTAATTCACTGATTGGGTAACTTACTGTTATCTGAAAAGAATCAACTCGAATACTTTCGCAAAATGTATTATGTGCTCAATATTGGAAATACTGAATGGCAATTAGTTCAATCAGAATGGACCGGTGCATAATTTTTTTGTCATAAAAAACGACGTTTTTGTTTGAGTTTATAACAAACTAGTCAAGCGAAAGTACTCTAGCTCCATAAATATGGGGTTGTCTCAATGATTAATCGTTTATGGTTTCTACGTTCATTCTTTAATCTCAGGGCTTTGAGCAATCTCGTTATTTGATTTCTTATCGATCACACAGGCCTGAATCAATATTTACCGATGTTTGTTCGAATTTTAGGAGAAATGATTCTGTGAATGGGAGAGCTTCGTTATAGATTTTTTTTTCTCTTCCGTTCATTCCTTCAATATACAATGGACGGACTGAATATTTTCGATATTTTTATTTACGTGCAAGATATGATATGTGAGAGAGACCGACGGTATCGGACGAGGGTGTAATACTGTATAGAGTGTATGGATGGTACTTTGGTACCATCTAGCTAGATGGAGCACGCCAAAAGGACGAGACTCCTCATCCCGCTTCTCTAGCGAGCGCTCAGCGTGCAAGGCAAGTTGGGGTAATTGTCTGTACATGATGGATGCCTCATCGTAGCGGAACCTGGGCAAACTCGAGACAGACGTATATGTGCCAGGCTATGCTCGGCTTCACGCAGGCAGAGTTACCGCGATCAAATGACAATTACCACCGCAGAACGCCCGTTGGACAATGACGTATGTGCAGATTAGGATGGGTGAGCTGTCGCATAAAGACTTGCATATTCTCCCATCTGAGAGTTGCTACACTATATGGCTCACTTTATAGAACAAAGGAATAACGTATGACTACACGTTAGAAACAGAATATGTTTACGACACCATCTAGACTTTTACTGAGGAGGCCAACAATGAAAGATAAATTTCTGTGAGAATTCATTCACTGATTTTGTTACATTTACCCTCTTCACAGCATAAAATAAACTTCATGGATCTTTGATAGTTCGCCAATTTGACTATGATCAGGAAGTAACTCTTCCCACGCAGGCAAAAGCAATATGTTCGCTTATAGTCTACTAGTTACCGAAATTGTTCGAGCTAATTTAAGGGAACAAATCAGTCAAGCCAATTTTCATGTTGGAGGGTTGTTTGTGTGGTATAGAACCATTACAGTCGCGCTCATCTGCCGTAAAATTAAGCTTAGCTGGAATTTATAATAAAGTAGCATATTAGTCCGGTATCGCTAGTATTATACGAAGCATAGCGTGTATTCAAGCCGAGTATGCTCCGTGTACAACTATTAAGACGCTGGGTGAGCTTCCAGTCACATATAAAACCTTAGAGTTACCGCGGCAGAGTTAGCGCGATCAAATGACAATTACCACCGCAGAACGCCCGTTGGACAATGACGTATGTGGAGATTAGGATGGGTGAGCTGTCGCATAAAGACTTGCATATTCTCCCATCTGAGAGTTGCTACACTATATGGCTCACTTTATAGAACAAAGGAATAACGTATGACTACACGTTAGAAACAGAATATGTTTACGACACCATCTAGACTTTTACTGAGGAGGCCAACAATGAAAGATAAATTTCTGTGAGAATTCATTCACTGATTTTGTTACATTTACCTTCTTCACTGCATAAAATAAACTTCATGGATCTTTGATATTAATATCAACATCTCGGTATCAAGTAATTAAGTAGACATGCACTTGACCGTTTTAGTACAATTGGCCAGTTGTATGTAAATCGATCATGGATCGTTTCGATAGCAGTAAAATTGATCAATATAAAAACACTCTTATGTCCTTATTAGAATGGAGTTAAAACTGTGAATCGTAACAATAATGAATTGTGACTGATAGCTCTGTATATAGCGAGCTTAATCAATATCCGCCTAGATATATTCTTTAGGAATAGATTGCAGAGAGTGGATCGCGTTGATTGTCACAGCGACGGCCACTCAATTAAAAGCAAACCTCCCCTAGGAACTGCCAGCCGATAGTGCAATTGCACAGCCTGGCGGTCAGAGAATCTCGATATTTTACACTATCTGCGAGGTACACTCTGATCGGTTAAAAAAAAAATCCTCTTGCATATACGGTAAATTTCTACAACGTATCCAGCCTCGTTCCAATTTTCTCTGTATATTTCATCACCGCTGAAATAATACTCGCTGTGTGCCATTGTCATTGCCAAAAAGCTTCAAAAGTTCGTATTATTTTTGTTTTCTCCTCTTCATACGAGCCGGTCCTATTACGTGGCACGTTTCAGTTTCATGGCTGTTCATGCTTGAGCGTCCTTATCCGATCTTTTCCATGGTGAAAAATACCACGGCGTTTGCCTCGTATATCAAACGCCATTCAATCAAGGTATCTTGTTCCACGCCCTGTCCGTATACACCAACTCTTAAGCACCAATCATCCCAACTCCGAAGAACAGTGAGAGGAGTTGGGCGGACTTTATAGAAGGATTCAATTCACGTTTAAGGGGGGGGATGCTTCGTCGAAGATCTCGAAAATCCGTGGTATCTCCCGATGAAAACCGCATCGTTCTTTGTAAAACATTTTGTCCACACTTCAATGATCCACGTTTGTTTCTGCATTAACTCTCTTCTCTCCTATGTGTGTAAATTATGCGTCGTCAAACATCTTGAGTGACGACCATCTGTACATTGATCATTTTATTATTTTTCATCACGCCATATTCACGATCAGAACTTTTCATTCACGCCGAACGAAAAATATCCCATAACGTTCATGTACGGTTTGATGGAATTACTGCAATGAGCGGTATACATATGTGCAATTTCCCTCGCACACTATTACATATCCGAAATTTCTATAAATATTCTATTCAATCCACCTACAGTTGAATGCAAGTAAGAAGTATGGAAGCCGAGTTAGTGTAAGCAAAAAGAGACAGCGGAGCGTCCCACCGTCACGTGTACCAACTACCTTCACTCATCTATTGTTTTATAATAATAATAATAATAATGAAATCATGTCCAAATATCGATAAGGCGTAAATAACGCCCATGTAATATAAACGAAGAGCCGCATAGTCATTGTATGGACCGTCGAGTTCCTCCACTAATTGCGAGTGGTAGTTGTGAGTCCGATATAAACATCATCAAACAGGTAGCGAACCTCTTTACTCCATGTAATCAACAAAGTGAAGCAACGCGAGTAGCCCATTAGGAGCAATATTTCAATTAACAAATAAGTTAGGGAAGCAGAGAGATCTGGGTGACTGGAGTATTACAGTATACGCTCGAAATATACCCCAGGTGAAGCCATCTAATGTCTAGTAATACCCAATATGCATTTGCGAGCATGAGATACGGCTATGGGATGTAGCTCGCAGCGACGTATCGAGTCTGATCCCAGGGATCCCTCGTTTACAAGCAATGAAGTCCGCAGGGTGTATATGCCATAGGATCAAAACCAGAAGGACCAATCGAGAGAGAGAGAGAAAGAGAGAAGCGAGAATAGAGAGAATAGAACGGCCTGTTCGTATCGTCATACGTGCTAAGCCGTAATTATCTGTGCACCAGAACTATAACGCGATCCCACAATCGCTCGAACGAGCGTACATACATATATATATATATATATATATATATATATATATATATATATATATATATACCTGCAGCTACTCTACCGTATTATCAATCCGGTAAGCATATCGTGGCTCGGCAGATACCCTACCTAACGGTCTGCCACCCATCAACCTAATCTACTCACCTACCTATGCATATATCCATGGTGACGCGAAGCCCCACCAGCCCCCCACAAGCTTTGCCGAAACATCCCACCCATTGTGTGTATCTATCGAACTGCAATGCTGCATGCACTCGAGGGGTAATGGCATTGAAAATGTTTCTATTCCCGGAAATAATAATGGCAGCGTCCACCATCATGTGACAAAAAACGTTATCGATGCACTAGACGGGACGTTATGGTGATACGCGTCGAATGTGATGCTTTTGAGCTCCGAGTCTCTTCGCTCAGAACTTGCCAATGAGATGGTATGAGTCATCGACATCATTTGGCTTTGCGGTACCATTACTGTTAACCCTAGTCACTTATATGGGGTCCAGTTGACCCCAAGACCAACTGGAAGGTTCCATAGGTGAATCGTAAATACCATTTTGTTTCTGTATAGTTGACATTCATGGATGCATTCACGAAATGTCATCAGCATATCCGGTTTCGATAGATCCAATTACAGCGTACGAAGTTATCAGGAGTCTTATGATTTTAGTTGGGTTTTATGGATACTCTTTACAATGGAATAATCGGAATCCTCTGACAGGTCCCCGAAAATATTTCATACTCGGAAAATACACCCATACTCATGTTCACTTTGGAAAGCTTTTATCTGCGATGTCTCGTCAAAATATGGGATGTCTAACGGAGAAATCTGATTTTTATATTTTAAGCACTACCAGGATGGTTATAAGATCCAAGTGTAATTGTTAAGTGGTGCCACGAGGGCTGCTACTAGTCCCTTCCGTAAAACTGCATTAACAGTTAGTCTGAAACTCACACGGTTTACGGAAGAAGAACTTGCAACTTCTCCGCAGAGACGAGACGAAGAGAACGAAGTTCACAATTTACGAGGGAAAGACGACCCCGGAAGTGGAGCAACGACTTCAGCCGAGCATTTCGATAGCTAGTCCACGACAATGACGAGCTCCGGCAATTGGCTCGACGATGCATAAAAATTTGTAATTTCTATTGTTTTTGGTATACATTATTATTAATGTTATTATTAGCTTGGGGCTTCCTCATCCCTTCCGTCTGCCGGGTTTGTTCGTACGTGGACTCATTATATCGTTCCTTCCGTCAACCAGACTCGCTATATTAACTCTCTGTCATGACCTCGAGTGGTTCCTGGCTGCATTGTCTTCCACGATGAAGTCTAAGTACTTGAAATGATGCGCGCTGGTGAACGAGGATGAGATAGCACAAAAATGAGTGTATACCGACAGCGAGTGCGAGAGTCAGCCGACCTGGTTCATCGTAAAGGGCACTAAGTGGTGGATAAGTTGATGGAGGTTAAGCACCTACTACCCCTCATTCGGTTATCGAGTATGAGAGCCCTATGATGAGTCGTTCGGTAACGTTAAATATTGATTTTTTTTGAACTCGTAAATTTTACAAATTACAGTTTGTTTCATATTTCCTTATTGAATTTTACAGCCATTTTTAGTATTAGAATCTCCATGAAACGTGATAACAATTAAGGTACATGATAAATAGTTATCGTGAGCTGGAGCAATAATTTTTTGTTTGCCTTATATATATATATATAAGGTAAACAAAAAATTATATATATATATATATATTAGCCATTAAAAATTGATATGGAAATAAATATTCGTGGAATAATTGAATATTTTATTCTAAAAGAAATTTGAGGTTCGAAATCCTGGTATATATAGCGAATGGATCAATGAAAAGGCAGCCGAGAAAACAAATAGATGGCACTCTCGGCACTGAAGTTATATCGCAGCAAGTAGTGACAATTTTCACGGATGGGTACAAAGAAGCACGTACCTCGAGATGCGCATACCTGCAAGGTGAGCATAGGATCCTCGCGTTTCGATTGTTTTTGACCAATTGCCCTGTTAACAGGATTATGGCCACATTATTTCTAGAATGAGAAATAGGTCCGAGTGTATACTACAATGTTCTATAGAAATTTACTCGGGATTCAAGGGTTTCTCGCAGTCTACGTGTATAAAACATTGGGAGTGCCGGAAAACTTCATTACATCCATCGGATACAGTGATTTGATTAGTTTCACACTGAGTGCAAAAACTATTGGTCTAAATATATTTAAAATATCTCAGAAAGTAAATCTTTCTTTTTATATTCGGGACAACGATTTTATAATTTAACTTAAAATTTTATATTGATCCGAATGACATTGTCGTTGCTTCAATAATAAAATATTATTGGCGATACCAACATCTCGAGTCTTCAATATATTTTTATGGCACAAATATATAAATATCCGAATTTCCCTCATGACTTTAACAACAGATGAGAAAATCGAAGTGCGCTAGTACAGATTAGCTGATGATTTAGCACGTCAGAGTGAATAGCAAGTTTCATTGCGTTTATCGTCTCCATCAATGTGCAAACGTGTCGACTTAATTCGCATCAAGTCGCGATACCAGCCGTAAATCCTTGTGTGCATCGACAATTCCGATGAAATTCGAATGGGCAATACCAATGCAGGCACAGCTAACTAAGCATCACGTTAGTGTACTGAGGAGCAATAGAGGAAAGCCCAGTGGGCTCTTAAACAGTGCATAGTCAGCGTCAAGCGCGTACAGTACAGTTTCATGGGCAAAATGGAGGCTGTAGCCACTGATAGAATAGTGGCAGAGAACCACTGCAAGTGTGTAACGCTTGGAGTGTAGAACGTTTGTAGACAGTCAGCACACAGGGGAGTAGCGGCTAATGAAGATGTTTGTCAATACTGCCATGTTACCGTATGGACCGGCTAGTGCACTAGACTTGCCATCTCGTCCTGCCAGCCACAATACATTTCGCTCCGCGTATAGGTGTATGGAGGGAATGGGACGGGAGGGAATTCAACGGTTATCCGATACACATCTGTGCATGGCTTCAAAGCGGTATGTCACACCAAGCCAAGCGCTTTGGTCAAGTCGTCCTTGCACATTGGGAGAGTTAGCCTGTAGCAAGCTTCGGGTCCTTGGTCGTCGAATGGTACTCATCGTTCTCGAGTACAACTCAAGACGTCCTTCGTTACCCTCGATATCCTTGTTGCAACTGAATCAGGCCAATGGAAGGGCTCATATCCTGGTCCAAATTGACGTTGAATCATGAAGCCGTGCGTCAATATGCTGTTATGATTATCAGGTCAACGACATATGATTAATACCTGACAGTGTAAAAATTGACATACGATCAACTGAATGATCAAACTGAAGATATTGAATGGATTAATATTTCCGATCTCGACGCAAATACAAAACTCAAATACAATATGTATTTGTTGGTTATGTCGGTGAATTTTTAATACTTAGTGACAGCCTCATAATTCTCGGTATAATCTTAACAATATTTTGTACTCACCATATATCATCCACTTTGGTACGCACGCACATACCGTTCACATACCATATATATGTATACATAGTATATCGTCCTAATGTTACGAAGCATTTTAAGATATTCATAGCGGGTTTGTAGAAACAGCTAATTGCCATTAATCCCCGATCTTCGACACGACAGCATATTGATTATGCATCTATATGTGTGGTATATAAATTCGGAATTGAATTCAAATGTTCTGTATGTAAATTTAGGAGTGCGGACTGTTTGGGAATGATGGAAATGGAGTGCAAGTTCAACAGAAAACGGTGTAGCTATTGCAAATGTGCAGTGGTCCTCTAAATACAGGAAGAAACGTAGTTCTCATTAATCACTCCCTCTCTGCTTCCTCATCGCCGTATGTATACTCTATGCAATGCAGTATGGTATGATAATGACTCAACTGACTACAGAAAGCTCACACGTTAAATTACATATATGACTACTGTTTTTTTTCTTCATAAAGGAATTAATAAATAGTAGTTTGCTCTGCCAGATAACTCTCATTATGTCAAGTAAAGACACTCCGTTGTGTCTCTTGATTATTGAATTTACATTTTTGTACATGTTTTATCCACCTGAAAATTTCCTGCGACCAATGTATGTCGTAATAAAATTATAATGATACTCTTTTTGATATCGGGTCTGGAGTTCAATAACATGATAAGAGCCGCAAATAATAGTTCGTAATGTAGTTCAGCAGTCGTCATGAAAAGTTTATAATCCAATGGAATTCACTGGTCCACCATTCCTAGAAAACAGTTTCTCTCTACTCTGTGGAAATCGGAAAAAACTGACAATTATGCAGCTTTCTCGCGTTAAATGAGAAATTCTATTTCAATTACTGTTTTTTTTTCTTCATAAAGGAATTAATAAATAGTAGTTTGCTCTGCCAGATAACTCTCATTATGTCAAGTAAAGACACTCCGTTGTGTCTCTTGATTATTGAATTTACATTTTTGTACATGTTTTATCCACCTGAAAGTTTCCTGCGACAAATGTATGTCGTAATAAAATTATAATGATACTCTTTTTGATATCGGGTCTGGAGTTCAATAACATGATAAGAGCCGCAAATAACAGTTCGTAATGTAGTTAAGCAGTCGTCATGAAAAGTTTATAATCCAATGGAATTCACTGGTCCACCATTCCTAGAAAGCAGTTTCTCTCTACTCTGTGGAAATCGGAAAAAACTGACAATTATGTATCTTTCTCCTCGTTAAATGAGAAATTCTATTTCAATACTTCAACAGTCGTCGAAGCATATGGAATCTAGGAAAGGTTACAATCGATGAAAAAAGGACTCGTTTTTCCACTGTTCTGGACACTTACCATGTATAACAGGATAACGATTAATTCAAAGGCAGTCGATCGCCTCCACGAATCGGTTATACAATCACTTCGAATACTCGATATATATACACACATATGTGGGAAAACCGCTTGTGCCCACACGAATAAATTATTCCGAAGCAATTTGGCAATATTGGTACGAACAAAAGAGTTGTATCCATCTAGTTTACACGATTGGTAATTTCGGTATTGGTGAGAAAACGATACTGATTGAATAACGCCGTAACCTTTCGGACTGTCCTCGAAACAAAATAACCGCTAAATTTAGGTATTCTGCTCCAATATTATACGTGGGCTGAATGACGTACTTTGAAGGCAGTTTGGTGTCCAAGAATAAAAGGACTTGGTGTTTTCTCACCACTATTGCGACAGCATCGCGAGAGATGAGAATTTGATTGCATAACTTTGACAAAAAAGAGCCCTGAGAGCAAATATATGGCGATCAATTACCTATTGAACTATTGAATATTTTTCAATTGAGAAAACTTTTCAAAATGAACTGCAATGTACATATTTACATGTGTCAATCCATATTGCACGACTCTTATTTATTTCAAGCTTCTACTTTCAAAATTTTCCTCACTTTTTCAGGGACCCATCTCTATGTGCTAAGTCCTCACACCTATGGAAGGGTCTTATTTACATAAATAATCAAGTGTCAATGTTTCGTGACTTCTAAGCCCATACTCACCTTATTGTTAGATGAACCAGCGAACATTTAATTATTTCTTCGCTCTATTCTTCTCAGATGGATCTTGAGTCTGCCCTATAAAGCTACTGGTTTACTTTGTTCATAGTTTACGGATGCATTTATGTTCATGACGATCGTCAATTTCAAATTTAACCAAGGTAAAGTTTACTTTACGGAGCGAAGGCCCGTGACTGACCTCACCAGCTAATGTTGTTGGTGTGTTGTGCGCCACAATGGGGGTGGGGAGAGGGAGATTGTTGGCTACTTGCATCAGAACAGCGAGCAGGTCATTGTGGAAGTCGTGCATTGTAAAGTTGTTAATCCCCCGGTGGATTATAGGATGTTCCGCATAACGTGGATCGATACTGAGTATGTAGTCTGTGGGTGAGGATACGGCGGAAGAGTTGGCTCGTTGTGGACCAGGAGAGAGAGAGAAAGAGAGAGAGAGAGAGAAACCAATGGAGGATCGGGAACCAAAGAAGAAACCGTGTTTATGCGACGAGGGAATGTTCGAAACATGATCATGTCTCATCCACAGTTCGCTGCTGTTCAGGTAAATATATCTGTACCTGATATATATATATTCATGTCATTCCTGTCATTGGAAAAGTGAACGCGGATAAATGACGAATATGACAGCGATTGTATAGCATATTCATATTCGAATATGTGCATATTCATATTCACGAATGGGCACAATTAAAATAAATTGTCACGATAATAGTTTTTGTACCACAAAAAGTTGATAAATCGTTGATGGTTTCATAGAAAGAATATACAGCGAGCCAATGCCATAATCATAGAACGATCGAGGCGGTTTCCTAATTTATGAATTTTTATCGAGTCTGAGATCGTGATCTTGATGTGAGAATTGAAATAAAGAATTGAAATTTGGTGCCAGCCGGCTGTACCCCGATTGGCGAAGTGAACGGCATACATGCATTTCGATGTCGAATCTACATTGTAGACACAGCAATGTAGGCTAATATGTACCTGCAGATTTGTTGACAAGCGTTCACTCCAGTGAAATTGGAATCAATTTGATGTTCACCGTCGACCCATTACAGTCATGAGGTTATTAATTAACGATGAAACTGAAACACGATATAGTTCTAAATATCTACGTTCGTATTACCATGTGATTGATGTACCACGCAAATAAATTAGCTGGAAAGGAATATGGTATACAGTTGGTCTATTACGTTTACGACACGATACCACAATCTCTAATTTACTTAAATAATTCCATCAGCATTAAGGGCATGTCCCCGTTTTGAGACCAACTCGGTAATTCAAACAAGAAATATTTCAGTAACAAAACATACTCATTTCGATGAATTAATTATGAGCGCGTTTGTTAACATTTTATTTTTATCGAGGAGATTTTATAGACGAAGGTATGAAGTATATATCGTTGTGCCATCGTTTCATAACACAATATTTGAGAAAGTCTTCATATTCTGAAAGTTGACAGCTTGTTAGAGGGAGAATGTTCCCAAGAGAATTCACCATAACGGCCAACAGATCACGTGCTATTCCAGTCCTGCTGCGGTCTGTACAAACATTTATCCAACCCACACGATTATTCAGACATTGCGGGTCATCCAATTTGTATCATCAGCTGTATAAGGAGGCGCGAAAATGTTACCCATGGGACCAGTATCGCTTTTGCAGACTCCTACTCGCTAGACTCATACCGTTCCCGTCCACTCGTTTTGAACGGTACAATTTCCCAGTAAGCTACAAATTATGTCACAGTGTGCAAGATTTTTGTATGTGTGATAGTGATATCGTATCATTCACGATCTATACAATCTAATAGAATAAAGAGAAAATCAATCACCCTCGAGAAAACGAAGGAAAAATTTAACTTTTTTCACCTTTCGAAAAATGTCTCAGAATCTTGACTCAAGTCTTCCGTTTTACAATCACTACAGCGTCTTCTCTTCTTACATTCCGGATGACGAGCGAAATTACCCAACTGTCTTTCTGCTGGCAAAAGATTAATGGTATTTCTGAACATTGCTCGTCGCTGCCAGAAACGTTTATGCATCGCTAGGCTTGTCAGTCTTCAACGTCCACCTGGCATTGTCAGAATGAAATTACGTCGCGAAGCAACCATTGCCAGATTGTGCGCGAGCGCAGCACGACCAGTCGGCCAAAAAATAGATCATTACTAGTCACGTGCACATTTCCGAATTTGCGTGTATCGTAAGCGATTATACTTCAAAGGACATTGATAAGAGAAATCTATTTAGTATGTTGAGATGAATTTTTCTTGTCCCCGGTTATTCTTTGTGAATCCTCGGGTTGCTTCATGATGATATCCAAGCACGCCCACTCTTAGGAGTGGAAAACGATTGTTGACACAGTTAGCTGTGTCAACAATCGTTTTGTAGACGGACGATCGACGCTCTTATCACTCATTATTCAAACCTGCACGATCATTCCTATTATCCATCCATACTACCAATTACAGTACGAGATCAAACTAATAAATCGCTAATATTCTCCCTGAGCGTATCACAAACTCACGTTATATCCTTTCTCCCAAATAGTTCTCAAGTTCTTTTTTCCATCAGCTCGCCCACTTTACTTGACTTATATATTCGTAAAATGGTTTTCATGATTATTATATTATCTTTCCTATCTCCTTATTTCCTGTCCAGTGTTGAATCGATATTCACACTTGAAGATCGAAAAGCTTTTATTTTCTAGTACCCAGATGATGAATAAATCTGAAAATTCTTTCCAACAAAACATTATATTTCCGCATGTCAAGAACACTCTTTTTATCAACGTCGATTGAATAAAGAAGATCTCAAAAATCCTAAAATCGATAATGCGATGAAATTCATTTTATCTATTTATCGTTACGTTTCGATATGTAGATAATACTTGTAGCTGATCGTTTGAACTTGCATCGTAGCTGATTTTTTTATTTTCAAGCAATAATGCAGCGCATTAGAATATCTCGCTCTATATGTGTCATGTCAATTTTCATTATCTGAGAATTGGGTTGTGTAATGCTTGAAATTCTGGACCTATTAGCTCCGTTGGAAAACGTACGAATGAAGAAGGACCGAATCGAATGTGGGAATTATGAGACTTTTCTGGTGATAGGAATGGCCTTGAAAAAAAAGGATAATTTACTAGAACATATATTTTATGATTTGAGCAATTGAAACGCCTCGTCATCTGATCAATATCAAAAGTAGTCATCAGTTGAAGTGGTCCAAATTTTATCTTTTATCTATTTTATCTATCTGCTTAATCAATCGGCGCACGACTGCACCAGTTATTTTCACCTTTTCACCTTTAAACTTTTACAGTCCAGTGTCTAAAAAGAAATTGGGTGCATTATTCAATTCGGAGCATATTTTGCAGAATACTTCGGATTTCACAGGGTCACGACATTCACGGTCGACCTGACATTTTTAATTAGATCGTTAGACGATGCCCATATCGTTGACCAACCCAACTTGAATCCATTTCGTGTGGGAGCTGTCCAATCACATCCCACGTAGGACATTATAAATAGATAAATGTAAAACGTCCATTCGATATAAAATTCGACGATCTGTTATTCGGATCAAATTAATTCACTCTCTGAAATGGTACTTTTGAATTTTCTTGCATGATCATTGCAGATTTGTTTTTAGTGTCACTCACCACAATTGTGTCTAGAACTGATCAGCACTTGTCATGATTCAGTCAATTTAAAAAAGGACTACTATTGAAATCACTCAAATAATCAACTTTTACTTCTCAAAATCCTGTCAGTTAATTTAACGAACGAACTGGCTGCTACCTACAATTCTCAACATTTTTTTTTAACGATCCAGCTTGACAATTTGAATATTTAAGACAACGAGTCAAGTACACTTTTGATATATTTAGCCGCAAAAGTATGGAAACCAGACGAAATAATCGATGTATGAATACAAAAACGATCATTTCGTATTCGACTATTGTCAATCAAAAGTCCATTCTTGTCTCTTCTCATGTTTTCTTGCTTTTATTCCTCCAGACGGTTAGTCCAACCCTAATGAGACTACTGCAGCGACGAAAATGAAAAATAAGCAACGAAATGTTTACCAGATGAGTGAAAAGTCATATCGGGGGCAGTCAGGAGACAGAGGAAAGAGTCTCAGGACGAAAATACATCATCGAGAGTCCAGTCAAAAGTCCAGTAATATATAATATATATATATGTGGTTTTATGAGCATTTGTCCACAATGATGTTTGCGAGTTGGTTTTTGCAATTAGCGATATCGGTAACGTCACCTGACACAGGGTAAGCTAGCTGGGTTAGTAACCGAGCTTGTTGGTATATTTATACATAGTGAACACACACACACGCACAGACGATGGTATGAGAAACGCTCGTACACTTCCATAACGCCCTCGACCAACGTCGCTGTCACCCTTTTCCTCTCCCATCGCCAATCGACTCCCTCCTCCTCCTCCTCGTCCTCATCCTGCTATCCTTTCCCCACTCCACTCATTCACTTGCTGCCGTTCTCCATACCTCTGTCTCTCTCGTCCTTCCACTTTCACACTATCGAATTAGCGAGAGAGAGGGAGACAGAGAGAGAGAGAGAGAGAGTTTTGGTCCTGGCGCTCAGCCAAATGTCGCTGCGATATATCGACGCCCGGGGGCTCCTGGCGGCATTATCAAACGATTTATATCGGTGTTTTGGAAAATTTGTGGATCGCAGCCTGGCCGCGGTATGTCTGACGATGATAAGTCTATATATGTACGCTAGCAGAGTTGAAATTCGCTTAGCAACGCTTGATATCAAACGATTGCAACTATAGACGAAAAACCCTTTCAAACTCGATACGATCCATCTAAGCCTAGATCGGACATTCTCATAATGTGTCCTCGACTCAACAAAACTCTTTCTGTTCTATGCCGGAGATTTTTCAATTTTCACAAGTCAACACAAATATGTGAAATTTTAAGAGTCGAATCTCCTCCCCGTTCGATTAAAAGTCGCGATCGAATTTTTATAATTTTGCGTGAATTCAGCAGGATAATCTGCTGATCATGGGACTCGGACGAATGGAAGGGACTGATTAATGGTTGTCAGCTATGGAGGAAGGAAGGAAAATCTAGAGGAAAAATGTGAATGCATGGAAATGAGGTTCGATGGAGAATTTATCGTAGATGATGCCTATAAATGGATCAAACTTTGCGAGTAGAATATTCGCTACGACTTTACGGTGAATTCAAATCCCAATTGGAGTAGAACAGAAAGGCAAAAAAATGACAACCTCAGTATAAATTGAATACGGCTAACCTATGGACAATGGTGAATAAACTAAATTTTGTTGGCTGCATGCATATGTCATGGAATTACCGGCGCTCATAGTTTGGCCGAGGTTGTAACTTTTACGATGGTTGGCATTCACGAATTTTGTTCAGTTCAACACAATAAAACTAGAGAGATCTTCGTTTCAACATGGAGGATAACACGTGCGCGAGTGTATGTTTCGCGAAGAATAAAAACCACTAGAGTAAGCTGAAATAATTGGCAATTATACAAACGCGAGCGCGGATATTAACGTTATCTCTTCGCCTCACGGTTTGCCTCCTCTCGTATGCGGCCGTTTTCTCGATCTCTTTTGGCTTCTCTTTCAACCTCTTCCCCGTATTCTCTGTATCGCGAATACCGGTTATCGTTCAAGTGGTCTTTCTTTACCGGTGATTCTTTCTTATCTCAAGCACTATACATTGGCTGCACTTTGTCACTGAAGCTCAACTATACTGGTAAATGTGTGTATATAGAGACCGTTATCTCTTTCTTGTTCACATTTTTCTTCGTCTCTTATTCTCCTCGAGCTCGCCCAGACTCCGCACCATGGGAAGCTGACGGAAATGTGAAAAGTTTCGTGAAAAGTTTTCCAATAGACCAGACACACTATCGAAATAAATTTCATACACTCTATGGAGAAGCAGAAAGTATTTTTTTTTTTTTTTTAATTTAGCCATCAGACATTGTCGATGAAATGAAGATAAAAATTTGGATATGAGACCCATTACATCTCTCAACTTATCCGAAGACCATGGGACACAAATGTGTCATGGCTGTAATAAAATTATTGATCCACCTTTTATTGAATTTTGTTATTTGAAAAAAAAATTATCGACACTCATGAAACTGGAATGAGGGAAAAATATTGTCCGTACATAAACGATAGTGCCCATGCGCCCAAATCAGTCTTCGCCCACAATCTGAACAATTGCAATTATGGATTTATTGCACAAAATCGTTAGATTGCATAAGATTTGAGAGATTGTTAATTTTGAATATGTTTCCATGCAGGAGTCTTCACATTACACTCGAGAAGTTTTGAGCTCATCAACTGACCAGAGTCACAAGACAGCGAAAGATGCTCAAAACCAGCGATTTAAAAATTAATAATTAATTTCGATTCTTTAATATATTCAATGCGGCTGATTCTTTTCAGATTTTCATCGTATCGCAAAGTACTCGAATTTCTTATCAAGTCGAACTTTTGAGTTAGGAATGTATATTGGGTCTCTTCAAGCGTACAAATCACATAAATGGGGCATAATTATTCTGCAAATGGCAACAAGCTGTAAATGCTTAAGTTTACAATAATACAGGAACATACAATAATATTAGCATCCAACTATTCGCAAAGTTGGGCTTGCATAACTGTGCATTGCAAGCATTGCAAGCTCATTAATGCCTGGCGAGGGGCAGAGTGGAAAGGTCATTTGCCCCAAAGTAAGTTGATATACCGAGAAGTGAAGAGGGGACGGCATACGTGCCCTTAGGGTAGCACAGTTAACCAACCAAGTCCGTGGGACTCCACGTAAATTACACCACAGATACCAGCTCAGGTATCGCATCTACTGTGGTATGTTGGACACCTAAAATCTACCATAGGGTGTGCTATATACGAAAAGACCTTGAACCTGCTATAGAGCCAGAACCATCATATTTCCATAGATATGTGAATAAGGGCACATCGCAATTAACCATTTTGGATAGCTACGAAATCGTAATGTTAAAACGATCGGTCTGTGAACTTCGTCCTATTGACTTTTGGCCTCCTCATGGTAAACTCTCTGCCTCTTTTCTTCGGTCCAATCAATCGATCTGTAGTATAGATTACCGATTCATACAGCCTAACAA
Source organism: Dyspetes luteomarginatus (assembly GCA_963669185.1). Taxonomy (NCBI): domain Eukaryota; kingdom Metazoa; phylum Arthropoda; class Insecta; order Hymenoptera; family Ichneumonidae; genus Dyspetes; species Dyspetes luteomarginatus. The sequence continues at coordinate 18,927,359 of OY769905.1, read as the reverse complement.
GTATTTCAAGTGCTGAAGTACAGTGAGGAGGGAACGAAGGGCGAAAGGAAAATTGAGGTATTCATTGTTCAATAAGGCCAGAAAACGGAGAAATGGGCTCTGGTGGGAAATGGCGGTTAAAATGAACAAATATGAAGCACCAATGCGCAAGAATTAAATTATGGAGAAAAAAAATTAAGAAGCTTTAGAACAATGATGGCTGGAAAAAATAATAAGATGTAAAAGTCGGTAGAGCGATATTTGACGTTAAGAAAATTCTCAAAAAGTAGGTCATGATCCTTACTCGATGGATGCATTATTTATGAGGCGCTTAAATCTGGAAATGGTGTGGATTTCACACCATTGTATTAACTCCCAGAAGCCCTTCCTGTTAAGTGAGCCCATGACCTATACATCCAAAACTTGACCTGGTGCGTTCCATCGTTCGACGTAACTTTGAGTGCCGGGCTAGAGAAATCCTGGATGTGCTTGTTCCAGCATTGATGACATACTGATACACTTCCCGACATAATTAGCTGCTTCGTCAATAATTTCTAACGGTATGAGCAAAAATACGGTACCTGTTTGTGACCTGTGGAAGGGTTTACCAAGTCGCATATATATATATAGATGCGTGTGTGTGTGTGTGTTTGTAGATTTTATTGCATGAGGTCAAAGGTCAACATAGTTAACGTCACGCGTTCGATTTATTCGGGTAATGGAACGTGTCGTGATAACGAGGATTATGTGAGGCCGTCTTTCCTGGCCGTCAGTTGAACATCCGCAGCGCCATTGACGTGCACAATCTCTCTCTATTTCTCGCTCTCTATCTCTCTATCTCTCTTCCTCTCTCGCTCCCTCTTCTGCTCTCTCTCCTGCTCTCTCTCCTGCTCTCTCGGTCTCATTACCGTTCAATGGGCAGGCAAATGCAACGACAAAAGCGACATGCGGTGAGACCAGCGATATCTGCTTTCAACCTGTCACGGCCAGAAACGAGCCCGACTCTCCACCCCGACCGCTTCGATTCAGTCGCTGTGGTTCACGTACAGCTGTATCTCTCCCTCGTATTTCCTCTTATTTTTTCTCTACTTTTCCACCCCCCAACATTCGTCAATCGGGCTATTTGTATTCCCATCTCGCTCATACCTCATACAATCGTTCGCAAATAGTTTAATAATTTACAGCCGATACGTTGTGTACACTCGTTCCAGTCACTGTTTCCAATAAGAGGATGTAGCCATATTTATCGAAAAAAGACTAACTATTGGACATCCAAATGTGGTCTGAATTTCAATTCCATAATTTTGGTCCTCGATCGAGAATATGCTGGAAACCAAAAATCACCCAGGCCAACTATTCACAGGGAAATGTATGACACCCACATACTTTTTCCACGTGAACAGTCGTGGGTTGAAAATTTAAAAAAATTAAAAGTTTCCTACGAAAATGACCGTTGTAGCGTAATGCAGTAAATTTCTCCCAACGCAAAGGATAAAACAGATTGGGGGTAGAAACAGCTGCAACCCTCGGAGAGTAAAATTTTTGCAAGTACGAGAGTCGATAAGTGTAGGGGTTGTTGCCACCCCCTTGTGCTGAATGATGCTGTTGGCAAGGAAGGAATATGGACGTCGGTATAATAGCAAATTTCTACCCCAATCGTGTATGTACCAAACAACAGTCCCTGCAATTCCAACGGATTCTCATTCCGTTGCTGAAGAGAATACCCGAGTGATGGAGTTGCTTGTCTAACTTTTTGCATCAGTTCCAGCCCTGAATATCGAATAAAACCAGCGAAGCCAATAAAACAAAACCACCCTTGTGAAATTTAACCCTTATTTGTGACCAGTTGAAAATTGTACATATCCTGGTTTGTCCTGTAATAGGGATTGGAACAAGCATGGCGGTAACATTTTTTAAGACACACTTCACACATCGATGATATTCATTATTTATGACGGTATATATACCGTGCGTTTATCTACCCCTATTGAAAAAAAAAATCACTATATTCGACAGGCACATATCGATCTTTCTATCACGAGGTACAAACTTGCTATAAGCTGTTGATTTACGGTTTTGCCCTCGATTTCGTCCAACTGAGCGCATAAACCTTACACCAATATCTTATACGACATATATCGTTATCGGTTTATTCGCTTGATTAACTTTACGATCCATGTATAGTACTCCACATAAAATACTTCGTGTCTTTATGATTTTTCAACGTTTCTGCGGAATGTTCTTTATCCATTGGATAATCTCTACTGTATAAATATAATATTACGTGGATAGCTTAATATTCAAAAATAAGCTCAAAACACGATAAGACGGTCTGACAACAGCCGTGACTCTACTGTTATAGTTGGAGCGCATACGATGATTGCTCAAACCAGTTTTAGCAGCGCCAAAAACCGATTTAAAATATCTGAGGGATAAATCGTATCGTAGGAGTGTTGAGAGCAATACAAATCACTTCGTGACACGTGTGTGCTGCACTTTCCCTTCTCTTGCCTAAACCCCTCCAGCCTCTCGTTCTTCACTGTCATCCAATACCGAGCGCTCTTTAGATTTTCTCGACACTGACATTGGAGAGTGATTAAAACTGTGATAGCACCACATTGCGTTTCTCCCACTAACTTTCTTCCACTACTTGCTACCAACCCATTTCTATTGCTGCGATTCATACCCCCATGACTCCTCGAGGGGATACACGATATATGTATATATATATATGTACAAACAATATACAGTAGAAGCAAAGAAATTGTTGTGAGGGTAACGAGACGTGGAAGAACGTGATAACTGTTCGCAGGGAAACAGAAAGAACAGAAGAAGTGAACTGGATGAGACCATACCCGAGTTATATACAAAAAATAAAATAAAAAAGATTCTACCGTCTGCTGTAGCAAGCAACCAGAGAAAGTGAGCAAAATCCTGACACGAGAGATGCACCTCCCCCTTAAACATCCGTGAAAACGGAGGGGTTAGTTGAGCCCGGGACCGTCCGATGGTGTTGGATTACTAGCGGCATTCCGGCATTGTGAAGTGCCAGACATGGGGAGTCAGTGCTGCTGGAATAGAAATAAAAAAAGAGGGAGAAATAGAGTGAGAGGAAGGTGAGAGACGTTGCGGACGGTAGGTGAATGAATGCTCGGGGGAAGAACGATCGAAGATCCTGTGTCCATGGTGTGAGAGGAGATAGGATGGACCAGTTCGGAAAAGGAAGTTATTAGAAATACCAAAAGTGAGCTGAACGCCATCGATCCCATACTGAGAAGTAAAGAGGCCCCCTTGAACCCCATTCGACTCTAGCAAGACTGGGGTTCGCGGGGCAAAGACAGAAAGAACGATACGAATGCTAAGAAAAAATGAAGAATGAATGAGATAGTAGCGAAGATGGTCCAGCCGCTTCCAAGTTCAGACGCAGCAGCGATACGACTATACCATCCACTACTACTTTCCGACCTGTCTCAGTAGTTATGGCACTACTACCATCAGACCCATCGACCCTGCAAGCCCGTCTGCCGGATTTCTCCTTCTTCTCTCATCCCTCTTTTATTCTCTCTTACTCTCCTATCCTTGTTGCTTCTTTCTCGTCATTCCTCTTTCGTCTTATCGCCCGTTCACTTACACTTATGCCTTCTCTCTCTCTGGCTCTCGGGACATCGACGTAAATCGCACTGTACAGGGCTCACCGCGGACTCGCTCTCTCCGTTCACGCTAAATGTAACTCCGGCAGCCTCCTCGCTTCTATTCTACTATATGTATTTGAAGCACCCACCCATTTATTTTCCAGATTCAAAAGCTTTCCCGAGCGAGCAAACGCACTCGTCCGGAAACAATTGATGGTATCCCTCTTGCAAATAGATTATGTGGCTGTGGTCCATTCTGCGCTATAGATATTTTCCTGTTGTGTCGTTACGACCGAGCGAAATGAACCACGTATCGTGTCGGTTGGAGCCGATATATTTGATTACAACATTAATTTCCGATTGCGAAACGTCATTATTGCCGCATTTCTTGTCTCAATTGAGACTGTTAATTGTTCCCCTGCTTCGTTGTTAGAAGGTCAGTCAGTCGAAACTACTGTCATGCCGTTTATATTTGAAGAGAAAGTTTCGCTGAAAAACTTTTACCTACCAGAAACATTCCCTCAACCGAATTTGCAGAAGATTTTTCTACTTTGGGGCATTGTTCTTGATCAACGTTTAATTTACTCGCGGTGCTCAATCAGCTAGCTCTGACTCGGAAACATCGAGCTGGGCAATCATCTCTTGATCTTGATCACCCAAGGTTACAGGCGATGATGAAAAGTCTTAAAGAGAGAAAAATAAAATAAGTTGAAGGGTCCAAAATGGTAAATACAAGTGGCGCAATAGCGAGAACTATACAGGCGAAACGGAATGAGAGCTCATCGAGATGGGAAATGGTTCATGGAAGGGTGTGAGATATCGTCGAAGAGCACACCCCAACCCTTTCCTACGGGGGTAATTGTTATCCGATAGACTGACTTGTTGCGGGGCAGAGAGGGTGTTTGGCGAGAAGGATGGAGATGACGTCACCAAGAACAGTTTCTCCCCTAATTGGATTTGTAATCGCTTCGGTGAGCGCGGATTCTCGCTTTTCCTGCAGCCCTCCCGCCTCCCTATTCGGTCCCGCTAAATGTCTTTCGCTCCTCTCTCGCCGCTGATAGGCAAACGTGTCTGAAAATAAATTATTTACATCTCACTCAATTGAATTTCAGTCGTCTGTTCTTATTCCAAATGATTCGCCTCGTGTGTCTTCGTTTCTCATACACCACAGATATTCAACGCTGTTTTGTCTCTACTTCGCATTATCGATAATTTGGTCTTTAATTCAATTGCGATCAGAATCAGAAAAATTGAATTATGTTTTATTATTTAATACGGAATATGGATATTCATATTCTTTTTATGCACAGCGTATTTTTTCCGCTGGATCCTGAGGAAAAAATGAAATCTGCTATTGACAATATCAATGAAAAAGGACAAAATTATATTATTTTAACTGGTGATGGTATATAAAAATGGTAAAACCCAGTAAATTCATTGCCGAGTTTTTTTCATCATACCCCAATCACAGTAAAACAGAAATATGCGCGCTTTATTATTCAACTAAACTTTTGATTACCGGGTATCAACACGGATGATACCTTCAACACGGGGTATGCTCGTTGTCCCTGCTCGTAGTTTTCGTCGTTGGATGCGAGTCAGCAAACAGTTGCTTGTCCCAGGTGTCCAATGAAATTTCCTACTAACACGACAACGAGAATGCCTAACTTGTATAAAATCGTTATTTGCCAAGAAAGTTTTAATTATAATGAAGCTTCACTCAAAAATCTGAATAAGGTTAAAAAAAACCTACCAGCATCAGCCTGTGCAGTCTATAATCAAATGGATTGTTCGAATTTTTTGTTTTTTGTGCATTTGTCTGAAAATATTGATTATCGTCTCTGCGAGCTTCAGTAATTAATGTGATTATTCTCAAAATTTCAGCTCACTGGACTACGATACGATCGAGCTACTCTTATAGCAATAATACACAATAAGTAAGCTGTCATTTTCAATTTTCATGTCATTCTCCAAATCAAAAAAGAATTTAGCAAATTATCATTGAAACAATTGCTTCAATGATTGTATAAAAAAATCTCTCCTGGAGAATTTTAGATAAATATAGCTGAGTAGAAAAATAATATCTCATTATGAATTAAATAAGTAATTAGAAATTATTTACGAATCTCATTTGATGTTTGCTTGGGCAAGTTGAAAATTAACCGTTGCTGTTCTAACAAATTTCATTCAACTCGAACAAAATATTTGATTGCAATCAATTTTTGTAGAATAGAAATAAAATTTATTTATCGGACCAAATAAATGCATTCATCTCGGGGTGATGACGTTACATTTAGATACTATGGATGCGAACAGCTCCTATTGGAGTCGCCAACAGGGCAAAAATTATTTCAAATAAACCAGGCATGTCCGGCGAAAGGGGAATATGATGATAGTACACCATGAATCCTCCAGACGGCCTCTATGCTGCTGGTATAATAACTACAATTAGTTTCGTGGATGCTGTGTGAGCTGTCCCTCTTTCTCGCCCTCCGGTGAAACAAATTAGCCCCCATTCATGCTTCGCGCACTTCTATGCTACACGAATAGACGTCATACATCAAGGAGTTATAGATATAGATATACGTCGGCTTTGACAGTCCTGTAGATTGCCCGTAGATTTTTTTTCCTTATCGTTACGAGACTGCGAATCCTGCTGGTATTATTCGCTCCTCTATCTCGAATTGGCATTTTTCTCCTGAATCCCCTCCCCTGTACCTTCCCCTCCTTTTTCACCGTCTCGCCAGCTATATAGTCAAAACTCCCTACCCCGTTTGCCAATGAATCGCACTGATTGTATTCTCATGCAAAATATATGCTCAGGCATAATAATCGACTGACCACACACGTACGTATGTATGTATATATATATATGCTTTCGTTCCGTGCTCTCCCTGCTTTAGTGCATTCCACATTGGGCGAGACGGACACGTTCCGATGATTTAATGACAACAATGCGAGGAGAGTGGACGTATTATTATAGTTTATAATAAATATATTTATTTTCAATATTTATTTTATTATCATATATTTTATTTTTAATAATTAATCATTCTAATTAGATCGTCTATTTTGCCAATAATGAAGTATCTCTATTGTTATTACTAATAATAATAATGTTAATAACAATGCAAAATTTAAGCGCACAACTGTCGCGCCAAAAGGCAATATAGCGTAATTGATTTTTTTTGTTTTTTTTTCCATTCGATGTGTTGAAAATCCATTTTCATACTGACTCGACGTATAGGAATTTATCGTCGAGTTAGTGCATGTCTGCCGAACTCCGCGCTTCTCTGTAATCATCAGTGTTACAGTATATACGTGATGGCACAGTAAATTTATCATTCAGCCTGAGAGCGATCGAGCAGCGGAGCGATATGTAGCCGGATCGAGATTGTACTCGGATAATCTTCAGCTCACACCGGGCCGTCCGAGGCTAATGGAATTCAAGGGTCAATCAATCAAGAATCGTGCAATTAGCGTGCCGTTTTGACGGGTGTTACCCGCCCTAACAGGGAGAGGATACGACGTGGATTTCTTTAATCAGTCACTTGCTCGGCACTTGCGCACGAACCAAGTTTATGTTTCATAGAGAGCGAAGCAATGGTAGATGGGAAATGCCCGTACGATAAGAGATTGTAGAGGGGATTGAAGGGGCAGAAAGTCCGGAGCAGAATGAATCGCACAAGTGATTGTGACAGGTAATTTTTTCAATAATCGAGAGAATCTCGAAAATTGAAATCTTCAAAAGTCACACAGCAGTTCACAGACTGCTCACTATCTCAGCGTGGTAGGTATATGTGTGTGTGTTTTTTTTTTCTTTGACAAAGTAATCTCAAGCCAAAGGTTACGTGAAAAATTTTAATATGCAAGTATGAATTTTAAAAAAGTACAATTAAACTTGTTGCCCAAGAGCTTGATGGTGAGGAAACATAATTCTTGGATATTGTCATATTTATACCGAGAGAAATTTAAATTTTCGACAGATAATTTTTCTCCCAACAGGTCAAATGGTCATATCGATTATTCTAACCTCAAATTGCACTTGTACGTATTTTATGGGAAAACCTTAATACGATAAGGAAGTTTAAATTTTCACTACAGTCTTCCCAACCACAAAAAATAAGAATAATTTCCCTCTCCGTAATATCTTGCAAAGAACATTACGAGTTGGAGAATCTTCATGATTATTTTTTTTTTAAGCAACAGCAAATATCTTTGCTTTTACCTTTGAAAAATTATAATACATTAATTGTGCATAAAACGGTAAAAAAAAAAAAAGAAATGCGAGTGCGTTGCGCAGTTATTGTAGCGGTGATGTGAAAGAAAGAGAATGCAGGATATTCGAAAAATCAGACGTTGGTCGAGTTAAAATGGAATAGCTCATGTATATATACTTCTTGAGATTTCGTTTTACATAGCATTCCTTCGGGAAATAAGCTGGCTCTGCTCGACATAGCGAGGCATGAGGGGATTTTTCCAGTTTTTCTTGGCCTTTTCACTCTCCATTCAGGAAGGGAGGGGGCAGTTACTAGCATAGTTTATTCATGCTACGATGTCTGGCTTAGACGCGGGGGATATGCTGGTTATATACGCGACTATAGAACAGACGAAACCACGAGGAGAAGGCAAGACCTCTGATTCGGTCCTATACTCACTTTCTGCCTGGATTCGGCACGTAGGCTTCATATGCATATATAATGAAGATACGAGCCAGAGTCTTGACATCATATACTTTTTTTTTGTTTTCTTTCAAGTATTCGATCCGTTTTTAGCAAGCCCAACAATTCTCCTTATTCTCCAATCTCCTTATTGCATTCATTTACCGACGAATCCACTTTCTGCTAAGAAGTCTCTGCCGGAAGAGAAAAATATAATGTATAGTGCAGGGTGTAGGTTGGTTGAATTCGGAACGCCCAAGCTTCTCAAATGTACCACTCCGGCAGTGATAGGATCAAAAGTATGAAAGATTTTCTATAGTATACTGTATCCACATTCAAATGATCTGTGAGTAAATCCCGATAATTTATCATAATTCAAATAATCGTATTCGGTTTTTTCCCAAAAAGGCAAAAAATAAGAAAAAGTTAACATTCGATGTATATCGTGATTTTACGTACAAGAGACGAGTAAAATGTATCCTAATTTACAGTGAATACATCAAATAATGGTTTGGAAATATTCTTAGAAATCTAGCATAATCGTTTATTAGAAGGAGCAGTTTGTCATTCCGTCAGGACATTTGCTTATTGCGCAAATTTCATCGATTTTTGTGAAATACTCGAAACACTTTTCCGTGAGATCAGGAATTATTGGAAATCCTGACATTTTCACGCTTAATATTCAAAATAATCAAGAGATACGCGAGCTCCAAAGAAACAAAATGAAATCTTCTTGCAGGATCGTCATTTGTATAGTTCCAATTTTATGTCGTTCGGAATTGTAAGAACTTAAACCAAAATCGTAATTACTCGTGAGTTCTTGGGCCAACCGAACGTCGAGTAGAAAAGCCAGGGGTAAAAATTAATTAAACTTCACTAGTATTGATGGTTTTTTCAGTACTACTTCCGGAATCTCTTAAACAATTTTCGGGACAAAGCAAGTTTTGTCGAAGGGTTTTTCTCGCGTTATAGTGAGCTCAGTAAAGTGTTCATGCGAGGAAAAGTTAAATTTTTTACTTTTAACAATACACATACTGTTTACATGCTATATGTATAGTGAATCCATCGTCGCAGTGAATCTTCAAGCTGCCTGAACCCATGAGGGTGGAAATGACGTGTCACTGACGTCATTAGCTAGAACTCCAGGGGTGTTTTAATCCGGTTATCCTGGGGCCATATCACCCTCAGTGACGACGAGATCCAGCTCGCGCTTCGTCTACGCCCTACACGTGAACGCCAGTACCAGCATCACCATCAGCATATATACCGAGCGAATTTCTCTCGCGTACCCTATGCCTGCTAACCTTATATTCTAATCGCGAACAGCCCCGAGTGCTTCTCTGGCTCGTGCTTTGCCTCTCGCCAGTTTCCCTGGCACTTATATATATATCCGAATATTCCGGTCCTGAACGAGAACCCAGATGACGATCTCCGAGCTAACGAAAAGTTTATTTTGTATATCGGATTTCAAACTGTGTCTATCTAAGAACAAATGACATAAGTGCATATATATGCATAAATGCTTTTCATTTCCCGTATTTTTACACTACATAATCAGTCTTTCCAAAACTTTTTGATGGAGGGAAGATCGGTGTTGGTTTTGTGAGAAGAGTATATTGTAACAAATGTCGAGGCAAATCCGCAATCGGATGCTCGCTATATCGATATAACGTTTATAATTGTACACAGAGAGAAGGTTCTGGTAGAAACGATTCGTTGATAATTTTTGCCATTTGCCTGACAGTCTCTACCAGAACCTTCGATCCATTTAGCCATTAACGTTGGATAAAGTGAATTTTTCATTTAGCGTATCAAATCGACTGAACAACGCAGCCTGACCTTATCCAAGAACCCAACTGATCTGTTTCTTCGATCGTTTTGCTGACAATTTTCATTTTTATTACTTATGGTTTTCGACCCATTGGTGGAAAGCCTGCAAGGATTCATGGGCATATATCGTATATAATCTCAATTGTAACAATTTACAATGGTGCAATGTTAATTAGACTGTGAGCTGTTGAAGTTACGACACTGCTACCACGCATTCTTCGGAACAAAAAATTACGAGCATCAACTTCGTTTTGGATATTTATTTTTAAAATTAATACGGAATATGATAATTTCGATTTAAAAATGTTTTACAATTGACGCCACGACAGTACGAAAGATGACAGAGTAATCGGTCAATCTTTCAAAGAAGTGCCTGGATAAACACCTGGTACTTCGAAGTCAACAAAATTTGAAAAAGTAATATAGTAATGAGGGATGATAAAAAGTGTCATGCAGACGTGATCCAGCTGGGCATTTGCCGTGGAAAAAATCGAAAGAGTTCTTTGCTACAATTGACATCGGTCTCTCCTGCATACAATCGCAGATTTGGGATCCATTAAATTTTCCATGTAATGGTGGAATACAAACTGTATTGAATTTATTCTTATCGAATAAACGTCAAATCGTTATTCAATAGGTAACAAAATATTTCAAGTGTTCACTATCGTAAAAAATTGTACCAAAGTGTCATAATGTCTATTAGCGTATACCAAAGTCTACTCTCAAGCTATATCTCCGAATTGCACCATGGCCTCCCATGAGCAAGCGCTTGCGGCATGTAATTTCGATAATTACGGGTTAGTGGTTTAGTCACCGTGCACAGTACGTAGCATATAGCCGATGCCACAGGAACGTGAGACAGGTACAGATTAATTAAGCCAGTGTGCGAGGCTTAGGCAACGGCTAAGCCAAACTATATACAGAGAAGATTTTCAGTGAGATTGTCCGTAGGATTCGTATAAAGTCATGTATCGTCTATCTGGCCCAATTGCAAAGTTCTCATCAATATATATATATGTATATATTTTATTTCTCATTCTCGAAACCATTTCGTAACTGCTTCTCACCGAGTCATCATAAATTCATGTGCATATATCAAGAGAATATTCCATTTATGTATTTTTAAAACAACAACGAAAACTCTGCCTCTTTGTCTCGTGTCTATTTCGTATCATGAAACAATTTCGGTCATAGTTTTTTTTTCCTCCAAATGCAGACAAGCGGGAAAAGCTTGGCGGTCGCGCACACTACGCCTCTGCGAAAGAGTCTTGGTCGTCAGCACGACCACCAGCGCCATAATCCTCCTAGCCCGCCATCTGCATTCCTAGTCCCAACGAGCCGCAAAGGAATTCCAATTTTAAACAAAAGTTGGCTTGGAGGGACGTTGGTAACCCCTCAGCCATCTATCTCTCTCTCTCTCTCTCTCTCTCTTTCTCTTTCACTTTTCCGTTAACTCACATCGTATTCGCGTTCTTTCGGTTTAGCCAATGCCGCGGATTTTTCCGAGGCATTCATGCATGCATCAGGCACGCAGACGTCGCAGTAAAGCTTTTCTCCAATACTATCAACGTCCCATGTATTATTTTATCGCAACACGTTTAAAATCGCACCTGCTTTCTCAGCTAGTCAATGAGTCCCTGAAATTGTATCAATGAAAAATCTTTAATTATAATCTAGTCGGCGTCGGTAGCTAAATGATAAATTAAGAAGTAACATAATCCCATGACGCTTAAACTCGATTATGAATTATATTTCTATACTCATGAGACTAGAAATTTATAACTTTTTGGAATTTTTCCATTCGATTTCTCGAGCACGTTTCACAAATCTTTTTATTTACCTTGATTCTCCTCTGTCGAAGCGTTATTTGTATGTTCAATCGCAGACCCAACAATTACACGAACAGCGAAGGAAACCATATAGTAATGGAAAATATATAGAGAAAAAAGCATGAGCCAGCATCAACTAAATGCGTACAAGTCGTATGATAAACAAAACAGTAATCCATAAATCCTATCGGGAATGGAAGTGGACACGCTTCTACGAAGACTGAGAATGGAGAGAAGCGACTGACTCCAGACACATCGTGATGCCGGCCGATGGCGTTTGTCTACGTCGTTGCAATATCGATAAAACATTGATCCTCCGTTCGTGCTTGGAGTCGCTGGCCCAGGATTCACTGGTAACGGTTAGGCGAGCCGTCAACCACCCTGGTGTACTTAGAGCATCCCACTGAAACGTGTGCTGCAAAGCACATAAAGCCCATACGGAATTATACATGAGGTATATTCAACGCCATTTCAGCCAGTAGAAAATAGACTATATTAAAAAAGTTTTCAGAATCAGCCTACACTCAAACGAATCCTGATGTAAACACGAAATCGCCTTATTCGTTGATAACTTCTTCAAAGAGTGATGTACCTACCACGAGAACGGTGCATCGTAAATTACGTTAAAAAGCTAAAATCTCTGTTGTTCCCTAAGCCTTGACATGTATATTTTTCGTGCGTTTCTTTCGATGATTCTGCCAAAATTATGTTTTTGAATTTCGACAATAGTCTTCATACGAATAGGAGTTCTGAAAGACAACACTCTTTAAGTATTCGGGCATGGTGATTCTTATTTGTATGCTTTTGATGAATATGGTTTGACACCTCCAACTGAAGCTACAGATAACATCAATTTAAATCGAGCGTTCTCGAATTCACTAACATTCTCAATACATCAGACATCTCATATAAGAACTCATGGGCTCTGGGAAATGGATGATAAGAAGGCGGCCAGCGCTGCGGTATAAATGAAACTCATTCCGGCATTGGATATCCAATTAATAGATAGGTGACTGAGATATTTACTCATCATTTTTTGCTTCATCTATGAGGCAATGTAAAAGTCATGTATTTGTTGGATTCCGCAATTCATTTACCTAAATATTGCTTTGATAACTTGTGCTCGAAGATGATTGAGCCGTCATCATCAGATTTAATAGTTAAAGTACAATAAATCTACATCAATATCAGAAAAAGGGAAATAATCGTACGCGGTCATACCCACGTTTTCTCAAAGCTAAAGATGAATCATAGTTGTGCCGTGGCGGAGAAATAAGAAAGTGAAAGCTGCTGGGTCACAAAAGTTTGGCGAGGGCGTCTCGAAGAATTGGTGTTGTCGTCAAACAATCTTGGTGGAAAATTTATAATCTAATCTACCTAAGAAAATTACCCCAAGTTCTTGAGAGGATAGGAGGTGAAGAGCGGAGAGCCGACAGAAGGCAGTGACCTCTCAGCATGGTTTGCTGGGGAACAATTTTGCACCTCCATTCATTTCTGCATTTCCAGAAACTTAGATCAAAGGAGACGTCCTTGCGTAACGCACCGCTCCCTCTCTCCTTTATCTCCCGCGCCCGCCCTCAATGTTCTTTTACTTCGCATGAATTATACCATGAACCTCCAGTAAGGTCATGTCGTAGACCCTCACGAGCGCTTGAGTGGCAAATGGACTTAGCACGAAGATGCATTATTTTGCCATGCCAGCTGTATATGATCAAGACGCACATTGTAAACTTTTCATTGGCATGGGCTATCTTCCTGGCAAAATGGAGACACGAGCTTGTGTTGCCCATTTGGAATATTATGACACCAGCAGCAAAAGTGAGAACTATGGACCAATCACACTATTATGCTTCTCTTCCTCAATAATCATAGAGGCAAGTATCGTGTCGGACCAAGTTCCAATTTTTGCAATGTGCAATCAAGAGAATACACCATTGGTACTCTTAGATTCTTCAAATGGTCTAAACTATATGTGAATTACAGTGTAGACGCACACATAACACACACACACACAGTGTAATCATAGTATGATGTGATATATACAGATACCTCGAAGGCAACCATGAAGATAAATTCTTAGTTCTGAGGTTAATGCTCTCGGCGATATTTCGAGTCAAAGGCTCGTCAAGGGAATGTTCTAGATCCATCCTGTAATTTTTCGAATAGAAATATCTCCGGTTCGAGAATAGCAGCATCAACAGTTATATCCAGAATCAGACCAGCTGGGCAGTTGAAATGTTACGAGGAATTTGGTTCCTTTAGGAATCTTGTTTGGTCGTATCCAACGGAAATAGCTTAAGGAAATTCAGAGGAGGGCATAGAATCGTGAATATTCCAGACCCGTCAAGTGGCTTTCTAGCAATTGATATGTATAATTTAGGTTGCGCGTTCTGCAATTGGGAACAGGCTAATGATCAAAATCGTGCAAGCAAGAGAGATCGGAATTAGCTATCCGAAATTCGTCATCGGCATATTCTTGTTCGTTATCCCTGCAGTATACCGCTCATCTCTCAAACGTCGATCGTATCTTCTATCTGGGATCTGGGGACATCTTGACGAACGCAACGTGCCCGAGACGCCGAAGCGTATAGTCGTCTCGTTGATTATACGAGCTTGGTAAACAGGCGAGGCATCGTTATCGATTGCACCAACAATCTGCTGCTGTTCTCTCCACCCCTGCCATTTCCGCGCCTCTTCCCCGCCATACTTGTCCTCTTCACCCTCCTCTAGCCACCCAGCGATATTGACGCAATACAGAGCTTCACAGTTGCATAATGAATGGTTTGCTAATGACCCTACGGAGGTTGCGGAAACCACAACGAGAGATAGAGGCTCGGCGAAGCGGTGGAGGAGGGGGGGGGGAGGGTACGGAGCAAAGAGCATCAGGGGTGGGGATGGTGGGCGGCAGTATGGGCTCGTTGCCCCGGTCTGGCTTTAAGCACTTCCGGCATCAAACATGCACACCGTAGTTATGCTTCATCCGCTTTCTCCTTCACCCTTCATGAGCCCATCGTTGTTACTGCTAGCGTGTGCCCCCTCCAACCACTTTCTGATTCCCGATCGTGTACGTTTACCTGGCATGTCTCACGTCTGCTCGGCGTACTGCCCAGATTAAGCCAAATTTACGTGATTGCAACTCAAATGTTTCGGGGATTCCCGTGCCAGAAGCTAGCAGCCCCACACCAAGTTTTCTCGGTCTCCAGAGACCAAAATGACAACTCGCAATGGAGCTGGCGGGCTACCCTGATTCTTGCATTAATACTTAATGTAATAACTGAAAAGCACAATACGACATTGGTGGCAACTCATGTTACATTTTTTTGTCGTGTAATGACAATTCCATTGAACTGTTGGTGGAATGATATTCGGAAGAAAAGTCGATTTACATATTTATAGACATAACTGTAGATTAAAAATATTTTTAGCTCCGTTGGGTGCAATTTTGTCTAACGACATTTATTTTCTGATTACAGTGTCGCTAATTACACGGACATTGACAAACACCACCGGGCCACCACACTGACGCGTCATTGTAAGTATATAGAATAAAAAATACATAATCTGTTAGTATGTGAGGTTATATTGGTATTTTTTTCGTATTCATCTACTTGTATGAGTTCATATTTTTTTTTTTCGTATTTATCTCTGAGTCACTACGTGTTGAAATTTGACAAGTAGCAAGTAGCAAGTAGTCTCTCTTGCCTTATTGCCAGTGTAAATAAGCTGTTCACAGCAGTATAAAATAATTTTACTTTATGTGAAGAGGAGTTAACGTGCAGGAATCCAAGTATACAATGCGTTACCATCGAACGTTACTCATCGAGCAGCTTGAATCAGAATTACACACCTTCAACTGGCAAAT
Organism: Dyspetes luteomarginatus; assembly: GCA_963669185.1. Lineage (NCBI taxonomy): Eukaryota > Metazoa > Arthropoda > Insecta > Hymenoptera > Ichneumonidae > Dyspetes > Dyspetes luteomarginatus. Next base: position 18,911,566 of record OY769905.1, on the reverse strand, counting down.
AAAAATTAGGGATATTGTGCTATGGTCGCACTATCTGCTCACAGTTTTATGTTGGATTCCGTCTTACCCAATCTCACTATAGCTTGAAAAACAAAAGAAAAAGAATGGTCCAGATGTTCAATGCGAAAGTCATCCTGAAATACATTGCCAGTGGACATCATCCAGGCGCATTTGACCAATATAGAAAGCAATGCGAAACTCCTTCCAAGACATAAAACGATGACATGCAGTCAGGCGTTCAGGAAGTCCTCCAATAAAAATGTCCTGTTACGAACACTAAGTTCGCCCTAGAACTCTCTCTTCACCCCCTCTATCTCTCCATCGCTTATGTCGAAAGCGTCGATTGCGAACGCAAGTATGAAATTAAAGAAAGCGTACCAAAACGTCTTCAAATAGGACGGTGAATGGGAAAATCATACTTTTCCACTTCTTCTTCTTCTTATTCTCCCGAGTTGTGTCGATTTATATGATCATCTTAACTTATAGGATCTTCCTTAATTGGATCGTCTACAGCAGCTATGAAAACCCAAAGATGCTGAAAGCGATGGTGAGATGAGGAACGTACTGGGAGGGTAAAAACCATTACTCGACGTCATGGTTTCGAGTCTACCGTCCGCAGAGTTTGCATGGCTCGACAAAATAAAATAAATGTGTCCAAAATTTTTGTGAAAAATAAATGTGAAAAAAAAATTTCATGAGAGCACTTCCGATCCCAAGCTCGTATCATGAAACGCAAACCCCTTGCGGAAAAAAAAGGTCAAAGCATCAGTGAGCCGCTGGTATACATTACACAACATAGATGGTTCGTAAAAAAACTTCAGTAATTATCAGTGGATAATGAACCCACACCAAAGTAACATAGAATAGTGAACCGTCATCCATAGTTTCTCTCACGTATTATCCGAAGGAAATCCCCGAGTAGATGATGAGCCTCTTTCGAAATCCACGTGGCAAATCGAAGTGCGCTTCTGGTAATGATGTGTGCTCGTTATTACTATGGTCGAGGATTTGCACCTAGCCATGACTTATCCGATAATCATTGACCGACCCAAACCATCTGTCAACGAGCAGCAACTCTGATATGCCAAGGGCCTCTATGTAGTTGGTATACACACGAGAAGTACCTAAATGTATATATATATATATATATATATATATGTACTATATGCTCGGCTCTGGTAAACGTGCCCTGGCTGCGGGAATGGATCGTGTGCAGTGGCAAGCAGAGTTTGCCACCGCCACCACCTCTATGACCACCATGAGTGGGAGGACGTATTACGTCCAGAGGATTACCATATAAATTATCGTGTGATGAACCCACGCTATGGCGGTGGTAACGGCAACCGTAGCAGCCCTAGAGAGAAATAGTTGATGGAGACAGAGAGGAATGAGCAAAGAGCGAGAGGGAGAGAGAGAGAACTCGAAGGCCGAACGAACACGCCTTTGCCGGGGTTTTGGTTCTATGGTTAATTGAACATATCACATTCGGTCTACGTACCTTTCATATACTATGCCATATAATGTATAGATAAGTAAGTATATATACATATAACGATAGGGAAACTCTCGGTCACTCGATGCAATCCCGTATAAGCAATTGTCTTCGTGAAGTAGAGCACGTATGAGTTGCCATGGGAGATGAGAGCGACGGTGCAATTCAGCAATGAAAAATAATCAAACCAATCGATTTTGTAATGACTCTTGCCATATATATGCAAATTCAGCGATGGCATTATATATTGCTGGTGAGTCGAGTATCGTCGGCGGACATTGAGGATAACCTATATACGTAATCTTTATTTTACGAGTACTTTTAGTCCTCCGGGTTTCTCACTACGCCATTGTAGCACTAATCATGGTCAAATTTTTACTTTTAGACCACAAGTTACTGTATATAATTAGATATGCATAGTATCCAAATGTTAAAAAGGGGAAGTGGGTTTAAAGGCTTTTCATTCTTAAAGTTCATTATACTGTAAGTGTGAAGCTCGATGAATATGCAGAACTGGTAGACTTTCCTCGAATCATAATTGAGACCCCATACCATCAATGTGTGTTTCTCTCTCTTTCTCCCTCCCTCCCTCTCTCTCTCTCTCTCTCTCTCTCTCTCGCTTCTTTCTTTTTTCTCTATGTTTCATGCATTCAGATGCCCTTCTTACCATTTATTTCTTGGGCGAGAATCGTCGTGGCCGACCTTGTGGCTGGATGTGGTTGCTGCTTTTTAGCTGCCTGGCGAGACGTGATAAAAAGAAAACGAGGCTGCTTCGCAAATCTTTTTTTTTTTTATTTTTTTTTTATGGACAAAGAGCGGAATAGTGAGAATGAGAAGGTTCGACAATGTCGTCCAACCATTTCATTCAGTGCGCCATTCAAAAACGTGGTTTGACGCCTTCACCGAGATATTATTCCTATCTGGTTATCTGGCCGACGTCACTACTGCTGCAGCCATGGTCTGCTACGCGTTATGCAAACCAGAGATGATTCGGGAAATGAGGTGAAACGCGAGAAGACTTATAAACCCCAGCGTCGTTCGTCCGCAAGATTCTTGCAAGAACATTGTATGTTGGACTGTTCGCTCGTATATAACGATGACGATTCAAGAAAAAGGTGGAACGATGAAGAAGGGAGAGAATTTCTATTGCTCGATGATAAAATAGGGACTGGATTTTTCGCTTTGTAATGACGTTAGCCCCACCTCGGTCAGTTATTTTCCCGACCGGACGAGCAGCCACTTCGTTAACAAGAAGCAGCAAAGTATTTTTTTTTCTCTTACGCCGACTAGTTCATGCTCTCTCGCCACTACTTCTCCCCTGTTTTCATGAACTGAAATTACCTTCTCCATTTATTAAATGATGAGGAGTGATGTGAAAAAGCCACAATGAAAGCTCGCCCCGCTTTTCTTTGTTAACGTTTGTGATCGGCCTCCACCCTCTCTCCTACAATACATTTATTCCTCGAAGATCACTGAGGCTTCCCATTTTTCGCAAATACATACAACCTGCTGCTTCTCCTTCGCCTTTTAGCTTTATTTTCGTGGTTTTATACTCCAGTGTGTGCTGTGAGAGCTTCAGGGAGAGCCTTATATTAGAAAACTTTTCCACCCGTTTATCCTTTTTTTTTTCCTGCGCCTTCTTTCTTGTCGAAGAAGCGAGCTTGCAGCAGCAGCCTCTTGACTCGGAAGAAGCAATCTCTCGGCAATAATATACACGTGGCGACCAAGAGAGCTCGATAATAACGGCAATTTCCTTTTTTTTCCGTCTGTTACTAGCTGAGACCCCAGAGACAGGCACAATTGTGTGTCGACAGAGAAATTCAACGTCGTAAGTTCCCTACTTGTCTGACGTTGTATCAGACAACGTTCGATCTATAGGCGTTGCAATACGACTCGTTGCTTACGCGCTGAGTAACTTAGTTCCTTAAGCTCGAAAGTAAAAGAGACAATCGTATATTTTGTCGTTCTTTAACTCGCATATTGCATTACTAAACTTTTGTGTCACGTAAACAAACCTCATTTTGGTCTCATTGGCTAGCATCGTTGATAGCATATCTCCTGGTCCTTTGGCAATTCGCACATCTGTCGTCCTTCCTCATTGTTGTCGTCACTTATCAAATGTTGATGGCTGCTCCAAGCTGATGTTCAAAATAAAGATAAACAGGACTAAGCCCAATGAACAGAATAATTAACCGATCAAATCACAATACCACAAAAATTGGTTGTTACACCGAATTATGTTTATCATCAAATGAATATTCCAATTTTTCTACAGCAATTCGTTTCATTTATTCATTTTTTACATTCGACAAACAATTTTTTGATTGATATTTATTCAACTATATGGAAATCCATCTCTCAGAGTCTCCAGGATATTACATCGAAATATTCAATAATGTACTTCAATGCCATTATGTTTGCAGTTCACGCTGAAAAAAACGATTGATCTTCTACTGCCTGTGATAACTCGCTGTTTTGTGCCAAGGAAACAATAAAGTAGCCTACGCGGACATCAATAGCGTCTTCGTTTATGACTTACGTATACGGGAGAACTGAAGCAGCTAAAAAAAAGCAAAATTATTGTCGAGAATCTGTACAGTAGCTCGTTTCCGGGACCATTTCATATTGTTCACGTTAGTTACGATATTAGCGTTCCTCAATATCGAGTCTTCCTTGTACAGTTATGAAAAACGATATATAAGACACGTTTTTCATTTACCATCGTAATATCAAGCGATTATTACATCTCCTTTCGACTTTATAACTCTTCAGAAGTACTCGAAAAAAAATATTACTCGACGTCTAAAGTCCAAATAATTCAATGCTCTTCGTCGACCATTTTTCTCTCCATTTCTCACATATAAATTTAGTCCGATCTTCATTTTTTTTTTATCTCATAGGCGAAAGAAAACGTAATAAAAATGTTTGACGATGAATCCTCTGAGAAGCTTTTTGTGCCAGTTTATAGAGACTATAGCGTTCACCTGTTACGGAATCTCTCATTGTATCAGCGGATACACCAGGGTAAATTCGTTACTTCCAAACACACTTCCTCCCTCCTCAAGTAAGAGGATGCGAACCACCTCTGACAGAACAAAACATGCTTAAGCACCCTCTCGTATGTGCAACGAGGGTTGCACTACGGTATATACACTAACGCCACTATATCGCCACCCCAAGCTGATAGTCCCTGTTGAGTCGACCGTGAATAGTGGTTGTGAGAGACTATACAACCCCCTCATGATAGAAGCACAGTCACATTCCCACGCCTTCAAGTGACTCGTCCTAGTATCGTATACGGTTCAACACTTTGCTTGCTTCCCTAGTTCACCAGGAACTTTTATCTTAACGGACAAAGGATCTGTCATCTTAACGCACAAAGCGATTTCGATAGTTACAATAATAAAAAAAGTAATCATGCTTCAAGAAAATTTCTCGTATAGTTTTTATGGTTGCAAGCCAAGCACTGAAAAAAAATTGACCTATATTCCTTGGAAAATGGATTTGAAAAAATTGTTAGTGATAATTTTAGTGACGTTATGTAGATAATTCTTACCTCCATCATGAGACTTCATTATGGTTTGACAATTAATTTTATAAAAAGTCTTGACATTTACTTGATGGCGTTTGTATCGTGTCACATTAGGAATAAACGATGTATCATCACTGTGTGTTATTCCATCAATGAAATATTGATAGAATATGATAGAAGCACAGTTACATTCTCACGCCTTCAAGTGACTGGTCCAAGTATCGTATACGATTTACCACTTTGATTGTTTCCCTAGTTCACCAGGAACTTTTATCTTAACGGACAAAGGATCTGTCATCTTAACGCACAAAGTGATTTCGATAGTTACAATAATAAAGAAAGTAATCATGCTTCAAGAAAATTTCTCGTATAGTTTTTATGGTTGCAAGCCAAGTACTGAAAAAAAATTGACCTATATTCCTTGGAAAATGGATTTGAAAAAATTGTTAGTGATAATTTTAGTGACGTTACGTAGATAATTCTTACCTACATCATGAGACTTCATTATGGTTTGACAATTAATTTTATAAAAAGTTTTGACATTTACTTGATGGCGTTTGTATCGTGTCACATTAGGAATAAACGATATATTATAACTGTGTTATTCCATCAATGAAATATTGATAGAATATGATAGAAGCACAGTCACATTCCCACGCCTTCAAGTGACTCGTCCAAGTATCGTATACGATTTACCACTTTGATTGTTTCCCTAGTTCACCAGGAACTTTTATCTTAACGGACAAAGGATCTGTCATCTTAACGCACAAAGCGATTTCGATAGTTACAATAATAAAAAAAGTAATCATGCTTCAAGAAAATTTCTCGTATAGTTTTTATGGTTGCAAGCCAAGCACTGAAAAAAAATTGACCTATATTCCTTGGAAAATGGATTTGAAAAAATTGTTAGTGATAATTTTAGTGACGTTACGTAGATAATTCTTACCTACATCATGAGACTTCATTATGGTTTGACAATTAATTTTATAAAAAGTTTTGACATTTACTTGATGGCGTTTGTATCGTGTCACATTAGGAATAAACGATATATTATAACTGTGTTATTCCATCAATGAAATATTGATAGAATATGATAGAAGCACAGTTACATTCTCACGCCTTCAAGTGACTCGTCCAAGTATCGTCTACGATTTACCACTTTGATTGTTTCCCTAGTTCACCAGGAACTTTTATCTTAACGGACAAAGGATCTGTCATCTTAACGCACAAAGCGATTTCGATAGTTACAATAATAAAAAAAGTAATCATGCTTCAAGAAAATTTCTCGTATAGTTTTTATGGTTGCAAGCCAAGCACTGAAAAAAAATTGACCTATATTCCTTGGAAAATGGATTTGAAAAAATTGTTAGTGATAATTTTAGTGACGTTACGTAGATAATTCTTACCTACATCATGAGACTTTATTATGGTTTGACAATTAATTTTATAAAAAGTTTTGACATTTACTTGATGGCGTTTGTATCTTGTCACATTAGGAATAAACGATGTATTATCACTGTGTGTTATTCAATCAATGAAATATTGCAAGTTGGAAAAAATCCTGAGCACACAGGAGTACGATCATAGCGCGCAAAAGCAATCGGATGCTTATTAAATCGATACCACTCGAAAGCCAGAGCAACACTTTTGCTATATGCGCTAGATACGATCCGGAACAACAGCCACGGCTGTCTGTATGTAGCGAAAGAGATGACTCTGTGCCGGTACACATGGAGACGTCGATACTCCACAAGAAGCTCGGGAGTTTCAACTCCGCTTTCGTTTAATTAAATTTTCATGTAATATTTGCCCTTGGAGAGTACCAGCCCTCGCCAATTTTGTCGACCACTCGAGCCCACAGCGGCAAACCTTATTATTTGCTTTCTTTAATTGAATGTGGACCCGGAAGGACAGTGTGCTCGAGGCAAGATATCACGCCACTATCAGCAGAAAAGAAGCAAAAGATACTTTCTGTATGATCCTCTCGGGGTGGAGTTGGGGGGAATATTTTTTTTTTTCTCGTGAAAATATTTCCTTGATAATGATTATCGCTTTCGCCTCCTCAGTGCGATTTGCCGTTTTATACGACTGTTAATTTCTCTCTCTCTCTTTCACTCTTTGTCCACCCTTATAATTATATTGGATATCGGGTATTCCGAGAGTTTTGCTGTGACCGTTTGAATAAATATTCTCCCGAGCAATTAAAAAAAAACGAATAATTAACAGCATTATTCAATAATGGCTCCAGACTTATCGGCACAATTGTTGGCTAGAGTGTGCAGAGGTGCTATTGAGAAATAAAACAGTTTATTGATCTAGAGAAAGTCTGAGAAGCTCGAGGGAAATGGGCAAAGGTGAGAAGATCAGAAAGGCCAAGAAATTGTGGGACATAAAAATGCATAGGTTTCTAGTCGTGTCACTACTCCCTTGAATTGGAATGAAGTTCCATCAGCCTTTGAGACACTCAACAAGATCTCGAAATTCTACGACTAAAAATACCGAGACAAGAGTGTAAAGAATTTCATCGTACTTTGAACATTACTGGAGTGGCGAATCAATAGTTGGGTTTTTCATGTCGTATCATAAATAATACTACAAACTATTATATCGTAAGCTCCGCTATCATAGCATTTGCTAACTAATAACTAATAACTAATAACTAATAATAACTAGCAGGCTAGTTATTATTTTTATTCAGCCCTGATCTCTCAGTAACGCAAATTTAACGAACCGAATGTACAAATATTTTTTTACGTATATTTAATTCTTCAGATGCCGGAGTGATGGACGGTGAAATTACGTTGAGCCGCGGGCACGCGAATGGGGGCCGTGGATTGCGCCGGCAACGGTCCCTGGAATGGCGAGAACGGCGCGGATTTGGTACCAGCGCACATTCAAGCAGTGACGATGAAGACAGCAACGCTCGTCACGGTCTCCTCGGTGGTCCAGGATCCGTTAATAGCCGGGGTTCTCGTAGTCCTGGTCCAGTATTCTCATCCCTCTTGGCGCAACAGTACAACGGTTAGTTATACACGATCTATTTATCCGTTTTATGATCGCATGAAGTAGCAATTTGACAATCATTGAGCTGCTCCTGAAATTGCTGCTTTATTTTTTAAACATTTTACTCTCAAGAATCGTGAATTTTTTTCATACAATTTTTTCCCACCTCTGAAACTGTACGAGGATGGACGAGCGTCATTTGTCGTTGATTGGAATTTGGTAGCGATTCACGAGTATGCAATCATCGACCATGTTAAGTGGATATCGTTGCGTTCCATATATCAGTATATTAACCCCGATAAATGGACGAGGTCATAATGTTTTGGGGAAAAACTTAATTATATGAGTTATTCACTGCAAGTGGCAAAATTTAATTGGCCATTTTTGTGCGGTTTCTGCTAACAACATTTCTAGTATCGGAGAGAATTTTTATGTAACCTTCCTGCTATTTTTGCCTTGGTACAAGACGTGTTTTCTTTTAGATTTTGTTTCTCGTTACATAAAGCTCCAAAGAACGTTTTCATTGTCACTGTTGTTGAGATAAATATACGCGAGCATTACATACGTATAGGGCAATTCATACTATTCCTGATTATCTCGCTTGTGCGGATTCCGATATCTTGGCATTTTTTCCCTCGCGAAAGAATTACAATCTTGCTGGCCCGGCTGTGACCTCAGTCCATCTATCCGGCTGTCACGAATCCAGCTGGTGCTTGCGACGAACTCTCCGCTCTCCAAGTTTCTATTTCGTTTTTCTTTTATTCCCTGTTCTTCTATTTCTTAGTTTGCCACTCGTCCATCATATTCCATCATGGCGTTAGCCTCAAACTTCACTTCATAGCAGACATTTCGTAGCACCCTGTATTTCGCTATAACCTTATCAAGGATTTTCACAGTTTCGTACACCAACTGCTTGATTCCACTCTATTGCAAATGTTAATTTAACCCGCTTTCTCAAAGTCACTGCCTGCAATGGAGAAATAAACATCTTGGCTTTGAGCTCGTGCTACGTGAGCGAATTGATTCTGATTGATCGAAGTAGCATTGCGGTGATTAATACAATCCAAACTCGACCCAATCAAATGGATGCTTGAACGAGGTTTTCATTTGTCTTTCGATACATACCTTCAACAGGTAAACCGTTGAGCTCTAATGATCTTAGAGTTTTCCTCATCTTTTGAAATTGGCGAGAAAATTTACTTTATTTTCATCCAAGAGTTATTTCAATAATGGACTAAATCAAATATTTATCGTTTTTTTTCTTCAAATAAAAGTTGAAAAATAATTATTCTTCCCATGAAATCGGATATGCTTTTCATGGCATATGTTTATTCACTTGCTCGATTTCATGATGCAGATTACGCCATTATTGTTGCTTGTATATACACTTTGAGATTACAACTGTGAGCTCGATGGGCGTTCATTGCTCATGTGAATATATTTTACGCTGCAATTTCCAAATAAATTAAGTAGGCTGGAATAATTTTCATCACGCGAATGTCAAGCAAATTGTATATTATGAAAAAAACCGATAAGTCTTCCGCAGTATAATCGATTTAAGTGAGATGATTAATTATAGCACCAAAACTTCTGATCCATGAACCCACTTCAACACGGTTGGAATTTTCCAGACATGGAATGCAAAATTATTTGAAAAAGTTTTTTTTCTAATCACAAAATTTATGAAAAATTCACGTTTACCTTCCTAAAACTGTTCTGACAAAAATCGTGAGTTTAAGAAAGGCAGCATTTTGTAGAGCACTAAAGTCGATAACGCCTATCTGAGAAAAAATCCCTCACCAAAGTGTATTTGAAGGTTGGAATCTTATACTTTTCAAAGGTTTTGAACTAAGACAAGAAAATTAAAAATGTTTTAGAATAGCCAAGTATACATATAGATATACGAATCCCACCTTATAACACGGTTGGAACTTGTATGGATTTTACGAAACAGCGCGTGGCAGTCAAATCTCCAAGGGGACCTGTTTCTACCTCTAGCTAAGCTGTTACAACGCGTTGCTATGCCACCACATCCCGCCCATTCCATGGCGCCTCTTTCACGTCCGTCCGAATTTGTTCCAATTCACCGATTGCCGATTACCACTCCCTCCAGTTGCATGGCTTGGTCTCCTCTTCACTTCGTTCCCGGAACCTTCTTGTGAGCTCCTCGACCCGACAATTCTCCCGTTCTCTCTCACCCTCTCTCTCTCTCTCTCTCTCTCTCTCTCTCTCTCTCTCTTGCTGCTTTCGATTTTCCATCCCAAGCTTTTTCCATCGAATAGTCAGGGCCTTTCCACTAGAGTACGAAAGCGTCACGATGCACAATGTCGCGTAACCACGAGTGAAGTGTAGCGAGAATGAAAAATAGAAAGAATCGGGCGACACACAGTATATATGGGATATTCCATGCCAAATCGATAGATCGAAGCTCTTCACCCTCTGGGATTTATTTCCCTTTTTTTTTTAGATTTGCCATAACCGTAAAGGCAGTTTTTTTTGCATCTGTTTTTGCAGATGCCAGCAGTTGTATAATAATGATTTTTTTAACAAAACCGTACACGAAACAAAAGGTTGGATACACTAAAAACATTTGAAAAAAAAAATCACATTAATCGTTTATCAAATATTTAATTTTTTAAGCAGCATCCCAAAATGGGCCAACATCCGTTCGTTTCTTTGTTAATTTTTTGTTTCCATGTCAAATATACTTGAAGTAAAATGCAACCCACATCCGAATGTGGTTCAAATTTCTTCACATCCAGCACAAGAATTATGTGAAATTTTTCACATTTTTATCTCATATCGCATCTTAGTTCGTGCAAAAAAAACCATCATCAAATATTACGAAAAAATGAAGATTGAATCTCAGAACCGTGTCAACACATCGATTCTACACGAAAGTACCTTTATATGACGAATTTTATCCTACCGTTTTTGCGGCAGCTGGAATAAAAATTAGAAAAAACATTGGTGAAATTTGTTGGTGTCATTCGTTGCATTCATTGCACGCACTTTGGAAATATTCACAATGGAATTAATAGATACTTCGATTGATCTAAGGTCAATGACATGGCAGCTTGAACACAGAAATATAATGGAGGTGCATAATTTAGTAAATGCAGAAAATGTGCGGGGAATTCGATTTATGTGCGTATAGCAATAAAACACCGTGCAAAGATGAAGCCATTAATCATTGCGACGAAGACAATGAGACAAACTGGTACATTCTAGAGTTTTTTCGAGAATATATAAGACATCGGGATAATCAATCAGCCAATTTCCAAGCTGTCGACGTCTTTTCCATCGGCCATCGCAATTTTCTATTATTATATGTGCATAAGCCGATTACACGCGAACTCCAGCACTTTTCACCATCGCTTACAAAAAAAAAAAAAACAAATTACGAGTTATTGTGGCGATGGCTGGACAGGCTCCTAACTATCTATATGAGTGTCTAGTTACGTGTGACTTCGTCATTATGAACCCAGATATAAATGGGACAGTAAATGATTTACAAAAATAAGTATGTAGTATTTGGTGCACTCCAGCAGGAGTTAATAATCCTGCACTGAAATTATAATCATAAAATTAAATAAGAATCATTCAAATTATTAAAATAATATTAAGAATAAGAGAACAGGATGAAAACTCTTCATGCTCGAATTACATGTAAAACGAATTCACGTTAAAAAGATATTTTTGGACCTCTCGGGCTTTTCAATGAATAATCGTTATTTCTATCTCGTTGAACGCGGTCGAGGGAGCGACGTGAGCTGGGATATTCGGCAGCACGAAGAAAGGCCTGTCCTGTTCGCGATAATGCCACAGAATATGTCATGCTATGTTGGAAGCTTTCACGAGCGAGGCCCATATTGATGACGATCCTCAATCACCGTCCCCACAGTCATCAATGTATCGATGACAAAGAGAACGTATAGGAGGGAAGAGGCTCATGTTGCTGATGCCTGGAGGTGGCAGGAGAACTCTCTCGCTCCTGCTGGTCAGCGGACGTATCTCTGTCATATTACCGAACGAGATTCACCCATCTACATCACCCAAATATATTCTCCACATAGAGCCCGCTAGATATATGTGTAATACGACCAGCTCATTAACTCGGAGATGGTTCATATCACCGCTTACTGCTCATCGTTTGGAAAATATTAACACCGCTGCAGCACATGGCTGGCCCGGAAATGCCTATTTTCGCAAGGGCTAACGTTCAGCCATTAATTAACTATAAACGATTTATTGATACGATCGCCGATTCACGGTATATAAGCACCCCAACGATCTTTTGGTACAATTTCTTCATTAATCCAGGCATTAATCCAGGGGATGATCTTTACGTATCTTCATAAATGTTTTATAGCTTTTGATTTTCGTCAAGCGTCTTATATTGTGATAAAATTCATCATTTCGAATGATATTTCTGTCTTTTATTTTATGCTTCGTACTAGTACTCAGCCCACATTTCTATCATGACGATGATGGATTAGTATGGGTATCCGTCATCAACAATGACAATATCGTTGATCATGGAAATATTAATTTCACCAGCGATGTCAAATAACTAAAAAGAACATTATAAATTGTATTAACTCTATTACTAGTTATTTTTATTTTAAATATAAAATTCATTGAAAATATATTCTGCATTGACGGCTCAAATTTGGGTGACTGAAAAACCTCCCTTAGTGAAACTGGCCATATATAACAGAGGATAAAAGCCAAAGCTGCGGCGTATTTCGCCATATGAAGGGGTCTCACGAATATTGCAGTGAATACTCTCTTAATCCTCCGAACAAAGTTCTACTCTCGCTAGGATGATTTAAAAAAAAAAAAGCCAAAAAGATTGAGAGGATGAAGGGTGGATGTGTAAATTTGTAATGCGCCATAATGGATATTTCTGTCGCTATGGATGATATAATATTCCGTAATATTTTCTTGACTTTCTAAAATATTCTCTGTTTTTGCAATAAGAATGGACAGACGAACTGATTTCTTGACTATGAATATATAAGAACAAAATTTCGGTATGATCGCTAAATTTATCATCGAGAATAAGTTAGTATTCAGCTGAGCTTTTCTTCAATAAATCATATTAAAAATTCATCCTAACCGAAGACACTGGAAGTGAGTTAATAATCGTATATGAATAAATTGTCGATGCCGAGTAGAATATCTCCCACTTGAATTACCGAGAGACATCATACATTACCCATTATACGGATAAATTTGTCTCCGAGAGATCGTTACAGCATGAGATCCATGTATATATGTACACCGATCGAATTATGTCTAGTCAGATTAGACTCATGGGTTAATCGTCAAGACACTCACGGAAAAATAACTCGGTAAAGTGATCCGGTGTCTTTTATGAATTCCAATGGATTTATCTAATAAATAATAAATATTCCCAAAGTGATCCTACGTATTATATAAAACAAAGACTTCGGGATTGAATTTGAGTGAAATATTTCGAGTTTTTCCGACTCATACCAGTCGTATAATCGTAAATTCTCAGATGACGAAAATACTTTATCGCAAGTGGCTCCAACTCGGCTAAGTTACGTTGCTATGCAAGTGAAACAAAAAAAAATTGTCCCTGTGTCTGGAGCCAGACAGATTCGTCCACATTTATTGGGAGGAGAATTCAGCAACTATACATATATGTATGTATATATATTCTTGTACTCTGGTACATGCCCATACACCATTCATGTCCCACAATGTTCAAGAGGGATGCACAGTATTATTATACGAGGGTCAATACTATATTGTAGCAAGTGATACTTAACACTATCCCGTCACTAAGCAGAGGGCCAATGAGAAACTCGAGGACAGATGTGTAGCATATCTATATATATATACATATGGAATAGCGTTTATATAGAGATAACCATAAGTGAAGATACATGACTACGATGCGTCCGAGTGAACGCTGGTTTCTATATCCTGTACCCGGCCACGACCGCAACATGGTCTGGTGCAGCATGCCAGTACATACTAAAGCTCACCGGCCCACCGCGATTCCACCACACCCTCGCCAGTCTGTATATTATGTACAGCCTGGCATGTTGCTAATAAATTTTACGTTGGCCACAGCAGCAAACACCGGGGTATGGCACTTTTTTCTCTTGACGAATAATGAAGAATGGCAAGTAGATCGATTCTCTGTTTGTCAGACGATCATTAAAACCTTTTCTCGGTTTGCCACCCAGCATATTTATTCCGTCATCAATATCTCACTCGTAGAAAATGTTTCGATTCGAGTTTCATGTATACGAATCAATCGATATTTAATTAAATTTAAGGGGGGAGGGATTACCGTTTTCGAGCCTGAAAATACTATTTTTGAGAATTTTTTATAGTCGAAACTATACCGTCAAGTATTTATTATTCATTCAGGCAAACACAAATTTTGTTTCAATCATTTTCATGAATAATCACGACTGCTACTCGTCCTCGACCATGAAGCCACGCGAAGTCCCTCGATTAATGGTTGGCGTGATGTCCACTTTAGATTAGGTTTGCCAGTAATCGCAAAACTAATGAATTGATAATGTGACATAAACAACCCCATATACCGACGTATTTAATTGAAAATGAATTTTATGTCCAAATTCCATAAATCATATGATGCTGCTCGTATACATTCGTTAATATAGCAGAGTGCACGAGACTTCTGCGAGCCATCAACAAGCCTTTCAGTATATACAGCGGAGATTTACGTGCGTAAGCCTTTTGCATGCCCAGAGGGGAAACTCACTTTGCAGCTTTGCGACACGTCACAAATAGTAAAAGGTATCATTATGTCTCATACTATATACAAATAGTAAACCATAGAAGCGCTTGATTTGTCAAACTAATTGGAAGTGCGTGACAAAAATATGTACATAGACACGTGCGCTATATATGCTATAATATACCATATCCAATGTAATAGGATAGTACCAGGATCACTCATCGGTGTACAGAAATAAGGACAGTGTAAAAACTTTAAACATTCATTTCGGAGATGATAACATTTTTTTTTCCACCATGTATATCGCGATCGAGGATAATCGAGTAGAATTTCCCGATAAAAATAAAACGACTTGTACATTTACATTTCTTATTTGTAACAAAAATCTATTCAAGATTGTAAGGTTAAGCACTCGTATACAATGATTCTAGTATTTTTTTTACTCCTCCTTGTATGCAGATTCATGTACAATAATATAAAATTTATTTCTAACATCGAAGTTCAATGAACTGGATAGAGAAAGTCAAATTTCTTATTTTATCATGCTGCTATTCACTCGCCTCGTTCAATTGTTGATTCTGGTGTTTTCTCTGCTCTTCCTTGTATGCAGATTTATGTACGATAATATGAAATTTATTTCTATCATCGAAGTTCAATGAACCGGATGGAGGAAGTCAAATTTCTTATTTTATCATGTTGCTATTCTCTCGTGATATCGTCAATCCTATTACCCAATGGAAATGCGCCCCAGATCAGGTTACGAAGTCATCTATATATATACATTTATAATATATAATCCCGTGTGCATTTGTTGTCCATTGATGAAATCGAGTTCTCCGTTCTCTCGCACTTCCATCCTATCCTTCCGACTCTCAGATACATCTTTCATCCTTCCTTCCATTCCTTCCTCATTATTCCTCGTTTGGCTCTCGTGACTTCGTCGCATCATATGTATACACATCACTGTATAAGATATGATATAATACAGCATCGTACCCTCCGGAGTTCTGTATGTTTAGAAATACCGGCTCTCCTGTATATACATCTTCGCTTGCCACTCAAGTCTGCAATATCGCGCAATTGAGTTGTCAGACAAACTACCCCCTTTACCATCTACCAGAGGGATAGTTCTGTTGAATTCTCCATCACGTACCTGTATCTCCTATCTGTTTGTATATACACACATATATATATATATATATATATATATATATATATACATATATATATATATATATATAAGTACGTACTATATACACTTGTCCTAATTGTTAATATAGGATACAGGTGGGACGGGGGGGTTATGAACGTGCTCTCGATATAATGCATACATAATCACATAGAACGTTCAACGTCATACCTGATAGTCTAAGTGCAAATACCAGACCACGAGCTTGTTTATACGGGAACTTTTGCTCACGCTGAGTTGAGATATCAAAAGTCGCCTATATTGTCAAACATGAAAATTAACATGATGTATGTACAGGTGAACTTTACGCGAGATTTTTTAATCTGCTATAGTGAAGCAACCCTAGCAGCATTTGCAAATGAGGGCCTCATAACGCAGACTTTAATATGTCAATTTAGCGTGAGTAAAAGTTTACCTAAACTAGCTCAATGATAATGAATAATAAATGGAGGCGGATAAGTGATTTATTCATTAGAGTCTATTTCCAAGTGACTCTCAGTCAGGAGGGAAACGTGTAGGTAGTTCAAAATCAAGCAATTTTAAACTCGGCCTAATTAGTACTTAACATAATTCTCAATTGGTATCATAGTTGCATTTATGAATGAAGTGTATGAATAGCTAGATTACAATTTGATCCTGAGCACAGAATCCATATTGATGGTCTGAATTAAGACGGGCCTATAATCACAAACTCCTCATTTTAACATCAAGTTATCGATATAAATAATTTATGTAAAATGTGTACGAGTAAAATTTTTGAAAAACTAACCGATCCATTACTGTTCTACGTCCTCGTCTCTTAATCTTGCCTCGCATTATTATTAAACTCCAGTGGTTTGGGATGGTCGGATCGATATGGAATCCTGGACATCATTATTTTGTTACAATGAGAAATTCCCAGACCAAGCTCAAAATTCACCAATGAAGTAAATATACCTGTTAAATTATGGGAACAGATCAGAACATTGGGTATTTCGGAGAATTTTATTCCATATCTTCGGGTCCGGACCAAATACATCCCATCTATCCAGAAAAATGTCTTGAATTCTCTTAGTTGATTACAATTAAATTGTTTGTTCGACTTGACTGAACGAATATACTTGATAAGCCTCAATTGCCTTGTTTAAGTACCCAACGTAATCAATGACATAAAAGATTGTTTTAAGTCAAACAAATAATTTTGTTGATTCAACAAAACTTTTCCTCACGGTGTGTCGCAATATATATATATATGTGTGTGTGTGTGTGTGTGTGTGTGTATGTACACTGTACATAGCATGATATCGTGGGCGTACATAGAAATTAGCAGACACACCAGAAAAACAGTTTGTCCCTATTAGACCACAATCGTCTTTATATATGACCTGACTGCTTGATGCTAAGACGAATGGACTTGGAATACGTAAAAGGTAGCAATTTTCTTAACGGTCGCAGATATGAATCGGTGATGTTCACTATAAAATTCCAGTTATAATGGACGTCGATGACTCAGTAACACAAAATAAGTGGAGACATTGCGGGACACGACAGTTGTATAACGTTGTCTCATGCATTCGGTCTAAATTATTTTATTCTCACCTGGTTATAACGATTGTCTCTCCCCACCATTATTGCTGGTTATAGTGACTGTTTCTCTCTGCCATTATTGCTGGTTATAACGACTGTCTTTCTCTGCGGTTATTGCGAAAAAAATAACTCCCTGCGCGTTGCACGGCCTCATTCTCACAAGTGGTATATATCGCCATCACCATTGAGGGGTTCGTATTGTGCGGGAATGTTACTATAGTGGTTTGTTGTTCTTGTTCCGGGGGTGAGTTTTGAATACTGCAACGACAACGCTCTGAACTCTCTTTCTCTTCTCTTGCATGCGCTGTATAGATTAGGTATATATATATATGTATATGCCTGTATATCAGTATGCATTGTGTACACCTGTATACAATAACCCTTCATATAATACCTGCTTCGAGTGAACTATCGTAAATGTATTATAGTTGCATATATATACATATATATATATATATACAGTTCAAACAGGCGAACCTATACTATAGTTTCATAATCCGCGTATATGAGCGAGAGAAGGAGATCGTGCAAGAGGGGGCGAGTGAAGTTGAACAGTGAAAGGAGGTTTGAGGGTGGCCGAGCTGGCCACTTAATAATGCAGATGGAGAATGCTCACAGTCCTCCCTAGAACACCATGTGTAAGTCATGATTAATATTTCAGACATCCTACCGGGCACAGCGGAATCACACAAGTAGAAAGCAAGCGGGTTAAGGGTGTGTAATACGAGGTACCTATAACGCCCGTGAGCAAGCCAGCTAGGGAATAAGTACGTACATACTCTAAGGCTACCTTTTCTCTCTCTCTCTCTCTCTCTCTCTCTCTCTCTCTCTACGTTTCTCTCTCTCTCTCTTTCTGCATACACACGTTTGAGGCGAGGGTTGCGGGAGCAGGCGGTCACTCTACCACCCATTTTCACCCCAGCACGGACGACTACTGACCATTGCGAAAGCTCGCGGTCGGTCGGTCTTACCGTGTGTGCTCGTTATATATATATATACATATATATATATATATATATATATACATATGTACGTCAAGGTTTCGTTGTCCAGTATACGTTAATTATTCGCAAAGGAAATTAATGCGATCCTTGGCTATAATTCATACGTGTAGCGGAATGAATGGCGGCCAGACGGAATTATTCACGCTCGTGCCACCTACCGATTTCTCCCCCCACCTGTCCTCTTGCTCACTTATACCTGCACCATGAGCTCAGGGAAACCAACCCCTACAGGAGCTCGTAATTCCGTGAGTGCTGTTTCACGTCGGTATATTTTGCGGGTGGGAGAGAAAAAAAAATGAAACACGCATGTACATCTGCTCGTAGAGACAAACAGAGGAAAAATCGTATCTCTCTGTGCTTGTATGTACGCAAATGCACAAAGAGAATTACACGCATATAGCGTTGAAAAACTTGAAATTGGGTTATACGCTCAGGGATTAACTCCTCCACCGGCAAGCAGGCGAATATGCTGAGACGAAATTTTTTTTTTTCGCGTCGAGCGCTAAACCAAAAGGTGAGAGAATGACGACGACGAGGGATGCTCTATAACGCAGAGGATGATCTGGCGATAAAACGGAGATCAGAGTTTTTGCATTTCCGGAAATTCTGTGCAAAGACTTCTGATTTGCAGAGACTCGCTGAAATGACTTGGCCGTGGGCTGCTCTGCTCGTCGAGCCCCGCAGGAGGGTTGGAAGAGATGCTTGATCTATCGCAGTTGTACTCTCCGCGTGTGTCTCGTAACTCACCATCTCTCACGAGCTTTTTATCGTCACTACCCTTCCTGCTCTCGCCGTTTCTGCGCTCGTATATTCGTCGAGAAAATTATAATTTTAAGGGCCCCATTTCCGAGAGGTTATACATCCAGAGCAGAACGATGGGGGTATCACAGCCCCCAACAATGGAAGTTGGATCAAAGAAGACGTACAATAAAAGAGAAAACGTGTGGCTGGCAAAAGCCGAGTAAAGTCGCATCTACGAGATAGGCAGAAAATTGATGAAGAAGCTAAAAAAACAATGGGAATGCGTGCAAGTGAAAAAAAAAATTGCATGATATTGGAGCGAGGGCAATGGCATACATTTATGTACATAGGCTATGCCTTGAATGTTTAGGACTTTTTTGTCATCGAATGCGATATCGATTGAGCTACTATATACTACTATACACAACTGTATACAATTACAATTGTACAGTTGAGAGTTTCAGCTACAGAAATACATAATGTAGCCAAGTATCCAATATTACTGATATACAATATTGGGGATGGTTACATTCGGGTTATATTACACGCTACAGTTTCCTTTTGCAAATGATATGTTACATTTCTCCATCCAGAAATAAATATTTAGATGAAGTTGACTAAGAATAAATGGGAATATTTGAATTCTTTTACTTGATTCTAAATAAATTATGTGTTTGATTTAATATACGATATATATTTTATACATTAAATGTTTGGTTAAACGTATATATTTTATACGCCTCAACTATCTTTAGGTACGCAATTCATTAAATAAAATATTAAATTGAGTCAAACAAATAGTTTATTTGGAATGAACTAAAGGTTTAGTAGGCCAAGATTCAAATCAAATTCAGTTGATTCGATTAAATGTTTTCTTTCGGTGCAGTATCTATAATATATAGATCTATCATTTCCTTCTGTGGATTTTGAATTACCCCATTTCATGATGGGGCCACAAAAGTTTATGAAGTACATTTGTGTCTACAACATTTTTCGATATTTCTTCTCTTGATAGATCATTTGCATCCACTCGCAGAGCACAGTTTCCATACTATATATCGTAGCAGGACTCGAAACAAATTGAAAACCCATATATTCGATATCCCAAACGGCTGACATTCGTGCACGCATTTCACCATTCCCTTCTTTTGCTCACTCGCCATATATTCTTTCATTTTCTATCTCTCGCTTCTCTCTCTCACTCTCTTTCTCTTTTTCTTTCTATGTCTCCACAAATCGCATTTTCTTGCTCGTTTTATATCCTGGGACATTTAAAATGGTAATTCCACTGTTCTTTCCGCTTTTTTCGAATCCCATGGCAATGTTGCCAGTGACAGCAGGCGTGTTTCTGATCCGACATTTAATTTGCGTCGCCGTTTTCTCCTAGCCCCGACTTGAACGACGTGCCTACAATCTCCCTCCCTCACAATCATTCACAAAACGCTCACCGTTTCTTCTCAAAGCTTCCCAAAACCATAGCAGCATAAGAGACACTCTTACCATGCTCTTATATTGGACGCACTTTTTCTTTTATTCGAATACGAATTATTACAGAATATGCATTAAAAATCTATAATTCGTGACTGGATGTCCGAGATACTATTATTTTTATAGTAACTTTTCTTGGCTTTTTAGGGAATGATTATGTGGATAAAATATTACCCTCTTTCTTTTTCACCCGGGAGCGTGAAAACTTTACCTAAACGAAATATCATCAAATCGTAGTCCAGCTCATTCGCTAGCTAAAATCACATAAAATATTTCTGTATAGGGAAACGTTAATTAGGTCAATAATAGCCTGAAATTGCAGCTAAAAAATAAGCTCGCTCGTGGGAGAAGATAAAAGTACGACCCAGCGGTGGATGCTTTGTGAGACGTCTTTGGCTGATTGGTGGTCATTGACCAACAAGTGGATCCAGCGCAAAAAATTCAAACCACTTGCCATTCTCACATCTTGTTATATGGAATGAAAAGAGATCCTCCAGCAAGTTTTAGCTGTTATATATATTTTTTTAAAGAATATTTGAGACGAATCATTTCTATATAAAAATAAGGGTTGAACGGGCGAAAATTTACCTCATGGTACAGTGCAATTTATTACAGAGAATTTGGTGTTTTTCACGTTAGAATCGCATTGTAAGCAGTGACCAGATATTACTGGTCTCAAAATAATAGAGCAAAGTATGGTCTGCTACAAATAAAAATAATACAATATGGTCGTTTTGGAAAAACTATCGGAGAAAAATAGCTAAAACTTGCCACGCCATCTCTGTTCTCAATATACATGACAAAATGTGAGAATGGCAGGCGATTTGAAAATTTTGTGCTGGACTCACTCGTTGGTTAATGCTAAAATCAGCCATAAACAATGGCAAAAGTTTCCTTTCCTATAAATTGGTTATCGTTGAGTTATTACAAAACTTTTTTGCTGAAGTTGGCATACATTAATTATCATCTGTATTGTAATATTAAAATAAAGGTATGAAAAAGCACCAAGTGTGAACTTGTTGAACTTAATTCGGCTGGTGCAGATCTGAAGAAATATCAAAGCACCTCAACGTGGTCGACAATGAAACTACTGCTGCTGCATTTCTATTTATCAATATAAATTGTATTGAAAATTATTTAGAACATTTTTTGTAGAATAAAAAATTACTTCGACGTAACTCCTGCATCGTTCAGTAGTTACAAGCTAATGCGGCAAACTCTTGACGACAGGGAATAGAGATCGAAGCGAATCCAAGGAATTCACGCTACCGGTGCAATCCTCCTCGTTCGACGACTCGGAAATTGGTTTTCATACCGACATATAACCAATGGAGGGTAAAGCTTTGTTCCTTACGTGAGAAGGACGCAAAGGGGTAGGTGGTGACTGTTGCTCGCCCATCTCGATGAAAAGTAAAGAGAGAAAAATATTCAGCCAGTGAGCGGTGAACAAGGAGAGGACAAAAAAACGATGATGGAAATGCAACGACGATGGCGACAAGAGGGCGCGACGGCGCTTTTGCTCTCTCCCTTAGTCTGTGGCTCATATATACATTCATACACCGTGCATGATTTCTTGCGTCTGACACGTTTTGTCGAAGTCAACAACTCCGAATGGCAAACGTCCAGTGCACACACGAGAATATCGTATGTCGAGATACAACGGGGTGCAATTTCTCTGATATTAGGCTGGCTTTCTACGCATGCCCGACATGTTTGCAGTCATGGCACGATAGAAATAGGGATTTAAAAGCAATTGAGAAAATAATATTCAATACTTTGATTTCGTTCTCATTCATCGTTTTAAAAACAGTAAAATTTATCGATACATTGCCTTAAAGAGCTTCAGCAATTGAATTTTCACGGGTAATTTTGATACTCGATGATTATAAAAATAACGAATCGTTGACTCAAATAAAAATTGACAGAATTTAAGGGTAGGAGAACGCACATTTTTCGACATTTCCACGCACAGCCCTCCAAGAAGCCAAGTTCCCCTTAAAAACGAAAGGTAAACTCGATCTCTTATGATAATTTCAGATCGTTGACTTGCTTGTCACTATTATAATTATTTGCTCAGCTTAGCTCGGGTTAATTCCTATCCACAGAGTTTTTGTGGATTTCAGTGCATGCGTGAGTATCTGTGAGTGTTCGTGAGTCTTTGTATAAAAGTGTTAAGCCGGACACACATTTCTACTTTATTAATACGTGAGAAGATTCTTATCATTATTATTATTATTATTATTTGAAGTTGGTAACTTTTACAACTACGTATGGCTCTTGGAGGAAACTGTTGCTCATTGCCCCTCTATCCGATCCTGCGAATTGCTTGTGCATGTAGCTTTACGCATGGGTATTTGAAGTGCTGGTCGTTTCAAAGAGGATTGTACAGAGGGCGTATATGTATACGCAATAGCATGGTATATATGGGAAATACACTCGTATTGATTTAGGCTTTAGCGTATACACTGACTGTGTGTGTGTGTGTGTGTGTGTGTGTGTGTATATGTATATATATAGCGCTATATACGTCAGACTTACCTACGGAAGTGCCTTGCGTCAGGGATGTTTAAATTTCCCCTATACACGCAATCGCGATAAATATTCACGAGGATAGTCTTCGAGCATAGTGTATGCCGAACGGTATACCATACGGTTAGGTATACACCTTCTCCTCAGAGAGAAAAGCCACTCCTTTGCTAGCTCGCTCGGTCGCGACAACCGTACCGGAGCGGAGCGCGCGAATTGAAAATTTACGAGGGTGCTAAAACGTGTTTTAGCATAACATTTGCCACTATACGAATGTTCGTCGCTGGATGAGACACTTATACCGTTCGAAAATACTGCGAGGTCAGTGCACCTCTTTGAATGGAATATTTAAATAGCGAAATAGCGAGATAAAATCTTATTTGCTACTCTTTCTCTCTCTCTCTCTCTCTCTCTCTCTCTTTCTCTACCTCTCATCTCTCTCTTCGTCTGTGAATGTATGCTGTGATGAATGATAAAGTATCACCATCGGCGTCAGGATTTAAACTAAAGCGAAGAGAAAAATATTCTTAATTTATTTTACGATAAAATAATTATGATTAATGATTATGAAAAAATTATAATTATAATATTCTTTGAATAATTAGGTGTACCAAATGGACTTTTGATGAGGGAATTAAATAAATTATCGCTTTCTATCAAACGGTCACTTAATCAATGAATACGAGACTGCGGCATCAATTTAAGAGAATACTGTGAATGCTGGAATTCAATTCAAGAGACGAGAAATAAAATGAATCCGAAAAAAAATGGCTCAGGGGGGGAAGGGATAAGTAATCGTCGGTGTTTGACCAAGGGCAGTTGAACAGAATTGATGACGGTCAGTATCACCATCGGCGTCAGGATTTAAACCAAAGCGAAAAGAAAAATGTTCTTAATTTATTTTACGATAATATAATTATGATTAATGATTATGAAAAAATTAAAATTATAATGTTCATTGAATAATTAGGTGTACCAAACGGACTTTCGATGAGGGAATTGAATAAATTATCGCTTTTCATCGAACGGCCACTTAATCAATTAATACGAGACTGCGGTATCAATTTAAGAGAATACTGTGAATGCTGGAATTCAATTCAAGAGACGAGAAATAAAATGAATCCGAAAAAAATGGCTCAGGGGGGAAGGGATAAGTAATCGTCGGTGTTTGGCCAAGGGCAGTTGAGCACAATTGCTGACGGTCAGTAACAAAGAAATTGAGGCAAAAGGCATTAGATGCAGCTGGACTGTCAATTCTCAGGGTAAAAAAAACTGTACTTGAGGTGTGAGATATTCTGAGACCTTAATATGGGATTAGTCAAAAACAATTTTTTTTTGTTTATGGGGAATAGGAACTTTTCCTTGTATTTTTTCGACATTATTTTATTGCAAAGGGATTATAATTTTTTTTTTTTTAGTTGAATCATGCATATCGCATTTTTATGTAGAAAAGTTCTACAATGTATGAACAGGACAAATTGAATCATCGTTCGAAGTTCCCTGGGATCCGCCATGCATTTTACAATCATGAAAGTCCCAAAGTGTTTCTATGTGCAATCTCTATGAACGATATTCACGAAGCGATGTACGATACTGATGGTCAGTTCATTTGGAATTATTCATAAGATTGGGTCTGTGAATAAAATGTTTCATAGTGTGATCAAGTTTTTCACTAACACGCCTACAAAAATCATTTTTTCAGACCATTTAACCAGCAAATGATCGTTAGCATCGCGACGATTTCTTGTGACGGTCATTCAAAGATGAACGTAACGAAATGGTTTTCCAATTAGCTTCAAACATCCTCGCTATTGTACTTCTGTCATAAGACTCCCTCCTCTTTTTTTTTAATTCCCTCACCCCCAACTATCTATTGTCGAATGGTAACCCCAGATCTCAATAGGACAGTGCTGATTGTTGCAGGATTTGCTTTTTTTTTCTATGCTCTACGAGATTTGTTTCAACCAAAACTTTGGCATGTTGTCAGAAGAGAAGAAATGGACATGCGATGTTCATATAGCATAGAACGGGGACCGTTCAACGTTATCTCTCTCGCCATCATTTCAGCTTGAACGAATTCGATACGACCTACCCGAGAGAATTTGGTTCCAGGAGTCACCATGGTTACAATCCCCTTCGTAACAAAATATATCCAAGAGCGGAGCTTCCGGCATGTCGCTATTACCGAGAGATCGTGGGAGCTTTAGTTTATGGTGGAACTATGGTTTTCCTGTTGCATTTGGCGATATTAGGAGAACGAAAAAAAAATGTTATCATCCTTGCTCATGAAGGAAGCTTCTTGAGAAATATGGAAAAAATAAAGTCATGTCCAAATTCCATCCAACTTTCGAAAATGGGCACTGAGGAAACTGGTACAAAATTAATTTTTATCCATTATAGGTAAATCTTATCTATATATTGATATATTGTTTTACTTGCCGGTGTGCAAAATAGAATACACTAACTGTCATCATTTCAGTCACATTTATTCAGATAAATGCATCAGTTACCACAAACGTTAACAATAATTGTTTAAGCTGAATAATAATTATCTAAATTTCATTTGACTATAGTAATCCCCTTTTTCCGTGCAGTAACTAATGCTGTGCCAGCCTCCTTTATATATTTAATGAACTGACATTAAATTCAAAGCAGAGTAGCATCTGGTAAATCATCTTCGAGTTTTTACAGCCTCGGACTCGTTCATTCGCCATGAATTTTCAAAATGATTCTCGTGGCTTACGAAATACTATCATGATAGCGCATGGACAGTATCGATATGGCCTCACTGATCCAATTATGTTTTTACTTAAGGATCCACTTTTTTTCGCAGTCGGCTATTCGACAAAGGCTATTTATAGTGTGAATTTCCATAACTCTATTAAAAAAAAAAAATAACGTGCAAGAGTAATCATAATTATTTTAAATTATTCCGAAATATTTGTACCTTCCGTTTCTTTCTCAATAATTACTCAGAATTGTAGGAATTGAATCAGTAGGTACAGAATAACCAAGCTTGGAGCTTAATTAATCATATTTGAATTATAAAGATTCGGTGACAACTAAATATTTTCGATCGAATCAGTAATAAGGCTGCTTCAATAAATTCCGATTAAAATATATAAAAATTTTTGGACACAATTTAAATGCATTTAAATTCGATATTTCAATTTTTGCCGATCCAGTAAAAAAAATATTTCGATAACACATATAAAGCACATCGTGACAGACTAGAGTGGCAGATTATCGGAACCGGAGAATGTGGCAAAAGTGCTCATTGGAATCCTCTTAACGGTCAAGACAAAGTTTTGGTATCCATATGGATTAGAAAATCCAATATATGGAGGGTTGCCAGGCGAGGGTGCCTCTGAACGAGAAATGAGACAAGGCAAAAGGTAGCGAGGGATGTGGAAGTTTCGATGGAGCAGAGAAGAGGAGGGAGACAACGAAAAGCAGAGGGAGCTGAAAGGCCAATGTAGCGCTGGGAAAGAGGGAGCAGGAAAGTGAGTAGCTGCATGGGTGGGTGGGAGAGGATGAGTATGAGAGAGGGTCGTGCCAGATAGAAGAGGGCATAACACAATTACACGTGGGGTTGATGCTGCCGTCTCTCCAACTACGCGACTCGCTTTCACCTTCAAACACGCACATAGCCATTCTCTCTCCCATTCTCTCTCTCTCTCTCTCCCTCTCTTTCTCTCCCTCTCTCTCTCTCTCTCTCTCTCTCTCTCTCTCGCTCTCTCCCTCTCTCTCATTCTCTCTCTCTGTTGGTTCTCGTCGTGCCAAGGGTGAGACGCCCCAACGTTGGGTGGCAAGATTGAATATGAAAGTTTAATGGGAGCAATATCAGCGCCGCTGGTATACCCCAGCGCTCAACCGAGCAACCAAGCAAGACCGAACGAACAGGCACACACACACACACGATTCCTCACTCTCAGGCCTCTCTTGACTATCGCTTGTTGCCCATCTCAGTGTTCTTTTCTTTACTACCAAGTTCTATACTTTTCTTGTATTTCCTTCTCGACCCCTGACTTGAAACTAGGTTTGTTTTAGTTTCTTAGTTCTTCTCATGCACATTGAACGAGCTGAATATCAATGAATAAAAGGGCTGCCAAAGTCCTAATTGCGTTCTACATTGCATTCTACACATTGTATGGCTGTTTTGGCAGAACGCACCGCTTGTTGCATGATTTTCAGTACAATTTCATCTTATGAGATACATCCAGATCGTGTCGGATGTGTGAAACATTCGTCATTTTACAGGATGACATCGAATTTCATGAATCTAAAATCTAATAGCCTTGAAATCTACATCGCTGGAATATGTTAACATGTGACAATACAGCCGTTGAATCGTAATAAAAAAACTCACTAGATAATAACAATCTTCAATCTTTCCGTATGATTAATCTGAAACTTGATGAGTCCGATTACATCCGGTTTTGCTCTATATATGGCGATGGGAAAAGAGAGGCCTCACTTCTCTCATAGGTAAAGGACACGTAGAGCAACGAGCAAATAATATAATTAATATAAAAATAAATATCGACAAATTCATCGCACAATGACTACGATCATCCAGTGATAAACAGGCTGAATGACGTCGTGAATAGTGCCAAGAGCTCTTTCGAGGATACACACTTTGCACCAAGAAAGTTTAACGACTGCACCTTTGGCTATTTATAAAACTTTCCTCATTAATTACCGACAAGATTTAAACCCCATCCCCTCGGTTTTCTAAATTCTCGCAGCCCTGTTCTCTATCTTTTCATGTTCTTTGTCGAGACCTTCTAACCCGTAGCTTGTCTCGTTTTCTTCTTTTACCTGCCGCGACCGCCCTCACCAATATACGATCCGGGTTTTTCTCACCGACAAGAGCTGCAAGAGTTCGCGGATCACCGCCTTTGTGATAGGAGCGTCTATGAAATTGCGGAAGGCAATTTCATAGAAAATTGGAGTGGAGCTTGTACACGGTGTATGTGATCTACTTTGAGCTCTTTCCGAGTTTCCCACGAATTAGTGAGTTAATTTTGAAAGAAAATGACACAAGCTTTTTTTTTTTTTATACGCGCTATTGTATAAACTTTATCTCTTTATCGTCTGTAAGTAATATATAAAGCATATCGTGCGTGTAAGAGAGTGTTTGTGTTTTTTTTTTTGTATTATCCGGACGTTGTGAACATATTAAATTGGCGCGTGCGTATTATACGCTCGCTAATGATGTTTGAACGTCTTTGTACAATATCGATGTGATCCAATGCCAGAATAGCATATATCGCTTGTGTTTATACAAGCGTGCGAGCACATAAAATATCCTTATGCATACTTTATATGCTCGCATTTTTTTATTTCGGATCAACGTTTTATAATGACAGATCGGTGAATGGACACTAATCCGCATGATACAAAATTATTTTCTGAAAAAATCACTATATGTGATCATTTCTATCAAAATGTTGTTCTCGTCATTGCGAATAATTACTTTTTCACAACGAATGGATATTTTAACTTTTGTTTTCAATTGGCGTCAAGATCCTGCCACATCTCTTAATTTCAATTAAAGGGACAATTTGATGCTATTGTCTTAGAACGATTACCAAAAGAGGCGAAAACGTCATATCTACAGCAGTTTTTTAAAAATATTTTCAAGTCAGGGATTTTTTTAAATTTTTAACTTCATTTTATTTCCCTTTTTTCCTCAATCTCTCGTGGCAAAAGCGTTCAAGTCGCATCAACGTTTAAATTTACCGCATATAAACTCACTCAATGACCACAGGAAAATGCACATCAATTCAACGACGCGGGAAGAACTGTTCGGTTATAGTGAAATAAAGCAAGGATTGCAGAATAGAGACGAGAGTCGTAGGTATATGTGTAATGAGCGTGCACATGTCATGTATCTAAGAAGTAGAAGAAACAGAGAAAGAGAGAGAGCGAGAACGAAAAGTCGAGGCAACGCACAGGCTTGGGGGCAGTAAAACTGGATGATGGAGCGATAAAGGGGAGTCTACTCAACTCTGAGTTGCTGGCTCCAGACGACACGGTGTGTCTGAAGACATATATATGTACATGTATATTGCGTAACTATCAAACTTGGTGAAAATATATACGAGAAATTACGTAGAGTAAAGCGAAGCAAAAATACGAAGTAGAGATTGAACGAATTAACGAGCAAGTGTGACGAAAAAAAAGCAATTGAATAGCAACCTTCGAGAAGTATTTTGCGATTTTTCTTTACGAGAAAAGTATACTATACAATTGATCAGCTCAATCAATGAATTTCTTTTTGTGTCTTGCAATAAATTCACTCTGAGTGGCTTGTGCTAACTTCGAGAGATCAGACCGAGCTATTGGAAAAAAGATATAAAACAAGCTGAATAATTTTTTATGTCAGAAAATTATTGCCAATTGATATTGACCATGTGATAATGTTCACGTATTCCTTGGCATTCATGACAATATACATCCTCGTAGATATCTCCATATAGAAGATTTTTTCCGATCGACCGAAAGATCGATTCACGTATCGATTGACGTATTCCTTGGCATTCATGACAAGATACATCCTCGTAGATATCTCCATATAGAAGACTTTTTCCGATCGACCGAAAGATTCATATCTCTCATTTTGGCAATTCTCGATGATTGGAACAAACATATTTTTCAAGCCTTTTTTCTTGTTTGCCTCATTACAGGCGTTGGAGAACGTTCGTACCGCACAGAATCTGAGACAGAAGGTGCCGCGACAACTGATAATCCGACGACACCATTTCCGACTCCGCCGCCAACGCTGACACCGAATCATCGTCAGGCATCGCCATTTCCTCTCGAGAGTACCAACTCTCGACGACACCATTACAACGGGAGTTTGTCCTCGGAGAGAACATCGCGCAATGGCAATAGTTAGTATATTGTGACTAACCGTATTGTGACCTAAAATAAATGATTTTCTCAAAATTACTTAAATTTTTCTTTTAATCAAAAATGAAAATCAACGATTTTGCCATTTGATCAAACAAATTTGATGCGCTCCGCCAGCAATCATATTTGGTTTTTAACCCTCATCTAAAAAAGAGAAGTCATACATGATTTACTTAAGTCTGAAATTATAGATCAGCTGATTCTGCCCTGACAGCTTGCAAGTGATATCGCTCAGATCTTAATTAGTTTTAAACCAAAATTCCAGCTTTCTGTTTATTACACCGATCCATTTTCCACTTCTATTCAAACTTTGACCAAATAATAAATGATAAAAATGACTCCAATAATATTGATATGATCTGAATTATAATTGCAACAGTTCTGTAATTCGATAACTTATTATATTCCCTAATATTTTTGCAGGTGAAGTTATTTATGCTGCGCCATCAAAGAAAACGAGTTCTGGTGGGAGTACACTTGGACGGCGTTCACGACGGGGTCACGCCAGTGCCATGAGCTCAAGCTCTACTGCGAGTGATCATTCCGAGACTGTATTTCCCGACGAACACTCAAGGATGCATCTTAATAATGGTGAGTGCAATAAGAAAAACGAGCTAATCCAATCACCAAAAAATTCATATTCGCAATAATCACGATCGTCTATCACTCGCACTATCGATTCACTGCACCGTATATGAATTGTTGTGATGCACATATACATTGGATTTCTCGAAGTAGGTTATATCATTTTTTTTACTGATCACAAGTCACCCGATAAACAGAATATGCTGATGGTACAAAATAAATGTAACCACTGGGGTAATGACGTTGATATGCGAACGGGAGGATACGGAATGGTGAGCAATAAGGCGTTCGCGTGAGAGTAAACGAATGGTCAAGTTTGACACGAATCTCATTTATGTCCACCCGCGTATTCGGGCAAACAGCCAGATACACCGACAGACACATTTAGTTTGCCAGAGAATCCGAGCTCACGAGTCGCAATACTAATTTGCCCGACGTCCATTCGCAATTATAAGTTTGAATTTTCGATATGTACAACTCGGCCGGACTACGAGACCGAATGAGGGGACTCTGGATGATCCTCGAGTTTCCCCCAGTTGGTCGGGCCATACGTAATAGTACTCAACTGATCGTCGACGACGGCGCTCCTAACGAAATTACTTATTAAAATCTGATGCTCGCGATCAGTTAACGAGCCCTACCACACGAATATGATTAACGAGTAACGCGATAATTCTCACTCATATTTTCATATCGCGAGAGCAGACGCTTCGTTCATATAAAGATATCGAAGGAGAGATGAAAAAAAAAAAAAAATCAAAATATATGATATTAGCAAAGTGAACTGAAATTTATTCTCGTCGAAGTGATATGAATAATAATAAATATTAAGCTCCAAGTGTGTATCGCATGAACGTATAATCTACAAAATTCTTGTATCTACAAATCTACAAATTCTTGTATCTCAAAAAAAAACATTTCTCTCCGTGCCTTTGTATTTCAAAAATTTCGGGATTGACCGTCCGAATCCTGGTGGCGAAAGTCCGTAGCTTTACACACACACACAAAATAACCGTATTACTGTTGCAGTAGTCATTTTTTCTACAGGTTACGATACAAAAGTGAGTTCGAAGTTTAAAAATGAAATTAAAAAAAAAAAAAAATTATAGATGAATGTACACGTGCGTGCGTGCGTGTTCTGTGAGTACTCGCGTATGAGCGCATATATACAGAGACATACAGGCACATGTGGCAGAGGGTTATTCCAGGTGCACAAACCCGGAGACCCTGTAACAATGGAGTAATCGGCAAACTACCTTACACGGTGGCTCATTAAATAACCAAGGACTTTCTGTTTCCGGAGTTAGATCCATTGTTGTCCGCGCGTATGCCATTCGCGTGTTGAGAGACGCGCGAGTGTAGTGGTGTTGCGGGGCTATGCGTTCTAAAACGGACGCAGACAACGAGACAGAGATGGAGAAATGGGAGACAGAGATGGAGAAATGGGAGAAAAAGAGAGAGAGAGAGAGAGAGAGAGAAAGCACAAGAAAACACGGTTGGTGAGGTTTCCTGGTTGCAGCACGTTCTCTCGACTGATGCTTCTCATACCTAACGCGCAGTGTATAGAAACGAGCTTCTACCTCGTAGCTATTATCCATCCCTCTCGTATTCTCCCTACCACGCTCTCTGTCTCTAGACCGCTCTCGTTCAATTCACCAGGAACTATACACTCGCATACACCCACACATACACACACACACGCTATTATACTTACTGGTTTATATCTGTAGATATGAACGTGCAATAGTAAGCAGGAGCTTTTGGAACGCTCAGTTCGCGGACCACTACTAGCCGAACCCGAGTGTGGAATAACCGAGTTAACAGTTATCCCGCTCGGTTGGGCTAGTTAGGTGAGGTCACTGCAAAGTTAACGGGGCCTCGGCCACTATATTGTTTTGGGGAACGCTGAGAGTATTTAGGCTTTCCACTCGGGACTTTCGCGGGCTCTAGCTACCGTAGTGACTAACCCTCTATTCCCCTCTCTCTATCTTTCTGCCTTTCCCTCCACCACGTGCTGGCTGCGTTCCTTGGTTTCTGCTAGAGTGTGTAGAGGTCCGGTTGACCAAGTTTTCGTATAACTATGTATAGTGATGTAGTCTAGTAGGAAGGCCAACTCACTTCCCCTTGCGGTCACCGCGTCGTCGCCACATCACCTACAGGGAGCCATCTCCTGGGTAACGCAGTTTTGAAACCACGAGATGAGAAAGTATATAGATGGTCACTCTCGAAACCACCAGCAACTTTGACCCGACATCCCTTCTCCATATAACGCGTTACTCTCCTCGGGCTTGGCTTTGCGTTATCCTATATATAGTGAGTCGCGCGGAGAGATTGGAGAGTTAGGGGATGTCGAAAAGCAGTGGGCTGACCTAACTTTTTAATGAACTCGAAGAAATCTCATTTCGTGGTGCCTGATACACTTCTATCCTAATTTTACTTATATCCTAATTGTTTCTTCAGGTCCATAACTTCTTTTCACTCTCTCTCTCTATATTTGGCATGTATGCGGGCATTCGGCATTCTTCTCGATCTTTGAACTGTAAAGTTCTGGTACAACCAGATACAATCGGCCAATTATTCAGAGGGTACGTCAGAAGAACGAAAGCTGAATTATATCTGTACGAGGTGGCAAAGAGATCGAGCGAAGTAAGGTCATCTTCGGGGTTACAGAAACGAGAACTGCAGAGATAATGGCGTTACTCTCGTAGGGTTCTAGGCCCTTGCCCGAAACTCTTCGAAAATTGGACTCAGAAAGCTGAAAATGCCTGGTAATCCTGAATATTTAATTGCGGAAAGGTAAAGCGAGCAGAAGCCCAGTCAGCTAGAGTTCTAGAATCGCAGTGTCAGTAGCATAGAATACACCATATCTTGGAGTTTCAACATCTCTCTCTCTCTGTTATTAAATGAGGAATACCAGCGACAGCGGTAATCTCGGAACATCTAGGAATTCACTATTGCAGGCACCAAATGCCAGCTATATAGGAATGCATCAAAATAGCAAATCGTTTAATCTCAAATATGACGTGAAATAAGTGGAGAATCACGAAAGAGGAATCTCAAAATTATTTCGAGAGAGCAAAAAAACTGCGACATGAATTTCGATGATTGACGAGGAAGTATCGCTGTCTAACGTGATCAAACGAAATGTTTTTCTTCTAGACACAATTATGCATGTGGTTTACATTTTGATTAATATTTATTAATTCTAGTTTTTAATAATTTCCTCAGAATACCTAGAATATTCGATCGGTCATTAATACATTCATCTTGGTCTTCCTCTCTTGGATACGCCTTGATCCACATTAGTATGTTGGACCAGGATCGAAAGAGCTGAGCCAAATATCTTGCTCTTCAGATAGGATGACTGATGGTTTTCGTGAATGACACTAGCAACGGAGTTAGCTCTTGCGCTGGGTCTCGTTGAAATTAACAGGATCGTCGTGGTAACTGTGAAGCAGAGGATAGAGCGAGATGGGCAGATAGTACTCGGTAATTCGCGTTCAAATCTCCGATGGGATATTGCGCTCGACGGAATGTCCCTGCGGTCTAATGGCGGTATGTCGAGGCATCTATTAGCAAATGGTTCCCAACGGTCAGAGTTTACCCGCCGCGTTACTCTGTCTACCTCTCGCTCTTGGCTAATAGCTATATAGCGATGCCCGATCTGCCAGCTAACGCTCTTGTGCTGACTATATCTGATAGCTAGAGCTAGCTAGAGCTGCCTCTACATCTGATCCACGATGGTGCTACCTCTGCTCTCTTGCTCTCGCTCTCTTGCTCTCACTCTCTAGCTCTACCCCACGAAAACCCTGTCTCATCTTATAACCCATCATGACTCGAGTCCCGCTTTCTTGAGAATACGACACACGTGGGCGCCTTATATTGACACGAGATCGGCTGAACATCTCCCGTCGTTTTGAGAAGCAAGTCAGCTATTGGAGTTGCGTTTAGGTTCTCGCTTCGAGACAGTGAGTGTAGGACTAAGCAGATCAATGGGACTCTGGTGTTTGGGTTGCGGTTATTCTATTACTGCTGCTAAGCGTTTCCGTGGTTTCTCCGATATTTCAAGGTAAACACATTGCTGTTAATAATTTTGTTTATTCATGCTACTACAGCAAATTCTTATTAAAATATTGTATATTATTAATGTTGTAACAGCCGAGGAAAATAAACAACATATATGTTTTGTGTAAGGGCAGATAATAAATTGATACATTTATAAATTTTCTATTACTATACGATACGTTCGTATGGCTTAACGTCTCAATGCAGACTGTTGGTTGCCACTTCCATCGTTAAAAAAAGTCAGTCCCTTAGTGAACTGTCATTCTCTAGGTGTATCAGTTGTCATGACTTAATTCATAGCCAGAATAATGCTTCGAATAATGCTTCGTCTATTCCAGAATTTGAACATTTGTCCTATCTTGCCAGCTTGACATATTCGATCGCGACTACACTCTTGGTCACCTGTCAATTACTGCTACATATTAGAGACGTATGATATTTGTAATCAGTCATCAGTACATAAAATTTATTTTCATTCTAATGGACAATTCAGGATCGTCTCAAATACGACTTTTGTTCGTTTTATTTGAACAATCTCTCGCGATTATTAAATACTGTTTTCTCTTCATGCATCAACATATTATAATCTCTATGATTTTTGAAATGAATTACCGAATGATCCGTTATATTTCCGCGGCTCGAAAATTGGAACTGAATAATTCTCTAACTACATACGAGCTCTCCTAATGATATTTACTATCCATTCACATTGTATTTTCGTCAAAATTATCGTTTCATGAGCGCATACGCATACGTAGTTGTTACAGGACATGCGTAGAAAAACGGCGAGCCTCGTTATACGCACCGTCGCATAAACGGTAACTGGATTCACTTTCGACAAACGATATACGCTCTACGTGAACATCAAAATTACGAGTTTAAAACCATTGATGTCAGGTGGACGCCGATAGAGGGAGGAGATTAACGGTGCAGGATCGAATCCGACGAACGATCGGTGGATCAGAGTCCGCTGTAAATTGACCGGACATTACGCCGCCGCATAGTCGATAGCCCGCTAGTTCGGTAGACATTAAAATATATTGTTGTCGAAAATTCCCGAGATATAGTAGTTTGCACATGCACTGCCACACTCTGGGCTATCGTTAACGCTCGCAAGCTTGCCATACAGCAGGTGGAATAAATGTGTTTGGGAATAGTCGTGGAACGCAGTTGCATGTATTGTGGAAATCGATCGATGTCAATGAACTGCGCCATATCGATAAGACACAAAAGAGCGTAATTATTATTTTTCTCATCAATCCTTCCTGATATTGAGAAATTATTTAAAAAAAAAAATCATTTATTATTTTGACATGAAATAATTGGAAATTAGTTGCAATTTAAAGTCCACTTGATTGTTATATTTCGATAAATGTATAGGAATGATTAATTAATTAATTATTCTTGATGATGACTATTGTCACATTCCACATAGCTTTTATACACAATATTACACGTATGATATTCTAGTAATTTTTCAACGTGCTTCCTGGCTTTCTCATACATCCGACTTTTTATGGGTATTGTACACGGAGAGAGAGAAAGAGAGCGCGAGAGAGAGAGAGAGAAGGAGAGAGAGAGAGAGAGGGGACGTAAAGACTTTAGTTCCCAGTCGTCCAATCCCAAAATTGTTTAACCACAATCCAGAGCCTGAAAGCGTTAAACCGAATCATCATCACCCCAACGACTTTTCCCAACAAAACTGAACAGAATACGGGAAGACAGAGATACTCGATTTGTCCAGGAGATTCACTGGACTGGAGAGTCGGACTGAAAGCTCAGCGAAGTAGTACAGCACACACCTCGTGCAGTTTGGCTGCCAACGATCCAGAGTGAGCATTGCCGAGGCCTGAACCATCGTGAGTCGATTCTACCGTAGGAAATAATTCATATTTACATGAATATGTATATCCACAGTGACGCGAGGGGGAGAGAGTGAGAAAGACGGAGTGTGGGTGAGAGTGGGGGGAGGTGGATTCGGACAGGGGTGGCAGGAGGCGTTGGTCCATTAAATCGAATTACCGATACGAACGGCTAACCGCATCAAATCACTGTCCGCCACCTTGCTCGCTTCCATGAACCCCTTTCACACGAGATGTCT
The DNA here is from genome assembly GCA_963669185.1 of Dyspetes luteomarginatus. NCBI lineage: Eukaryota > Metazoa > Arthropoda > Insecta > Hymenoptera > Ichneumonidae > Dyspetes > Dyspetes luteomarginatus. The sequence continues at coordinate 18,874,608 of OY769905.1, read as the reverse complement.
GACTAATACTTGTCTCGTTCCATTGAGCCTTCTACTCCCTCACCCTCTCCCTCTCGTTGTGTCTACATCCTCGATTCGACTCTCTCTCCGCTACTCGAGAGTCTGCTCTCTCACTATAACCAGGTAAAGCGCTCATAGATCTCGGGGCCATCTCCGTGCTTGAATATTACACGTGGTCTGACTATACGTATGCACGACGCAGATGACATATTCCGCCATGGTCGGATTTTCAGAACGGTAGTAAGCACAGCGAGAATTCTCCGATGGGACATATCCAAGGGCTCGTCGAGAGTCTAGATGTCAGCGTGTTGCCGTCGTAATTCATAATTGGCTACGTGAATGGTCGAGCCTGCGTGTGAGATGCACTGTCAACACCTCTCCCCCCACCCCTCCTTCCGTCCCAACAAGTACAATCATCCCTTCTCCCATCTTTCAATAAATGATTATATCTAATTAACCAAATATCGCCATCAAAAGTGACCTCCGTGCACTGGGTTGAAAATCTCGACATTACTTCTAGAATGTTATTTAGTTAAATAAATATTATCATACTTTCACAAAGGTCATAATATTTTCAACGGATCACTCATTTTTCGCAGATTTTCTATCGAATGCAAAGCTTTTTTGTCTCCATTTAATTCTGAAAGAATATCGTCGCAAAATTCAAAGTGTTCGGAACGAATAGACTCATCATAGAAATATAATCAATTTCATCAAGTATTTTAGTTTTTTTTTCAAAAACAAAAGTAAAAATTTAGCAATGTCAATATTGCGATTTTGCTTGAATAAAATTTGCCAAAAAATTACGTATGTACTAGTAACAAACGCTGTTTGGTAGCTCTCAATCACCATCAATGACACTTTAATCCCAAGCTGTAACTTGTTGCATCATATAATGCACACATAAAGTAAACCTCAGAGAGCCGGTGGTATTCATAACATGGGGTTGTATACGGGCACTTGTAACATACTCGCGCTCAATTACATGATTCTCTATTTTCGGTGATAATAAGTGAGAGAGGCCATCGAGTACGTGCAATATCTGACACGTACACGCACACCCAGAGACATTTAAGAGAGAGAGAGAGAGAGAATTGAATGGTATAAAGTTGTCAGTTAATATGAGATGTACGGAGCAGAGAGTACGTTGGTAAAGGTGCGATAGGTGTGTGTGAAAGCAGCTGCTGCAGGTGACATAAATGCAAGTGCCAGACGAACGTGGTACAAGAACAGTCTAGCAGAATACGTGTTCAAGCTTTCCGTGCTCACGGAGCGATTTAATTAAGCTGTTATTATTACGACTGATATCCGGCAGGTAAAGCTATGTGATGTCGGGAAACACCCAACAAAATGTGCATGGCTTCTCCCCTCGCATTAGGCGTATATATATATATATATATGTATATATATACACATATACATATAAATATATTAATTTTGAAATAAAACGGAATCAGGAAAAAGTAACGGTTGAAGATTATTTGATTCATTGTCCATATCCTCGTCTCTGGAATTTACAATTAGCAACTCATCAAGACTATTCACTATGGCGATCGCACAGGGGCAAAATCCGTTTTGCAGTTTCATATCCCTTCCAGAAATCTACGGAATAATATAGAAGCGTCCATTCCAACCTTTTGGCTAGCCGCAAAAATTCAACAGCAGATGTTATATCGCTGCTCTTGAGTTTCCATTGCCAGTCCGCCGAGTTTTCCAACAAATAAATATCAATAATCAACAAAGCAGCCAATGTGCCATTATACCGAATATTGGTCGAGTGTGCACTGTCGAAATTTATCTGTGAACGAATCAACGAGATTAATCCATAACTCGCACAAAACCCAAAATGTACTTCAGCGATAAACTTCCAACTGTTAACTACGTTCACGGGTCATATACCATAGTTATACAATTAAATTCATCGATTTGATGATATGAAATTTACAAACTAGGGAAATCCTTCTGATGGCGTTAACTTTGAATTAAATGAACTCGAGAAATTCAATATGGCGGGCTACCAATTTTCATCGACACCAATTTTTTTTTTTCAATTATTACTCAACTACTAGATAACTTTACGATAAAACTGGAAGGATCGAAGTTTTGGGATATGAAACAGGCAAATTAAGATACGGTGCTAAGGGAAAGCTCACTAATATATACTTCATACTGAATCGCAGTTAACGATGATTTACAATAATGTCCTCTGTTACATTAACAACCCTCTAATGGTTACACATTGCTAAAATTAGATATCTATATGGCATGACATAAGTGCTTCCGCGTAGACTCCGCAGAGTTTGTATATATATATATATATGTATATATATATATATTTACATAATATACACAACGTAACTTTATATCTGTATTAGGATATCAGCCACAAAAGGTATTGATTTATAGCGTTAGACATTCCAGATTCCATCGATTAATTTTCCATAACGATAACCACAACGCCATATCCGTAACTTTTTAAATAAACATGTTATGCATACGAGATTAAGGCCTTAAAATATAATAAAATGTAAAATAATGCTTGACATTTTTTGTAAGAATGCTGGGACCTTTAGAAAAAAATGGAACAGCTGAGCTTGTCGACAAAAGATAGAAATAACACTTGGAATTTTTCAGCCGATACAACACAATTTCCCAATTAATATTTCATGCGTATGAGCCAGTCATTTTACTTGAAGGTAGCTCTTTTATTTTTCAGAGACTGAAAACAAAAAGGGCAACATGTCCGTTCATATTTATATACGAATGTCAGATACAATCATTTGAGTTGCGTTGTATGATTTTTAAGAAATACTTGAGTTATTGTTAAATGACTAATTATCAATAAATGAACAACAATGAAACGATTGTATTTCATGGTGTTCGAATGTTTTAATTCTCAGACAATGGCAGAGATTCTCCTCCCGAGCCCGCCCCACCCGAGGTCCCACCACGCGGTCCCTCACTGCACGCTACCCATACACTTCGCTCGCAACAGAGTCGCAATGGTTGTCCACCAAATTCGACTAGCGGAGGTTTCACACTACCAACGGATCAAGTCCAGTCTGAAACTTATTCCGGTAAGTCATTATTTGTCGTTGGTTATTCGTTATTTTTCAATTTTATTTTTTATAATTCATTGAGCATGAAATAAATGAATTTAAGGTAATGTGAAATCCACACGAGAACAAGAGAGATATTCTCATCCTCGAAAACTGAACCGTCTTAGAATGACGTTGTTTGCAGTCTTTCTTAGCGATTGAGAACGATTCACATCACTTCAAGAACTATTAAGAGATTCATGATTTTTCACGAATGTCGAAAAAGATCAAATCGTTCAACGGTTATTTGAATTGTGAACTGTAGAAATCCAACAAGGTGTTATCATACCGAGAGAAACGAATTTGTATGATTCGACCAGCCACGTAAAATAAATAAATCAAACAAATTTTGATTAAACAAAGTACATGAGACTGGTACGGGTAAAATTTGTTACGCATGGTCATCAAAATATAATTAATATTGCTAGTGGAAAAGCTCACGATGAAAACTTGTATTTGACCACTTGAGAAAAATTTGGCACACCTCATGAATGGATTTGGAAATTTGAAAAAATTACATAAAATTTTTTCGAGCATTGCTGTGTGTGCTATCAAGTGATGAGTTACCATATGAGAGGTTTATTAAAATATACACGAATTAACAGTGAGAGCCTCATACACATATACGTGTGTGTGTAAAACACAACTTGACGGTTATCTGTAGATTCGATCGTAATCAAAATCCGCGAATGACAATCATAAACTTCTAGTTCTAGCCTATATATATGTTTAATTATGCATCAATGTTCATCGATAATAGGTTGCTCGCAAATTGCATAAAAAATGCATGGGGGTCAAATGTCATGGTGGAGTGAAGAACATTGGGAAATTAATTGAAACTAACAGAGTGTGATTTGTTAAACATGCTCATCAAAATATAATTAATATTGCTAGTGGAAAAGCTCACGATGAAAACTTGTATTGGACCACTTGATAAAAATTTGGCACACCTCATGAATGGATTTGGAAATTTGAAAAAATTACATAAAATTTTCTCAAGCATTGCTATATGTGCTGTCAAGTGATGAGTTACCATATGAGAGGTTTATTAAAATGTACTCGAATTAACAGTGAGAGCCTCATATACATATACGTGTGTGTGTAAAACACAACTTGACGGTTATCTGTAGATTCGATCGTAATCAAAATCCGCGAATGACAATCATAAACTTCTAGTTCTAGCCTATATATATGTTTAATTATGCATCAATGTTCATCGATAATAGGTTGCTCGCAAATTGCATAAAAAATGCATGGTGGTCAAAAGTGTACAAAAGAGAAAGTACGGCTCTCGTGCTGGAGCAGGAAGAGATGTGGAGTGACAAAAACAGTGTGGAGTTGAGAGCATTGGGAAATCTATATAAACCAACAGAGTGTGGGCCGTATGACGCAAACCAAAGTACAGTAAAATTCGGTTGGATCGCGAGAGGGGTCACGGGGGTATGTAATGGAGGATACTCGAGGCTGAAAGAGGTTTCGCATTAGCGCTTCAACGTTTATACATTGTAAATAAACTCGGTGCATATTTGTATCTCTATATTTCTATTGTATCAGTATATTGCAACTCAACTAAACAGCCATTCGGGGTGTGTGTATACAAATAAAAGCACAAGAACGAACGTACATATGCAGTCACTATAATAATAGTACTTGTTTCGTTATATGTATATGGGAGCGAGTAGTGTTTCGTGTATGTGAGAGCAGCGAGGGACTCTGAATAACGAGAGGCTCGAGAATTCAATGCGTATGCTCTCATTATCCGATTTACATAACGCCATACTCAATTCACGCGCATGAACGCCTATGAATACTTTTGTTATGCTAGAATGTATATACATGCATGCGCATACGAATCGACCAGCGAGAGCAATATATTGAGCCAGGTGTGTACCGAGTGGTCCACGAATTCTCTAATTTCAACATTTGGCTTATTAATCCTTATGAATTATTATCGCGATGGGAGCCAAAATGGCAGCCAAGCAGATTGATAACTGTGAAGCAGCAGGAACAAATCCGACATAATATAACAGATGAATTTTCCCTGATGGTTCTGTGTGTCAGCCAGAACGAGTGCTTCAAAGTCAATGACTCATTTGCAAACGGGATCTTTTCCCAGCCAGATGCTTTAATTCGTTTGCCATCAAGAGACGAAAATTGAGATTTATCGTTTTTTTTTTCTTCCCGTCGAGTCATTTGGGAATTGTACGTATATAAATTGAATTTACATTATAAAGAGCAACGGAGTCCCAATGCCCTCGTTTATGCTTATTAGTTGTCACCACAATTGATGGTAACGTGTAGAACATATGCAGCAAATCAGTTGAAAACGATCGTCACTGGTCGATTAAATTTCATTATGTCCCCGACTGCCCGCATCGAACGTTAATCGGCATAATTAATTAAAGTTCCGGGCTCATTGAATTCAATTCTACCATCCTTTCGAGTAGACTCTCCCTCTACATTGATGTGCTCCACCCTCTCACCAATGCAGCATTGCCAATAAATTAATTCTATACTTTTTAGACTGTATTCAATGTAGGGTTTCAAATTGCTAGAAATTCGAAAATACGAATCATCGTATATCATATATGTTACGCGATAAATTTAAGGTAAACAGGATTGGAAGCCTTTAAAAAAATTACAGCTGATTAATAAATTAAATACTTCAATGCCTCAACTATCCTGGATTTAGCTTAAATAATGTGCATATGGTAAAGTAATATGGTATGTGCGAGAATGCAATGACAAAATATTAACAAAACGCAACGAGAGTTTCTCCTTCGCATGGATGAGAACGATAAGTCGACGAAGCAGGAAGCGCCACAGATATATCAGAGCCAAAAGAATCGTTCTCGCTGAATTACCCCCAGGGTGGTGCATCGTTCGCCAAGGAGCTCCGGCGGGCGCCAAAGCGAGCATTTTGCAAGAAGAAAATACACGAGACCCGTGAGAACTCGCGTTCGCGCTTGGTACGATATGTATTTTCGTGTATGTGTGCATCTCTCTGTGTGTGTGTGTATGTGTGTATAAATGTGAATGGATATCCATGTAGATGCATATACATATACACGAAAGAGACTACGGCATGGCGTGCAGCCGCGACATTCTCCTAGTATTATTATCTAGGGTAGTTAAGCTTTACGTATTTTTGCATAACCACAAATTAGAAATAATTGCTGTTGGGCCCTTGGGAAGGCGCGTTGCGCCAAGAAGATAGCGAGCGGCTTTTCCTTTTGCAAAGCTCCACGGTATTCCAAAGTAGACGAGTTTTCATATACGCGACGAGACCAATAAGACGGGGGATTACAAAGAACTTCTAACGTAGACTCGTACTTACGTACATAGTTTCACGTTCTCGTGTGACCGATTTGTGGCATATCAGCGTTGTGCAAGAAAATTTTCAGTGTTATTCGAGCAGCCACCAAATGACACTCGTACAACAAACTTCCAATCTGGATATTGATACTTTGAGGTCTCGTTTCTATAAAAACTGATTGTATCGATTTATCAAATAGAGCAGGAGTTTCAATTCTATACGCATATTCGAAAAACCACAACACACAATAAACCCTCGAAATATGTCCCAAAGCGAGAGAATATTCTGCTGAGGTACCTAAAATTGAGAAATCCATTTTCTCATACAGGAGGGACTTTGTCCTGGACAGAAAAAAAATAACGAGAAAGCAACACTCGTGTTAATTTGCACTTTTTTCAGACTAGGATTTTATTTAAAAATTATTTTTTTTTTGTTATAGATCGAATACATTAATTGGTATTGATAACTCGTGAAAACAAAATTTTACGAGAATGAACATTTGGTATAACAAAGGAAAAATATTGTTTGGATTGCGGATGAAAGAGGTGAGCCATGGAAAATCCATTACAGCTTGTAACGAAGCAAAACAATAGCCGATGAAAACGGAAATCTCACTGAGAAGCAGAGAGACAGAGCTAAAAGTTGGGGCAAGAGGATATATACGCGTGAGGATGAGGGTAAACGAACGAGAATACAAAGCCAGAAGGTTGGAGAGAGTGAGATAGAGGAATCCAATTACATTACGAGACGTTTTTCCAAAGCCATTAAGGGATTAGGATCGAGCTCTTCGCGTTTTCGCTATGTCCAGTCACGACAATCAGACTCCTTCACGTCGTTTATCTTGGCCGATCGATGTTACCGTAGTCTAGAATTTTCTACGACGATCATTATGCGAAGTGATATATCGTAAAATCCTTACAGAGAAGAAAAAAAATCTGTCTTGTGCATGTGCAACGAGAAACAAAAACTTTAATTAAATATGGATTTTTATAGCGAGTCATCACTCTAACGAATTGATATTTATATTTTGATCACCCTCAAAGCTTCGTTAATTACGAAGTATCATAAAGAAACCGCATTTTTTTATATATAAAATCCATACAAAATGAGAGTTTTGAGGTTAAAAAGTTGACGTGAAATATCTGACTATATGGTTGTTATGAAATTTCCGAGTCCATCGTGAGTCTAAAGACAATATATAGAGGTAAATCATAAACCGCAACAGCCAAGAGTAATATGGAGAACCATCAAGAGAGAAAGAGAGAGAGAGAGAGAGAGCTCCAGTAGTAACTGGTAGGGCAAAGTGCATGCTGTTGTACACCAGCCATTCCATACCGAGAAGTACTCAAATGTACTCGTAAGTTTTAGTCGCGCTACTTCAACGCGAGATAGAGTCCTTCTTCGTCAGTTACAGAGAAGGAGACATATATAGAAACATAAATGAGCTCGAGGTCGTAGAGTTACGAGTTTCACAAACAAGCAGGAGACGCACACAAAAGCTTGAGAGCGAAGCTTTGGTTACTTCGTGAACTGAAGTAATTATCGGTGTAAAGCTGGTACATATTAATTTCCAGAAGCTCCAGTTCATCAATTGACTCTCCGCATTCGGCCTGATGGATAGAATTTTTTTCGATCATCATATCGATCATCGGTCGTACCTATGAAATTCTCAAAGATGTCTCAAGATATTTCTCAATTACGATAAATTAGGCAATTTTATTTATTTATTGATACAAAGTACAATGGGATAAGAATGGTAACATTTGAGTTCTGGTATATTGTACGTAAAATCAATTATTCAGTTATGTACTTGATTGATGTGACCCAAACATAAATAGGGCTCGAAGTACGAGAAATAATTTTTTGCCAACAGAAATATAATGATATTTTTTTCATTTTAGTTTATTGAATTTTTTCTCACAGTTGAAAACTGCGAGCTTGTACGTATAAGGGAGGAAAAAAATGTCCCGTCTAACACCCGAGTATGTATAAAAAGCCATACAAAATTCCTGATGTGGCCACAACGGGCACTTAACAGGAGCATAAATTGCTCTCTGTAAGAGTGAAGGGAGGGCGTATAACAGTAAAAATGCCCTTATATTATGGGTTTCTTATGCTGAGTGAAATTGCCGTAAAGCCGTAGAAAGCTTGCGGTTCGCCAGAATTATATGATCGTTGAATTTTATTATTCCTTCTTGTGCATTATATTTATAACATCGGCTGTATATACAAAGAAGCCATTTTTATTTTTTTGTAAATGCGTGTTTCTGCAAAATGTATGAGAGAGCTCGAATCTCCTTATATGTGTATATGGGGTGAGCGTTTGTTTGTCAGAGATAATAATTCGCCAGGTTGATGGGAAAGCGTGAAGCGACCGAGCCACAATAATCTGTTAGTGAACTATATATACGTAAAATAATCGATGTCTCGTGGCTGAGGGTGGTTCAGTGACGAGAAAGACCGATGCGTCAACCCCGAGGAAATCAAAAGGGAGTTCAAGCCGTGCAATATTGGTTTTTTATAGCAGAGATTTACGCTTTGATCATTTTCAGTGAGAAGGTGCTACGGAATGGTGAAGAAAAGCCCATCAGATAATCACAGTAGCCTTCCGACCTCTTTTTCATCTTTCTTCAATAGGGAATTAAAGTGTACATTGAGCATTCTCTAAGCCAATTTCACCTAAGCCTGACTCTGATTTTCTTGGATTTGGTTCATGATTTTTTCTACCTTTCTGTCAAGGCTAAAAGACATGCACAATTTTTCATATATTTTTCCCACCAACCCTCATTTTATTATTATTTTTAAAACAGAAATGAAAACAATCCCTTTTTGATTAAGAAATACCTTTTTGGAAGAGAGTATAATTTTCAAACATTTGCTTCCTAGTCAATTATAAATAATATTTAACGTAATAGCATTCGCCTGTTTCCCTACGGCGAAAGGAGAATGTTGCATAATTTGCCAAACAGATCAATATGCTAAAATCCATCAGAAGCCGTGAAAGCTTCTCTTCCAACGCCCCGATATTATACCTCATGGTTTGTAAAGTAGAACGATTTCTGACCGAGGAACTTTTTTAAAGTTGTTTAATTCGCAACAGTTTAATCTAATTCAAACAGGAATTATTAAAAAGAAACAAGAAAATACAACCGAAGCATCTTGTGAAAAATCATTTACTGCAACATTGCAATGTCTGCAATGGATATGTTTCCCCCATATGGAACGCAAGTCCCAGATCTTACAGTCAGCGAAAAGCTTAATAAACGCTAGAATGTGAACATTTCTCATTAAGTAGCAATGGCGACGGCCAGATACCATTTTATTCATCCACAGTATCGCGTCTCTCATGATAAAAACGATCATGTGTGCGCCATTCCAGCTACCCTTGAACCATTGCCTCATTCCCCTCTCGCAGACATAGATATATGTATATAATTGTTCTCTATTCTCTATACAATATGGTCAAATAACTCGGACTATTACACACTGCCCAACGATGAATTTGTATAGACAATCGATGAAAATTGAATGTATAGTACACAAGCCTCTTATTTCCGGTAATTATATCCCAGCAAAGAAGACGCTGAGAAAGATATTAATTCATATATTAATTGAGAAGGAACATTGCGGTCCTTTAGATGATTAAAATCATCACATAAGAATCATGAGCATAGTATGGTTTAGATACAATAATCCCAAGAGCTTCGTACAGATGAAATGAAACTTTTATTGATTTATCACACCATTTAGCTACATGTCTGATTGCATTATTGGCAAGATTAAAAATTGTTGAAGTGTGTTTTTTCATATAGAGGAGAGTTGGGGATAATAGACGAATGGGGCAAAGTGAAGACTTTCGAAATAAAATTTGGATTCTGTGTAAAACTTATTTTTTAAAATTGTTTTCCATGGTTTCTCGACATGGAAAATGCAAAAAAAAAGCAATGAGTTAAATTTCACCTCATCGATCCGTTGGGTCTCATTCTCCCCTACTATATCATGAGAATATTCCCCGTATATTAAGTATTGGAATATTTTGCAGACGGTAAAGATACATTGACAAACAGTCTAGAGTATGTCTCGGTTTTACTTTTCAACATCGCGTGATGCTTTCCTCGTCTATAAATCTATCCTAAGGTCTCGAAGGCCTATATCGCCTTTTGCTACCACCAGTAACTACGTATATGTGCGGTCTGTGCCACCCCCGCTGAGTATGACGACGACCGGTCCTTCGTTTCTCAACAACCGCAGCATACACTGTGTGTGTGTAGCGACCAGCGCAGTCTGGTTAACAGTGTACGGGACACACCGACCAGCATAACTCAAACTGTCCTTTGCCTTGGGGCAATGTGTATACCAGCTTGCCAACCACGTTGATGGCGTTGAGATTCAAGCGAGCTGGAGAGAGACAGAGAGAGAGAGAGAGGGAGAGAGAGAGAGAGTAAATGCATGTGAACATGTTAGGATATATACAGTCACTAAGCTCGAGCTTTGCACCGGTCTCACGATTTAACTCACCGAGATCTTATCGCCGAGACAACAATAGCATCGCTCGCTGAAATACTTATCGCTTTGTGGTCACGATTTCTCCGCCAACATTCGCCACAAGCTCTCCCCCACTGAATTTAACGGCGTCCACAGTCGACAAGGGTTGCATCCATAGTCGGAATGCAAAAGTTCTTCCGTGTATGCATATACATATGGGGCACTCCAGCCCAAATGGACAGCTCCTTGAACCTGACCATCTGTCATTTGATCAGCAAATGTTTATATGATTCTTACAATCCGCATACAGTATTGGTGTAAATTTTTCTACCTGACCTAATTTTTATTCTTTCGTCATTTGCGTACGAAATTTTTTGCAAAAATTCGTAATAAAAATTTAATCACCCCAACTTTGGGATGTAGCTTATAAATTTATATGTCTATGATGGATTTTTAGCGTATTTTTTAGATTTTTCATTTGCGTACTTATTTGAGCATAATTAACGCTGTTGCTTGAGAATGAAAAAACTCCTAAAAATCTAAAAAATTCTCTGACTGATGTAAAAAAATTTTAAAAACAATCCAGAGTGGGAACAGGAATGGCTCATCCATCCAGGTATATTTCAAACAGAAAAAAAAACAAAAAAATTGAAGCGAATGCCTGGAAATGTTGATATCCAATACAGACTTTTGGTGAATTTGTTATTTTTTTTCTAGAAAAATATTTATTAAGGTTTTGCTTGCGAAAAAATGTATTAAAAAAACTGCATGACTTTTAGAGTTGTACCAACGATATAAAAAATTAGTCGCAAGATTCCAGAAAATGAGGGTCACAGACCTGTCGATTTGAGCTGAAATTTCCCATATATACCAGCTATTTATGAGGTTACGGTGAGGTTTCGCTCCGCCACTCTTTGGTCTCTTTTCCCCTTGATTTATTTGCCAAATTTCTTAATCAACATACCATACCGTTTGTAACGACTCTATCTCGTGACCAGAGATAGACACGATTTGAATAAAGATTATTCCGAGTAGATTGCTATCGTAATTATGAGGGATTTATTTAAAAAAAAAAAAATTGTTAATTTGCATAATGATTAAGAATAAGTTAGACAAGATAGAGTCTTAAATTTCACACATAAAATGTCTCAGTGACTATATAATAGATTAGCTTGGACGATAATTGATTTTTTATTTTAACTTTTTTTTTTATCGATTCTTTTCTGACTTTAACATATGCACACTTGGTTTAAAGTACGATCATTGTAAAATTGTAGTATTTTACGAACGATACTTGCATCTAACGTATGACAACTGACTAAAGGAACCGAAACACTAATATAACTCTACAAAAATGGTAGCAATTAAAATTCGAAATAATTCCAGCATATGTATGTCATATATAGGTAATAAGGAAAGGGGATGATCAATCACTGAAATTACTACACACAATTCTGCCATAAATAACGTGTGAAAAAGGATGGAAATAAATATATAAAATAATATCACAAATACTCGCTTATTGTTGGCAAAGTTATTTTTTTGTACCCGCCCTCCCATCGTCTTGCTATTTTATCTGGATTTGTTTAAAAGTCATTTTGATAATTATTATTTTTTCGTTACGGTATTTTTTTTTTTCGGTTTTTTTTGAGTCGTAGTTATTTTGACCTAGATGGTAGTTGAACGTGCTATCGTTAGCGTGACCATAGCTCACAAATAAACTAGCGCGTGAAAATTCCCAGAGGGATGTCACCGGAATAAAAACACCAATTCGGCGAGACTCAACGCTCGCAAAAAGTTTCGTTTTCTGGTTATTCTACTTGATACGCGCAATACACCGATACCCTGATGGACGGAATGGGTGATCGAAAAAATGAGGGACAAATTTCCTCGAAAGCTCGAGCGGGAAAAATGGACATATAAAAAAATGTGTAGTAAATAACAAACTATGTATAACGGACCACCAAACTTTATTGACTTGTCTCGTATGAAATAATATAGCGAGTATGTAGATACATCGTATACATTTTTTTTCGAATGAATTTTCCGTCAAAAGCATATCCTAGTATTGGAGAATTGGCTGACTCGCGGATATAATAGAGAATATAGTGTGTATATATATATATATACATACATACATATATATATATATATATATACCCCGCATATATTGAACCCGCATATATCGTAACACATATACACGCACATCACGAGCGAGAGAGCGTTTGCCAAAGTCAGTTTGTACAGAAATATATCGTTTCGCGAAACCTCCCTGATTCCATATGGGATAACCGATGAATAGAGACGTCACGAAGCGAAGTGTCTACAATCGACTGAATTGATATCGAAAAAATAGCGGCTTTAAAATGTGATAGTACCAATGAGCCAGCACGGTAGTGAGAAACTCAACGAATTATTTTTTCACCTGTACTTCGAACATTATGCCAGCCTCTCACGAACGCACCTAATGAACATTCAAAACGTCCTTAAATATTTTGTTGAACTTCAATCACCACATTTATATATGTATAATGTATAAATTTATGTAGGATATTTTTCGATAACCACTTGCTCGCGAAAGCAGAAACCTCCAATGCTGATGTGAATATCGCTATGAAGTAAAAAATAATGATAATAATAATAGTAATAATAACAATAAGCCATCATTTTTCACGATTGACATCGCACGCGGATGTGACTCGATAACACTACATGGGCATATATGTGGAAATGGGTACGAGTGACGTTCTGTATGAACAGTGAAATGTCATATTAACCGGGACAAGATAGTCTCAAAATGTGGACAACTTTGCAAATATTCTCCCGTCACTTTTCCGAATGATTGTTCCATTCAAAAAATGTTCTTTATAGGAATCGTCGACATGTCCATTCTCAACAAGCGAAAAAAAATTGTTTGAAGAAGTGAAAATTTCATGTTTAATCAATAAAATCGATTCAATAAAATGTTAACTCATTATGAAATTAATATTGGCCATGATAATTGACAGTCATCATAAGGCAAATGCACCAATGAATGGACGCTTATGAAAATCACTATACACACAGTGAAACTTCAAGACTTCGCTTGAAGTATTTATACACTGGGATCTGTTTATTCATTGGTTCACCCTATCGCTATATAATAAAAATTGTCTCCCAATTTGAAGTTTGCCTATGACAAAGCGTCCTTTTTGATGTCTTCACATGATTACAGTAAAGCGCATAATTTCGTTTATCCTCTGGCAATTCAAAGGTTTACAAGCATCAATAGAATTTACTTTTACATTTAGAAAATACTTTTTTCCACTCCATGGTATATATATATATATATTGATTACATATATATATCCATATCGATTACACTATTATATAGTTTACCACAGTAATTCGCAGAGACTCGACGGTCGACGCGTAATAGAAATCATCCAAAGTGGAAGACGACGAAGACATGAAGTCGTCTGGCGCTTAATTAATTCGAGATTAAGACTTATAAGAGCGAGCATGGAGTGAGTCAGACCAATGAGAGTTCCGAACACTTGGGACTGAGACGCTCTAGGGAATCCGTGTAAGAGCATGGGATGCGAAGCTCTCAACGAAAAGTCTGAGAATTCGCTGGAGAAATCAAGATCGAAAAGGACCCCAGGATGAGGGGGGAAATTCTAAGAGTACTTCCAATAGAAAAAAAATATCCATTTCGGCTTCCAAATTGATAGTATCGTAGCAATAAGTATGAATTATGTGGATGATATCAGGAATCTCACAGGGTCGCGGTGGCAATTATCAGCAAGAGAATATTTTTCACCTCCACATTTTTCCATTAATCTGTTGGTTGAAAAAAAAAATTAAGCCTCAGTGAAACGGATCGTTTGTTCTTTTGAATAAAGAACCCATTGTTCACCAATTTCAATGTCGATGGATATTCCACGATTGGCAATCAGTACAATATGCGAACCTAGAAAAAAGATGCCTGTCAAAATTTTGCTCGGTCGAAAAATTTGGTATCTGCCAGATTTTTCGTGGCCGAATCATCAGATCGACAAATTTTAACGACGATAAATCTCTTTCACACGCGTCCTCCTTGAATCACTTTATGACACACAAGTATCAATTCAGAAGTACGAGATAGTTGTATGTAATATATTTTGATGCGGAGTATATTGTTTTCCAGGAATATTTTTAACCTGGGAGACTTTTTGGGCTATTTTGTGGCGAAATATTATAACATGGTGCGTCGACTGTAATCGAAATACGAGCCTTGAACGTTCCAAGACCGGAAAAGCATAGACACACGGGTAAATTAGTTGTATGCATGCCCGTAGAAGAAAGCCTCAAATCTAAGGTCTGGGATAAATATTGATATCTTTCTCCTTTGCTGATGCATATATGGCAAGAATAAAGGTGCCACCACTTGAGTGATAATTCTGTAAAAACTTGCTTCGCCATCAAGTGAAATCAGCAGGAAACTTTCCAAGCTCCACGATCGAATTTCTCTACATGCTACGATAAAAACCGCGTGCTTTTCCAGCATTCGCGAGCAAATCCACAAGCCCCATTATCATCGGCTCATTGAACGACCACGCTAAACGTAAAAGAATACGATAGTCGTAGTTTGTCGTTTTTTTAATATTTTTTTTTTCGATGTGTACGTGATATTTATATAATATGAAGCTCACTCTTTCCGTCCCCGAAGGTACGATGAATGTAATCAAATGTATTCGAATAGCTTCTCGAATACATTTTCGCGTTTTCCACCCTCTCCTATCGTCGTAATCGAATCCCTTTATCGACGGGATACGATGATCTTTCATCATTCTGAACGGCCTGAGGAAAAATTCAAGTAAATGTAAAATATAAGGATTTTCAAGACGGTAAAATCGACGCGTTTGATAATGCGATATTCCATCCGAGATGTAGCTTCAATATCCAAATGGTATCCGGAAAAAGGGTCCGGTAAGTGCCTGTACCATCCCCGTTATATTTCCACAGACATGTGTCTATAGTATTTGTATTATATATATATATATGTCGTTACAGCGTATATATATACAATTGACATTTCTGGTTCGTCGTATTCATGAGGCAACCCCGATATCCACAGAGGACGTTTATGTACATTAAAGTTTTTATATTCATGAATATATACGAATTTGTGCTCATCACTAAATCGACCCATAATATGTTTATCGATGGATTGAAAGTGTATGCGGAGATAATAACAGTTTGCGTGCAATTCGATATTGTGTGAAAATTGGTCTCTTCGGAACTTGTTTCGAATTATCATCGTAAAGGATTTTCATTGCTTTCTATTGATTCTCAATTTTAAAGAAGATGCAATATTGACCCAATTATTAAGGGCGTCTACAAACTGCCATGTGAAATGTCAAAAACAGCAACGAATCGATTTTCACGTACGATAGGATTTAAATATTTATTTTCCACGATGATTTTTTATTTATTTGTTTTTATAATTACTGTAAAACGGTAGAAAAATGCGTGTGAATTAGTTATCGTTATCGTTATATCGTTAATCATTCGAGCAATTTTGTCTGAAATTTTTTTAAATTTAATTTCCGACCCGCTTTTCTGTTTCAAGAAACGAATCCATATAAACATGTGGAAACGTTTCTCGAGACAGGAACAAGGAGGACTCTTACTATACCGTTGTTATTAAATAAAACAAATTTTCAGACAAAATTTCAATAATACGAGACGAACCACAATTCCTCAGATGATTGTCTTACGCTCAAAGAAGTTCACAAAATGCTCGGTTCGCTCTGATGCTCCCATCCATGCTGCAAACCCATAAAATTTCTTGTTTGACGTATTCTTGAGAGTAAATTCAATTCCATGCAATCATTTGCTTCGTTTACCAAGAACGAAGATAAACAAAGTTTGTTGAAAATTCGCGAACAATACGCGTACCGAGAAATCGCATATTTACACGGTACAATATGATACTACAACCAACAAAATTACAAACAAATTACTCTTTCCAAAGTCGAAATTCCATCACTGAACGATGTAACCCAACAATCAAAATAATACATAAAACATTTAAGTTATAGTGAGTTTTGTATGATTTATCTTTGGATATAGAACAGTTCTTCCATGGATCATCTAAGACTAGACGATGTAAGGGGTGAATGTCTGCCGAGACTATTTATGAAACGTTATTCGGCACATTAGACCTGAGGCATAATATTCGGTTGGTAGGAAATTTTGCACTACGTACACAAGTGGTAACGCGAGCTAGATGGGTAAGGGCTATTCAGGGGGAGTGGGAAATATTTCCACGCACAGTAGCTCGAGCTATTTAATACGAAGTGTACCTTAGATAGACCTAAGTAGTCTATATGACGACAAATGGCCTCCCGAGCTTAATTTGGAGTGTTAAATTAAAGAAAAATAGAAAGATTCGATTCTCTCACCTCCTTACATACCTCCGCCGGCTCAGCTTCGTTTGTGAGAAATGCGTAGCCACCTAGCGTCCAGCGTGATGCACTAACGTCATGGCCCAATGACTCGTATCTCGACGCATGTACAATATCGTTACCTGCATTGTTCTGATATCGCTGCAATATTCCAAAACAATTATTGCAGACAACAAATAGCACGTTAATCTTCTTTCGTGTTTATCGTCTGCCAGGAAAACGGCGATATTATAGAAATGATTTGAAAAAAAGTACACTGCAGCGAGATTAAAATAAATCCCGAAAGAAATCTTCTTGGCAATAACCCATAATAATCGATAAGTATAGTTCTTCCATTGTGAATGAGTTTCTTGGATTGTAGTACGCGAATTAATATTCGTTGGTTTATTTCATTTCGCTTCGATCAGCCGGTATTGAAAGAGATAGGACTGAGGCAAGATGGATGGTGGTAGGGGGCCGGGGGCTGCATTCTTGGAATAGTCAGCAAATTGTCTTGCCACCCTTCTCGCTCAAATTTTCTCAAGCAGACGATATCTCGATCCTTCGTATACCTTCATCTCCTTCAGGTTTTCTCACTCCTTCATCGTTCCCTCCGCCTCAAGAACTCTCTGTACTCTCTTTCACGATCCTGCTGCGAGCAGTATTATTTCCCGGTGGCTCCTCTCCTCGCTCGAGCTTTTTCTGTACATTCTACGAGATTCCTGTATATATATAATAAACAATGTGAGAGAGGGCAAGGACCACGAGGGGTCTTGATGCGGCACGCCAACGTCTCAAGATCTCCGATAATAAGCAGAAAACTCTACGGCATCCTAGCGTCAAAAATAACCGTGGAGAAATATAAGATGAGAATAATTCATCTCTGTTGATTCCTAATGATCTCTTTACTTTCGGCGATGGATAGAACGATTTCATTGCTGTCATTTTTCCATTAATCACTCATTTCTAGGTAATGAACAAATTTTTCAAATAACTCGGGAACAGGAATAATCGCTATTATTCAATCATGATCGTAATCCAACTTCCGAATAATCCTTCCTAATTATTGCACGAGAAAATTCTTTTGAATAATATTTCATCGATTCTTACTCATGACTGTTTCTTCCAGAAGTTCCGGGAGTTCCTCGTATCCTTGAAATTTTATGTCACTTTACATGCCAAATACATTCGACGAGTGACAAAACAGAAAAACGTTTACATAAAGGAGAGCTCGGATAAGCACACATAACAGCGGTATAATATATTGAACCCTCAGGAGATCCAGATGAAATTCAACTATCCAAAGGTTAATTGAAAAAAATATTTCTCCTTTTTCGAATGCCCATTGGCAATGCGCAACACTGGCCGTGCGTCTGGTATTGGAGTTGGAAAGCGTTTGATTTTTTTTCTCCTACTACAACCAAGAATATAGAAAAACTGTTTTGAACGATAACAAAAATTCGGTTGTCAAATTGGTAGATAATTCAAAGTCAAAGTATTTGTATATTCTCGCGTATCCGAAGGTAAAATGGTATGATTAATTATTTCACTCCTTTTCGATTTGAAGTTTATTGTGACTTGAAGTTTAGTGTGACCACACGCACTCTCTTTTACACCCTTATCACTGCACAAAAATTCCAATAATATACAAAGATCGTTGTGATAGATACAATCGTAGACAATTTCATTCGATGCCGCCATTATTCTTCCACACTTTAAACTATACAAATTTTCAAGCCACGAAGCTTTGCACATCGTACATCACAGAGAGATCCAATGTCTTTTTTTAAACCGGCACGTAAGTAATTTTACTCAATTCCATGTCATATGACCGCAGCGAACGTGCCTTCGCCTATAAGGTATGAAAAGCACAGGAGCGAGAAAAAAAACTGGACGAGAGCACACAGAGTCTCACTTCTTGGATCGACTCATCGATCTCTCTCGCACAACGTCATCAAAATGTCTTGACGAGCCTCTTTTCTGCTTATTCCTAATGAAAGAGCTGAGCGAAACAGCTGAAAGGAACGAGGGATGAACATACGAATGTCGCAAATTCCATACACGAAAAGCTGTATATCTGACATTGATGATTTTGAGCCAATTAGATTTCCCCGATAGCATTCAAAAGATCACCTGCTGCTTACAATTACAGTTTGTAACATTTTAAAAATACGAAATTATGCCCAGTAATAGGCTCGACATTATATATACATATTCATCCCCTACAGCGTGTAGTTCTCCATGCATATACTCTGTATCCAACACGGAGAGAAGTCAGGGTAGGATGGAATAACATAGCTGGTAGCTGAGCATTCCGACATGGTCGACAAGGTAGTAGAAGGGGGCAAATCAGAATTACTCGCGTCAAGTTTGCTGATGGGTTTTGCATCTCGGTTGAGCAACGAAATGAGGAGAATGGAGAAACGAATACAGCAGAAGAGAGATCAATGACAGACGGACAACGTCAACTTTCTCTCACTCTTGTCTCTCCCGATATGTCTCTCTCACGCTTTCTCTCTCTTTCCCTCCATTCGTCTCAGGCGTCTCTCGATCTTCTAGCTCTCCATGGTAGCGAACGCATGCATGAATACACCAGGGTTGGAATCGCCGAATATATACATATATATATATATATGTATATATATATATATATGTATATATATATATATATATATATATAGAGAGAGAGAGAGAGAGGCGAGTGAAACCAGAGGGACCGTTTGACAAACTGGATAATAATTATTGCATCCGACACGGCGCAAGAGCGCAAAGGATAAAGGAGTGCCTAGACATTATATATATATATATATATATATGTGTGTGTGTGTGTGTGTGTGCGTGTGCGTGTGCAAATATCCTAGTTATGTGTATATATATATCTCGACATCAAGCCTGGCGAAAGACGCCATCCTTCGTCGTCGACAAAGATGGTGCATACACACACATACACACGCATATTACATTTTATACATATATATATAATATAATATATATGCGACACAACGCAAAAGGAAGAGGGATGAAAGCTAGGCTCGTTCGTTATTCCAGCGTCATGGAAACACCGTTTCTGTGGAATCTCGGATTCCTGTGATTCCTACGAGAGAGAATCAGATAAAGAGAGAGAGAGAGAGAGACAGAGACAGAGACAGAGAGAGAGAGAGAGAGAGAGAGAGAGGGAGTAAGAGAAAGAGAAAGAGAGCAAGAGGAGACAGGAAAATCGAAAGGCAGAAGCAGATAGACAGGGAGATCGAGGTCGAAGCGTCGTTGGAGTTGCTTGTCGCAGGATATGCGCGTCGAAGCGGATATTCCTTCGATCCGCATTGCGAAGGAGTACGGTAATTAATTCCGCGCCGGGTGACTCGAAACTCGCGGGTGAGCTTGTATCCTCGCCGTATATATATATGTATATATATACAGTTGAAACGAGGAAACTCTGTAGCAGAAAGGGAAGGGTTGAACAATTTGCGACCCCTAGATATCTCTTGGTTGTATTGGAAACGTTCTATCTTACGATTCTATCCTACCGTACTGAATGTGCCATGTCACTGTATATATACGAACGTATATGAACGTATAAGATACCGTGAACATAATTTATAGATAATGGTCTTATAGTTGAATGTTCGTCATACTGTGCGCACTTCTCGAGACTTGTACATCGAGAATCTCTCGAAAATTCAGTTCACGCGCGAGCATCAACTTTTCGATAATAAGGGATGAATGATATTTCTCGCGAGGATCCTCTAGAATTATTTCCCATAGACCGTGAAAAATAAGTTCATTCTTAATTTTTGTGCTTTTGGGATGGAGTTTCGTCGAATGGAACAAGAACCAAAAAGGTCTTTGCAAAAATCTGAGTGTCACTTTTGTTCCTGCAAGGGTCGTAAAAAAAAACATACAACCCAACTCGACAGCATCAAATTTAAACGGTGGGTCGAAGTTCGAATGCGAAATAGCCCATATGCACTATACGAGTGTGAGTGTACGCGATGGTGTAAGAATCATGAATGTGCTTGGCTCTTCCTTTCTCCTTGTCTCGCATCGTTCCCTCATTTCGCGTGCACACCACATCGTACCGCGCCACCAAAGGACCAACAGTGCCCTCTGTGTCATATTCACGGCGGTGTTCGCCTGCTTTGCATATTAGCAAGCGTAAACACTAATAAATCCGAGCGTACGGCGTGCCCCATGCTCGATGTGTGCATATAGATATATGTATAAATATACTATCTGCATACTATATATATATATATGTATATATGTATATATGCACGCTCGTGTTTTAACGTAGCGTCCGAACAAACGACGCGTACCGGCAATTTGCTTTATTTGCCACTCCCTCGTTCGAAGAGTCGTCTCTGTGCTGCTCTCTCGCGAGACCAAAACGAACTTTCCGACACCCAGTGAGAGAGCACACTCTCCCTTTTGTTTTAATAATACCTCTACCAGCCAGCGACATTGTACATTTTATATACGCATATATATATATATATATATATATATATGTATATATATATGTAGACTATATACTCGTATATAACGTGCGCTACGATATTGCGAAACGTCGAAGCTCACCGAGCACGCCCTGCATCCTCATTTCCTCTCGATGCCAATATCCTTTGAGCCATACCACGTTGTAGTTCCTCGCTCGAATAACCGATCGTCCGTACTTCCCTTTTGTTCCAGACTGATTGCGCTCTCGCGACTTATAATTACCAAATTCTTATTTATACGCAAGGTCGTATTTTACATACTTTGCACTAGGCGAAGGAATTAAGTGGCTCGATGCTTGCGAACAGGATCAACAAAATTCAGTTTCAAAAACAACCACAGGGATTCACACATGGAAAATATGAATTTGCAATGTAAAAGAATAATGACTATTAATTAAAGAATAATGACTATTAATTGTCCATGAACCATTTTTTCAAACATGAATTCTAAAGGATTTTTATGTAGAAATTGTCCTGATCCTCTAAATTCATTCAAGAAATTTCCAGTGGGATAGAACGCTCGGAGTGAAAAGACGGTGTTAGATCTCGTTGCTAGATGAGTGTGGGATAGACTTCCCATAGAGAGCGAGCCATTTCCAGGCTACAATAAACTATATCTATTTAACTAATCGTTACAGTAAGCTCTTTTAATGTGCTTCGATAATACGAAGAGGAGTACCAGGGTCCATTTGACTATATTTATTTCTTTGATAGATGATAGTACCGCAGATTTTTGATTGAGAACGAGCCATTAAGAGGCTACAATAAGCTATATTTATTTAACTGATCATTACAGTAAGCTCTTTTAGGATATTTTCCTCATTGAAATCTCTAAGCCATCGGGAAAATTAATTTAATGTGCTTGGATAATAAGAAGAGGAGTACCGGGATCCGGTTGAACATACAGGAAATTATTTCCAAGCTCGGTCTATAGTTTGTGTTGGACCAAATTCGATATCATCCACATCTATCTCAGGTTCGCTCTGGCCGCACATAATATTAGACAGTCTGGCATATACTATATAATAGAGCGAAAAGGTACGAGAATAATGCCACGAGCTCACACATCGACGGTATAGTATAGAAACTGTGTGTACAGAAACACGCAGTATAGGCCTTTCATTACTGTTTGGCATCGTGTTACCAGCCACCCTAACGAGTCGAATGAAGGGTTGTTGGCGTCGTGGCGCGAAACTAGCAAGCTGGCGCGGGATACTGGCGAGAGGAACTGCGGCGAAGGGAGAGAGAGGGAGAGAGAGAGAGAGAGAGAGAGAGAGAGAGAGCCAGTGGGTGTATAGTAGCGCCGATACACTATTGGGCGGGAGGGGAGGTATGGCGCGAGGTCAAACGGGGGTTGAACGAGAACTGAGAGGGGTTGTTTGCAGTTTCCCTCTAATTTTGTTGGAAACATCGTTACACCTAGATCGTATCATCTTCTTTATGGGCATATATCTAGATGACGTTCGAATCCCTTCTACCCTTCATCTCACTCTCTAATCTCTCTCTTTTCTTCTCTCAGAGACCCAGCTATTTCACTATTTTATAATTTTCCTCGAAGCGCCTGCAACTTCTAGCCGGGAGGATACCGAAACAAACTTCTGCTGCAACGGAAGGGAACGCCCGTTGCAGAATCAGGCCCGTAAAGATGATCTGAGTGACATTACTCTGTTTGTAAACAAACATTAACCATGGAGCACCGAACGCTTCGATGCTGTGAAAGTTTGGAAAATTGCTCGGGGTTTCCTCCACCCAGCCACCATAGATCTGGGCTCATCACCTGATGCAATCAACTTATTACGAGAAATGAAAGCGACCATTAGACAATCTCTCTCTCTCTCTCTCTCTCTCTCTCTGACACTGTGACATACACCCATCATTTCTCCGAGACTCGCCCTCGATGCATCTTGAGGAATTCCACGGTGTAATACAAGTTGCAAGACATAAAATACTACGCTGTCGTATACAAATTTTCCTTGCAAACTCGCTCGTCTTCTCGCTTGTTTTCTCACTCTGAGCAAGTTTTTATCGGTATCCGTGAACTGCGCAACCATCCGAATAGTTGTTTTCTTGTTGCCAATCTTTACTGCCCTTTACTCCTCATCGATTCATATTAATATATATATATATATACATATACACCCAGTATAGATCTCCAAAGGGTATAAGCGAATTTAGGGCTTCTAGTAAAGTTGATCAAGTATACCCCGAACGTTACGAGCAATTTCTGTCTCGATAGCCTAAGAAGAAGACCTCGTAGTAAACTGGTAATATTCATCGGGAATTCTCGTGGATGTTTGCTTATCAGGTACCGTTCACTTCGTGAGTTCGAAGATTATTCGTGACTTAGTATGCTGGCGTGCATTGCCCTGCATTAATTAGCAAACTTTTCTTACATGTTGACAGTGGTGATGCTACAGAAACCGAGGGCTGAAATATGAGAACGGCAACAATGGTATACTTTTTATTTTGTATTATTGCACCAGGGCTTAAAATTGTTTACCCTCAAGTTCCATCTTATGCTTAATCTTATGTTTGAACTCAAATCCTAATTTAGGTCCGAACTCGCCTGGCCTATATTAGCACTTAAGTTGAATTTTAATATCAATTTTACGATCAAATTTATGACTAAAAATTGAGGACTAACAATAAGTCCTGAATCCTCGAACGTAAGTTCAATCTCTAATTTAAAACGATCGTAAAATCGAACCAACTTGACATCGAATGTAGGTACATATGTTCTAAAATACAAGCCCAGCTCTAAAAAGCACCCTGATTATTATTTTATATTTTCTAGCACCTAATATTTACTTATCATTTCTCTCTCAAGATTAAATATTTTTGCGGCAATTTAAAAGCTTAACGAAGCGAACAAAGTCATGTGCCAGATAATGATAATTTGAAGTGATTATTCCCAAAGTGGGCTGCTATGTTTTTTTTTCCTCTATTTCAAGTGATGTAACATTTTTTTAAATTTCTGCACAAATACTCTGACTCGAGCAAGCTTTGATGGAGTAAAAAAAAAATCAACTTTCAATGTTAGTACAGTGTTTGCTGTGACTATATTGCAATGTGACAATTTTTAGTGGGCCTGCAAACATCGTCTATAAATATGAAGGTAGATTCAGGCATGACCTCTCGGGGCTATCGAGTAAAAAAAATAACCACAGTTGGTAGTACAGTAGAGTCAAACGTGAGCGCTTCCGTGATTAAATAAAAATTAACAAATAAAAAAAAACAAGCTAAAAACTGCATCCATATCCATAAATTGTCCAAACGTGGTATCAAATGGTACGAGCAGTGCAGGACAGGATCGTGAGTGAGCGACCATATACAAATTCAATTTTATTCTCAAGTTGATTTTGCATGCATATTCTCTGCCCAACCTGATTTGCCGATACATCGCGCTCCTCTGACATGAGCGCACGCGCTTATTGCATTTCCCAGAGCGAGATAATCAACGGAAAAACCAACAAGTAACTGAAAAAATTAAACGAGAATTTAATGTTATTTCTTGCCGGCTTAAGTCATTCTAACGAAGTCACAATCCATCTATTAATGAATAGTCAATGGAGGATGCAAGAGTCATCTTGTAGTCGAGCCTACTCCATCCTGGGCAAGAACATTTCAAAGATTAACAATATTTAATGTACTAAGAATCCGATTTCGAGTACAAATGACCTCATTAACCCGAAGAGATTCGATCAGAATGTTACAGATGCCATTTCGACTTGATCGGAAAATTTCTACTCGCGTGAAGCACAAATAATTACCCGAATAATACATTACCCATAACAGTTTAGTTGCTGGAGACATATCTGTCTAACCGGTCACTGACGTTCATTGTTTGACTATAAATCTTCAAGAAGCAATATTCTGCCAATACCATCCCTTTAATGTTACATCTAGCCAGTAAATACATTGAGCTCTAGAGATCTTCCAACTTTCACAAGGAGCCATTAGACTTATGAATATATTTTGCTAGCGGGTTTAGCCAATGGTAGGCCTGAGAGAAGAGGAAATCTGGTGAACTGCGTTAGAACTCACGGTATATGTGGGCTGCTTATACTGCTCTTAGTGCTCTTGCGATTTTGCTACTGGACGAGCTATATGAGAGTCTTGAAAGGTCTTATTATTCGTTGACGTTCATGTAGAATACAGAGCCATGTGTGTGTGTTGGTGAACGATACGCTCGGAGTTGATGGAGGGAAAGTAATAAGAGGACGAAAAGCAATGGTGTAGTGTGATGGCTTATGCAGCAGTTACGTTTCTCCCATTGATTCTTGATACTGATGACCAACGCTCGAACAAGGAACGACGATGGACATACAAGGTCTCATATACCCCAGTCTATTTGGCTGATACAGACGATATTCATATTCGTTTGGTCATCTAGGCTATTCAATGGCCGACTGTGGCACGTGTATAAGGAGACCATCAGCTAGGATCATCTCACTGTCTCCCTCTTTCGCTCTTGCTTATCGGTATCACGAGGGAAGCACCAGCATTAGCTGGAATAGTGACAGGATGGGCAATACACGTTCATGTGTCTGTTTTCGCCGCTGGATGTACACAGGACGAATATAGGCGATCCTAGCTGGGCCTTCGTATTAGTTCATCAGTGACTGACGAAGTGAGGCTATTGTCACATTGTCATATTGTCAAACACGAATGGCATTGATGTCCGGCAGGCCGCTTCTGGTCACTGTTGGACACGTAATGTCAAGCATGAACATCTAGCACATACAGACACACGTAGGTATTATATATACAGAAACCAAGAGAGCTCCTGTTCGAGCACAGTTCGAGCTTCGGTTCTTGTAACGAATTTCATTTTACCAAATGGACACTGTTGAATCTTTGGGTATCAGTCTGTACCCTTCATCCTTATTCCCAGTATTTTTCTCATTTTTTTGGTTACGAGTATGGTTAAGCTTGTGCGGATACCATTCTGTTAAAAATCATTAACGTCTGGTTTTGGGTATTACTGTGTACCCTTTATCCTTATTCCCAGTGTTTTTCTCAATTTTCTGGTTACGAGTATGGTTAAGCTTGTACGGATACCATTCTGTTAAAAATCATTAACGTCTGGTACGAATGAAATCATAATGTGGACGCCAGAACGTTTTTATTCTAATGTAATCTGCTGCTGGAAGCACTGAATGATTCAGATTCGATTCATCTTGGCATGCTGATCACTTTAACCACTTTCACGATTCGTATTCTTTTCTATTTGTGAGCGATTAATTGCCTTCGGCGCAATTGCCTTGCGAGTGAAAAATATTGTGTAATAAATCATATTAGCAATATACAATTTTCCAATATAAATCCAATGATGTTCAGTGGAGATCCGATCAATTATTTATCGGCACCCAAATTTTATCCATAAATCACCATTGGCTGCTATCCTGAAGAATTTTGCTAAAATATGTGTGCATATGAGATTAGATACCATCTTCTTGCCTATGTCGATCCTCTCTTGATTTAATTTTTTTCATACCAACAGGAAGCGAGTAGTACATTGACCGTTCCAAACCAATAGTGATCCGACTTCTTTCGCGCTTCTCTCAATTATTCGCGGCTGAGTTTTTATCCTATTATGGGTATCAGATTTAACTTTCAACAATGTCGAGAAACCTTTCGTTAGAGAAAGGAAGTTATCGCGTTTGTATCGATTTCATCTGCGTATTATCCGTAAGATTATAATATCGAAATCCGATTTTCAGGCTCGAGCCAAAGTACACGTAACTATACGCAACACAAAGAGCAAGCTGGCGGAGCAAGGAACTTGCGAACTGACAGCTTATAGCGACCAACTTATATGTTTCCCCGAAATGCGATAACGTAGTGTTAGACTTCCACCTGTTATACCGTGTAATAATTTAGCACGGTTTTATTTTTCGTTGAGTGAACGTTTATAATGTTTTGCAATGCATGAAAAAAAACAGAAAGCCCAAACGAACCCCTCAGCGCAAAAGGAACGAGAAAGTCCGGAAAAATCACATATTGATTTCAGACGTTGAACAGTCTCTTAGCGAATTAATCTGATGGACCCCAAACCCAAACACAGTGTCTCTGGACTTATAACGGAGTGTGACTGCCCGAACAGGGTCAATGACGTATAGATAATAAAAGTGACATAAATTGCATCAAGCCCGAAGTAACGAGCGTCGAACAGACAGCGACATACACGTGTGATGCTTTCGGACAGACATTAGCGGAAAAAAGCGATAAAAGTACGATGTGAATATGATTTAAAAAAACCATAGTGGAAAAAATCTCTCAGCAATGGAGGTAAAAAGTATAAAAATACAGGAAAACTCCATACGAGATGAAAAACAAAGTATGGAATGAGTGATGCATGAGGACCAGAATGGGAAATGAAAGTGCGTCGAGCGGCCATCTCCCGTGATTTTTTTTGCAGCAAAGCTCGTTCTTGCTGACTACCTATCATCAGAAATATATCTATATACTAACGGGTTATAGTCTCTCGGGGGCTGCATTAGCTAACTTTTTTCTTAAAAAAATTAAAAAAAAATATCGTATACGTTGCTATGGCACGCTACTCTGCACGTCCCATGCACTCGCGCTACTGATGCATTCAGCTCATTCTGGTGTATTATCTCGGTGGATTTATCAAAGTCGAATATGTTAAAAGTTGAGTTTAAAAAAAAAAGGAATGCTTAAAATTGTTTCATAAGTGTACAAATTATATCGGGATAAAATAATATCCAAGTCACGTTATCACTAAAATATTCTGCAGCTTTGGTGTCCCAGTCCCAGAGTGTTGTCCCAAAAAGATCCAGCCATTCACAAGAAACTCCCTTAGGAGCCTCAATCTAAGGGGCGTGGGGAAAAGGGGTCAAAACTGTCGAGGCGAACAATCAAAAAATGACTTTGTCAGCTGAACAATTTGATACTACAAAACTCAGTTCTGTACTTGTCGTATCCTCATCCAAAATTACCGAGTGCTGGTACCAATTATCACTTAACAACTCAGCAATAATGATTCTGACAGTATTTTTCGTAACTTATTTCGCGTCGGAGTGGCAATGTCGAACTTCACTAAAATTATTGATGGGTTTTACGACTCAATCGAGAGCCCCTTGGATAAAAAAGGAAAAAAAAAACGAGGGAGATTCTCCTTGCTTTTACTTTGCCGCAATTCCATATGGTCGAAGGGCGGAATTTCATACGGGTAATGTGGTTGTGCTTTCTAGTATACTGCAAGTAGCAACCCCATGCTGAGCCAGAACGAGAGAAACGCGCTGGGTGAAAGGGAGGTCGTCGATCGGTCTTCTTTTTATCCGGTACGCTTTCAACGCGAAGGAAAGAGGAACATAAATGCGAATGAGTGGAAAAGAGAGAGAGAGAGAGAGAGAGAGAAATGTAGTGAATGGTAAGAGAGCGATATTACATAGCCTCTTGCACAGACACCAGAGAGCTCCCGCGGGTACGATTGTCGCAGTACAAATTACCATGCCCTCGACGTTTTGTTGCTTCGTAGAGTGTATTCTGTATTCCGTTGATGCCCCTGACGTTCCTTTTGAATCCCCAATGATCGTACACGCCCGCGCTAACCGTATATACGAACTCAGTGTGCGTGATACACGGGGGGCTCTCAATATTACTGTACCGCGTGATTGTGCGAGCTTTGCGGCTAGTGCGCGCAGAGAACCCGCCATGGCCTTTATGCTATATCATCGGAAAAAGCCCTCGTATTGACGAAACATGCTCTGTCGCTCAAATAACCCATCATGGTTTCCTTGACTCTTCCTTTTTATCTGTGCACTATACTGATACTGGTACAGAGTATGGATGAATATCATAACGTAGATATGGATAAATACTCACTCATTGCTACTAGAGAGAATCATGTCAGCTCATCATGGTTCCTCGAACGAAGTTAGGACTCAGTTTCAGATCAATTCATCCTAGATCTATCAAACTGAAGTCTCCTTCGGTTCAATTTCATGTGCCCTTTGCGTTTTGCTTTTTCACGATATCTCAAACATCACTGATGATGATTTTTTTCAATAAATGTTTGATTCAGTCAGTGATCGAATCTCGGGAAAGTTATTTCACAATGGAAACAATTTATCATTTCTTTTCGATTGAACAGCTAATTTGTTATCGATGAGGCTTTCTTTACTCCGAATCAACAGAATTATTGGGCAAGAAAAGTATCTTTTAGAAAATATATTCTATATTCAGCAATCATAATTTTCAAAGTCACTGATACATATTTCTTCACGCTAGGTGAATTCGCGAAGCGTCCAAATCATTATATATATATATATATATATCAGCATCCATTTATTGCATACATTTTTATTTTATGATCGCAGCAAATGTGAGACCATACATATGTTCTCGCTACGCGACCTCTATCGTACAATTTTACATCCACCGTAAAATCATTACCTCATCCCATTTGTTCGACCAAGCATTAGCAGCACGTGGCTGCAGTTATACAATCGTCGAAAATGGCACAAATTCACCATTTCCTGCCGGCTGTGCTCGCACATACCGTTGTTCCCTCTCAGTTTCTAGCTGTCTACATGATGGAAGTAACACACTCGTGCGCTTGCAAATGGACGACCTGTGTCTGTTTATCCATGTGCGTATATGCGAATGACCTCGTGTGTCTGTGAATACGATGGAGAGAGCCAGAACGGGATATAGGAAACGTAATCGATAGTGACGGTAAAGGGCCAACTGGGAGGACCCTTTCCAATGATATATAGCAGCACGAGAGTAATATCTATAATCGACGAACTTATTATACCATCATCGACTGCTGGCTTACGTGACTCTAGGTCATATTCTCATAGCTATTAATTGTCGAGATATATGCCTTGCCAAATCTTCCCGTTCTTGATTTTTACACGAACAGTTATGTGTGTTTATGTTCCAATTTAAACTTGGAATCATCATCGAGTCTCGTAACCTCTTATTATCGGCGATAAAAATGGTGTTGACTCAATTCTATAGCATTTTCAAGTTTATTTAAAAAAAAAACTTTTATTGCTTACATATGATGCAAAGAGACGAAAAATTTCATTGAAGACTTGATTTGGTGTCGATTGATACGAAGAATAATGTCAAGGGCAGAAATCTCGTCTAACTGTTTGATTTTGGATGAGACTCCGACCAAATATCAATACGCTGGATCTGATTAGGTTAAAATTTATGAGCATATAGGAAGATTTATAAAGCGATACATATGATGTGCCGATTTCCCTCATATTTTAAAATTTGGAGGACTTGCTGGACTAACTATAAATCTCCCGAAAGCAAAAAAAGCTTTCAGCAGAAGCTTCCTGATCAGTTATCAAGAAGAAGCAAAATGTACAACTTTCAAATTTCGCAATCTTTGCTTTTTTTCCTATTCTCTTTCACGATAGTTTCAATAAATTTTTTGCTGGCAAAGCATAGATCCATGTTGTCATGTTTCACCCATCAAGATGATAAATTACCAATTGGCAAAAAGTAATTTCATAAGTGCACGATAAGTATGACGTGGTGAGTGATTATCTGAAACATACACCTCGGTAATTACCGATGAGAAGTATCGCGGGATGCGATTCAAGTTTTACTTTCAGGAAAATAGGATACTGCCATAAACTTTACTTTTTTAATCGGTATATACATTCTTCTTTTTTTTCATCGACATAAGATAGACGATAAAGACCAAAGAGCGTGGTGCAAACATCACTCTCATGTACGGGACGGGAGGCCCGGAAGCACGGAAATGGAAAACTTCCGGCTCCTGTACATATACGTGAGGTCGGAAGCGTAAACCTGGGAAGCCCATGCAAGCACCATATATATATATATATATATTCTTTACTGACAAACCTTTGGTCTCATTGAGAGCAATAAAAGCGGCAGAGAAAAGCAAAATGAAATATATATTAATGGAGAATATAAATAAGAATGATACAATTTGCATGGAGAAGATGTAGACGTCAGATGCATGTAATATCCATAAGAAATATTCCTCTGTATCTATCGAATATTTTTTCAACGAAAAGTTGAAGATGCCTCGACTATATTATTATTATCATCAAAAGAAAAATATATATATAGCCAACAGTGAAAAACAAACGAATAAACGAGTGATTAAGTTCATGACGCAATCGTATAGGAACTGACAGTCGAGGCATATGCTTGATGACGATAAGATGCGACATATTACGTCCGATTTGCGGACTCAAATGCCTGGGACAACTAATAGAGCCGCTCAACAGAAAAACAGTCGAAGTACAATATTTTAGGATGTACGAAAAATCCATGCGCGTGGCAATACTCGTATTTCTGTTCGTCTCAGATATACCCAAAAATATAATTATGATCTATATGCGTCTATGTAACTTGAGATATGATGTTGAATTTTGGGAGATAGTAATGATCAGTTAAGTCCGTAGGAATATTCGCAGCAATCTGGTCGCCTAAAATATCACATAATTAGAGGACCAAAGTGAAGCAAAACCCGATGAAGGCCCTTTCGCGAACTCCCGATTAATTAATCGTGGCAATAGGAAACCTAACACTGTTCTTGCCCGGTGCCATCTCGTCTGGAAAATCATCAAGTCAGCTTAATCAAAATTAATATGTGAACGTTAATTTTTGTCACGATAAGATGATTCAGCGTGTAAAAGGGGCAAATAGATCGATAGGGCAGATAGATATAGATATTCCACTAAAATTTTCGAGACCCTCAGTCAGCAGCGACATTGAATGTGATGTAGAGCCTGAGGGTTTAGCCAGCGGGATAAAAAAAAAAAGAGGTGAGTGGGAGAATTAAAATCGAGCAAAAAACGAAAGATGGACGACAATCAAAGCTATAACGGTATATCTCACTGATGCCCTTTGCATCTATTCCCTGCCTCCTCTCCGTCCCATATTTCGCTGTTTTCCTTAGATGATAAATATTTGATGTTCAAACTAGTTTTTAATATCATTTACGCAGTAGCGGATCTAATTCATTTCATGTTCGTAAACTATCCCAATCTCGAGGCAACCATCTCGCATTAATCATAGGAGCACGTGAGAAGACAACTCCTGACTTTATGCGGATTGCCATACACATGCATACAGACAGTGCAATATGTTCTCGCTATCGCTCAATGCTAAGGGCGGGTGATGCGGTTCCCTACCGACCCTTTTGTCGAGAGACTGTCTCATCGTTCGAGTAATCTTGTATTCCACTCTCTCCCATCTTCGGATGCGATCAACGGTTTCTCTTCTAACACATCCGTGCATGTACAGGATCGTGTTACCATTCAGTCACGCTTTCTCGTCCTTCTGCATTTGCATCTTCTCTGCTCTCAATGTCTCACTTCGAGTCACCCTTCATTGCTTCGTCATTTCGTTGACATTTACCCTCGCTCAAACCGACATATGCCCATGATATATTCTATGCAGTACTCGTAATATTAAGTACATTGGACGACAGACTGATATCTGTCCATATTAGAATATAAAAATTATACAACAACGAAGGAGATTCTTTGACACATATTTTTTCTGTCCCTAAATTTTCGAACAATCGTAAGTTTGTTAAAAAAAAATCATAATTAGCTATTCATTAAAGTGCTATATGGAATATTCGATGCCAAATTGACAGAAGCCCCATTCTCGCCCTTTCAGATTTGTAATTCATCATTTTGTTTCGATTGTTTCGACTGTCGAAAACGTACAAATATTTTTTATCGAATAATTTTTAAACTATAACCAGGAACGATTTTATCGTTCACTTTTTTATCTTTTATCGTTTACTATTTTAT
This sequence comes from Dyspetes luteomarginatus, assembly GCA_963669185.1. Lineage (NCBI taxonomy): Eukaryota > Metazoa > Arthropoda > Insecta > Hymenoptera > Ichneumonidae > Dyspetes > Dyspetes luteomarginatus. Next base: position 18,841,017 of record OY769905.1, on the reverse strand, counting down.
ATATAACAAAATTATCTTCAGACTCCTTTGTGTTATATCAGAGCTGTGTAAAAATACTTCATTCGTGCCTGCCAATTAAAAGTGCTCAAGAAAATTGTTTAGCTAGATCGTTCCAAGAAAATGTCCATTTTTCAAGGAATTCATTTCTTATGCGAAGCTTGTTTTTGCTTTCGGGGGAATTTCTCTTGACCTCATAATCTGAAAAGTTCATTTCTATATTCTTTTAAAGCTGGGCTCGTAGAAGAAAGGTTTCTGAGGCTTACTCTGACATTTTGTTGATGGACGTCCGAAAGTATGCCGTTGTAAATATTCAGTCCTTTATACGTAGAGTATTACATATTACATGCTAACATATATTTTTATGGTTTTACCGGCAAATGTTCCGATTTTTATCCCAATATTACTTCTGAATAAAATGAACAATACGATTATTTTCATCGAGCGGATATATAAAGTTGATGTTGTTGGTAGGGCCTGGTTAAAAATATACTACATAATTTAAAAAAAATGACTGTACTTCACGTATTTTATTTCTTCATTTTTCTCGCCACACACGAGCCCCAAAAATGAGATTCAAGAAAAAATGATCTAAATGGATGAGTTCTAAAAAAATGATTCCATTATTCAGAAATATACAATATTAGATCTGTCGCAATGAGACAAAAATATTTTTATTTCGATTAAATTGACATTCACCAGAGCGTCTAAATAAATTATTCGTTGGCCCAACAAGATTATTAATTGTCCAAAACTTGTTTCGATTCTCACATACGATGAGTCGTCTCGCATATCTTTGCTATCGACGTTTGGTTTGATCTTTCATGGATTGATTACTCGGTCCCGTTAGATGGCAGCCTTACATACATCGGTTATATGCTCGTCACGTTTAGGCTGCGTGCATAAAGATCTTGTCAGGATAATAACGACCATTTTCACCCATGTAGAATCTCACACGAGTGCCTATGTACATGTACACTTTTTTTTTTCATACATACTATATATGTATATACAGTTCTTTACTGTGCATTAACATCGCATAAATTTCGATCACACTGCACGCAGTGTGCCAGCAGTTCACGTGATGGTTTTTTCTCTTACCATTTTTTTTTTGCCTGCACGCAAATGTCGTAAACCCTTCTGGACAAGTCACCCTGCTACTTTTCCACAGTCCACAGTTCCATCGATGCATCCACCCGATATCGAGTTACTTCTCTTACTGTGTACTTTTGCAACTTCTTCGTTCATCTTTAAGTCTACACTAGAACTATTTTCGTTCAGCAGCCACGACGAAAAATCGATCGCAAGTTGTTTAATGAGATAATAATGAAAATTTACAAAATAATGCAATACATGTGTATATTCTTTGATCCCTCCACCAATACTGATTCTATGATAAAATTATACAACGCTAAAATGACACGATCTCAAAATACCGCAAAACAATTATAGCGTCGTCAAAAATATCAAACAACGAAATACCACATTTCAAAATATCCCCAACAAAATATTTATTTGTAAAAAGTGGTTATCGTCAAATTAGTATAAGCGAATTCTCGTAATTGTGTATTATCACGACCACACGAAACGTGATGCTAGTATCGTATGAACGAAATTCTGTACAAATTTATGAACGAGATTTAACGGTACTTCCGGGATACATAAGTGTACATCTACTGACAGATATTATAAATTTTTAATTTTAAGGGGTTTTTAATTTTGTCTGAATTCATTTTAAAGAAAATAAAGAACTCTTAATAATAATAAAATAATAATTATTAAATTATATTATAAAACATCATTGATAAAACGTGTGCGAGTTTTGCTATATATATATATATATATTTTCGTTATATACAAAATAGCGACAGTTTAGAGTGAAATCACGTTCCCAATGGCCTTTGAAGAGATTCACGTGTTAAAAACGTAAAAACAAGAGAGGGCAACGTAAACTTTTGCTATAAAGGAGAGAGGTTGAGCAGGCTTTTTAATTTTACGGTCTTCGTGAGCACAAAACCAACCACTCACTGAAGAGAGAACTCGTATGTGTGCTTGCTTGGTCGTGTAAACGTGTACGCATGTACGTAATTATATGTGCGCTCTTGTATGCCCGAGTAGTGAAGGAATATTTAAAGGGAAAGTCTGAGGGTGGTCGGTCAATAATGAGGGTTGACAGAGGCCAACGTATAGGTCGTTGCTTATATAAGCTAAAATCTTGTCCGCATTTCACTTTGAACGGCCAACGCTACCTGAAGGGTTGCATGAAAAAGATAATAAAAAAATGTCAACTTTTTAATCGAATTATAATTCCATTAGTCCTTTTTGCAGCAAAACTAAACATGCATCCTTTTGTAAATCAAGTTCTCCATTCAGTTTCATAAAAGTTTTCCCAAATGCACAAAAGTTTCACAAAAATTTGCCCAGAAAAATAGGTCAATTCTATATATTTTGTTATTTATATTTTATAAACAACAATATTTTTGTTTCGTTTCAGTTCGAAAAAAAAAAATCGTTTAAATTAAATGAGTCCATTTTACTATACGATGATGGTTTTCTAGTTGTGCAGCCCTTTCACAATAAATTCTGACAGATACATAGATGCAGTCATACAAACAGGCGAAACTATGTATGCATTTATGGGCGAGTAGATTCTCCCAGTGTTACGCTTTGCCGATGTTATCTCTAATAATGTCCGAAACTTTGCGCGTTACATCGCGAGGTAAGCCAGCGAGAGTATAATTTTCGGTGCACACTGCAAGCTTGAATGGGCCTTTGGATATTTGCCTATTAGTGGACGTAGAGAAATAACAAAGCTCTCTCGAGCTCTTCAAGCTCTCCCTCTCTATATAATACGACATGTCGTATCAACAGAATGGAAAGCTCATGTAGACCATCGGAATTACAAATCTGCCACTCCATTTTTTCATCGAAACAAAAATTTCTTCTCTCCAAAATAATTATTCGGTCATTTCATCAAATATGAATTCACGAATAACTTTCGATCGACTTATAATTAATTCAAAGAAAAAAAAATTCCTCAAATTCAAGATAACGTGAAATACTAAAAATGAGTCTGTACGTGTGAGAAAAATATTAGATATCTTTGATTGAATGACATTGAACAATAGTTCATATTCTGGGCAAGACCAGAGAACGTGAATTGAATCTCAATACGGACGATGCTTCGCTTTAGCCCGAAATATCAATCGAAATGGCATTCAAATAGAAAATTCAGCTATAACTCTCTCGCTATCGTATACGAACTCCACTCTATCATTGGCATGTAGATGCTTAATTTTGTTTGTTTGCAAATTTTTTATCAGATTTAGAAAAATTCTATACGATTTGTGCAATTAGGAGATAAGGAATTAATGTAAGATCGAGTGCACAGACGGGCAGTTGCGAACATGAGGAAAAGGAGAACTGGACAGAATTGGCAGAGTTGATCAGTGACACAAGGAAATGGTCAGCCCTCTCTCTCTCTCTCTCTCTCTGTCTTTCTCCCTTCGCTAGAAATTCCGTACAAGGGGATAGCCGCTCTATTTTTCTTAGCAGCCAGAGGCTCCACGGTGAGACGTTAATTAAAGTACCTTTTCCTTTGTCAGACTTAGATCGATAGATTCTCTGACCTGTCTTTCTACCCTAGCCGGCGACTGAACACCGTTCCGCTCGTTGGTACAGGACGAACGACAAAAAATACAGAACGATATTACCAAGAGAACCTTCGTAACCTTTTTCTCATTTGTTTCCCCTTGCCATGAGAGTCTAGCTAGACTGTTTTAATGCTGTGTATTCTTTTTCATTGCCTCGCTGTACCAGCTTAATTCGATAAAAATAAAGGGTAGCGTTTTCAATTACAATTCAGTTAATTTAAGAAAATTCGTATCGACTTGAAACTGCATTTCGCTTCCATGGATCAAATTGCCTTTCAAAGTGCAGCTTTTTTTTAGCAAAAATACTCATGTTTGAGTAAAGACTGACGTCATCAAAATTTCGAGAAGTTTCACGTTTACGATGCGTTAGATTAAATAAGACAATTAGATATTTTAATAATTTAAAGCAGAGGAAATATTTCCTGACATAGCCACAAACACACAGTCGTTCATTTTTTTCTCATTGCCATCCCTCCCGCTGCTACCTCCAATAAAACCGGAAACACTTCTTTACGTCACTCTGAATATTTTATTCTGGTCACAAAGTAAACAATAACATGAATAAGAATTGAATAAAATTGAATCTCCGTACCAGCCTGAATCGAATCGATTTTTCCTTTCTACTATTACAGTCTACAATCTCACGCTCCATCCTGGATATCGCAACGGTAGCAGCAACGAATAGGGATAACGAAACAATAGAAACGCGTTTCCTGAGCAAACCCACTGCGGAGATATTGCGATCGTGTCGTCACTATGCAGGATCCCATGCACATGTGCCGGAGATTGGGTCGAGGGAAAAGGGCAAATACGAATATATATATATATATATGTATATATATATATATATGCGTACCGTGGTAGAGCCTCGGGTTAATCAAAGTATTCCAATGAGTATATTTTCGCTGGCATCAGCCCTTTCAACCCTATCGTGCTTTTATCAGGACCGAGGGAACTCGCTATATGTCGGCGGTCTCTCCCGGTTCGGCCGCAGCTAATATATATGGTCTGGTAGAGACACCAGCAGCCTGCGTCCAGAGGCCAAGAGACCAGGAGGCTGAGAGAAAGAGAGAGAGAGAGCCAAATCGCCATTGGACACTGCAAACAGACGCCGACGGTGGATTCCCGGCATCCCCCGAGGCGCCATCGTACTAATCTCAACACACATATTCATATGTATATATATTATATGTATAGATAGCAAGGGAGGCTGCATAGGAGGACCAGCGATACGCGCAATCTAAATTCTTCGCTGATGCAGCTTCCACCTCTGTCAGACATCCGAGAGCCTTTAACCTTCGTGCAAAATCCACACGTCTGGAGACTTAAAACCTTGCCCATGTTCAGGCCAGACTTGGCGCAATGCCGTCGGTCAACAGGAACGGGAAACGAAGTTTATATAGCATATTTTTTAACAAATCAAACAATTTGTCGGCTATTTTCTGAACCCTTGCATTTCGCATCTGATCAATTAGTCCGTTTTTTAATGATGGAGCTTTGTTTGATTAATTCGCAATTGCCAGTGGCGCAAAAAGACGAGGATTGTTCGTTCCATGGCGAACAGTTAATCAGTGCAATTTTTAATTTCCTACAATTTATCCAATATCATAAGTAATGGTTTCATTAAATTTCGCCCACCAATTCTTGTGAGATAATACACGAGTTATTGGCCCTATTTTATGGGAATTAAATATATGAACTATCCTACATCGGTGGTATATATATATGTGCATGTGTATGATTAATAAATTAATATAAACTGTGAATCGCGTTACTGGTTTATATTACAAATTTACCGCAAACAAACATTAATCTATGCACCAGTATGGGATAGCCTGTGAAGCGGTACCGCGAGTATTGGTTGGACTCGTGCTGTTGCTATATGATATTGGATCATGTACATACACTATATAAGGGTGTTTCTGGTATCACCCTTATCGTACTATACCATTGCTCTTTCTTACGATCTTCTCTCTCTCTCTCTCTCTCTCTTTCTTCCCTAAGAACGGGCTCTTCGATAATATGTTTTCACCAGACCCTCTGCGAATTGTGCAAGCTCAAAAGCAAAGCTGCTGAACGCACGAAACGTCCTTGTACTTATGAGACAAAATTGGTATAGCATCTATGGTCTCGGTTTCTCATGCTTGCGAATCCCGCATGTGTTAACTAGCCTCTCGACCTCGGCGTTCTCCTTTTCTACCCCCTCATCTTTGTCCTTCTCGACACCACCACTATTCCCTTCCTTTCTACTCCTACACATGCAAAGATAAACATAGACGAATGCATAACGTAACCATAACTCGTATATTTCTACATGTATATGTGCATTTGTATATAAATTAGACTGTGTCGGTGATAAAACATGAGGGTAAGAGTATATTAGTTCACCAAAACTGAGGTAAAAGGGTGAATCGAGTTCCAAATATTGTATATACGTAAACTTATACATACAGTGAACGGAAATGCATGGTCGAGTGTATATATACACCGATAGAGTATAGAGAAGCACCAGTATATTCGTTAATATCCTGCGCACTCAGCGCTCCGCTCATGAATATGCCGGAGCACGGTCGTTCAACTCTGCCCAGCAAACTGATTTCTCCCCCCCCCCCCTCCGCCGCCCTTTAAACCCTGGTCATTCTTATCATGGCAGCAACATTGTATCGAAATAAAAAGGAAACGAGAGAAAAAGTGGAAAGACGCAAATTCGGTAAGTTCGGTGAGCTTTAGAGAGTTGGAAACAACTAATGGTTACAGATAGAACAGCAAGAAAGTAAAAGAGGAGTATATGGGACAGACAACAGGATGCGAGAGCATTGCAAAGATTCCCGAGTGCCTGTTTGTAACGAACGATTTTCAACGAAGTCCTTCTATCGATCTTTCTCTCTCGTTATTTATATTTCACTGTATGTGTATCATGACTCTATTTACAGGTTTTTTTTCGTGAATCTTTGCATACCCTTCTACGTAAAATATCCACTTGACAAAGAGAGTCCTAAAAGAAGCTTTGTGCTTTCTTTTTATTTTTATCCATTATGCAACGTACGTTCCAGCATACGTAAGTTCATTCTCTGGATTATCGGAATGAAATATTGTAATAGATTTTTACAGTTAGAGACTCATTAACCCTCGTTCTTCGGTATTTCTATTATTCCATTCGAGGTATTTTCATAATATAGGGGAGATTTGAATATTCATGAATGAATTATCCAATGTCTCACTGAGCATGTAGTTTATTTTAAGGAAAATTTATTGAATGCATGAATCTTCGACTATATGTAGCTGGGGCCCAATATATGTATATACATACACATAGACAGTCTCGGTCATGTCAGAAGGCAATTTGCATCGCTATGTCAAGTCGCGTTCCAAGACGCTTCATGTCTTGCGCGAATTACATTAACTGGACACCTTTGATTTGACGGCAACCCCTCCGATCGGTAGATTTCCGGCTGTTGCGATGTCAGCGACCCAGTAAGGGTTGCAAATATATATATATATATGTATATATATATATATATATATACATGTACATGAAGGTAAGGCTCTCACTATACATATTGTGTATACGTATATAGGCAATAGGTGAACCTGCTCCACGGAGAAGTCGTCGTAGTCTGATCCATGACGGAAGTGGGTAGACACGAGTCAGACCGTGACGCTTATTACGCGCGTGACTTCGCGTCTCTAATCGAGCTTTCGTGACTGGTATACTCTCACCGAACAAGAACCCATGAGAAAGAGGTAGAAAGGGAGAGGGAGAGAGAGAGAGAGAGAGACAGAGACAGAGACAGAACCAGGAGTGTAGATGATATTGGGTTGCGAGAGATGGCTCAGCGGACGACTACCTCTCCGAAAGCTTCGTGCGGTGATTAGGAAAGTTACCATGTGCCTGAGCAGACGCCCGAGGTGTACGAGATACGGTGAGCCTATATACACGAACAATGCAATGTCTCTATGGTAATGGTGGTCCTGTCGTCAAAGCAGCGCGCAACGTCGAGCTTGTACTTGGGGGTTCGTCGGCCTCTCATCCTTCCGTACTCTCCGGCAAAAGCTCTCCAGAAGCTTCTCATTTTTTTTCTTCTTCTCCTTCTGATCTTTTCACTGGCTGTGAGATAACGAGAGAGAAAAGAGAAAAAGAAAGAGAAAGAGAGAGAGAACTGTACCCTTAATTCACTAACTGGCTCAACTTGGAGAAGACTACGCCGAATCGCCCCTATCCAGCTACGCATTCTCAACGGCCTCGCCTCTCTTGTTGCCGCTGTTTTGGTTAATTAATGTACACGTTACGCTAGAATTACGCAAATCCATGGAAAGTTAAATGTGTGAATATTTGTTTTTAATACCATTGCGTAGGTACACCGTTGCATATTTTTTAATGAATGTCAAACGCACAAAGAGAAGCTGGAAGGCATTTTTTCGTGACCATTTCATGGGCTTGTTCATAAAGGCTAACGATTTAAACATCGGTTATGTTATTTGTCTGCAACCATAAAACCTTTATACCTTTGATGTATTTTTTCACGAGTCACATTTTAATCTAGGAATTTCTCCGTGCATATACTGTACCGATTGAATTAGAGGAGTTTTCCGTGAACTTAAAAAATATGGACCCAATGTTTTCTTCCTAAGGGCTACAAGGGGTTCATTGCATCAATATGTAATTTCTTCGATAAAGTAGACAAACAGCTTGAATATATCAAAAATGTACAAAGAAAGGCTAACACAAGTCACCTTCTACTCTTTTACAACTAAAATAAGTCTGAGTGAGCTCTTTGTAAGCGATGGATTTTGCCGAAATAATGTATTAGAAAATACGATCGTGTCCAGTTGAAGATCGTAGCATAATTCTTCTACGACCTGACGTTGCGTCTGTAAAAAAGATAAGAGAGATTGATGTTCGTGATGGTAGCTGCAATAACTATAAAAAATTGTAAACGAATTGAAGAGAAAAAATTGAATTTGAAAAAAGTGGAAAATAAACGATTATGAAATAAGCGAAATTGTGTTAGATATTCGCTCGGGGGTGGTTAGATGAGAATCGTCGCCGCAGGCCTCGTACCAAAATACAGCCCCCGACTTGGCTGATGGCTGCACGAGTTTCACGAGCCGCGTTTTGTGAGCATGTCAAACGAGATTACATTGGCATGTTACGCATGACGGTAAAACCGCACCAGAACTTCAATCAGTGCTAGAGCTAAGGAAGAAAGCAGCCCTGTCTTCTAAATATGGGAGAGTGCAAGAGAGAGAGAGAGAGAGAGAAAGAGTGAAACTCGTTAATAGAGAACCGGTGACGCGAAATTCTATCCCGTCAGCGCAAAAGACGAAGGGTGAACGAGGGGGTCTTGAGTGAGAAGAGCGAAATACATCACAGCATCCAAGTCCACAAAATGTATTTGGTCTTGTGTGTATACGACACGTTCATGTGTGCCACAAGGAAAGAAACTAATTTTCCACTCCTTTCGTTAATTTTGTCTCTGGGCTCCCCGATGATCATTGATATGAGAGACAGGTGGAAATTGCAAATTATCGTGATAACTCGAGTGTGCTATGAGTGAATCTTCATTGATGTGGATATACTTGTATGTAATTAGTTGCCAAAGACTAATGTATCAATGACCCCCGAAATGCAAAAGACCCTAAAAAGATTTCAACTTTTTCTGAGAACACAATTCGGAGATGTATGACGAGGAATTTAAAGTGTTTCATAAAGTGGCTCATTTGTCACTATGGAAATCAAAATATGTGCCTGCGTGCCTATTATCATTCCAAAATTCAATCAAAAGGCTTAAATCCGGTTTTAGAAAGGATGTAAAAATTGTTAATTTGAATTCGGTTGGCTTGAAGACAACCTAAATATTTATTGTTTTAATTTTGAAAAATAGCAGCTCATTCTTTCACGAGATGAAGATGCGACAAAATCGGCACGTATAACGTAAATCCGAGGAATGTAAATAATATGATAATAGATAATGTTATTGCGACAAAGTTTTTTAGGCCGACGATCATCAAATGCATCCTCAGATGAGAGAGAACCTTTCGAAATCGCTCGATCGTAGCGTAGAAAGGCGTATAAGGTAAAACGATTTTGCGGACCAGCATATGCACCACATATGCATTATGCACTCTGATGGTGGCTGCACCGTGACGCGCATGCAGACCATTGTCGAAATATGCGTAACCGTTTCTCTTTAGTCCGCGTGTACCATATGAAGATATACATATAATACTCTCACGCACAAACCAACGAAGCGGCAGGTTACACAATCGTTAATCAGTACCACCATTGACGGGTGAAATGATATCTGAATGCCCGAAATTATCGCCACCGAGCTGTGATAATTCGATGGAGTGGCCAAAAGCACGTACGCGCGCATCAATTATGGATTTTCTCTCGTTCTCTCCCTCCCTCAACTTCATATATATATGCATATAATAAAGTGCATTTGGTCCGAATGCACGCGTATTCGCGTTAACGCATCCACGTTAATGCACGCGTTGCCTTCCAAATTTGTGTAATCACATATATATATATATATATATATATATATATATATATATATATATATATGTATATCCGCATAAGAGTTGTACATTCATATATATATGTTTAACGCATTTGTTTAACATGAAATGGGGCATGTTCTCTGATCAGAAAGGATCACATATACACATGTTGTAGTATTTTAGGATCCAGCGAGGTTATATACAATTGAAAATAAACGAAACATATTATAGAGAAATAAATAATGAGGCCACAAAAGTCCAACCCAACGATACTTGCTGACTATCAGCGGCCCGCACTATCATTCAGGCCGAAGCAGTATACAGTATAAACTCCATTATACGTTGCTCGTGTATCGACCAATTTCTCTCATACCTGCTCCGCGTTGCTTGAGCGCTATTATTATTATTACATGTGTTTGAGGCTGTGTCCGGAAGTCAACTGCTTCAACGCTCTGACCCAACAACTATGCGCCGTAAGCTACGGCGTCGCTTTCCCCCACTCTTTCTTGGGGTGACGCGCAACGATTGGAGCGATGCAACATGCGAGTGGTAGGGGGATTTGGTTAGATCTGACATAAAATAAAGGTACTAATGGAACTTCCACTGTCGTCCTTTATCTTAGGGCCACTGAAGACCCGAGATACGTACTGAATAGTCCACTCTCAACGCACTAACACCCCGCTTCTCGGTCAAGCGAAAATGAATACTCCGTGAACCGCAGTTTGATGACTATGAGATACGATGTTCGCATCAGCTCAGGTGAAAAGCCGTTTCACAGACCTCGTCCCATCGTCAAGAAAGATCTAAACGAGAAGTTCATGTGCCAAACCAGCGATGCTGTAGTGTTGGTGTAGTCTGCAAAGCTAATCTCGAGCTCGCTCTACCCACACGCTGAACTCAATCGCACAGGTAACATCAAGTAATGACACAAGCCGAACAACAATAAACCGATTAATCCAATATCTGTAAATCGGTAGCCCCATAACTCATCCATACATACTATAATATTATAATTGAACTTGTCTATTTTACGATGTACGAAAGTTTGTTTCATTCAGTCACCTCCACCGATTCTACATTACAGACAATGAATTTTCTACTATTAACCAAAGATATTTTAATCTCGTATTGCCGTCATATTGTCATGCAGAATATTCTCATTTACGAAAATTAATTGTTTCATTAAAAAATTATTTCTGATTATGTTGTTTGAAGAAGTCCTGTACCAGCCTTTACAAAACGTAGTTAAATAAGTTTCATATGTTTAAAAGCATCTCATGATTTTTTTCCTGGAGGGGGTAAAATTATCATGAAAAATATGAATATGTATTTTAATTAACTATCGCGAAGCCAATCTGACCTTACTCGGTGGAAAATTTCACACAACTTTGACGTAAAATGAATCACGATATGAGCACAAAAAGTCAAAGAATAATATCAGATTCAATTAGAACGCGAATAATGCCCTTTGTAGTTGGAGGTTCAAAGACATCAGTCAAATGTGAGGGTTGAAAATTTCAAAATTTTTGAGATTTTCGTGGTATCGCCTATATCTATGGCTCACTGGTACATCTCTCGGTATATCCACCAATGTGTGAAGTCTATAAAATTTTCCCTCATTGACGTATGAATTTTTCCAGATGAAAGAAAAAAATTATGAAAAACGTAGATTTTTAAAACTAAAAGTCCTCTTTCGCAATATTCAAAGCTTTTTCCGTGAGAACCTGATGGAAATTCAGTGCTCGCGCTCGATGCTGCAGTGGGAAATGCGATCGCACAATGAAAGTAAAAATATCGATACTGAATGGACGAGAAAGGCAGGAAGGAAAAAGTATCGAAAAGCGCGAAAAGAATGAGTCTTGAATTATTAAGAGCGTAGCGTTTATATGAAATATTTGCAAGGCTTTTTTTGCCACTCGGCCAGCGAGAAAATTGTGCCAAGAGAGGGTGAGTGGTGACTATAACGTGCCGATTCTCTCGGAGAACGGCTAATTCGGTATTCATATTGCCTAACCCATTGAAGCCTCCCCATCGACTTATCGAGTGGCGACGGTGGTGGTGCACGATTCCTCGGAAGTACGCGTTGGACTGGCAATTCACAGCCCTCGAAAAGGTACAGGAGAGTGGCGAAAGGTGATTGCAGTTGGCTCTCTCGCACCGAGGGTTGATAAAAATATATATTTCTCTCATGCCCACTTTTCTTCCTCTCAACTAAAGCGCTAAATACATACACACACTGCATATCACAGTGTGCATATCATTGTATACTTTGTACTGGCAAACATGACAAAAAATTTAGATGCATATCACATTACGCTTTGTCCTTGGTATAAATTCTGAATGTGGAAAAATGTTTTGTCTTTTTCCACTTTTTCCTTTTCTCTATTTTTATTGTCCACTAATATATATATATATATGTATATATATAGCGAGGAAAGGCAAAATCGTGCGAGAGATGCACGAAAAACAACAAAGCGTGCGTGCACGTACGTATCTGGACTTGGTTCTCGCTGCAATTTCAGTTCCCTGTGCTTGCAGCTCATCGCCTTACGCCACGTTTCTCCTAGTCGGGCGGGGGTCTATTATCTCCCAACAGAATGCGAGGTATTTTTTAATAGCCGACGTACGTGGAATCGTAGTTACCGTCAGCCCATTACCCACTGGGACCACAAGCGGCGCTGCTGCGATTTATATATATTAAAACAAACAAAAAAAAGAAGAAAAGGAAAAGGTGCCGAGTGTGCAGGCTTAATTAAGCAACGTTCTAGCTCGGTTCGCTATATATACTCAGTGCCGACGAATGAAAAGACCTCTGCCGAGAGGAGAGTAAAAATGAAAATTCCGAGATTTTTTCTTCGCTGTTTTTTTTTTTTGTCAATCGTCCCCTTGCCCTTTGGCCCTTACGGCAAAAGCTGGATCGATTTAGAAGCGCATACGCGTGGTCCATCTTAAAATTTACACTGTAAATTCTCAGATAGCTAAAGCAATTTTTTGTTTCTGTTATTATACTTGAAAATCTCAGACTCGGTGATGTGCAATATCTTATCAGGCGATTCTAAAAGTTACGTGAGTTTCAAGAAAATCTAAAAATGTCTGGTGAAAAGTGTGATCGTTTCAACGGGAACACATCATACAATTGAATGATCGGATCTGACATTTCCCGATAATATATTGATGCTATTTATGTCTAAATATATTCGAACCGATAAACAAATAATGCAAACTTTATTGCTTCTTTTTATGAAAAAATCGATGCAGTAGAGATTCTATAGGTGGAGTGCCAGTTGGTCGTGAGTCTTCATATACTACGATCGAAAGTCTTCTAGCCCTTTAATTATTTGTATTCAAAACGTGCTCTTGTGCGTTCTCTCTCTCTCTCTCTCTTTCCTCTGCCCTGACGAAAGCACGCCAGACACGTTTTCTCCTCTCTGTCTCTTTGCCCCTATTCAGAATCCACTTAAATGTGTATTCAGAAGGATTTTGGTGTATTCGAACGCGCGTGCGACAGTACGCTCTGCTCAACATATATATACACACACATACATACTAATGCATTTTTATCCACACTGTATACTATCTGCGCTGTGGAAATATAGCCCGTTTTTCTCTGCTAGTCCTAAATGTGAAATAAATAGACGCTTTTCTGTGCTGCACATCGCATTTTCTCTTCTTCGCTTAGAGCTCAAAAGCTCCTTTTTTCTTCTCTGTCTCCTCTCTGTCTCTCTCTCTGTCTCTCTCTCTCTCTCTCTCTCTCTCTCTCTCTCTCCCTCTTTCACCCTCTCTCTTTCCACCTCTTTTTTCAGCTATACTGCCCAACGCAAAGCCATTCGTAGACACGCGCACATTCAGTTTAAATTCTTTCCTCGCTTCGCTCTCGACTCACTCTCTCGCACCTCGCGTCGCCAGTTTTCACCATTCGTTTCCCCTGGAGTTCATCCCCAACCCTTGCAAGCCTGATCCTCCCTTTCAGTTCTCGCTCGAGAGAAGAAGAGAGAGAGAGAGAGAGAGAGAGAGAATACGTACGTGGCAATGTCGGCGTCAACTATCACTGCGCCTGTGAATCCTGCGAGAGCTTTTTCTCTCCTGTTCTAATTCCCTTTTATTTCCCTCTTTCTGCCCTCACCCCCCTCCTCACTTTATTCGCCGTCGCTCCGTTCCATCATATGCTGAACGAAAAGTGGGTTAAAGGAGAGACTCCTCATCTATATATACAATATAATTTATATTATAACAAATGGACGAGATCACCAAAGAGAATGAAAGAAAGGACCATATTAAATATTTCACGCACAAATCTTCGTTTTTTTTTTATGCATGAAAAAATACGCTTCTTCTGTGAATATTTCAATTTTACGTATCAACGTCTAACGCACTTCTTTTCATGAATTAATTGACAATCGAGCCAAAGTTTGGCCATTATTGCAGCAATGTGCCGACTGTCGGTCACGAAACTTACAATAATAACGCCCTAACGACGATAATGCCACCGACTAATATGCTTTATTACATTACCAGCGATCGGGATTCGGAATTACAGATCTCATCGAACCTCGGGATTCTTCACATAATCTTATAATTGACGCGATTTTATGGAAAATTTAATAATGGGGTCGATTATTCTAGCTCAATAATGATACTTGATTATTATTTTTAAATTATTATTGCCATTGTTATTGTTATTATTATTATTATTATTACTATTATTCGAATGCGTCTTATGCTACATTCAAAATGTATCAGAAATATACCGTCCTGCAAAAATATGGCTAAATAGGCCCTGAAATTTAAAAAATGATTTTATCTCTCATGAAATAATCGACAAACCTCGCCTTGATAATTAAAATTATCTTAAACGCATAACAAGTAATAGAGGTAGCTTATAAATTTATTTGTGTCCAGCTAAATATCTGTTAAAAGTTTTGAAGCTAGACAACCGTAACGATTATCCGGGATCTTAATTTCGATCGACTTCCTCAATTTTATATAATTATAGGTATATTTGCATAGCTGCTTTCCATATGGTTCTAAATCCTCAAGTCATTAAATCATATCGAGCATATGCTATGCGATAATACTTTATCTTTTAATTCTCAATATTGCTTGATTATTATTGAGAAAGCGACTTTCAAGAGACTTTCAGCAGGGTGATTTTGAGTTTTGTGTCACATAAATTAATCTTCCTTGATGTTTTATCATTCTTATCGTCTTTATTGCAGGTTGTACCATTTCTTATTGTACCCAAGATATCTTTTTACCACAATTTCTGATGTTGGTGGATTTTTTTTTATGGTTGACTGCCTCGACGAGTCCATTCCTTCTATTCCAGATGAAATTTTTGCCGTTTATGTTAAGTCTTTTATAGCCCAGCTTAACCTACTTTCTTTTCAGCCTTTCGTTTAGTATTATGTTTGTGATATTAAGCTGCATATATCCCTCTTGCTTTTCGTTCTGTCATGGCTTACGTGTATCTTTGTGTCCGTACAATTTTCTTATTGTTTCCATAATCGTTGACTTATTAGCTTTTGTTGGAATCCTAATGAGAAAGCTTTCGATTTTTTTGTTTTAATTCTTTTTCACGGTAAATAATGTTATCAATTATTGATGTTTCGAAATCGAGTCTGTTGGCTCAATAAGTTTTTATACCCATCTCGATATTTTTCTCGTCAATTTCCAAATCGCGTACGACTATCCGCTTCTTCTCTGTCTCTACGTTCTTCTCTCTTATCGATCACGAGAAAATGTTCATTCAAAGCTCGGTACCTGTCGTTCCATAGAGTTTTTCGAGCCCTCAACCCATCACGTACACTCTCAAACTTTCGTAAAAGTTTCCTCGTAAAAATGCTGTCTGGTTCAACTTCAAGAACAACTTTTGTCAGGATCTCTATTTTATTCATTATTTCTTGAATCTCTGTTTTAGAGTAGTCGGTGTTTGAAGGACTCGGTTGATTATAATATTCGTCGAGTTTTTGCGTCTTAGCTTAATGTAATCTTCGCATTTCGCATTGAAATTTTCATAAAATCAAGGCTCCATGGGGCCCTTCAGTTGAAATGTCGCCATTGCCTATAAACTCACTTTTATCGGCAGTGATAAACGTGCAGGTCTTTTTGCCGTCTTGTAAAAATATCGATAAAATTATACCACAACTAGTCCCTTGGACTGTGACGTAACTAGCCTTAGAAAATATTATGAAGCAGAATTAATTCGCTTAAGAATTAGACATGATGACAAATCTTACAACAGATCATGTTGTGCGGCGCTCGTAACCGGAATTGCAAGAATATCCTACTTAACAATAATTCTATAACACAACATACATTTTCATGGTGTTTTTTTCCCCATCTTTTCAATCATTCTGCTTGTGCGATTAGGATGAAACTTAGTTTGATTTGTTGTTTGACAAATACTTACCCCCTTTTATATAAAAAACCGTATTCAAGGGTATAGAAAACGGAACAGAAGAGGGCAAGACAGAGAAAGAGAGAGAGCGAGAGAGAGATGGACAGAGAGAGCGAGAGATGTGGATTAAGCTTTTGTGAGATGGTGACCCTTTAGCGACCTAAATAATTACCTCGCGAAGCTGCACTCAACAATTCCCAATCGAGGAAACCATCCGAGTATAATTCAAAGGGACGTAATCCCCGGGGTAACGCCAGGTGCGCTCAAACTCGCACAGACCAACTATAATGTGGGTAAATCGTAACGATACAAGTACACACACACATATATATATATATATATATATATTAAGCCACAGCGAGAGAGAGAGTGAGAGAGAGCGATGTGTATGTATATATGTATCTATGCATGTATGTACGTATGTATGTATTTATATACAACACCGATGGGTCGATTCACCCCAACTCGTGATCCCCGTTGTCCATACTACACTGATCCATCGTACATCCCCGAGGATTATTGCATCCTTCGAAGCCAGTGAGATAGAGAAGTATGTCTTTCACCATCGGTTTGAGAGCTCTGAATAGAACCCTCTAGAGGATCTCTGCTAGTCACTATATAGAAATTGGTACTCAATGAATAAATAATGCAATAAAACTTACAGAATTAATAAAATATTTCAATGTATAGAGATGCCTGTGTCTAAGTGTCTACGTAATTATATGAAGTTTGATCGTGACCCGCATTTAAACACCAAAGCAAAGATTGTGGTCAAACGCATCATGGTCGTGGTCATGCTCGGGGTCAAACACATAACACTCATCTATTTATTTAGATGTTAAAAATCGACAAATTCATTGTTCGCATAATCTCGTGAGATCGTTAAGAAATTACGTATAAAATGTTGACTTTTATGCAACGGGCTCGCATAATGGGTAATTTTTTTTTAATTCCAAGCCACACGGGATGAATGAATAAATGAGATGAGAGATGGAGAAACGAGCGTGGCACATATGATACGTTTGAGGCAAAAAGAGTCCGGTAAGGGTACGTCAATATATATATATATATATATATATATATATATATATATATATATATATATATATGTCCGTACAGATACAAGTACACGGTCGTTATCGTCAACTTTTCACGGTCTTTACTGGGGAGACTTTCATGCTTTCATTAAAGCATTCGGGGAGATTCGCGCGAGGTACTTGTCGCTTCACATAAGCGGTTTCTCTAAGCACTGTAAAAAGCCCAACTAGAATAGAAACACTCTGTGACATCTTTCATTTGAAAACGAGTTTTGCTTTATATATATATATATATATATATATCTTTGAGCTTGATGACATTGAAAAAGGTGCTGCAATTAAGAGGTATGTTTTCAATGTGAGTCACATGTAGTTTCTATCGTTGTGAGTGGTTAAGATGAGGTGTATAAGTACGTCTGCTAGTTTTTCAGGAATTATATTCATGCAGAAGTGCATTAGCTTGTGAGCTTCAGAAAATATCGTATCTAAGCTAAGTTAAGCTTATAAGTTTTCGCTTATGAGAACCCAAAGTAAGGTAGGATAGTCCCACACAGCAAAATCAAATATACATATATATAGATATCTAAATATCTTTTTCAACAAGTTTTACACTATTGAGTATGCTTTCAAGGTAGACGAAAACTTGAAGCCAAAACACCACAGTCTACGATATTTTTATATCGTGCAGGCTTTATTGAGAAATATTTTTTATAACACTCTTAAAATACAACTTATAATTTCCTTTTTTTTTAAATTCACATTGCATCGACAGCAGCTTATTATAATTATAGTGAATGCGGAGAACACGAATTTTTCATGAACGAAAAAAAATGGTTGACAATTTAATAATTTTTTCGGTTTTTTCTTGGATTTTGTTTTTGTGTTCGCCGAAATTGCTCGCTTTCCCGATCATGTGGGCTCGTAAACCGTAGTGAAATTTTTTTGTTGCCACTTGAAAATTTGTTAGATTATAAAATTTTGTTGCCAATTGAACTAACGAGGTGTTTGCATCGTTTGCTAAATTGACAAAAATATTGCGGCTTAGCTGTCATAACCAGGCAGTATATACCTACATATTATATATATATATATGATTGCTAACCAGATATAACTACCCTTCCAATCGTTATGGCCAGTAATCAGCGTTGGTTTTACGCATGTTATTCCATACGATATTATATAATCGTAAATATATTAATGATACGGCTTCGGACTACTATGTACAGTCTACGATTATCAGAACTAATTGCAATTTAACTAATTTACACACTGGTTTGCAAACCTTCGATACATATAAATACAAATTTTCATTATAATAATTTGATCTCGGTTATTTTAGCATTTTGTACACCCGAGCACTGATAATATTGCAGTTGATATTCGCTTTTAACTCATACATTTTTTATTCGACAACATCCCAGGCGATTGAATCGTCTAGACGATAGGATTTTCTCTGCAAATATTAATGGACAACTGAAAAGATTTCGTTTCAATGTTGGATGACTATTTATGACTGGCCAGGGACACGATATATAGTGTCAAGCTATCAATTCTCTTTTTTTTTCCTGTAATAAAAATATTTTATAACTTATATCGAGTACATTGGGCTACACGAATAAAATGAATACATTTTTTCGATGCTGGCCAACACACAAAAAATGCTATCTAGAAAAAAAAAAATGAGAAAAACCGCTTCAGAGTTTTTTTTTGAATCTTTCACTTTTTTAATATTTTCTAATTTACCGTTCACAAATTAACTAATTATCGAAAATCTCTTTGGACTGATAATGGTTCTAACTCATGTTGAATGCCCCATGTATATTACATCGTAAGTATAGGTACACAATCCGGAAATGCGAGACGACCGGATGAGACCCTCCCCATGTTGGCTCCGGCTTAAGTATCCACGTAATTTAACCTCTCTCACTTGCTCGTTTAATTCTCCATCTCTCTCACTCACCCTCCCTGTATGCCCCGAGAAGCACTCGCGCGGTTCGTATAGAGTCTCACAGTTCGATCGGGTGTATACTCTTTCAGTGAACATATACGACGCTGTCAACGTCGATGGAGAACTTAATTGTGGACACGCCACAGAAGGGGGGATTCCCGCAATGGACGAGCTGCTTGTGCTATACGTTTTGACATACAGGGGATTCTATGCCAACTCATCCAACTTTTGAACCTGATAATCTTCCGTTGCGTGATGCATTAATCATTAATCATTTTCCATCACGTCGGAATAAATGAAAAAATTGAAAGAGCAGTTTTATTTTTTATAATTACTTTTCATCGTCGATTCCCTTCAGATGTATTATTATTTTTTATTTCAATATTGCGAAATACATTATTAATGATTCAATATCTCGTTCAAAGTTCTGAGGTCTTGTTGAAAAATCGTATTTAAAAAAAAAAACATAAAGGAAAAAATTGTACAATTGCTTTTGTTCAATATGTCAAAGAATTTTTATTGGAAATACGAGATTTTAGCCAAATTCTTCGATTCTTCAATTCTTTAATTTGACTTTAATTTGATTGATGATATTATATACAACTATGAAGAGAAATATTTAGAATAGTATTTGATTTTTCATGAGAACCCTTCTACTTTTTTATGTTCTAAAAAATCGATATTTGTTACAATTATGGTTTAAGGGGTTATCTAGCGTCAATAAAATACATTAATTTATTCATTCTCTCTTGAAACCACATCAACTATCCTTGTCGGTGGAGTTTTAAGTCATTTTGGATTAATCCACACAGCTGTATGTGTGTTATCCAGTTTTCCCTACCCCTCACTGTGTGACGAGCGATCTGGAAGAATATTTCACCGTAGCAACTATATAACGACGATTCCGGACGACGTACGGACTCGGTACGAATACATCTCTCACCCTCACAGCAAAATGTAATCTGCGTATCCCGGCACATCACGATAACCATCTTGATCCTCCTGTTATATACGTTTAGGTAATGTGTATGACCGTATACGTGGGAACTCTTCCAGTTTGAAAATCAAAAATCTAAATCCACGTTAGTTTTGTCCCACGATCCACTGATGGGGTAAAAAAATCTTACATTACTCATCGGAAATATCAGGTTAACGGGGGTCACCTAAAAGGGAACATTTTTACATTGCTGTCACCATCAGACTCTTCAGTTAAGCCTCCCTGGTCACACTTCCTAGCTGTGTTCGGCTCAAAATATCTCAAAAAGTATGCACTCTTTTGGAAAAAATTTTGCAACGTTTTTGGTAACAAGTTTATTGAACTTTAAGGCCGCATAGTTAAATTTTTAAAAAGACAAATTTTAGTCATCCTAAAACATGCTTTAAGTCAAAACTGCAAAGTGGAAAATGCACTATTTTACAAAAAAAAACATTGGGTGGTTTTGACCCCAGGTGACCAGGGTGGGTTAAGTAAAGATGTGAGTAAATCCTATTATATCCATTGAAAGATACTTGGATCGTAGCGTTCCTTCAATGAAAATGAGCAGCATAAATAAATTACGTTAATATAAAAAATAATTCGTGGAGTATGTACAAAGTCCAAGAAGAGGTGCACATACTCTATGAATAATTTTTTACATAATAATAACTTTATCTCATTCTCATTGAAGGAATGACAAGTGGGAGATTTTCTTATTAGAAGTTCTCCCTCTTGCCGTCGATCTGTTCTGCCTGATATAATTTTTAAATAGATGAGAGGAGACTCATTGCCCAGTGAACCCTATTGGATTAATATTTCACATGAGTCTATAAATTCATGAGGTTTTCACATACACAAGAGGGTTATGCTTTATATATAACCCTCGTGCTGCGTTTGACACTATCTCTCCCACGTCTATTTCGCTATCTCCATAGGGAATTTACAAGGGACATGATTATCAAAGTTATTCGAAGCTAACTGACATATGGTGAAGCTTTGAAGTGGCAAAAGCAATAAAGTGTTCGGTGAATTTACATGATAATGATAGTTCATATAGTACTTTAAAATTGTAGAAAATTCTGAATTCTTCCTGATGATGTCTCTTTTCCAAATTCCAATAACGTGGAAATATGAAATTGTGTCGAAGGAATGAGATACATTAAAGTTTGTTTAGAAGCTTTACAATATCTGACAAGAAAGGCAATAATGATTTTTCATTTTTCATAGATCAACGAGGCAGTTATCAACGAATTTTTTATACATCGAGGCTCTTGTATGCCGATGAATCCTGACGAAGTAGGGTCATGGCGATTTAAGTGCGAGACGTTGTGCTTTAAATTAGTCTTGCCCAAGCCATGAAAAAAAGACGTAAGCGAGCTGCATTTTTGACCACGATTAAAATAACGTCAATAATATTTTATAATTCTTGAAAATTCTATGAAAAATCATAAGATCTATTTTTTTGACATTGTGGAGTTTGGCGCAATTTTTTTCTTTCCCTTTTCACTATAAATATTCAGTGATAATCTGCAATGCACTGAGCGAGAGACACGAGTCTGTTTACGAACAGTAGAGAACTTCGCTATCTCAAATTTCTTACTTTACTTTCTTTACTTATAGCACAGGGTTGAATGTAATGACTCGTATATGTCGCGCATCCGCTCGTTATATGCTATCTGACGACTGTCTCATCTCCGGGGCCTCATATACCCCAAGCGTTCATGTCAACGATGACTCGGTTATAGCTAAATACATCGTGATAACGTAGCCACTGCTGAATCTTCCGAAAAATGATAAACTAGACAGTAATAAATTAAACAAATGATAAACGAACGTTTAGCATCCTTGAATTTTCTTCATAACGATTATGAAGCTTAATAAGAAAAATGTTCATGCTGGTGGGGATATCTGTCAGCGAATTAGGCCAATTATACCTACTTGTCATTCGTTTAAGACATTACATACCAAAGGTCATCAGGTTCACTATGAATATTTTTTAAAAGTTTATAGTAATATAAGCAAGATATTTGTATAGAGATCTCTTTTGCTTTATCTAAGATACGTTCTCGCAATATGCACCTCTTCGATGAGCCGAAGAGGTTCGCAGGAAAAAAAATAAAGTAGAGGAAACAAGGAAGAAAAACAGAAATAAGGAACAGAAGCTTTTTCTTTCCGGTTAAAGATAAGAGAAAAGCCCCTCGACGAGTGGTATAGAGGCAAACTCTTTATTTCACTTACGAATTAGCTAGCTCGGTGAGCGAGTGGTTCAAGAATGGACCAAAGAGCTATCCCCAACGCGACCGCGCGGCTCCCTCTTGCTCCACTTCCCACTCTTGCCACTCTAACCAGAATCTCAGTTGGTGATAGTAGCATTCCCAGTACATATGTATATATATGTACAAATACTTTCTCTGCGAATACATACTTCCCTATGCTACTCTCACTGTTGCCTGTGCTTTTCTAGCTTTCTCTTCCAGTCCCCACCGTAAACCACCAGCATCGTCGACTCATCCCCATCACTGGGAGATTTCGTGCTTTGTTTGGAAATCGCAATTTTATGTACGGGAGAGAAAACCCGTGTCTCTAACTTATTCGTGAAGCGCGCGGAGAGGGGTTAAGGTAATTGGATCGGTACGAATTAGGGAGCCTTACTTAACCCGCCTGCTCACTTCCCTCGTGTGTATGGTACGCTGTGAGAGGTGTTGCCCTGGGCACCCCGCATAGTTATTTCTCACAGTGGAGAGAGTTCCGAGAGCACTTTCTATACTTGGCAGCCAGTTATTTCTAAAATCCAGCACTGTACATCGCACAAACTTTACAGATCGCTGACCCTACATCCTCGATTCTACATGTAAGACAAAACTGTACATTGCCCCGTTTCGCCAGGGCAAACCTGTACATTGCCCCGTTTTGCCAGGGCAAAACTGTACATTGCCCCGTTTTGCCAGGGCAGAGCTATACATTGCTCCGACTTGCCAAGGTGTAAACTATGTAGTACACTCCCCTCATTTACCGAGGCAAAACGGTACGGTCGTCAGATCGCCTCTCCAGAGATTAATTGTCACTGCAATAATTCATTAGAAGAACAAGTGTCCATGCATGGACGAGTATGTGTGTGGGTATGTAAAGATGTGAAAAGCGTCCGTGTGAGTATCGATGAGAGGTAGTGTGACAACGTGTGGGCAAAAATGTCTGCGTAAGTGTCCATATCTGCGTGAGTGTCTACGCGAGTCTGTGCACGGATGGGACAAGTCACTCTGAGTGTTCATGTCAAGGTATGAAGAGTATCCGTATGAAGTGACTATAGGATACAGTGTGAGTGTCCTCGAGCGTCTGTCGGAGAGGATGTGGCAAATATCCACGATTGTTATTCTGAGTGCTTATGAACGTTTATGGCTGTTTATGTGCTGAATATCTATGGGAGTACTGTGTGAGTTTCTGCTTACATATAAAAACCAATACGAGAGTCCAAGATTACTGAACCACTATAATCTCCTACTACAATTACTACAAATCTACAAGCAACTGTAGAGACACGTGACCAGACATTTGATTCAACCAATTCGTAATTTTTTTTCTCACAATCCAATTGAAGAAACAAAACTCAAAATAGTTCTAGCACGCTTATTTGAGAAGTCCCAAAATGAGTATTCGAGTTGGTTGTCTTTGGATTGAGGAAAACAGATAGCAGTTCAACAAGTAAGATATCATATAAAAAATTTCAAGCAAATAGAAAAATACGGAAGGGTAATATAAACTTGACGTCAAAGAACATATCAAGAGAATGCTCGTGTGCTATATGACGTAATGATATCTCATTTCTTCAACATTGTTTGAGGCTTCCAGATGTTATCTCAGGTACCATCATAAATTATAAGTTCCGTATCCTTTTGTTTATCAAAAAGTTAGTATGGGGCGAATCAAATTTCACTCGGAGGTATATAGAAGGGCATCGAAGCGGATGTTTTTCCTCCGCTACATGGAGCCAACGCACCAGTTCTCTCTTGCGCTCGTAAATGCTTTGAATTATTAATTTATTGCCTTCAATCCGCGCATGCAGTAGATTTGAGCATGGCGGGTAAAAGGGAGAAAGAGAGAACGGCGAGATAGAAAGGAGGGAGTTTCCTGTAGCTTTATAGATAATTCTCGTTGCTGTTACGCGGGCTCGAATACCTATCTCTATGTATCTCGTGTGTTCTCTGCTATCGTCATATGCATATATTTATATCTCCTTGATTCCGTTTTCAACGTGATTCGGAGCTTCGGAGCCTCGTGCTAAACAGAGCTTTCGCGAGTTTGCCACGTTATCTTTACGCGAGAAACTCGAAAGTGCTGTGAGAACTACAAAATGTAAATAACATTAGGGATAAAGGGGAAAGTTCAGTCAATGGGCATGGAACTTGACTGATAAAAACTAGAAAAGTATTTTATGCTTGTATACAGCACATACGCACCCTTCTAATCTTATATAGTTACACGATATGAGGTGTGTGTATGTACTTAATCGTCGCGTTTTTTTCAGAATTTTAATTCACGCAAATGATTTCATATCTCGCAAAATCATCAATTAAAATAGCCATTCGAACAAAGTTTACAATCTGATAGGAATTTTTACGATTGTTGTAAGCTCGCGGAAAGTAGGAAAAAAAATGTTGACGTGGTTGACGTCAAAAGCGTGACTGACCGAACAGAGAACATCTGATATATTTTTATATACTGCAAGTGAACGGGGAAAAAAACGTTTGGCCCGATCAGTTTGAGTTATCACGAAGGGAGACACGTCAAGTCTGGTATATGCGTACACATTCTGTGCTAGAGTGATTTACGCTTGGATCGCGAAAACACGAGAGAAAATGTCACCTCGCATTTGGCCCGACAACGGTGAAATTCTCGATAATTGCTATTAGCGAGGGAACGTTAATTATTTCAATTAAAAAAAACTGTAAATCAAATTCACGAACAGCGCGTTTTAACGGCATCCTAATAAGTTTTACCTCATTCACGCGTCACATGTCGTCGCTCAAACTAAACAAGATAAAATAAAAATTATTATAAAATATGTGTGCTTGAAAATTTCAGTGTATTCGTAAATGAAAAATTTAACATTTCACAATGTAGTGTACAATGAACTGAGAATTAATCGGACGAATTAAAATTGTTAACTTTATCGAGGGCAGACTGACTACACGCACGGAATAACTTTGGTCCAAACGCACTTTGGTCCAAACGCACGTACGTGCCATTTGACACACGATTTTATGAAATCATTACTTGAATTGACAGTTTGCAAAAATACTAGTGCGACATTTTATTAAGTCTGTACTAATGGCATTTTTACGTTTACGTTTGAAAATTATTTACGCTAACTCTCCACCCACTATCATCAACTTTTTTGCTTTCTCGCTTAGCATGCTATTATAAATCGCGATATTGTATACATGATAAAATGCACAATAAAAACATCGCAGCTTTTGGAACGTTTTATCTGTTTATAGGAATTTTTCATTCTCTCGTTCATTCTCCCTTATTTCTATGGAGGTGAAAGGATGGATCCTATATCATGTTTAGTCAATCGAATGAGCGCATTATTCCTCGTACAAAAGGATCATATTTGATCCTCCAATTATATATGGAAAATATTAAATTTACAGATAGGAATATTTTATCGACAGGTTTGTTGAGAAAAATAGCCGATGGAAATTTGTTTTTCATCGAAGAATAGCTTTTTGTATACATGCGCGTGCACCATTATCGAATACTCGTGTCTGAAAAACAAACTGGGTCAACGGAAAATCTTGCAAAAGAATATAATTGGTTCCCAATTAATTAACATGTGAAAAAAAAAAACCGCCTATTCAATTAACGATTGCGAATAAATTATAATGCTCCCGGATGGTCGGTTGATTTTATAAAAGCCCGCACCGGTCACGAACCCGTAGTTTTTGACGCGTAATCACACGCGATCCTGTTGTGCTATACGATATCCGAGCGAAGCCACAACATATATAAAAAATATGAGTATATTGTAAAAAGTTTGAGTTGGTGCTAAACGCGATCATCATCATGTACTATCGATCCCCCTCGGTAAAACTCAAAATTTGATCTCTCGTGATTGCATCGGCATTATTTTCGACGTTATTTTGTGCCATGCGGTGGTACGCACAGAGTTGATAAAAATTCCAATTCAATTTTTCAATGCCCGAAGCATTGAAATTCACGTAAAGAGATGAAATTATTTTACACGCTGTCTGTCACTGTTGATGTTCGTTATGAAAAATATGAAGTAATGCTACAGCCAAGTCTAGACGCCAAGTAATGAAAATAAACTCAAATGCAGTTATCACGTGAGAAAAGATTTTTTGGTTGCATATGATTCGATTAGAATAGACATCCATGACGTTCAAATATAAATATTTTTGCTGTTGTTAATATTAACAAGGAGATGCAATCTCAATATGTTTAATCTTATACTTTGAATCGTTATAATTCCGTCGAGTAATCCTTATATTCCTGTATACATCCATCAACTTGGCGTCGAGACGCTGTCGCGTCTCTTGATAGCCAAATATAATACATCATCACTGTAATAGAAACCAGCAAAGTCTCGAGGTCATATAATTTGATGGATCTTCGTCCTTTATTCATCCTTTGATCGAATGACGCGACAAATTAATTTCTAACCGAGCGACAATGCCGTAAAACTGCGTCTGGTCGGGCATATTTGGTTTCCCCCTCAGAAAACATCGGTGATAGAAAACTAGTATCATACGTTCTATATTACCTGGAAATTCTTCAACCACCATTTTGACATCCTCAACATTATTTTTCTTTTGATAACTTTTTCGTACAGTTTTCAAAAATGACTTGATCGATCTGATGTTCCCACTGGAAGCATCCCTAATGACCCAAAAAACATATATAAAGCTGCCTATGGTGTATAGACACAGAAGAGGATGACTCATGGTCGTAAAATTCTTCAGGGCTTGCGTGAGAATCCTTAGAGAGTTTCACTCGTATTGCGGTTGCCTCAAGGATAGGGTTGAGATTCCTCGAAATTTGACGACTGTACAGAAAGGGGAGCACTTAACCCAACAATGGTTTATATCTCGAATGTCTCGGCAGGCGCCTACTAACCCATCAAGCCTATCCACGTCGTAAAACAGTACAAAATGTGGAAAAGCATAAATCATCGAACAATTATTTTTATCGTTATTTTTATCGCTACACCTGATCTGAGAAACTTCACAACCAAATACGAGATTCATGACGGTCGGTTAGTCAAATATTGGTCGCGTTGGCATGGAATGTTCCATATGTGTATACGTGTGTATACGTAACCTCAGTGTGTATCGTTCGGTGATGCTTGGACGGCATGAAGAGCGAAAGAGGGAATGAGAGAGAGAGAGAGAAGATGAATCGCACAGGCACGCAATTCCACAGCATTTAACTGCTAAGCACTTTAGCCGTTTGCAAGTTACACAGAGCGGCAATCTACTTCGTTCCATTCAATCAGCCATCGATTTCTTCGATTTATTGGCTGCATGTGCGACGTTATAGTGACTGCTATGGTTCGCCGAGGGTCGGTGACTCTCATTCAGCTCGCAGAAGTGACAAGAGACCCGGAAGATACTTTCGGTCGATGCCGCCATCGCTGTCATTATCTTGTAGTCTCACGCAAAGAGCACGAGTCGAACAGCCGTAAAAATAAATATATTCCATTAAAGTATCACGCTTTTTTTCCATTTCATCTTATAAAAATAATTGATAAGTAAATTCATTGATTCTGACGAGCTGCAATTTATCGGTTTGTTATTTTTCAAGCTTTTGAGTTAGACGATTAAAGTCGAAATTTCCTCGATAATTAACCATTTTACTCCAATCTACTTCATTTTGGAGGATGTATGTGAGCCCATCTGTGGGAATGAGGTCGTGTCTATACTTCTTGGGTCGAAATAAATTGCCGGACGAGGATCCGCGTGTGCAATCTTCTACGGTCAACTTTCTTTGACCAACAGATTTTTTTTTTTCGCACTCTCTACTCGCGGTCATTGCACGGTGAACAGCTTGGCCGTATCTATAGTGCCAGTCTGGACTGGGTTGACCACAAACTTGCTGGATTACAACCTCTCGACGAATCGGATCACATTATACGCGAGGTTAAAATACGAAACGATTTCTCCTCTTCGACACGACTGTCCGTCACTTTAATGCGTAAAGCCCTGTATTCAAATGTGCAATACAGACTCATTGTGCTCATTAAACGCGCATCAGTAAAAATAGTTAATTCCCATCATTAGCGTCAATTGAAAATCCCATTCTGGCTCGGCTCAATTTTGTCCGTGAGGAACACTCACAAGAGGCCTTTATTCAAATACATCGAGTGTTAGAATTAACTATTGAAATTTTATCAATGAAACTTTCATCCTACGATGCACACGATCGTTCTTCATAGCTAATTTTTTAAATGCCACATAATTCATCGTTAAAATCTTTCTTTATCATTAAATAGATGGACATGGAACTGTCGTAGGACACTTGATAGTAATTTTTTTGCGAAAATATATATATTATTATCATTGTAATTCATAGGTACACGCATTGACCATCAACCGATGAGTCTGTGCGTCACTTTAATGTGTAAGGCCCTGTATTCAAATGTGCAATACAGACTTGCTCATTAAACGCGCATCAGTAAAAATACTTAATTCCCATCATCAGCGTCAATTAAAATTCCCATTCTGGGTCGCCTCAATTTCATCCGTGAGGAGCACTCACAAGAGGCCTTTATTCAAATACATCGAGTGTTAGAATTAACTATTGAAATTTTATCAACGAAACTTTCATCCTACCATGTACACGACCGTTCTGTATAGCTAATTTTTTAAATGCCACATATTTCATCGTTAAAATCTTTCTTTGTCATTAAATAGATGGACATGGAACTGTCGTAGGACACTTGATAGTAATTTTTTTGCGAAAATATATATATTATTATCATTGTAATTCATAGGTACACGCATCGACCATCAACCGATGAATCCAGTTGGCCTTATTGGAGTTTTTTACGCCAGTTACTTTGATCCCGGGTTTCGTGTTATTAAACATAAAAGTACGCATGCACAATAGTAGGTGCACCCATAGACACGCGACGTACCTACTCCAGCTTGATAAAATTAATGTCATAATTACCGAAAATCGATAAACACGCGATAATATGTAATTATTAAAACTGATTACGTCAATCATGTTTGAATCAGATTATTAGAACAGATTGCATAAATAAATCACCATAATTGCGCGGTATTTGGACAAATATTGTGTAAATTTGAAGCATACTACATATATGGTATTTGTCGGTTAATCATGCTGGTAACGATGTAATACTTTTTCAAAGCCACCTATTGTCATACTTCACAATGAGAGATACATTATTTAACGCTTTATAAATTTACCAACAAATTTTCATCATCGTACAAAACAAATTTATGCATATGCACTTGCTAAATGGATCGTATACACTCGTACTGTACGCACTTGACATGTATGTGTATATGCTATGGATATGGGTCATTCCCGATCAACTGAAACCATTTTTAGGCCGAAATATATCTTCTGAAAATCAATAATTTCTGTGATTGATGCTTGAAGCTATTCATGAAAATCAAATTTTGTTCGCAAACGTATAATTGGCAATATGATTTTGTAAATCTTAAGGGAGCTCCACCTGTTGTGTCAAATTGATTGAATATGAAATTTTTGTAAACTTCTGAAACGATGTATGTGACGATCATTTTTTCCCAACTGCTAAGTAATTCGTATAATTATCGAAAGCTTAAAGAACTTTTGATGATACAGCCAGCTCAATCCAGTAGTCAGAGATTCCGAGATTTCATTCTGTTAGAGTTTCTGTCTCTCGTGCTCATCATATTTATTATAATATTTATTCATTTTGCAAAATTCCTGCAATAAGTGATGTTTATGAGCTTTTCAATGTTGTATCTGGAATAGCTCGTTGAAAGCTCAGATGTACACACGTGTATAGCGCATCTATACATATACGGTTTTTCATGGAGCAATGCATCGCCCATACACACATAGATACCAGGTAATATGCTGCTGTTATTTCTCCTCTCTGGATTTTCCTCATTTTTTACTTCTACTTTGTAAAAAATGTCCCGCAAATGCAACAGTCACGACATATTCACCAATCGATTAGTCAGCATGAAAGGACAAAAGTGGAAGTGAGGATGTATATGGAATTCATTTTTTTTTTGCTTTCTGAATAAAGTCGCGTGAACGATTTTACCTTCGGTACTTATCAAGCAAAACGCCTCGTGCGATAGGTAAACTGTACGCGAAAGCTCTTTTTATGCCTGTATAGAGCTCTGTCATTTTTCTCTCGTACTCTCTCTCTCTCTCTCTCTCTCTCTCTCTCTCTCTCTCGATCGCGAGTGAACCTCTGCCAGAGAGAACTGGCTGAATGATCGTGCTGCACTTCTCGCTACTCCTCTACAAGTCTGTTTCACTTTTACTGCTCGACAGAGAACACTTTTAAACATTTTTCCGTGCACTCTCAGCAGATAAAAATCAATCGCGAGCACTTTTATATGTCAGACCATTTGCATAATAATTAACATACGTTGATAGATCTATGAGCAAATTACAGATCAATAACGTAATTCGGATTGCGTATAATATAATAACGCCATGTGAAGCAGGTCGAAAATTATGGCGAATAATAAAACGAGAGAGAGAGAGAGATAGGAAAATGAATTAGCAAATCCGGGCAGAGGGATTTAATTGTCGTTAAATTGAACGTTCGACAATTAAACGTCCATGGATGTCGCCAAGCACAAATTTACGATTCATGAAGGGTGACAGCAGAGCATTCCTGCCTCACGAGAACGAATCCATATCGTTCTTGATATTATTTTCTGTTGTGAATATAGAGATGTACCATATATATCTGCATCGATATATCTCGTTCCATTCGAAACGCCTCGAATAGAGTCATGTTATTCGTTCTTTTATCACTCTCATTCGATTAAATCTCTCATATTTGTATATATATATGATAATTACTCTTTGAGTATTTCAATGTTTTTTAAACATCATAACTCGCAATGGTGTGGAAAAGTACGTCCATAACAGGAAAAATTGAAAAAAAAAAACGTTATATTACGATAATTACAGACAAGTGTAAAAGTATGTCATACATCGGAAAATCGAATTGGTCGAAGAATTCACGTGACCCCAAAATGACACTATAAAGAACACATGGTGCGCTCGAGCTGTCGTGGTAATAAAAAAAAGAACAGGCTTTGTATATGACTATCTATTTTTTTATACAGATATATATGTAGAGTGATATATATATGTATATATATATATATATATATATATATATATATATATTTATATGAATATTATATATATATATGAATATTATATATAGGAGATGGAGCGAGCAAGAACCTCGTGCGTGTATTGATCTTTGGATGTTGGGTGAGTGACAAAGGGGGAGAGGGAGAGAGAGAGAGAGAGAGAGAGAGAGGGCGAGTACAGGCAAGGGTGGAATGGCCGAAGGAACACAGACGATAGTGGCAAAGGGACAGTGGGGGGTTAGAGTTGATAGCGCAGAGAGTGAGAGCGAGGACGAAGTAAAACAGGGTGGTTTCGACGTAAAGGGGCGAAGAGGGGCTGGGGATTGGTGAGGCAAACGAGGACGAGGGGAAATTGCAAGGGGTTACGGCCGAGAGGGTGGAGTTGTCATTCCACGACACACATATTTGCATTCGACCGAGCAACCCGTCTATGTATCGGCCCCCGTCGGGTCATGGGCCTCCCTATGGTATCTATATATACAGCAACTCCGTGATATAGCGCATAACAAAATTCATATTCACACATGTGTTTGTGTCATCGTGTTTCGCTGTCTCGTACACACACATATGTGCTTTGTACAATCGTACATGTATAAAAGTTCGATGTTTTATAGTGTTTAAACTAACGCACGAAGGTGACATTAGGTTTTCCATTAAAATTCACGTGTTCAGTGAACAATTTATCGCCCCTGAACGTTTACAAAATACATCAAGTAATTTATATTTTTGCTGGAAATCCCCACGAAATGAAAAAAACAAATATTCGAGTCAAAAAGATGTTATTCTATCTTTTATTCTGTTCAATATTTTGGCCAAACCATTGGGAAACCGTCGGGACCCAATATGTGCTCAATTCTAATTTTTTTTCAACCTTTTGTCATTTTTTTTTAACCTTTTGTTGTCATGAAATGTTGCGTATCTAGGGTGAGTGTACCAATGAATGACCAGACCTCATGCAGTGAATAAACACTTCGTACGAATTATATCTATATAAAGTGATTTTAACACGGGGGTTCTTCACTGGGTGCTGAATCTTAAGCTTTCCTGTAGCAAAAAAAATGGTTCTCCATTATATGAAATGTATTTTGGTCAAATCATTGGGAAAACGTCGGGACTCGATATGTGTTTAATTCTAATTTTTTTCGAACGTTTTTCTTTGCGAATTGTATCAGTATTGAATGAACTTTGATTCAAATATTATATTCGAAGCTATTGTAACGTTCGCTTGAAATAATAATATATGTATTTTGCGTTGCACTGAATATATTCCATCTATAATTATGAATTTCTCATTGTGATAGGATGACTTAACATGTCAGTTTATACGATTCGTTATTATTTCCGTTATCAACGTCAAAGACAATCCAGATGAGCACAACGAATTACTTATCAGTTGTCATGGAATGTTGCGTAGTTAGGGTGAGTGTACCAATGAATGACCAGACCCTATACAGTGAATAAACACTTCTTACAAATCATATCTATATAATTCTGTAGCAAAGAAAAACGGTTCTCCATTATATGAAATGTATTTTGGTCAAATCATTGGGAAAACGTCGGGACTCGATATGTGTTCAATCATAATTTTTATCAAACCTTTTTCTTTGCGAATTGTATCAGTATTGAATGAACTTTGATTCAAATATTATATTCGAAGCTATTGTAACGTTCGCGTGAAATAATAATATATGTATTTTGCGTTGCACTGAATATATTCCATGTATAATTATGAATTTCTCATTGTGATAGGATGACTTAATATGACAGTTTATACGATTAGTTATTATTTCCGTTATCAACTTCAAAGTCAATCCAAATGAGGTCAACAGTCATTCTTGAGCTTCATCAGTTGTCATGGAAAGTCGCGTAGTTAGGGTGAGTGTACCAATGAATGACCAGACCCTATACAGTGAATAAACACTTTTTACAAATCATATCTATATAAAGTGATTTTATCACGGGGGTTCTTCACTGGGTGCTAAATCTTAAGCGTTTTTTCGCTGGCGCATATTCATGGCCTCGATATTCATGACACTACGAATCAATTGTTAGAAATTCGAAAAGTATAGTGAATGAGTCTAGTCGCTACGTAGACGACTCCTGATATATAACACAAGGCACGAGCTTGTATTCAGAATAAAACTTTCCGGAAACATTTCTATCAAATTACAGCTCTGCCAAATAAGAATACGCTTGAATCCCTGTGGTGTAATATCGGAGCGAAGGATAAAGAAATTTTATTGAAGTATCGAAATTTTTTAAAAATATACACTCACATGTATATCACCACGAGGGTGAATGAAACTGGATAAGGCAACGATAGGCAAATACGAGAATAAAATAGCTAAATTTATAGCAAAGCATACGTTCTTGCATCATAGACCGCGTATATACAGACAGCAGGTCGTATATGATATTCTCTATATACGAATCCCATGTTACAACGCACATCGATAGAATTGAATTTCCCTCGAGGAGCTACTCCATCCCTTCAACAAGCTACGTGATTGTGCCTCGTGATTGTGTATCAGTTTTTACCTATAGACAGAAATTATTTAAGACACATTGTTCAAGCGTCAGGGGAATTATTTTGTAATACTTTGATTTTCTCAGTGTTCAGATATTTTTAAAAACCAGCTCACACCGATATATCCATGATAATATTGGTCATCGGAGGAATAGAACATGTATTTCGGCGATATTAGAGAATGAAAATTGCAGGGATAGGAATCATTAGACAGAAAACTCATCATAGAACAATTCTGAGACGAATTTGTAATTTATTGGCATACACAATAAAATATTACAATTACAAATTTTCCAAATAAATAATTATTCTGTTTAAATGACTATCACTATTTTTGAAAGGACTGAACAATTAATTTTCCTACAAATGATTTTGAATGATATTCCATTGAAATGATCCCATATATGGATGAACAAAATATTTATACAAGGAAAAAACATTCTCTTTAATAAAATTCAATCAACTTCCATAGAAACTTGAACCACATATTTTGGAATCTTCGACAACTATTTTACTAACATATCTGGAAGTTCCGGTGCAAAAGATAAAATCGTGTAATCGCTAAAAGAAAATAGCCATAAAAGTAAAAGAGGATATTTTGTCACCGGTGATGGAGAAAGCAGGCAAGCATGAGTCGAGAACACGATGGCTTTCCGGCTCCTCGTAATCACGCGGTACATTTAAATCGTACGAGAACGAGTTTCACCTCGGATGAGGTAAAGTACCCTGCGGGCGAAATAGTTCTGCCCCGACGAGCATCAGAGATAACCCTGATGGTATATATGGTTTGTGTGAATTTCCCCTTTTTATCCCCACCAGACAGTTGAAGCCTATGATTTCTATGTAGAAAATAAAGGTAGAAGCGACGATGAGACATTCTACAAATATTTATTTTTACACCCACTATATCAGATTTATACTCGTCGGCATTTTTCTAATGGGCTGATACCACGACCTGGGCAAATCAGTTTTTATGACATGGCGCCCATCTCACGAGAACAAGTGCCCGGCACTTTTCCACGTTTACGACCAGCCAGATAACTCACAACGATGTAATCCAACAAAAAAAGCATGAATACCACGTGGGCTGTATCAGCTTCGGCTTATGCCAGTTTCCATCAACATTTATCATTCCTTATTTGAGTATAGCCCAAAAGGATTTATGAAAAAAAATCATAACCCTCGTGAGATTGAATAAAAATTATACATCAGCATACGTAGTTAAATAATTGATCCGTCAAATCATTCGAATTCATACAGTACAAGGCTTTTTTTTTTTACAGTATATTATTTGAATTGAGTTTTTCATCTGATCGATCAATCCGTATTGATTTTTTCTTCTGATCGATTAATCCGTATTAATTTTTTCTTCTGATCGATTAATCCGTATTAATTTTTTCTTCTGATCGATCAATCCGTATTGATTTTTTCTAGCAAAAATCAATCAGCCACTGTTGAGACCCGCTCGAATAATAACGACATTGCTCTTGGATTTGGCTATACAGTTTTCCGCCCTTCCCGCGAACGTATAGAAAAAAAATGAGGTCGTGCAAAAGAGATGTATCAAAAGCGCGCTTAGGGTGGTTCTGACCTCTTAACCTTATCCGGCGAGATCTACTGTATGAAAAAGATAAAAGCAGGCGGTCTTACATAGGCCGAGGAAAAAGTTTATCCACGGCGATAAGCGAAAAAGAGAAAGATTGAGGAGTGGAGGGGGGTGTTGCGAGGTGAAAGGTATATTAACGTGGCGCTGGATTGCTCAAACAGTATTACAAGCTCGAGGTTATCGGACGGTAGTTAGAGGGTAGACATCATCCCTGCCTTGCGCACTCTCATATTCGCTACATTTACCCCCTTCTATCTTTTGCTTCGTCTTTCTACCTCTCATTCTCTCTTAACGCCATATTATTCATATAGATATAGAATACACATATATACATGTATACAACATCCAAGTCGTGCTTGCTCGCCTAGGTAATCCCTCTCTGTTATTCCTCATTCGTACTTCTGTTATTCCACTAAATTTAAATAATATTCAGTTCAACAGATTTCAAAACGAGTTTTATCATTTTTCTCGTTCCCGCGGCAATTTCTGTCCTGCTGGGAAATGTATTTCGCCCTCCCACCTCTCTCTCTCTCTCCCTCTCTCTCTCTCTACAGAGTGCTCTCTGGAGGCCCTCAGACGATGTAATGAAAAAAAAAAAGAAATTGTAAAGATGAGTGAGCATTATTTAGTGATGTAAACTGTAAATCAATTAGCTTCACAAATGTTTTTCTTTTCTCTTTCTTTTGGGGTTTGTCACCTCCTACCATTGCAATTTGTCGGATTCTATTTGTCGATTCTTAATATTACTCATTCCCCTTGCAAATACACAATTTTTATTGATTTATTCGATATCAATGGATCGGCCAGACTACAACCGTCTTGCCGTTCCCAATCCAAATCGATCCAAATCGATCATGGAACTCGAGACATCATACATTCCTGCCGTCCGCTATTGGCACGGCCACGTGGGGGTATAAGTGCGCGAGGCGCTAGGCGCAAGTATCAGTACAATTTTTTTCGACCACCAAGTTTCAATATCATTGACATTTTTAAACACAAGAAAAGTCGTATTATGTTATGAGAAATTACCGGACGCAAAACATAATAATATGATTTTCCTGAAAATATAAAAATCCTTGAGGCATTATTGTCGAAATTATTTTCCTGTGGTGTATATTAATAAATGTTTTTCATCCACCCTTCCTCTGTAAATATGAGCTATTAGTCTGGACGTCGCTGATATATATATATATCGCCTGCATCACCGTCACATTTTCACTTCAGAGCCCTACCGACCCGCAGCTTTTCTACCCTTCGTCTCGTGTGTCGCACAGAACCAAACGCTTATCGTTTCATCCCATTTATGTTTATGTACGCAGGAATATATATATATATATATATATGTATATATATATACATATATGTGTATAATATGAGACTCGAATGCCTCTCGGCCACGATGGAAATTGAAATCTCCACTCTTTTGCATGGCTGAGAGCACCCTCTCGGTTTTGCCATCACAAGATGAGCGAGTAGATGTGCTATATATATAATGCACTCTACCATGCCAGTCATTTTAAACTGTGTACGTTACATCAATGCCAACCAATTGGAGAATCTATTTTTTTCCAAAGTTATACATACATTAATTTTATTGGAAAATTATTTTTCAATAGACTAACGATGTTAATAAAAATGAAATAAAATAATATTATTTTTATTTCTTACACGATAATTACAATTGACAATTATTTTATCATATATTGTCGTTTTGAATTATTTTTCAATCGAATAGTGCCCATCTCTGTAATGTATATAATATCCGTCGAGAAATTCGTAATCACAGAGTTGGCGAAAGTTTGTAGCTCGATATAACTTGGCCATGTTGAACGGGAATCGTAGACGACAAGACCCTCTATACTATAGCTATAGATATATGAGTGTTACACTTTGCGTTCGAATATTAACGAGGAGATTTTCCCTATCGCCGGTTGCATGACAACGCAGGGCAAGTGTACAAGAAGATGAGAGGGAGAAAGTTAAGTTTATAGTAAATCTGGTCTGCTTAAATGCAAAGTCATGAGTACCTGATAGGGTTGAATTGCGTGCTCGGGAAAGGGTTGTACGGATTTTGGCTTGTAGCTTTAATGCCGTATATGGAGAATCTCTTCCCTCTGTCCCCTGCCTGAAACTAACTCACTTTTAGGCCAACATCTTTCGACTCCGTCGTGACTTACGTAAATTCATGTGCGTTATTATTCTCTCGAGATGCTATAATCACCTGCACATCAATTTTAAGACCCTTAAGTATATTTTTTTTTTCATATTAAATCAGCTGAAGTTTCAAACGAAAAAATACTAAATATGATCAAGAATAATGTTCCCAATATTGTCTTATCATGACAATACGTTGAAATTAACTTTTACTTGCAATATCAGCACGTGGGACATTACTTTTTTTTACTAAAATTTTGGCCCATTAAATATTCAAAAAATATTCCACGGTCCTGAATGAAAAATATGAAATTTATACATTTACCAATAATTTCATTGCAGAAAAAAATTGCTATCTGAATCATCGTTTTTTTTTGTGCCCCTACCCTGCATATATATACGAGCGTTCCACGAAAATTGGCCATTTGGACCATGCATCATTAGTCCTTGGCGCAATTCTCGAGGGTAAATCCTCGAGTGTGCGCGAGATTTCTATGACGGCGGCGGATAAGCCTCTTCGTGCACTCATCCTTGCGTATCATATGTACTTGGGATGCGCGGTTCTGAAAGTCCCTAACCTATGCGTGCGTGATGGCAGCATTAGAATGCGCACCATATATATATACACACATAATCGTACAGTATGTGGAAAGAGTCCTAGCAATGCTTGGAGGATAGAAGAAATAAAAGAGAGGAGGGGGAGGGGGAGAGAGAAGGGGAGACAGAGCAAGAGCAAGAGAGAGAGAGAGAGAGGGATAGACAAGGGGAGACGGAGAGTTATTTAGGTATATATTCAGTCGAGCATATAGGACCATTGGTCCGTTTTAGGGAAACTACCTCTTGTTCGGCCCCAGGGGCACATTTCCCTCGCGTCGCTCCCAACCCCACGGTAAAGATCACTACTACCGCCATCCTGCTATCATCAGCTCAGCATCCCAGAGCATTACCCGAGCACACACGTTATTGGATTCATCATTCAAACATATTTGGTCTAGGCCTTCAGCGGCCTTCACGGAGTCATCCGTCTTGTGTATATATGGGGCGTTCGATGCCTGGCTGATGAGAACCTTACATTTTTTTTTTTTTTTCAACCACTCTGTTGAGCTCACGAAAAGCAATCTACAAAAATTAATATGTTTATAAATCATCTATTGGACAATTCAACGAAACTGTTGAAATTAAACTTGATAGCTGTGCTATTGATGTTTCAACAAATTTATCAGATGATACCAGACGTACTCGAAATTTCAATATGTTTTTGTTTTTGCTTTTTAATATTTCAAATATAATTCAAAGTTAAATTGAGACGTGAAGGAGCTGGGTAATGTGCCTGCACTGGAACAAACGAAAACCGAATTATTGCAATGTATAAAGTATGAATATTTAGATGAAATATGAGTCATAATTTACAGTGTAATTATTGTCAGGGTATTTCATTCGGAATCTCATCAGTATCGAAGATTCTTAATTTTTCCGCTGACATGAAATTATTAGCTATAATGGTTAATGGTACTTTTTTATATACTTGAATATCTGTGTTATTCCAGCGTTTACCCTTTTATGTTTTTACGACTCTTTCCATCGTTCCTACTTTTCGCTTTTCTACACTTCACTGTTTAGCCATTTTTTATAACCCCTCAGAAATGAATCCGCATTTAACTTGAGTCCCACCACATCGAGAAAAAGGATTTTGTTGATGGGTTGATGAGGATATTTGAATTCTTTGAGTGGTTTCCAAATAAATCGTATGTTTGATTGAACTAAACAAATATATTTGATACGATAAGTCAAACTAATAATTTATTTGGCATTGACTTAAAGTTTAACAGGCTAAAGTGTAAATAAAATTTAGTTAATACAACTAAATTCAATTTGAAATTGAATGGACCATACATATCAGGGCAATGAGGTGGGTAGGTTCACCCTCATTCAGCCATAGTGTACATACTATCACGAAATCGAGAGCAGAAGCAGAGGATATAACTTTCCGAAATATGGAGAACCGAGAATTCCTCTTGGATTTGAAATAAAATTTAGAATAATCTCCACCCTTCACAGAACTTTGCGAGGAACGAAATACGGTTTAAAAAAATTCGATTTATATTTCAGCCATAAATTTTTTCATAACAAAATCGCAACGTCTTATATCCTCCATATCGTAAAATAAGTTGTTTATGCATCACATGATGAATGCTGAATTTTTTCCGCATTGAATCAAGCAGTGAGCATCATAAGGAACTACAATCCAATTTCATTACATATTCGTAGAATAATTTATTTTTTAATTCATGACATTTTTTTGTGATGTCTGGTCGCTCTTGAAATGTTTATTTTTCATCACGTCACGATCTTTTGACCCAATTTAATCCCTTCAGCGCAAATCGCATAATTTTAGCTATGCCTGGTGGCACGGATGGGTGATAAATTTGAGTGCTTAATCCCTCGGGCGAAAAAGCACTGAGCAAATCATCGGGGAACTGTATATATATATAGTTGGTATACGGGGTGCTAAGGGTCGCTGGTACGCAAGGCTGGTATGCAGCATGTCGTTGACGACGAGTCTCCAGAGACGAGGAGTCCTGGACACGGTATGACACTCGTCCTTTTCGTTGTATTCACAATGATGTATGGATCGATCCCCGAACGTTTGACGCCTCATCGGGTATACTTATTTCCCTTCCTCTCGTTTTTTTTTTTCTTCCACATCTCAAGTCTCTCGTTCGTCGTTTATTCGTCTGTCGAATGTTAGGAGAAGAATCATTAGATGCGGACCTCGTTAGCCAGGTTATTGTACTCGTACGTGGGGCATCAATCCTTCGTTATAGTCATCCCATCGTATGTACAGAGGAACGCCTACAACCAGGACCACTTGGACGCATTTTTTGAGTGCATTGTCATGTATACATTTAGACGCATATATTAATATATTAATAATATCAAAAGTATTATTGTTATTATCTTCTATCACGTTGTAAAAGTTTATTTCTGTGTATGATCCCCGTTAATACTCAATTTTATAGAAAATAATGTTGGCGTTACGGCTCTTCTGCCGTTATTATTATGATACAAAGCATGAGGTCGCACATCCACGCGTATTTAGCATAAAGGATGCGATATACAGGCAAGTAGGTATTATATTTTGCCGTTAAACGCGATGGCGAGGGATTACAGCCAGGCGCCATAGAACATTTTTTGCGTAGGATTGTCGTCCTGATTTACGAAATAAACCTCAAGGCCCAGAGAGGGAGAGAGGGAGAGAGAGAGAGAGAGAAGGAGATAATTTGTATCCCACGCATTTATCACGACATGGTCAACGAGGCTGACGTTGATTTCAACTCGTATCCGAGTTTTCTCGTGGGTAGATTGTAGCCAATGAGCCGCAGCCTTTGGCTCTCTTGTGTATATAATAAACCCGTGGGAGGTCTACATGAATGGTCCAAGTGTCAGAAATAACTGCAAAAATGCCGTAAAATTTCACCATAATTCACTGACAGGAAGCTCCTCGAAAATTGAAGCATTTATTTAAATCCTGATAACGATGTATGGAAAAAAATACGAAAATTGTTTTCGTTGGTAAAAAGATAGTCGACAAAATATATTGAATCAGATTGCGAATTTTATGACTCTTGGAGACTTTTATGCGTGGATTCCCCAAGTTTTTTTAGGCTAGAGTTTTAGACAGCAAGATCGATTTGAGATTGATTTCATCTTACGATTATTTTAAACCTGATTGTATAGATAAAAGTTTTGAGAGTATTTTAAACCTGATTGTATACATAAAAGTTTGAGCCAAAATTTAAAACGACCCCAAAGTTGAATCGACCTCAGATCGAACTTATGTTCTAAAATTTGGGCTGAGGAGGTAAAGCGTGAGGGAAAAATCTATATGCATTGTTACAAATATTAGAATATGGAACATCAAGATGATCCACGTGTGAAAAATAGTTAGGATTCTTTTCTGATAGTTGACAAACTTATTGATTACCGTCTTGATAATTAACGCAGTAATTAAATAGATTTGGACGTCAAAATAATCGTCGTGTATTATATAATGTTCAAAATAGGGGATCGATAATTTAATCAAGGATATGTTCGTCCCAATAAAATAAGATTCTTATTTTATTTTGCTCATCGAACGTAACATTTGATATCAGTGGAATTTATCTCAGAAAAATCATAACGGTATAGATATGGTTATGTTACTTTTTTACTTTTTTTTTTCGCGGGAGGATTGAAAATCAGTCTCGTAGCTCATAACGTGGCCAAGGTCGTCCGTGATCTGGGCCATTATTAAAGATAACACTCGTGTGTCGAACAAGGTGGTCACGTAGAAAATACGACGTGACTATATACCCTCGTCTTTCATACCCCATCGTCAGACAAAATCTTATCTGAGTTGATACACACCGGAAGTATAAAACCACTATGGCCAAACGTGAAAAGCCCGAAACGATTGGGATCCCGAGTGTCCTATATAAACTTACCCGAGTACACTCATGTGAGGTTTGGTCTTTTTTGATGGAAACAAAATTGATACGCAGCCCAAAGTATCTTCAATTTTAATCGTGTCCTGGATATTAAAATCTCAGTACACATTGAGCAGAATATAAACTGACGATAATGAAATAAATAATTCTCTCTCACTTATCGATAATATGGAGTCAATTTCACTGCCAAATGTCCGTGATGGAATTGTTCGACAAATGCATGATTTTGATACATTTTTTATTTAAAAAAAATATTTGTCCCTCTCATTATTGTATCTCAATGACACATATAGTTCTTCGCCTAGATAAAAGAAAGGGATTCCCTAAAAATGGTAATTTTATGTAGGGTAAAATTTGAGTCCCTCGATAGAATTGATTTACGGGCTTTTACAAAGTTCCCCCATAACTACCCTATTGACATGACGGATCTATTTGCGGGAACCCTGCACTGGATTTTTAGAATAGAGATGCTAGGCCTCCATTAGCATGAAATTTGGACCTTAAAGCTAAATACTGTCAAAAAAAGAGTCGTAAACAGCTGGCTGGCTATCTTCACAAGGGCATTCTAGTTATCTGTGGAATGAAAATGGAATCTTGCAGCTACTTAAATACTCTTTTGGACAACATTTACATAATTGAAAATAAATTATCCTATGCTGATGAAAAGGGATTGTCATATCTATACTGACACAATAAGAGGGGATCTCTGCAAAATCTCACTTTTAAGAAATAAGGGATTTTATTGGGGGTCTGTATAAAAAATCCCCTTTCAGTTCAATGGAGGGACAAATATTTTTATCTTGGGAAAATTTTAAAATTTACTGTACGACGAATTTTTTTAACAAGTTTTTAAAATGTCTTGTCTCGAAGGGTTCAAGAATCCACGATGAGTTACGAGGAAGACAAAGCTGAATATTCCATAAAAATATTATCGAAGGTAGTTGGAGGGATTCGAACCAGACGAATTTCACAACCTCCATTATTGGTAATGAAAGAAATGCCATTATCCAGATTTGATTCCATCAAATGGTGTTCAAAATAATGTAGACTCAAATGTTAAGTCATGTTAAAGTTTACATTAGCCCAAAGTGCTCTACGTTGTACGATGAAGTAATAATTAATTGAAGCTAGAAGTATAAAAATGTTCTAAACAATAATTCAATAAAATCTTTCATATAGATACTCTGTTGGGTGTCGACAAAGTATGAAGTTTAGTTCTACTTCATATATTGGAGTTTTACAAACGAGATATACTTTAGAGCCTTAAAAGTTACCAAGCAATTATAAATTTACCATTATAAAAATGCATAGATGGACTTTCTGACTCCCCCAAAGCATCTATATCATAATTTCTGATCCCAACAACTACCTAGTTAGTGTAACTTCTATACATCATGGATCTGACTCTTCCAAACATATTAACTTATTTCCTGGATCGGTTACTGATCAATCTGATTCTATCCACTTATAAAACTGATTTAATTAATCGTACTAAATCTCTCGATCGAGGAGGAGAACAGCTGGAAAGTTTTTAGTCCCGATCGCTAGATAAAAGTTACGAATGGTCACGTTATCCTGAATACAAAAGATCCTCATTGACTCACCATGTTTTACACTGGAATCAATTTTTTCCTGCACTATTTCGCATCTGAATGATAATTCACCTAATTCAGAAATTATTCATATGTTTTTTCTACCATACTTCATAATTGCTCGCAAATATCGTTTATGTAGGGCTCGGCTCATCCGAGACCATTCTTGCCAGGAAAACTCTTTTACCGAGGCTACAATCAAGCGCAGATTGAGTTTTTAAAATTATTCTCATCTTAAAATATCGGTCCACAAGTGGTTTGATTTACCATCATTTCTTCAGTCCTGAGTTCAATCTGACCAAATGAAAAAATGGTCACAACGGTCAAATCTCGCATCTGCATCACAAACTGGAC
Source organism: Dyspetes luteomarginatus (assembly GCA_963669185.1). Lineage (NCBI taxonomy): Eukaryota > Metazoa > Arthropoda > Insecta > Hymenoptera > Ichneumonidae > Dyspetes > Dyspetes luteomarginatus. The sequence goes on along the minus strand of OY769905.1, from coordinate 18,796,398 downwards.
TCTTCACCTTCACGACTACGAATAGCAGTCGCCAAACTATTTGACGAAGATACTTTGGTCCATCAGGAAGAATAAAGAATTGAAAAAAAAAAAAAACTGATGACAGTGCGTGAGATGGAGCTGGAGAAGAAAGACGAGCGAGTTATATGGAGGAAGAGTCGAGGGACAACTGGGCCAATCGATACCGCAGCCAGCCAGAGCCGGCACCAGCACCACCAGAACCAGCAGCAGCACCAGAGTTTGGATTCTGAAAGTACAGACAGCAAGGGTAGTTTGCACGGGTGGTTGTGGGGGTTGGTTTAAAGTCAGCAGCAGTAGCAGTAGCAGTAACTGCAGCAGCAGCAGCAGCAGCAACAGCAGCAGCAGGAGAAAACGCCATAAGCGTTTGCCACGGTGAGAAGCCACCCCTTGGAAACGCAGCCCACAGGGTGGCGCCACCGTCGTTCTCGCGTTCTCTATCTCTCTTTCCCGTCTATTCATTCGCCAGAGATATGTCCACAGACTGATCTCTCTCTCTTTCTCGCTCTCATATATATATATATTTGTGCGTGCGTATGTGTGTGAATACATCTACCTTATACCGAGCGGGTAGAGATCGGTCTAAGGCATGCGCCCGAGTGTTCCACCCTTGCGTTTACCAGTTTATCACAGCGTACAACGAGAACCAGCAAATTTTCAAGACTCTCCCTTCATCGTGTTATCAAAATTCATTCACTTGGCAATTCATTCTCGTATATCGACATTATTCAATTCGAATTTATAAAATCTACGAGAATTTTAAACTCTCAAATGCCTGATGTACGATGAAAATATAAAGGATATAATAGGACAGAGTGCGACAGCCATGTGAGGGAGGGGTCGGGAGACAATCTGTTTGTTTGTATGCCTGTGCCATGCTCTCAAAGGAGTGTAATAGTGTAACAGTGTGCGTGATACGTGAAAGTGGCGCTAGGAAACGCGCAGGACACACAAAGCTTACAACATCGCGCGCATCAACGTAAAACGCGACGCAAAACTGATACTCGACGTATCTTGCGCATCTCGGCGCATCGCGGCTTGCGGTCAACTTTCACCCTTAACCTTAAAGCTGCCTGATTACGAACAACAACAAAAAAAAAAAAAAACATTTCCAAACATCTAGCCATGCATGGATAATCGAGTGAATGGAAGCGTGTTTGCCTCGTAAAGACGAAAATTATCATTGCTGCAAACTGAAAGGATCGAGTGAATTTTTTTCTCGCATATCCATTATTTTTATATTTTTTTCATTTCATTATTGCATCACGTTCGACAATTCGATTGAATCGAAAGAAAAAAATCATCTAAATTCCATCAAACGAAACGTACTCAGGAAAGGGTCAATGCCTTGCGGTTCGTCGTAACCTGAGATACACGCACACACATACTCAAACGCGTACATATACGTATGAGGACACAGTGCTACGAGTTGTTTAATCGATTCGGTTTATCGTCCTCCAACCCCTTTTCCTTCCTCCCTCGCGTCCTGTTGTTGTGACACGTACGTACAGACAGTACTATATACATATATACATATATATATACACACATACATACATGTATATGCTTGTGCGGTTTAGCATGTGCATCATACGTACAGGGGGATGATACCCCCGAGAATTGTTTGGACGTGTGTGGACATCCGCGTGTTTCGACGTTTCAGTCGTTTATGAACTCGAAATACATTTATGCAGGGTTATAAACATATATACATATATATAAACATATATAAACATATATATAAACATATATACATATATATAAAGATATATAAACATATATATAAACATATATAGATATATATATATATATATATATATATATATATGCACATTATATGTATGTATATACCTTTGGGTCGAAACTGTACTGTGTAATTTGAACAAGGACTAATATTACGACCTGTTACGAGTGCCTTGCATCGCTTGCGACAGATAACGCTGATAAGACGTATGCATTGTATAGAAACTATATATGTATATACTGCCTTGCACATATCCAGTGAGACAACGTTGCCATCGACTGTGATGGTCTCCTTGCTGTGCAGTGACGTCAGCACATTTCTTCTTATCTAACATCAGTGACAAATTTGATTTCTAATATTTATCGATTTTTATGAAAATATTCTACTACGGTGTAACAGAGAAATCAACCGATATTTAAAGCCGATAATTAGCAGTTAGTTGAGTTAGGTCAATTGAGTCGAGGACAGTATATATATATATATATATACTTGTGTACATCAAGTTGAAAATATTAAATTCAACCGAGTTGTATATTATTGACGTTGCAAAATGGATACATCCAGTGCATTGACTAAACCATCAGTGACAACTTAGTTATATTAGTCAGAAAGAGTTTTACCATTCATCTGACAACAACTATGTTGCATCAGTACTATACCCAAGAGGACATAGATCGTGTCGGTGAGTGTGATTTGATTATGCATGCTCTGAGATTCATTATTTTTTTTTCAATTATATTTCTACGAGAATTTGACAAAAAGAATGGAACGAACTGTATTTTGCAGAATGCAAAGAAATAATATATCTGGAAGGCTATTAAGAGTCAAACAAAATAAAAATTGTATTTAATACGATAACTTTTAACTTTTATTTTGCTACTTAGTGTTGCAATGTGAATAGCAATATAAAAGTTAACGACAATTAGAGAGGTTATCCAATGATAAAAATTTTATTCGTACAAATCGTTGCTTCATAATATAACGAGATGGTCTCGAACGGTTTCATATCGGTTAAAGTGCCCAGAATCAGAGAGAAGGAAGAGCATCCTAACGTCCGACTAGTCGATCACACTTGCGTATTTAAGAATTTTCATATCTTTCGTGCGCACTGATACAAGTGAAGAAAGAGAGAGAGAGAAGACGTTGTACTGGCACACACGCTGTGCTGCTGTGCATTATCAAAAATGTTAATAATTTCTTACAACACAGCTTTCCCTTTTTGGGTAAATCTTTGTTAATCGTGGAAATCATTTATACGGCAATTTTTCCAATTCATCTCTATCTTGTTTACTATGATCTCTTACCATAAAAAAAATAAAAAGAGAGAGAGAGAGAGAGAGAGGGAGGGTGTTGTACTGGCACACACGCTGTGCTGCTGTGCATTATCAAAAATGTTAATAATTTCTTACAACACAGCTTTCCCTTTTTGGGTAAATCTTTGTTAATCGTGGAAATCATTTATACGGCAATTTTTCCAATTCATCTCTATCTTGTTTACAATGATCTCTTACCATAAAAAAAAATAAAAAGAGAGAGAGAGGGAGGGTGTTGTACTGGCACACACGCTGTGCTGCTGTGCATTATCAAAAATGTTAATAATTTCTTACAACACAGCTTTCCCTTTTTGGGTAAATCATTTTTAATCGTGGAAAGCATTTATACGGCAATTTTTCCAATTCATCTCTATCTTGTTTACAAAATGATTTCTTGCCATAAAACGCCACAATTTTATACTTTTCATGTCCCATTAATCACACGTTCCGAGAATCAATCAAAGTTATCAGGATATTTCGAGATTTATACCAAAGTCCACTAAAAGTCTAGTCACAATTTATCAACTCATCTTCTTCACAGTTCACTTCGACAAATAAAAATCTAGATGTGGATAATTCCCTCCCTTCCTTTCGATATTGAAACTGAATCTTGAAGGTAAACCTCGATGATGAAGCCTCTGTGAAATTAATATCGAACTGAAAATAAATTCTAAGGTAACCCAAGGGTAGACTCCATGTCAAAAAGGGTCTGTCGTAACAATGAAAATGTATTCTGATTCTGCATTATAACACTGAAATATTAAAAATGAAAAGCATCATATTCAGCATTTTATATAGAATATTACGGTGATGCAAATGTACAGAATTTTATGATGATATTAAATTAATCTTTTACCGAGAAAACTCTAATGAAAATCTCGTGTATGCGATATAATAATCCAGTTGACATTTATGAGAGGGAAACGAAATGGAATAAAACACCTTTTTCCACACGGCCTCGTTCTCGATATCTCTTTTTCCGTGGGTGATATAAAAGTAGCACGCATATAGCAAGGTATTTTCTAACGTGAACGTGCTTATTTAGAAAATGTATGCAACTCTCTCGGACTGGCAGGGGTAGAATTCCCCAGATCAACACAGTCTCTCTCTCTCTCCCTCTCTCTCTCTCTCTCTCTCTCTCTCTCTCTCTCTCTCTCTCTCTCTCTCTTTCCCTCTCTCTCTCTCTCTCTCTCTCTTTCTCACTCCCTCCCTGTACTGCTGATATAACGACAGGAGGCCATCTCACTCACACACCCCTTGTACTCTCGGAATTATATCAAGTCCTACGGGGCTTACTCTCGCTCGACGTGTACATGAACGTGGATATACGCTCACTCGACGCCGCACCCCGACTCTCACTCGGAATTTAAATTGGACCAAATACATTAGCAGAGAAATGAAGGAGTGAAATAAAACGCTGGTAAAGGTATGTGAGCTACGAGCATGCTGTGAGCATGCATGTGAGGACACATCTCGAACGAATTCGTACTATGTATTCCTGTCTAAAAGCTCAATGAGCTAACAATGAGTACTTATCCACGCGAGTGTATGTTTAATGTGAATTTGGGGTATCCCACGTAGCCTAATCCACTTTCGTGCAGACATATATCGCCATTTTCTCGAAACTCAAGGATCTTCTAGCATCACATGAAAAAATCGTGAGCATCAATTGTCAAATTGATAAGAAACAGCAGCCATTGAAATAAAAAAATACTAATAAATTTTCACTTTGAACCACTTTGGCGATTTTACAAGGTGCTTATCGTAAGTTGGAATTTAATTATTTCTCTTATAAGCAATTCGATCTGAAAAAAAAAATAGCTTGTCCTGAAAAAAGAAATTCTTCTAGTGTCGGGCAAACTAAAATAACTTTTTTGTCAAAAACATAGTAATTCGATTCAACGGAAATTTTTATTATATTTTTTCTTATATAGTCTGAATCTTTTAAATTTGCTTGATGAGTTTAAACGTTAAGAAATTTATTGATAAAATTAAAAAATTCTTAAAAGATGGAATATTTATTCTCAATATTTGAGCAAGGGCTCTAAATTTTAGTTGCCTCTATGACTCTCTCACGAGATCTCTCTCGTATCACACGTTCTTTCATAATATACATTCATATTCGCACTATAGATTCTCAATTAAGCACCAATTATTTTTCCTTTATTCCACCCGTCAAGCAAATAATTGACTTCAACCACTCTTGAGTTTGACAGTACGTATACATCTCCCCATGTATATACATATATACGTACATATGTAGATATATTAATTCTCCAGTATATTTTACATATTGTATATATGGCGAATAATATATTGGACATCGTGAGAGAGTGAACGAAATCACAAACTCGTAGAGAGGCATTGTTAGCAGCGCGAGTGCAGCGAATACATATCCGTTTGGAGCTTTCAACCGAGAGAGCATCATCCGCGAATTCTGTGTGGGTACGTATTGTGCTAGCCGGGCTTTGAGGCCGTTCTGGCGGTAGCACGTAAGCAAATTAGAATGGTACACGTGGCCGGCATGAGACGTATTATACATATATATATCACCAACAAGACCCCCTGGTGCACCCGCAGTGTCTGTGGAGCTGGATATTGCGGGGGCTGGGATTTGTAAGCCGTTCATACGTGCCCCTGTGTCTGTGTCTGTATATATATATATATATATACATATACATATATATATATGTATAGCATTCCTATCTGCACGACTCCTCATAGTTTCTCGCTCATACTGAATCTCTTTCTTTCTCCCTCTCTCTCTTTATCAGCCTCCCTGTATGTTGCCCCGAGGTACCGAGCCATCGGCAATTACGACGCTTTATTGGGTAGGGTTGCGTGCGTCGGGTGCGTAGAATTAATGCAATTCGCAAGCGAGAGAAGCTCTTTCTCGCTGGCGTATTATATACCAACTCATGGAGACAGAGATGAATGAAGGATGACAAGGGCAAGTGGGACAAGCGATATATATATATATATATATATAGATTCTACGATTCATTCCACCAATTCTTACCTGGTACCCATTCCACCCCTATTTTTAATCCGTCTGGTATTCTCATATCTTGGTCTATGTCATAAAAACTGTAATAAAAAATGAGTTTTGTAATCCGTCGATTTTTTTCTTTGGTCAAATATTTTTTCGAATTCAGAAGTCAATGCGTTTTATTTAAATAATTGATTTTCATATTTTTTTAATTATCTCGAAGCCAGCCTTTGTTCTTTATTTCCAGAGAGCTTCGAGTGCGAAAATGCTGTGCCAATTCCATTTTTAACAAAATTGTATATGTAATAGATATGTATGTATATTATTTATAATAGTGGAGTGGGGTAGTAGCAAGCCAGTGTATACGCCAGGCTCACTTGCACTTGTAAGTGTATGTGTAAATGCCCGCACCCAGCGAGCTTTTCGTGCGTGATAGAAACAATTCCGCTCGTGAAACAATTCCTCTCCAACGTGAAAATTTTCGTTCTCCGGCTTCGTTCGAGGGCAATGTACGCCTCTCTATGCGCATGTCACTCTGCTAGTTTCCATTCTCTTTATCACTTTCCATATTATCCCATGAATACAAAAAGCATAATTCCATTTTTTATGCAGTAATGAGTTATATTATCGAGGGATAGAAAATGATTTAGACAATAATAAACTACCATATGTACACTAACTTTGTAGAGGGGATAGAGACTGCTTATGAATCGAAAACATTAAAAATCACTCGATATATCAAAATAATTGTTAATCATTTTTTGTTAAAACGGAAAATCTATAACTTTGTCGGGTAATTAAGAAGAATAAAGAATATAGACACACGTTGTTTTTTGCTGAATATTGAAAAAATCATTAATGATTCATAATTATTTGATTGAAAAGTGATTTTGACTCGGCGCTCAATTTCAGACACTCACTTGTTCACGTACGGAAAATCTATAACTTTTTCGGGTAATTAAGAGGAATAAAAAATTTAATGTATACGTTGTTTTTTGCTGAATATTGAAAAAAAACATTAATTATACATAATTATTTGATAGAAAAGTGATTTTGACTCGTCGCTCAATTTCCGACACTCAGCACTTGTTCACGTACCTTTAATTTCGATAAGAGACTAATTAACCATTTAAGATTTAATTGTCAATACTAAATTATCATTATTCACAAAATTATCTATTACGATCTTTTATTAACATAAAAAAGGGAAGCCCTTATAATTATTCCTTGACTATTTTAACACGTCCTTGAGTAGATAAAAGTATGAGAGAAGCGAAAATGAGAGAAGAGCCGAAAAGAGGAGACGATATTTCCGGTAATCTAAAAATTTGCGGCCAGTTTTCGTCAAGGGTCTTAAGAGCTCGTGTCTCTTGAATAAAATTATACCAGCGGCAATTCGGCTGCGTAAACACGTGGCGGATGTGGTAACGTGAGGCTGCACCATCGCTACATACATCCCCATGATCACGATACTCGGGGCCCCCCCGTCGTTATAACTCGGGTTCCTTATTTATTCTCTCCGGGGGGAGAATTCGGGTGATCGTTGGCCAGCCAGGCATTGTCCCTGGCTCTGTCATTCGTGCTCTATCGTGCTCATTAGCAACATGAGCACAGAAAACACGAGGGTGAACGGGAAAACAGGGGTTGAAGGATCTCCGTGCGCGACTGTGGCGTCCCCTGCTAACGATTCTCTTCATGACCCTGGTCTATAAATTCAAAAATTATTCTAATCTCCCTCGCGCCCTCTATACGGGAGGACACGAAACGACCTTATTCACGATAATTTTTTTCGTGAACACAGTTGGGTGTCTTCGTCACGATAGTCGAATAGTCGAGTTTCGTCCTCACGCCAAACGGTCAAGAGGCCACATGGACACGGGCGATCGACACCCTTGAATTCAATCTTTCTAATCGTTTCATATCGATTCTCATAATCTTAAGTGTCAATCCGAAATCGCTCCAAGACTCGCCACTCTCCTCGAGCAAAAAAACAGCATACGCAAATATGCTCAAACCCAAACCCAAATGTACCAGTTTCTGAAGGATCAAGGAATCTGTTAAAATTTATCCTAGTTCAAAGCATCGTAGTAGAATTTATTTATTAATTCATGGATTGATACATATATGGACAAGTCATGGGCAAAATTTGATTTTACATTTTTGGAAACGTGAGTTGAATTAAAAATTCTGCTACAACGGTATTGATATTTATTTTTTGAGTCCTCAAACACTTTCTATAATGACTGCTCGATTATTTTCATAATTCCATCTTACCAGCAAATACGCAGAATTTTTATTAGTATTTCGTGTGATTCAAAAACGTGCCAATCAAAATTTTAATTCGAAATTCACCAGTACTATATAATATTAACGATATTCTTTTTATTCTGCGCTTTATGTCACGTTGTTGTTTTTTTTTTTTACATTCCTCCCAGATCAAAAAGATATTTATAAATTTTTCGAAAGTTTTTGTTATCTTCAATAAGCACAAGCGAAATTTGGATAAAACAAACGAAAAACTTATTTCAGAGAGTGTTCATTCACTTGTCTTAACCGCGATCGTTCTTTGGTGCCGTTTCGTCCTAATTTGAATTCCTGCGATATCATTTGTTTTAACAAAGGGATCCAGGGTGAGAGGCCCGTCTGTATGCTTATATACTCTGTAACCTATCTCTGGCAGCAAAGCTGTACCAGGGAGTGTGTATGAGAGAGAAAGAAAAAGAGAGAGAGAGAGCAGAGAGCTTTGCCAGCATTAATGGGCGCGTCCCAGCTCCTGTTTGGCTTTTGGTGTATCTGATTATACACCACAGCTGTATAGTCAGCCTCTTTGCCTCTCTCTTTCTCCCATGGCCGCAAATGCGACGATGGTATAAGCATCGCGTCGAGCTAGGAAAAGAGAGTCAAGTCTGGGCCAAGTGCATAAGATAAAGGGCCAGAGAAATGGGGAAAATGCACGGTTGAAGCTGTTATATATATATATATATATATATATATATATATATATATATATATATATATATATATATATATAAGCGTCGTTTGCTTTCACAGTTTCTTTGTTAACGGGGTGGCAATTATCGTTTTTATTATCACCCGGTTTTCTGGCTGACCTTTTACAAACGTGCCGGAGACTGGACGCTTAACGTTTATTTTATGTTTCGGTATATATGTGCATTTGTGTTTAGGAGTAAAACGACTGTAGGATGAACAAAAAATGGTATAGCTATCACGGCCACGCATTCTCAGGATGGAATGAGTAGACTTGGTTGGCAAGAATCCGAATCGCTATCTCATTATTTTATTCCGTTATGTCGTAATAATAGTAATTATCATTAATAATAATAATAATAATAAGAATACGCTCATTTTAAGGAGTCGAGAGTGTATCCAAGTTAAAATTTTTACCGCAATTATCGCAGACTAATATGACATTTTGCCGAAATTGATTTGAGAACCAAATTTATATGCGTTGAAATCAAATATGATTTAGTTAGTTAGTTTCATTTGTATACATTTTTTTATTAACACGAATTTCATTAATTTCAAAGAAATAAATAACTTTTGTTTTCACTGTGTAATATTATTTATAAATAATACTTGTACGATCATTTTTTCCCTCTTAAAATGATATGCCGTAGTGGCAAGACGGAGCTATAAGACTGCTAAATTACTTATACCTTGTCTTATATACTGCTAGGAATTTATAGTCAAGTTGTGAACTTGTGCCATTGATCAGACAAACTAGTGATCGCTCAAATAAGTAGATTGGTGTCTGCTTTTTGCACGTGACACGTCCCACGGTTTGAGCGAACAGTATCTAGCCAGAGAAAAATCAAGTGAATAAGATACGGGCCGGTATAGCTAGTAGAAAGGATAAGTACTAGCCAGACACGCACATGACAAGACAAACCAGACATGCTGTAAAGACACGAGACGCAGAGACGTTGGAAAATATTTATAGTATCACTTCGGTGGTAACTTTTACTTACATAAGTGTACAAAGTTGTCAGCAATAACTGTCAATAGTCGTTACTGTCAATGCAATATATCAATGTGAAAAAACTCAGGGTTTAAGGACTAAACATTATCGTCAGACTGACAGATAGGAATTTATTGTTGGTAGATTTTTTTCTTTATTCATAAGATAGTTAGTATAGATAAGGAATGTTTGAGATGACCGAAGGTTTTGCTGTATCTATTTACAAAACGTTTGTTTGACACACATATTCATCGCAGATTTGGTTCATCTAACAGTACTCGAGTTGGGTCTGTTGAAAAAATCGAAGGTACAGTACCTTCAATATGGAGAAAATGGGATATTGATTTATGCATGTTTGTCATTTAATTTGTTAAGTGGGAATCTATTGAATCAAAAAAAGGGGTTCAAATTTGCACCCTCTTCTCTCTCTCTCTCCATATATATATATATACACACATATATATATATATATATATATATGTGTGTGTGTGTGTGTGTGTGTGTGTGTGTGTGTGTGTGTGTGTGTGTGTGTGTGTGTGTGTGTGTGTGTGTGTGTGTGTGTGTGTGTGTATATATAGTCAGAGAGATAGTCGTGGCACTGCTTTATTGACGTGTGTAATATTCTCAAGAGCTTGAGTTGAAGAAAATTGTAATACTGATTTCACAAAGTTGAGTACCGTGGCTAAAGTATTGCCGGTCGCATAGTGGCAGGAAATGGGGAAAGGGGATGGGGGTGCGTTCATGGGCGCTGAATGCTGGTATCCGGTGTCAGCTGAGGCTGGTGGTGATATGAAAGCAACCCTTCTATCTCATTCACCGTGTATGTTATAGGGTAAACTATATCGTGCGAGTATACAATCGCTGCGGCTCGACAAGGTGGCGTTAAAAATGGGCGGGGCGAGAGGGATAGCGTCGGTAAATACAGCTATATATATATATATATATGTACTCAGTTGGTTGCCGTAAATGCTTTTCGCGAGATAACACCAGTGTGCACACCCAGTGAAGCTCACACGAATGGTACGAATCGTCGAAGAGCCTCCCTTAACCCTGCGATGCACGAAGAATCGTTTTCACGCTCTTTCACCAGCATTGACGTGACCTGTGAGATATTCCAGCTAAAATTTTCACACCTCTATCCTAAATTCCAATATAACTTTTCTCACATTGTTATCGAATTTTTGTTTTGCTCGAGGCAATCAACATTTCTGACCCCATATGAAATATTTGAAATTTCTCATATTTTCAGTTTTTATTTAAAAATTCAATCAAATTAGACAATACCTTTTTTTTAGAATTTGTGGGTTACTACTGAGCGTGATTTCTATATTCATCTATAAATATTATTACCATATTTTGTTAAATAATGAAACATTAACCACAGACAGGCTTCCATATACCCTGATAGATATACATCAAAATTCCGATAATCAAATATATCAACGTTGAGTTTACCCATCAAGAGGTGGCCAGCCAGAGATTAATTTTCTGAATATTAAGCTGACATTCGGAATGTTGATAACACTTTATGCTCATGAGGTTCGGTCCGATCTAGCTAAACATTAATCCAAAATATCTCAAATGATATTATTAACAATTCTGTACTAATAAAATTGATTTTCATTAATAATAATAATGCCAGTAAAACATGCGAGGTAATGAGAGGTAAATCATTGTGACTTGCCACGATGTTTGGGGAATAAAATACCGAAGACAATGATTTCTCCACGCACGAATTTCTCCAGCAGCAACGTAGTGAATACTTTAATGAAACGTGATCACGTTTCATTTATACAGTAATATATATGAATGCTATAAATATATTCTATATGCATACGGTTATATGGTGGTAGGAGAACAGTGAGAACGATTTAAATCCGGCAGAGAACTGTGTTTAACTCGATTTAATGTAAAATGGTTCGCACTAATAGGATTCGCGAACCGAACAAAAGACCCCTGGCGTTACGTAAAACAGGTTACGTGACGCAAATTCACAATTCGTTACTCTCCATCTCGTTGCAGTTACGGAGCAGAGAGGACGATTTTCCGAATGTGTTTACAACAGTAGAGACGCGGTAGAGAGCGGCGGACGTCGCCAATTCGCTGCGTAGACGGGAAAAACTCGCGAGGGCTTCTCGCGTTTTCCACGACCATTTTGTATACGCGGTCGAGACTAGCGAGGAATGAACCGGAGGATGAACTGCTAGAGGGGTCACTGATGCACTTACGTTCTCAATGATTTTTCTTCCTTTCTCTCTCTCTCTCTCTCTCTCTCTCACCCTATTTACCTCTTTAGGTCACATACGAGTTTTATATGTTTTTCGTATATATACGTGGAATGTGCTCGTAAATGAAATTATTAAATGGAGACTATCGCTCAATTTTGTCAATTTTGCGTAAACGCGATTCCAAATTTTTGTCTAATTCTATGTGTTGAAAAATAATTGTATGAATGTTTTTTTTTACCGTTTAATTCTCCAAGTATTGAAGAAAAAATAATTCAGTCATTTTTACGATATGTATGAAGATTATTGCATTGGGATGGACTGAAACTGCATCATCATACCAGTGAAGATGAAGATTTTTGCCTCTTGTTCCTCAAAAGGTCACTAATTAACGTACATATCTGTGGATAAATGAGGGTTTACATAATATACTGTACATAGGAAAATGTATGGACGAGAAGTTCAAACGATATAGATGCGGATGTGCCGAGGTGTACCACGGGATCGAGGGACTATAGAGAACTAATCTGGACGACGGCCAGGAGTTAATTCCCCACATAGTTTGAGTTGATGAAGAGAACGAGACCCATTTTGTCGTTGCACGCCATTTGCATGGGCTGATGGTCGTGGTGGGATTAGTTAAAATTCAGCCACTTCTATTTCCTGTTTGTTCCTAAATACCAAATAGGCACTGTGGGAGAGTGACGGAAATATGCGAAGCTTTTACACAAATACGTATATGGAGATACAAACATGGACAGATCGTGTATTGTAGAGAATTTATTAATTCAAGGAGCGAGTGAGAGAGACTAAGAGGAATAAGTGAGGAAAAGAAAAAACAAAGTAGATAAATTCCAGCAAGGGCGAGAGGGGACTAAATTTTTTACAAAGTTGGGTAACAGTCGTAAAATCTTCTCTCAAAATATGCGCGATAAAATATACCATCGTAAAGTAACCCGGAAGAAAATAACGTGTAAGAGACTGGAAAGTCTGTGATCGAGTTGGAATGACTACCATCACCATTCTTCCTGGCATTCGCATAATATACCAATTCACGAATCACTACAATTTTAAAAGGACTTTCATATATTCTCAAATCCTGAGCGTATACGAACTCACGCGTGCAAATACTCGGACAGGATAAGCCTCCGAATAGCAAAGTAGATCGAAGATAAGTTTGAGAGATTAGCGATTAAACAAACATTACGAAGAAAGAATACGCTGATCGTGTTACATGTTTTTTTTCCGTCCTTGGATAAGCTAGCAGTTCTGGCTACCGTAGTAATGTTCTCCCGCTGTCGTTCGCTCCCTTATTCCATTGTCTACTAGATATTGAGCCACCCACGGGCTTGGGGATTTCCAACAAGTGACGGGCGGAGATTGCGCTTGTCAGATTCTCGCGTGTTTCCACGGATACTGAAACGGAGAGAGCTCGAGAACTGGCGAATTGACGAGAGAATCGAGGATTCACGACAGAGCGAGGAGAGGAGTTTGGTATCAAGAAAGAGGGATGAATATTCGCCGAGACCGCCTCGCTGAAGCTTTCACCCCCGTCTGCCAGCCTTCTATATTCTCTAGATTCTCTGCTATCTCTTGCATATATATATATATGTATATATGTATATATATATATATATACACAAGGGATAACTTGGTATATACCAAACCTTGTACTTTTCTATACATTTTGTCATACCTGTGCGCTATACTCTATAGTCATATATACATATAAATGTATACGTATATATATATATACGTATACGTTTCCCGTCGGTCGATCGTTCCGTCTATTGCACCGGTACCATTATTTATGCGCGCTCATCGATCATCCAACGGTCGTGGGACGGATACCGAAAGAGAGCACGAGAGAAGCCTAGCCAAATGGAAGCCACAATTATGTTTCATCAGCAGCTAATTTCTCCTCTATTCGTTACTTCAATATCGTGAATATAATATTTCCTGTACGTCTGCGTAGGATTCGATAACGCCGATTCACACAGTCCTGTGGCTCCTGTAGGCTTTAGATAAGTTCGATTGAAAAAAAAAAATTCACTGCCTGTGATACGTTCAATGCAGAATCGTTTAGTTGAAGTCACATTCAGCACTAAAAAATAGTAGATGTCTTTGTTGATGCGTAGACGTGGAAATATAAATAGGGGGCAAATGAATTTGGATATTCTGCGAAGACCAATCAGATGGATCAAAGGAGGATCGTATCATCTCAATCTTGATTCATACAGCACCAAATGATTCAACAGATTGATATGATATCAGTAAAAGATATACGATGATATAAGTATAAGTATAAAATATACCATGATACAAGTATAAGTATAAGATATACCATAATATAAGTATAAGTATAAGATATACCATGATATACGTATAAGTATAAGATATACCATGATATAAGCATAAGTATTAGATATACCATGATATAAGTATAAGTATAAGATATACCATGATATAAGTATACGTATAAGATATATCATGATGTAAGTATAAGTATAAGATATACCATGATATAAGTATGAGTATAAGGTATACCATGATATAAGTATAAGTATAAAATATACCATGATATAAGTATAAGTTTAAGATATACCATGATATGAGTATAAGTATAAGTATAAAATATACCATGATACAAGTATAAGTATAAGATATACCATGATATAAGTATAAGTATAAGATATACCATGATATAAGTATAAGTATAAGATATACTATGATATAAATATAAGTATAAGATATACCATGATGTAAGTATAAGTATAAGATATACCATATAAGTATACGTATAAGATATACCATTGAGGTATCTTGGCATGAAACATTTTGACGTTGATACCATTCAGTCGTGACGTCATAATAACACGATGGTTCGACGATTTACCTCGAACCATTTGTGATTATTGCATCCAATAGCTGACTGTTCGATGCCACCACGAGTTTCCAGAATCACTCTCGCTCATCGTTTCACGACAATCGATTCAATAGAGGGAATGCATCTTCTGTCCGACTGGCCGTCCATATATCGTACGTTCCTACCCTTATTGGCTTACTAGCCGGCTGGCTGGTCAACGTCATAAAGACAATGTGCCCGCCCGATTAATCTGACAGTGAGCATATCGGAAACGTTACTCGTCGCAGCAACGCGATACATGCTAGCCCGTCGGGGCCCTTATATAGAATCCCCGATAGCCCTCTCTCTGATGACTGACATTGCTGAACAAAGCATCTCTTGGACTGAGCTAGACACTATTCTATGTCTATGTATGCATATGAAGTACGTTTGAAATATGAATATAACTAATGCAGATAACCAGGGATGGACTCGGTATTCCAATGCCCTTCATATGTAACAACCCCTCTGTAAGGGCGTTAACGATAATACCGGATCGTGGAACACCCATAAGAGTTGAGTGCTGATCGGCATGCTTGGTCACGCACCTAGGATTACGTTTGATCGGGCTCATTAACACTGACACTGGCATCTGCGGCTCTCCCTCTCTCTCTCTCTCTCTCCCTCCATATCAGGCATTCTCACCCTTTCCCTTTGACTCACAGTGGTAACTCTCCCAGCATAAGACCGAATATATGCCAAATCTACGATTGAGGTAACGGGCCCCTCTCGCACGATCTTCTTGTGTCCCTTGGTCGCTGGTCCTTCAATGAAGGATACCAGACTATTGGAAATCAACCCTCCAATCGAGCCATAGGACACAGAAGGAGCCACACAGTCTGTGCCGTACGTCATTAATCAACTGAACCATACCAACCACCCTGGCACCCCGCGCTTCAAACTGTTAGCCTCGAGTGGTCACATATGGACACTGTCCAGACTCATCTTCACGCATCACACGCACATTCAATTTCAACTGTTTGATGCAACGTTTCGTCTGATCGTACCAAGAGTAATTGATAGTCGCTTTTTTCGGTGAATATAATTGTAAAGAGGCATTTATTGATTCTCAATAGAGCAATAAGCAGTCGTTAACTCGAACTTTTTTAAGAGTCTGTTAATTACAGACGCGGATTTCAATGAATAATTCATAAAATATTTTTTTAACAGAATTACGATTAAGGATTATTCTTTCGAAATATTAATTTTCATTGTAAAAGAATTCATTTTTTAGATCATAATCATTTCTGCTTCGAGAAAGCGGCAAAATTCGAATGCAAGAACTGATAGGAACCCATTTCTACCCAGTTGGGCAGATTCGAAGGAGTGTGCGAGTAATGATGAGTTGACCTTTTGGCGTCTGGAGTTTCAAGATTGAGAAAAAAAAAGGTAGCTCTGCTCTGACCATCAGCCAAACAGCCAACAAGCAAGAAACCCTTGACTCTCCTGTATCCACTCCACTTCACTTTAGTCCCTACAGACACTGCGCACACGTTTCTTCTCTCTCTCTCTCTCTCTCTCTTTCTATCTGTTTCTATCTCGTTCTATCTTTATCGCTTTGCCAAGAAATTTTCTTTCACCTTCCAGACATTTCCCCACCTCTGGTCATGTATCCCTGGCTTGTCTAACCATTCCTTCTGTTTCACCTGAGCTCCCGAGCCTCGACTTGAATCCCCCTATCTCCCAACCAAACCAGATCTCGATTCTCATCCACTGTTTTGCTCAATTTCCTTCGCTCTGTTGAAGCCCATCTCTTGCTCGTGGGCTTTTTTTTTACCTCGCAATCCGCACAGAGCTCATTCTCCCAGAACACCATTTTGTTCTCGTTTGTATCTTTCTCTTCTCCATTCACACGACATATTACTCATAGGTATTCGAAAAAATTTATATTTTTCGTTTTTTCGTCATAGCTAATAGAAATTATATGGCTGAAAAGTAATTTTTAGCAGTTTTTTTTACATGAATGGCGTCCGGCCATACTTGAAGTTGTTTTTTTTGCAATCAAATCTCTACTAGTCTTCGTGTTTCACAACCCACCGTCAAATCAGGCTATTTTTCGAATGGAACAAATTTAAGACTTGAAGATAAGTGAAGATTAAAGAGAGCGAGAGAGAGAGAGAGAGAGAGAGAGAGAGAGAGAGAGAAAGAGGGAGAGAGACCAAGAGAGAGAGTAGACTCATAAAATAAAGGGTATGTCGACTGAATAGACTCCTTGATTGTATCTCATCCTACATCCAGGATATATACTATTATTTCCCACTCACTACAACGATAAAGGAAGAAGCTCGTGCGTACGTCTGCCCCGAGAGGCTAATCTACTCACCAAATTGTCCGTTTGTTTGCGAGCTATTAGTTAACATTCTCTGTGCCGTCCTTTACGAGTTTCTGGCACCTCGACTCGGCCAGTTTGCCACCACTTCCGCTTTCTCACCCTTTCCCGACTCTCGCTCATTCGCCTTGCATCTTCTTGTCTCGGGGATGAAGAGAGGTGAGCAGTCAACCCTTCCGCTCACTTCTCAAAGGTTCGCCTTCGCGGTAGAACGCTGACAGAAACTCGGCGCTTTGCATCTCATGAGGGAAGAAAAGCATGAGATGAAGAAGCGATTATCCAGATTTTAGAAGACGCAAAGACAGCAATAGCCCGTCAATTTTCGGACCACTTTGCAAAACGATTTGCTTCGTTGCTGCCAAATTATTTTTTGACTAATACACGTTGAGGAAAATTAATAGTTTATTATTATTTTAATGGAAAATAATTTCCAATGATTTGTAATTCAAACAGCCTCCATATATCTCCGTATGACACTAATGTCTCCCATAATTTCAAATTATTGCACAATTATTTACCAAAGAAGGCAGCAGAAAAGATTACATATTCTAGCAGAATCGAATCGCTTCCGTGCTCAAGTTCAAGCTCGAGTAACTTCTGTCTTCATTCCAAGAGGTAATCCCTCGTCAAAGTGAAAAGCGATTTTGCTCTGCGGTGCACGCTGTACGACCGAGAGACCGAAGTGGCCTGAGGGGTTGATTTATACACTTGCGCCGTTCCAAACAACTTTTGCACCATCAAGATGTAGAAGAAGAGAGACAAAGGGAGTTAAATGACGAGAGAGAGAGAGAGAGAGAGGGAAAGCCTTTTCCATAAAAGGCTTGCCTTCATATTGCCAAACGTGACTACCCACCAATCTCGAGGTTCACCAGTAATTAATCGAAGAGTCCTCGTTTATTTGCGCAACGAGACGTATTTATTTTTCGTCTAATAACGTCCCACAAATAACAAAGCCCATGGGTATCTCGTCGTTGCGTCTCTTTGAGTTGTCAGCATGGCTGGCGTTGCAAAATCAACGCCCGGCAGGCCAGGACTCGAGAAATAGTTTTTTTAACCATCCGCAATGTTGTTTCGCTTCGCGTATCGACGGTTCGTAACATTTTCTCTGCTCCCAGCCCTAACTCCATATTAAAAATAAATATCGCTATTCACCCCGTGTCATATATCGATGAGTAAATTACAGCAACGAAGTTGAAGGAACTATAAATGTCGAGAGGGACAATAAATTGCGCGACTCGTATGTCTCCGATAAGTACAAAAACACTACATATGCAGTATATATACGTATAGAATCTACATTCGTGGAGCTTGTGCCGTGCTGGTTTTTCTCGCTACTTGTACTCTTAGATATATATCGCCAGGTATTTGCGGATATCGCGTTTACATAAATAATGAGGTTGTGCTGTTGGCTATTCTGCTTAGTAGACTTGCCACTACGTATATGTATATATATATATATATATATATATATATATATATATATATTTATATATATATAGGAAGTTCCACATGGAGATATAGCAGTGGAGATGACGAAGTACAATGGGGGGAACAGCACAAGCAGTGCCAGGGAATGGAACTCGTTTCTTAGGGCTTCCTGGAGCATACCACAGAGGGACACGAGAGCGTCCAGCCCTGCTGGCGCGTACTTAATAATGTTTCTGTACGAGGGAACAGCTAGGCTAGTGACCCCACCTGTATACTTTCCTTATCGGTGTGTCGTATGGGCCATTGACTGTATCCTAACACACGAGCCATTACAATCGCTCCGTACGACTTATCGAGCGAGTAAATACACTCTTCCTTCCTATGAGTACTCTAAGTAAAAAACTTGTCACGATGAGCGTATTAAAAGCTTCGTTTTAAAATTCTTTAAGCTCTCTAAAAAAATTAGTTATTCTTCAAAAATCAGGTGGTGAATCTTCATGTTTTTTCCTGTTTTCCTCGTAACTCTCAGAGTCTAGAGATGGACATGGCCTAAAGGCACCGAGTGCGACGATTCAATATTTTTCTCTAAATATACTGTATCGAAATCTTTCAAGAGTTTTTTTGCAATTCTATTCTTCGCAGGTGACATCTATGCGCCTACATTGTTAACTTTAGTTTCATGGGTTTTTTATCCTTCTTTGGAAGTATATTATAACAACTGTTGAGTTCGGAAAGGCCAGGGGTTTGAGGCTAACTAACCAATATTCAACGATGACCGAGTACTTTTTTCCAATAATCCAAATTTATCAAAGGCCTCAATGTGAAATGACTGCTGGCTGCGTATACACAGCCAGCACTTACAATCGAACGAATCGCTTACAATGGTACAGTTGAATGAATTTGTACTGGGTCATAGTACGGAAGAGAGGATAAGGAAGTACCAAGAATCGTGAAACATCTATATGTGAAAGATATTGAAAACAACCCTTGACGATCGTTGCTAGCCATTATATATAGATATGGATTATCGCCATGACGATGAAACGAAACAAACCCTCGCTTTTAATGGCTTCCCGCCATTCTTTTTGTAACCAAGGAAGGCACAAAGATGTATATTTTTTTATTTCACGTTGCAGGATTACTACGTCAAAAAGGGCGGGTTTAGTAACTTTGCCTGTCGACACACCTCTCAGAATGCGAGGGGAGAATAGAGAATAAAAATTAATCAGTCGATTGCCTCCTATCACGCTTCGAGAGACTCTTCAGCTCTGAGGGTGCACAAAGAAATATTTTTTTCCACTAACACGAATCCACCTCCACCCTCTCTCTCTCTCTCTCTGTCTCTATCTTACTCTCTTACTCTCTCCATTGGCCTACAGTTCTACTTTTTCGACCCTTTATGTTCCCAGGGGCTTTCACAATTTTCGGTGCTTCAAAAATTAATTAGCCAGGACGTCCCGTAGCGCCCTGACGCTTTTAGGTTGCACGACGCTCGAGTGGGAACAAAGTTTTCTACGTTACTCCCCTCTCTCTTTCTCCCTTTCGCTCTTTCTCTGTTTCTCTCTTTCGCTGTATTCTCGCCGCTATCGCCGAGCTTCCGGAACGTTCACGTCAAATGCATAATACACGGGAACTCTGTCTTTGCCGTTGGATGGGATTTTAAAGTCTCGCAGTGCGCGTGACAGCGAGGTAAAATCATTTTGAAAAAAGTAACTCCAAGTAGGGCTGGAGACAGAGGGAGTGAGGAAGGAAGAGACACAAGAAAGAAAAAATCTTGCCTTCTCGTGCTTGCACTTAATCATTAAAGTATTTAATCACTGCAAATATTCTGCAGAAAACGTTTCTCACCACGAGAGAAACTTTTATTCAGGTCAACGTCCACTCTAGAATAAGTCTTTTGGCATATATATGTATATATATATATCCATAATAATATAGTGCATTGCGACCATACACCGCAGCCACTCAAGCAAAAACTGACGGACAGTCACACAGACACTCATGGGCACTCAAAGTAACTCTCCACTCATTGTAAGAAAACACAAATCCTACTCGTACACAGCCTTAAGATGGTTTATTACCAAGTGAACTTTTCTGATTTCGCTCACAAAACTTTACATAGTTTTAAAGCGAGAAAATGGAGCACCCAAGCCAAGATGACATGCCAAGCAAAAATAACCCGCTGGTATATGTAAATTCATACCAGCGGCTGTTAAAATCGTTCTCTCGCAGTGTCTAAAAAATACATCCGAGAAATGTATTTTTTTAAAAGTATATCCTGGATTTTTCTATTATATTATAATATATATTGCTTTGCTCAGACGCTTCGCCATTTTTCTCTTCCTTTAAGGAAAATTGCAAGCATGATGTGCCAGTGGTGACTTTGTGTGTTGCTCTGTCTGCAAGAAGAGAAATTTCCTATGAAGTTGCAAATATTTTGCTACTGTACCAAAAACTGGTTGTTAACATAATAACAGCTAAACGATTGGCCAGGGACAAATTTTATTTGCAAAGTTTGCCCTGGTGCCCTGACGACACTGTTTTGACGTCCCAACAAATGGTTTTGCGCTTGTACCAACTATGGTTTGCTCTAACTCCATTCCCAAAGTGCCCAACTTATATGTATATACTAAGGGTATTTGGAATACTGCATTCACCTTACTATTCCTCGAATCACACTACAGCTGCGTGGAATATTTGATCGACTCAATATTTCACGTATATCAGACCGAACGAACTATTCCACACTCATCTAACGGGGTAAACGTGTATATAGTAGAGGGGGGGGGGGGGGGGGGGTCAGGGGTACCTCGATGTGTGCACTGAGTAAATTTGACTAGTTTGACCAAAATAGAATTCATTTAATTCAACCAGAGTCTATTTAATTCAAACAAAATCTATTTGGCGAAGTTGTTAATTGTGCAATTGCCTGCCTAATATAGAACTCTATTTGAATTAAATAGATCTGAGAAAGAAAGTGAAAGTAGAAAGTATGAAATCGTAGGGTGCGTGGAAATTGGACTGACGTGACATGTGATGCATAACATCTGAACAAATCTAAATCCTCAAATATTTTATTTGCGTAACAAATGAAATTCCTACCTACATTCGCTATTATATGAGACTTGCATTTACTGCGCTTATAAATAATTTTTTGGGACAATTTTATCTGCCAAGTGCTGATCAAACCTCAGCCTAAAAAAATTGTCACGCCAATAGAATCTTTTCGCTCCGTGTATAGGTGAATTCTATGGAAAAAAATTTCAACTATAAATATATTTTATTATTTTAGAGACATAACGTTGAATCAGCTAATTTGATAATAATACAAAATTGTTTCCTCGAAGGTTTTAAAAATTGGTATGTAATTTTAGATCGACAAATCTTTCTAGAATTTCTGTTGGTCCCAATTGATCACAAGTACCGGGTCTATGAGAGCTGTGAAGAGCTGACGGGGTAACTTGCAGCTACGCTGATCTTGAATAATAATAATTAATCAGTACGAGGTAGCGGAAAGATAATATACATAGCATGACCGCCAGTAAGGATGAAACCAGAGATGAAAAGATGTGAGAGCCACGATATATATATGTATATAAGTATATAAGTATATAAGTATATATAATGGACTCATTAACTAAACAGATGATAGTCAGGTGACTCGATCGACGCATGGTTATAAAAGCTATGCTATAGTCAACGGACTCCTAGAATATAAATGGACTTTTCCGTGGAAACACAGAATCCTAGTTTCGCCCTAATGCATAAATCCAATGGACCGACAGCAGCTGTTCCACTGTTGCATGGATTGAATCAGCAAAGTGCTTAAATTCAGCCTAATGGACGACGTCGCAGCAAAAGATTTCGAATTAATCATGAACTTGTCAGTCAGCCCGTTAGTCTGCATTTTTAAACAGAGTTTCGATCGTTACATCCGACAGGGCGGGAGGAAATGACGATTTGTTGAAATGTATCTAGAATTCATGCAATTACATTTTGCATAGATATTTTTACGCAAAATTATCCATGATGTCAAATCTCTCACTGTCTTTGAACAGCATCAAAGCTTCCCATAATGAGAAAGAAAAAAAAATTGAATCAATTGAATTTTATTTGAATTTAGGCCTACAAAACTTTTACTCAATTCTAAGTAAATTGTATAATTAATTTAATTAAATCTTTTGTTCGATCGATTGCGTTGGCTATCTAAACAAGGTAATTGGGGCGTATAAAATATATTTGTTTAGTTAAATCAAACAAATAGTGCATTTAAAATCATCTAAAAAAATTGAAACATGCCCATTTATTTAACTTGAAATAATTTTTTCTTCTCGGTGACGTGTGGCAATGCGGAGGCTTAATATCGGCCTGAAATCTAGAGTTTTTGATTTTTTAGTGACTCTATTTTATAAATATCAGCAGTGTCGATTTGTCTGTGAGTATTTCTGTCAGGTGTGAGTGCCTATATGAAAGCGTCCTTGTGAGGACTTCTGTCAGGATTTATGAGTTTCCATGTGAGTGTCTACGTCAGTTTTTGAGAGTGTCCAGTAACCAAGCACTTTATGATTTGGTCGATACGTATTTCATTTATAGAATATCAATGTAAGTCACTATGTGTCAATGATTCTGACAATGAGTGGCTTATGAATTGTGAGTATCGATAACAATATCCAATTCAAGTGGAAACATCAAGGAGCAATTCTGTAAGAGAGAGAGAGAGAGAGAAGTTGAGAAGTTGTCTCGAAGAATTATTCGTTTTCAAGCTAATCATACACACCGGGTATCAGATGATTTGTTATCGCAAAGCCAGCGAGGTAATTATATTAATTTCATTCTAAATCTCACACCAGCCTAACCATTTCATCCTTTCCAACGAGACATTCTTTATCAAGATGCACTCCCTCTCTACTGCTTGTCACATAGCGCAGTGTGATGTGGACATCCAGACGGTAGAATAATCGTTTCGAGTCGCGAATATCTGTCATGGGAGATTCGATTTAAAATAACGTAGAACGGGTTAAAGAATGGCGAGAGACGGAGTGAGAGAGCATGGGCAAAGTAGACGGAAGGAAAAGGGAGTGAGGCAGAGCATACCGACTGACGTGTTTAATAAACTCAATTACCGTGTTACCCGACATAGGTCAGGTTCCGGACGGAAACAAGAGCTGAGTGGAGGCGCACCTGCGTTCAATTCTTCTCTCTCTCCTTTCTTTCCCCCTCTCCGGATCTGGCTACGTGTCCAAGTAATTAGACGCAGTAGTTACGAGGCTGCCCGTACCGTCAGAGACGGAGAACGAGGTCGGAAAGCTCTAGAACTGGAGAGGAAGTCGAGACGAAGAGGGAGAGAGAGAGAGAGAGAGAGGGACTACTGCTGGTCCAGCGTAGAAAATTCGGAGGCACACCTCATTTCCAAGGCCATAATTCATAAACCATTGGAGACGTTCGAGAAATCTGAGTGGCTGGGAGAAAAATTCAAACAAATTACGCATACACACCACAATTAATTTCAATTCAATCGACAGTACACCTTCACGATTTTTTCATATCTTTGAGTTTTAGCCAATTGATCCAAATTTAATCATGTTAAAAAAGTAATGCTTTCTTGATTATTGAACGAGCGGCAGAAAAAAGTAAAAATCATTACAATCGAAAACTTAAAATTTACATATATAAACGTCAAACTAAACAACTTTGAGTGTATGACAGACCCTATGAAATTGTTTAGAATATAAGCTTTTGAAATGTCCTGAAGGGACATTGTGTTGAGCTTTTAGAATGCCTCTTCGGCACATTTTAAAAGCCACTCACATAACTCTAGATCACATTTAGCCGTGTCACTTTGTTGGGGAACTGTTGCTATGTTCTTTTCAACAACAAAAAAATATGGATGAATATTTTTGTGTATCAATTCCATTTTTTTCTGATTGTAAAAAATATAAATCTCACTGATTAAATAATTTTCACATTAATTAAAGGTGGCCATCTATGATGCATTTGAAATAATTGGGTGCAAGCTTGGTACGAAAAATTATTACAGTACCGTATAAATTCATTAATATTGAGTTTTGGGGGGAAAACCAGCAATGAAATTCGAGGGACTTGGTGCCAGAGCGTGAAGATTCGGTATATAATCACTGGCAGCCAATGCATTTCAGAGTAATCACGGCCTCGATGAAGGCCCAAGCACACATATATATATATATATAAATATACGCAACCCTAACCAATTTTGTTCAAATCGTTCTTCGCACACGTTAAACGCCAAGCAAATTTCATTGATGCATTATTCATGATTGCAGCGGGCGGGGGAGTGAAGCGAGCTAGAATATGGGAATGGTAGAGAGTAGACAGAGAGTGCTCGTGCGCATGAGTGCATTAAAGTTTTCGAACGTGCGCGCGGCACTCATTCCTCCCTCTCTATCTCTCTATATATATATTGTTAGCGCTACAGAATACTACGAGGGTGCATAGGGAGAAGAGAGAAAGAGAGAGAAAGAGAGAGAGGGAGAGAAGAAAAGAACGAAAGAGTGAGCGAGCGGGCAAGCGAGAGCGAGAAAAAAAGAACTTTGAAATGCTAGTTAGCCCAAAAACCTTGTAAAACTGAAGCGAGAGAACTGTGAGCCGACTCGACGGTAGCACGCTAAATCGAAAAACAGAGGAGCGAGAACATAGGGGAGATGAGTGAACGAATGGCTCTCGTCGTTGCCAAACTTTTTTAAAAATTCGAACGCATTTGCAATTTCCTGCGTAAAGTGACTCTTTGAAGCTCGAGCACGAAACACAGGGCGTTCGCTCAATTTCCATCGCATACCTAATTTATCTTGTCCAATTGCATTTAAAGCAGTTGAGTGGATTTTTTTTTTTTTTTCCATATGGTATCGTGTCGCGGCTATAGCTAAAAGTAGGAGTAAAATATGAGGTTACTGGATTTCACACCGTAAACCCATTTATCTTACTTCACATACAGACTATGAATATTAAATGGGTCTTTGACATTACCACAGGTAACCTGACCCGATTCGATTTACGGATTTAGCCAATTTTCAAAAGTCCGCGAGCGTATGCGTGCCAGCTTCCATGAGCATTTTTTTTTTTTTTTTTAGCAGGCCATCGAGAATGAGAAATTAATCAAAAGAATTTTGTTACTCAATAATTCGAGATAATTATGCTAAAATAATATAATTCAACGTAGCTCTGATACAATTCTTGCTGAAAGACGATAAATCATTTTTTAATAAAAATGTTGATACAATGAACTTTCCAGAATAATTATTAATCCTTATTCATATCACGATTGCATTAAATTGGCCAGTTTTTTAATTGGCAACATGTGAGCAAGGCATACATTATTTTAAATTACAAGACGTAGTAAGGTCCCTTATAGATGGGCATAAGTATCTAAGGATACCAAACAAAGATGAGGAGAAATGTCGATCAATTCAGCCTCAAAGAAGACTCCTCAACTGTTTATGCGAGTAATTCACTTGAATTGCATTGTGCAAGGACCACGTGGGGGTCTATCTAGATATCATAATATACTTTATTGTCGTCGAAGATTGTTTTTCATTAAAATAGTGCCGAGCATTGGTGAATAAAATATATCGTGTGGTGAATAGAGATAAATTTGTTCATGGATTTATTTTGAGAGCATAGGCCCAAATTCTGATATAAATGCTCTAGAATACGTCGAATATATATATATGTATATAGTATATATAATTATATACGAAAAGTAAAAGGTTGACTTTTACATAAGGATTGAATGGTGCTGGACGTGGCTGGGTGCTAACTCGAGTTAAAATTGACTTATCAAGCCAAGCGTATATTTATGAATATACATAGTTGAATAACTATTTTCGCCAATCTTGCACGTCGTATTATTTTTTTTACAGGAATAGCATTATGAGAGAAGAACGTTGTGGATTTTCTGAAAAAGACAGATATGATGATTTACGTTTATACTGGAAAGCTTTGCAAGAGATGCGAGCACATTTTCTATATGACGTTATAACCGAAACGATATTTCTAGATCCAATTGTGATTGACGGGCGCTAATTTAATTAAGAACGCTGGCAGTATTCGCTTTTAGAAAATGAAAAGACGATTGAAAATTTGCACAAATTGGTGCTTTCCGATTTTCCTCGACACAAAACTCCGAATTTATGCACAAGTGGCTTCAACATAGCTTAAGGAGTCACAAATAGCCGAGAGAATGAGAAGATATTATTATCCAGTCGTTTATCGACTAATTATTTATTATTTTATGCTTATTCGATCAGATTAGATTTTAAGGCACTTGGCAGAATATATTCGACAGTGAATGCCAACTGGAATATCACGAGATGCAATTATTGTTTAGTCCTTATTGTTAGAAATAAGACTTTGATTATGTATTACTATAATATAAAGTCAGGAAGAATCCATATAATTATTTATATCGATTATTATCGAAAATTAATTATCATTGATTACAGAATACTTGATGTCAGGAAGCCCACGGAATTATCCGGCTCGATCTCCTGGACTCGCCTCAACCCCGACAATAACCAGGTAAGTGATGACGATAATTTTATCTCATTTCTGATGATTACGATTCAGGTTAAAGTTGAAATTTTTGCATATAAACTGCTTCCAAGATTCCTTATCCCCATCTCCCTCGTCAATTTCCTTCTAATACTTAGTTGATCGATGTTTCATTCGTGAGCTTGATATACATACCATCAGACTATGCATATTACCAGTCTCGATCGCATAAACGCGTCTGAAAAATCTCTGTGCGTTGAGGCGCGATACTACAATATATATATATAACTCTTTCACGTCGTTCGTAAAATTTGTCTTGGGTACGTGAGCGAGTTAAAAAGGAGAGGGAGAGGAAAATGCACGTTTGCGAGTTGGCAAGCCCAAGCGAAACGAGTAAACTTTTATTTTAGCAATATGTATATATATGAGGGGTCCGACACGTTGCAAATGGCCGCGCGATGAAGCTGAGCTCATGGTACTTTAGTTCGCTTTCACCGCATCCCGTTGTAAACCGTTTTGAATCCTCTTGAATTAGGCGCATCATTACTGCCACACGATGATGCTCTATGTGTGTGCATGGAGTTGCTCCATACGATACTCTTTGTCTCCATGCTCGGTACGATCATTTTGCGACTGTATGCCACTACACAATGGCTGTCGTGGTATAACTCTGTACGATGTAGAGCTCCGAAAGCTCGAGCCTCAAACTTTTCCGACAAAGTTTCACCGCGACGCGCCGTGCCTTGCGCTTTATAAGCAATACTTCGAGGCCCGAAGGTATTAGCTTGTAGATTGTTATGTCGCGATGGGGGGAAGGGGAGTGCCCGCCTTTATGGATGATTAAAAAATGGCTACCTTGCCGTTTACATTTATTTCATTTTAATTTTATCGAATAATCAATATATGCGAACAATTTCACGAGTGTTTGTACACGTCTGTATGAGTGTGTGATCATCATATATGTGATTGTAAAAATGAAATCTGCATATCGAAGTACTGAATTTGATTGGTTATGAATTTTGGAGATAACTGAAGCATTCCTGTATTATTCCTTCCATGTCAATGATTTCGGGCTTCAAATTATTGTTACAAAAGTCCGTCGATGACTTTACTTCGTACATAATGATTATTTTCTCGACCGACAACTTTCTCGACATATGAAACATCTTTGTCGGTTTTCTTGCTAGTCGAATTTTATGCGGATTAATGGAAGAAAAATTTAAAAGACATTTTCAACATGTTATGAATTTTTTTCGTGATGTGAGAAAGTGATGAATCAATTGTTTCGATATTACATAAGAAGCCTTCGTTATTGGTTAACATGTTATGACTGTACAATTACACAAAATTCTACATTACATGGGCCTTTATTTTTGTGAATTTTTTTAATTACCGATCATCGTGTCGTCAGAGTTTGCATTCCCATGTGAGTCTGACCACTCGTCGTCTTTACTACTTCGCGGGTGTGCTACTGGACACCTCTGGATGCTGCACTGGTCTGATCTGTCTGTACTGACCACATTGCAGGTCCATTAACTCGTCACGCTTCGGCTTGCACACTCCGGTGTGGGAACAGTCCACACTCCACTTCCGGTGTGGGAACAGATTGCGTCTAAGATCTGCTATATCGTGTGCTGTGCCACGTACTTTTTCCCTTTTCTTTTTTTTTTGTTTGTACTTTTTTTTAGTCATCTCGGTCGAACGTATACATTCGGGAATACATGGCGCAGTACACCGTAATGGAAAACTCTCCCTGAGTTGAAGAGAAAAGAGAGAGCACGAACGTTATAATGCGATATATATATATATATATATATATATATATATATATATATATATATATATATTTGTATAAGAGAGTGAGAAAGAGCGAGAGATAGCAGAGCGTAGGAGATGAAGAAGAAATAAGAAGAACGAGTTGTAGAAGAAGCGAGAAAAGCAATGGGTGAGAAAGAGGAAACTCGAGTGTTGGCAGGACAATGTTCTCTTCGGCTGCTACACATATATATATATGTATTGTTGAGAAAGGGTTGGGTCACGTCCGGCACTGGGAGTCGAGCGCGAAAAGTTTTTCGAGAATCCAAATCGATAGGTCGTGCGCGCAGCCCTCGTATAAATATATACCCTTATAGGGCCGCTTGAAAAAGGCTCACGAAGCAGGACTTTGGGACACTCGCAAGAGCGGAAGAGAGAAACGAAAGCGGAAACGTCAGACTTTATCCTCACTCTTTCTCTGTCTCTCCCTCTCTCTCAAGGCTCGATGGATAAAAGTTGTGCTGAACGCAGCCTGAAGATGTTCAAATTCAAATGAGCTCGACTTTTAAAATATTTCGAGTGAGTTGAAAGAGTCCACGTATACACATAGATTGAAGAAAGAGGACGTTGAACAAGTAAAGACTCACCTCCGGGCAAAGCTACGCATATACAGACCACGGTTATTTTTCTTTTGTTTCTTGTTACTCAGTATGGAATTATTCCAAAGGTACCTACGGTGTAGGTCGTGGCTTTTCGCGGTATTTTCAGTATTATTCTTACATTTACATTGAACAATTCTAGAGCCAGTAGTTCGCATGAGATACGTCCTTATTTTAATATACATACAACTCGGCGTGGAACACCAAATTGGAATAAAACTACCATTTAATGTAATTTCATGAGCTGTTTAGGGGTTTTTGCACATTTTCACTGCATTCAATTTTCATGTTATCGATCATCTTTCTCTAGAATTTTTTCTTGTTTCCCACGCAGAATATTGTATAAGTTATTTTTATTGATTCTGTGAAAATATACGTGTAGATTATAAATGTTTTATTTTAATGTTTATTTTCTGGTGATTTTTGGTTAGAATCCGCGTTTCCTTGGTAATCGTTAGTTCATTTTTCCCAGGGCATAAAAATATTTTCTCTTATCATTGATCCAAATAACTTTATCACATTTGTTATATTTATGATTATTATGCGCCTACTAAGGTATTTGTATTTTTATTTATATTGTTATTCGAGATATACCAAAGAGAAATAGAGAGAATGAGAGATGGAGAGAGAAAAAAATTGAGAGAGAGAGAGAGAGAACCACGCACTAGAAACAGTTTGTCCTACATGAGAGTCCCAAATCGATGCGATTTATCTCAGGAAATGGCATCTACGTGGATGAACGAGTCGTATGAGCGAGAAGAATCAAAGTCCCAGGCGATTTGGTCTTTCCTCTCTACGTATGCTTTTTTCTTTAACCTTCTTTTTTTTTCTTTTCATTCGTGAGCTTTCCTCTCTGTATCGTGCTGGCTTCCCGCGCAGAAAGATGCGCAATGTCGCGCGAGGGGTTGACAGAGAGAAAACTGGGAAGGAATGAATGAGACAGACGTAGGAGGAGAAAAGGAAGAACCAAAAGCGTGTCACCGGAAACAGCGGTTCAGCGAGACGGAAAGGTACTCTGTTGCTGAGGCAACGGAGCCAAAAGAACACTCGCCGGTGTTCTACTTTGCCCAAAGGATTTTCTTTCCTTTACGAGTCTGACATCAAGGGGCCCTCTCTACTATTATCTCTCCCTTCCTCTCTCTCTCTCTCTCTCTCTCTCTCTCTCTCTCTCTCTCTCTCTCTCTCTCTCTCTCTCTTTATCTATCTATCTGTCTTCTCCAAAACGATGCATCGTTCACGCTCTTCTTTCTTCTATTGCTTTTGGAACGCTAACTTTCCCCTAACTACTCCATATTTTTTCACTTCTTCTCTGTAATTTTCGTCTTCCCTTTTTTTTTTCGTTTACTGCCTCACTCCTATTGGGGGAACTGTTGCTAACCTGTTAACGACCTGACTACATCACCCCAAATCCCCAACATTCATATATCCCCGATCATTAAATATTAAAAAAAAAAAAAATCATCAGCCAACATTCAGCACAAATCAATGACAGACATGGAACGCGGTCCAAAGTATAGCCAGTGGGATTTTCAGACTCGAATTGCTCGTCGTAAGTGTGATTTTGAGTTTAATCTTAAGATGAAAATTGAGATTGTAAATTCGAGCTTTAATCTACCTGTACAGAAATGGTTGAGCCATTCGAATTTAAAATAGTTTTACAAGAACTGCTCAAAATTATTTTGTCATAACATCGCTTTACATGGTTCGAATAGTGAGATGTGGTAAAAAAAAATCCTGGCACTAATTTTCGTATACACGACCAGCAGCTCAGTGTGGGCAAATTTTTTCCACCAGACGCGCCACTTGAGCCGTTGAACTTGCTTATAGTAAAAATTGATTGTGCAGGTGGCGCTCGAGAGCCATGATCGTTTACCATCGGTAACTTGGTGAATTTCTACCCCATACATTGTAGGAAAACTTGTAGTGTACTTTTTACTACATTACATCGTAAAATCCACCATGTTACTGACGATGGCTCCAGCTAAACTACCAGGGAGTTTTTAACAAACGAAGATTCTTCTCTTTGTATATCGCAACGATCATACACGTTAGTAACATGGTTGGTGCATAATTTTTTACTGAGAAATAATAATATGCATATCGATGTTTACACAAAGAATAAAATAATAATGGTACATGCTGTGGAGACTTAACTTGCCATTGTTAACGTTATTTGCTTTCTCAAAGCCTCCCCTTATACCCAAGGATATCGCTTAAAGTTTCAAACCCCATAGAAATTCTGTCCACTATAATATTTGGATTATCTCCTTCTCATGTAATCCCCACCTTTTTGGTCATATCCATTAAACTCGACGGAATGAGATAACGGTCTAGAATGCGCTACAACCGGTATAGCGTGTTTAACTGATATATAGACGATTTCAATTGGTTCAACTGGACTTGCGTAACTGCCAATTGAGGATCCAACAATTTCCTCAAAATTCTGCCCATATAATTTCTGCATATACATTCAAGATTACAGTAAGAGAATAACAATTTGGATCTATACTATTATCAGCATTATTATCTATTATCACAGTATAGCTCGATTTTTCGCAATATGCTAGCCACAGGCTCGATCGCAAAGGGGAGAATCAACCCTTGGATAATCTTTGTGGCTTTGCTAGGCGCCGATGGACAATTACGAACGTAAATTCGGCAGACGAGAATAAAAAAACATAAACAAAATGGTGGTACGAGAATTTACGTATATATATATATATATATGGCGTTATGGAGCCTCGGTGTATATTAGTTTATGGGGTTTGATCGTATACGTGCGGATAATTGACCGACGGATTGAGAGCGTGGATAAGCCAACGTCCTAATTTGAGGTCGTTCCGCACGCACTTTACTCGGAAAGCTGGTAGCCGAGAATGGAGCCAGACCGCCCGATGAGAGAGTCTCTGGCGAGCCGCATCCCCATATGTCCTGTACGCACGCCACACAATTCATAGCCTTCATGTATGTCTATATACACGATGAGATCTATCAATGTTTTGCCTATACTGTATATACCATTAAGCTGGAGTCTCGGCCTAAGTGACGTTACATATGATAAACGCAAACCTCTGGCGCCAAAGTCAAATATGCACATTTCACCCACCCACGATTGTCAAAATACTCCTGTCAACGCGAAAAATACTCAATGCTGTAAACTGCCACAAAATCAACAGGCTGCTTTTCAAATATACAATTTTTTTCATAAAATCTTCATTATCCGTTTTTATTAGTGCAAACATTCGATACTATTTTTCTTGCGAAGAAATTTTTATTTCCTTATCGTTAATGGATCTTTTCATCAGCCTAAAAATGCTGATTCACGTAATAACGACTTTAACCTCGAAATTATTCTCGAGTAAATCCGGTTTTAAAGTATTCATATATTTTTTATTTTTTATTTTTTGGGGAGCGACGAGTCAAGAGTATTCTCTTGAATTTTGCTCTCGACTTGGTCACGTTTACTTCATTGGTGTGAGTTTTTCTGCTCTGTATGTTTCGTCCTGCCCAAGCGCCCTTACACCTTATACCACGATTCTTCTAATACTTTAATCTTCGTAATGATCTGAACAGAGAGAAGTCGAGGCCAAAGATGGTCCTTGACTCTTTGGGGTTCTCGAATGTCGCGGAGAAGACACGATGGAGAAAACGAACGAGAGTGTATATACATATATATATATATATGGCTTTTGCCACGTTTTGTCCGGGGCTCGCGACTTCGAGAGTCTCTGCGAGATTTTTTCAAAGTCTTAGCGCAGAAAACCAGCGAGGAAAACCAACACCCCTTGAAATCTTCTTTGCAAGATATCACAGTGCGCGGATAACCCTGCAGCCCCATTCCATTTTTACTCTCTCTCTCTCTCTCTCTCTTTTGCTCGTTTTCTACTTTGCCATTTTCTCATTCACCCTCTCTCGTTCTTCATCTTCTTCTCTTGATTTTGGTGTGAGACCATCGCCAAAATTCCGTCGCTCTCTCGTCATTTCAACAACCCGTGCGGAATCCCGTCGACGTCGGCAGTTTTGTCGTCTGATATCCCCGATTTTCTCCTTTTCTCGATTCACAACCAAACTGCTCAGCAGCGTCGAGTGTTATCCCAGACAAAGACTCCTTGAACAAAATTATCGACTGGTCTGCCGTAAAATGGACAAAGGAGACTCGCAAGAGAGAATATTAGAGTATATTCACTGTGGCTTTCATCGAGAGTGAGAATGAGAGGAAGATGGAGACGGATGGAAAGAGCAAGCTGAAATGATAACGATAGAGAGAACAAGAGGGGAAGCTCGATGGATGTGTGTAGTCGAGTAAATGAGAGAAGGCGTTTTCGAGTCCTGGCTGATCGATAGCGTCGAGTGTACGATGTCTCCCCCGCCTTTAAGATATCCTGCTAAGGGTGCGAAAAACTCGCAACGTTAGCATCGTTTCCCTCTTCGATGACCCTCTCACGAGATGTACAGCCCAATTCAGTTTTACTCGTCAATATCACAACTTTAGGAAGCACTCCTTTCCGTACTATCTGAAAAACAATCTTCTGACTTTTCGTGACGAGAAATCGATAATATGTAATCAAACATATCAGCCTTAATAAAATTTATAACATGTTTTATTTTTCTTGGACGCAACACTAGAATCTGGAAAAGAATTTTTACGACAAAATGATCACAACGTATTAGATATATAAAACTTTTAACTTAGACTTAACTTCAACTTTAAATTTAATTTGGCTTCAAGACAAGTGTCTCGTATCTCAATAAAATTAAACGAGCCTATCTATGAATATGGATATTTTATTTGTACGATTGTTTAGATTTATTTTGGATCACAGAGTTCGGGGTCTGTCATACCCCATAACAAATGAGTATCGTAGATCCAATGCCTATCATGAAACAAATGACTCTGAAAAAAAATTCGTTTATCATTGTACCCATATAGACCGAGGCTTCTCCGACTGTGCAATAAACGGGCCATCGAATTATGTCGATACTCATTTAATCTCATTCTACATTTGTTGTATCCCTTGCCCGAATATCCACTCTACATAATGAATAAACTTTTCGATTCGTTTATCTTAGGCGTTGATACGAGGGTTCGAAGGGCTTTAACTGAAAATACTAAACTGATATCTCGTATCATAATGAATTACGTTTATTTTGATCATGTGGAAATGGAAATTTTTTAACTCATTGAGATATACAAAATCAATATAAGTAAATTGCACCATATCGCTTGAGGCTTGATTAAATTTTTAATTTTTGTAAAATACATGTTGCGAGGAAATTCTGCTTGGTAAAAACGAGTGGGGTGGTTTGACGTTGGCGGCCACGAGTACAAGCAGGATAGAAAAAGGACCTTAATTGCAGGGGTGTAACGAACACGCAGTTCACGTGGGAAAAGTGAATATCTCGTGGTTTAAGAGAACCAGCCAACCATCGAACTGTAGGAGAACAGGGGTGAGGGGAACTTGAACTTTAGCGCACTTCCGTGACTCTGCGTGTCACGAGAGTTCACCCCCTCCCTCGCCCCTCTTTCCGTATGTACTGCATCGTCCTGTGTGAGCCTGTCGTCTCGCACGAGCCCGATTAAAGTAAAACTGTTGTGTTGGGGGTCTGTGGAGAGTGAAAAGGTCGAGAAGCACCTCGACGCCGACCTGTTACTGGATATGTATAATCCACCAAGCAGCGATTTTACGCCACCCACGTGCGGGCTTCTTCCTTGACACGCACGTACCCACATATTTTATGGAACCCTAAAATTCTTCAGGAAAACCGGCTTGATGGGGTTCACCAGGCAATGAGAGTCACCCTTATTACATAACGAAGTCTTCGAGGAATTAAAAAATAACTCTTAGTCGACTTAGTTCATAAATATGAAGATCTTATTTTAATAAAATTAACAATTTTTAGGCTACGATCTGATGAATGTTTTCCTTTTTTTCAAAGCATTTGACAAACTCTCGTTTCTTGAATGTTTTGTACATTCGTGATAGAAACGATTTTTACAAACGAATATTTTCAATTTCACAACTTTCTTGTTATGTTAAAAAAAAAAAAATTGATTTTTTTATTTCAAAGACTTCAAATACTTTTTAGTAGATATAAAATTTTTTTTAGAGCTTTATTTCCCAATGTAACGTTGATGGTTATACTGGAAGTAATAAGTGAATTGTTTCTTGGGTAAGCAACATTTACTAGTTCTCTCCTGTACTTGTTTTTTTATTTAGCTTCTTCTTATTGCATTAGTTCATCCTCTTTTCACACCGAACCATATAAAAAATTACGAAAAATACAATCGTTCACTCGATAAAACAAAAAAACTTATTAAAAAGTTGTGAGAAAAGGCGAATCTCTTTGGTAGCCAGAGACGTGGCAAAGCTCTATAAAAGTTTCATCGGTCTTAGGGGCGAATATATAACGTTTTAATATATTATCATAGTGTGTGTTGCGAGAGCCACGCGGCGGAGAGCGTTGATATCTTTATATTTCGTACGCGTAGTACGTGCTGTTGAAGGATATGTTTGGAATTTCTGTGGGGGTTTTTATGGGCTTGTTTATATATGGATTTTAAGAGAGCCAGTAGTTGAGCAAATGCTATACGGGAGAAGAAGAGAGGGTTCGTGACATTTTTATTGATGCAAGGATTCCAATTTTTTTTTTTTTTTTTTTTCATCACAAACATTCAAATACATCGATGTTAAAAATTTTGAAACGATTATACGTATTATATATTGGGCATTTTATGTTAACTCGGCCAACATTTGTTCCTGACTATTTTCGATCCAATCCATTTTTATTTGGTCCCTACTAATATTTTTTTTTCTTTTATTCGAATCGAATTAGTCAAGGTATAAAGAGCACATTGGATTTTTTTTTAAACCGACAAAATTTGCTTTCCGATAAAAGTCTAAATGAAAAAAATATGCTCGTAAACAATAGTTTTACACATTTTGATTTTTTACGATTCGGTGTCAAGAGGTCCAAGTCTCTCACGAGGCGAAATATATATACGTAGACGTAACTTACTATAGATTTATATATATATGCGTGTATCTGTGAATCCTCGTGTTAGACGCGCATTGGAGTTTTAGGGCACGAGGACATAAACTGCAACTTCAATATAAAGATTTTACTGAGTCATGATTCTTCGTTGATATTTTTTGAAGCCCTCGGGCTTGTATGGATTGTCAAAAATAGAAATTTTACTGGGGCTCGTATAGTTCTGATTCTTACAGAATTTATCAATCAGCACGTAGAAAATATCCGCACAGAAAAGTTTGTATACGTCGTGACACGAAATCTCACGTGTGCGTTAGCAGGTAAAGGTAACAGCAAGAGGACAAGGACGTCCATGTCACCACAAACAGTCTCTCGTATGTGTCATTTGAAAAAAAGGAATATGAGATAGTGTAATGTGCTCCAAAAATAGGGGAGATCGTGTGCGTCATCACTCACGATCTCCCGAGCTCCGAAGTGGATGGTCGGTTGTTTGACGATAGGAACTCATCAAAAAATGTGATTATTCTCCTGCTTATGTATTTCACCGCTCACGCCACTTCGCTTGCATGACAGGCCACGTGCATGCATGTGTGTTTTTCAATAAACACGACACTAATTAAATAATGGACTAGCCAAATATTCGTCTTTTTTTAGTTAGTTAGTTAGTAGTTAGTAACTATTAGTTGGTTAGTTGGTATGTTTAGGTCAAATATTGCAATCAAAATTATTTCTTATTTATTATTCGAATGGTGTTTATAATTTGTGTATAATGGATTAATTGGTAAAAAAAAAATACATATAAAATGTTCAAAAGAGATCGATAAAAAAAATTCTTACTATTAAATGTAAATTTTATCTCTCGGACATAAGTTTACTTTTCGTGAGTGTCGTATAGGAAAAATTGTTCAACGAGAGAGGATTGATATTCAAGGGCCTCTCAACATTTTTTTTTATCCTCTTCCTCGTTGCGTCAGTCATGAATCTGGGAGATTCGTGAATACGTCAAGAGAAATATATAGACACAAATGCCAACACTGTCTGTACAGTCCTCTTGAGACGCACTATTTCCACGTCTCTGCTTTGGACTCAAGGGTCTTCCAAGAGATTCCAGATGCGATGAATTTCTTCCTTTAAAAAAGCATGAATCTCTCGAACTCGTTCGTGAGATACTTTTGTCGAACCATCTCGAAAAAGTGAAGCCACTTTAAGGTCACTGCGATTGGCTCTTCCGCAGTATTCATATAATATAATATGTACACGTAATACCAATACGTAAGGCTAACCATTAGAAAAAGTGAATATCACACTCTCGTATACGTTCTCGTTCCTTTTTAAATCGAACACGACACAGCCGTTGATAAGTCAAGTCAAGTGGTTGATGAAGTGCCACCAGCCATAAATGAAAAGAGAAAAAAATCTAAAGTCAGTCATTGGCTGTCTGGTGAAATTTGAAAGACATCCCGGTCGACCAATATCGCGTTAATCTCTATCGCACTCATTTATTTTTTCGTTCTTGTTTGATTACGACTGAGAGAAAGCAGTTTCTCTCGACTTAAAAAAAAATATATATATATATTTTTAGCTTCGGTTCCATTGAAATACGACGTAGACGGACGTTCATAATTTGTCGTTATGGGTCTGCAGTATCTTCCACGGAGACTCGAAAGAAAATTGATTGTCCGGCTTGAAATGTTTCGTCGAGAAGAAAGGGGCTTTTTGTGGCAGTCCCGAAAGGTCGAGCATGAAATTTGTCGGAAAGGGAAAGTTATTTTTTTTTCAAACATTCGACTTATATATCGTCGAAAAGAGTAAAGCTCTACAAAGCATTAAATATAAGTAACTAAAAAAATATTTTTTAATTATACAATGCAAAATGTTACATTACAAAAAAATAAATGACAAATTAACATTTTCCGATGCAACGCAATAATTTCTCGTTGGTATAATAATATTAATAATAAACATTAATATTAATAATATTATTATTATTGTTAATATTATTCTCGTATGTCGAGTGCTCGGTGAAACAATTTTTTGTATTATTTTTGTATGCCTCATATTCAATGCTTTTTAATAAGAACTGGAAAAGAAATGTCTAAGACATTTTTCGTGGACTTGTGTAAAATACTTCTTTCATGCAAATTTTTTTATCCTGCGTCTCTCCGGCATATTTCTCATTGGCTCGTTCTATATGTACATCGACATGAGTTTGCTTTTTTTCTAATTGGGTTTCGATTATACGCATTAGACGAGGCGAGAGGCGTGTGACGAAGACACTGGCTTGAATGAAATGCGGAAGCCGACAAACACAGAGAGATAAGTTTCTAAGTGATGTGCGCGGATGGGCTATTATGCTGTTGATGCTGTTGGATGTA
The DNA here is from genome assembly GCA_963669185.1 of Dyspetes luteomarginatus. Classification (NCBI taxonomy): domain Eukaryota; kingdom Metazoa; phylum Arthropoda; class Insecta; order Hymenoptera; family Ichneumonidae; genus Dyspetes; species Dyspetes luteomarginatus. The sequence continues at coordinate 18,757,166 of OY769905.1, read as the reverse complement.
TCGACGATGGATAAAATGCCCATTTTGTGTCGAAGCGTGGAGAATTAAAAACCTGATGGGAGGGAGAAAGATGCTCGATAGCTTTTTGGGTTTGGAGGGTTGTGTGAGTTCATGCGTGAATAGTCGAATGCTTCGTGAGTGTCCGTTGGCGGTTTCGTGAAGCTGGACACAAATTTGTACTAAAGTACAAATTAAACACATAGAGACATAAACATAAACGCAATACATAGAAAATACTATGTAGACATAAATATCCGGTATACGGTAAGATATTCGTACAAATTAAACACACAGAGACATAAACATAAACATAAACGCAATACATACAAAATACTATGTAGACATAAATATCCGGTATGCGGTAAGATATTCGTACAAATTAAACACACAGAGGCATAAACATAAACGCAATACATAGAAAATACTATGTAGACATAAATATCCTACCGTATATATATCATATTTAAAGCCCAAAAGGCCTGTCTCCTATGCTCATACACGGCGTATACAACCGTTCGGTCTTAGGAAATGCGATATAGAATACTTGAATCGAATAACGAGTAACGGAAATCCTGAACTAGTTTTGCATATAAACTATGGACCAAAGTTACGGTCATCATTGTTAGCTTTGCCGAAAATGACTTAAAAATTCTTCGATCACGCTGCACCTTTTAGTATCGACGATGTTTGGAATTTATTTTGCTATTTTAAAATGATTCCCTAGCAATCGCTGCGTAATTGCATGGTTGTAATTTTTCTTTGTGCGGCAACATATATATTACAGATTATATAGGTACCATATACAGAGCCAGGAAACTATATGTGTGGAGTTGGCACAGCGATATGTGAAGCTTCCCTTTCGATCCATCTGATGAGCCTATGCATAATCCCTCAATCGCATGCCCAAATCTCCCCTTTTGCTATACAGGATGGAGGGAGGGTGCATAATTGCATCGTGATAAAACAGGCGAATTTTAAATCACATGCGGATTTCTCAGCGACTCTCAAAACTCCCTGGCGTTACTCCCCTGGCACAGAACCCTCCCTCGTCCTCCTTTTCGTACTAATATGAGATTATATCATCTAATTCATTCAAGAATTGTTCTCTATTTTCTTTTTTGCCCGTTCAAATTGCTTTTCATTCGATGACAAAACAATTGATTACTGCCCATCGATCCTTTGTACGGTAATCGGATGAAAGGACACGCCATCGTGCATTTTGTGATAAAACAGGCGAATTTTAAATCACATGCGGATTTCTCAGCGACTCTCAAAACTCCCTGGCGTTACTCGTCTGGCACAGAACCCTCTCCTTCATCCTCCTTTCCGTACTGATATCACATTATATCATCTAATTCATTCAAGAATTGTTCCCTTTTTTGCTTTTTGCCCGATCGGATTGCTTTTTATGAGATGATAAAATAATTTATTACTGTCCATCGATTCTTCGTATGGTAATCGGATGAAAAGACACGCCTTCATTAATGAGGATTCAATGATTATGCTATGAATGAGAATAATACAAATAATTAAGAAAATTGCTAATCCGCCGATATGTAATTTTAATGAATTAGTGACAGATTGGTTGACAATCCAATTTTACGCTAAGTGTATTTTTATCTCGTGATTTTTCAATCCAAATATTATGCGGAGACTCAGACAATCAAACGTTAATTATGCAACGAAAATAATATATGATGAGAAATCCTTTGTGATAATGCAAAACTGTGGATAACTCGTATAGTTTCCATTTTGGGACAGGAGTTAGAACAGCAATAGATATATATATATATATATATTGTAACGTTACATTGTAAACGTCAGAACTTTATATGCCAGCGAGAACTCTAGTAACTGTCTAAACTTTATGCAAATCAAGTTATTTTCAGAGCAAAGAAAAAAGTATTTTAATGCTATTCGTAAGTGGTCAGTTTCCGTGGCAGGGAATTTAGTGTTGATCGGACTGTGCCTACACTTATATTTACTTGTGTATTTATTTATTTATTTGTTCATCTTAAATTTGATTCTTGAAGAGTTGCGCCACCATATATAGTTACGGTGAACGAAAATATATCCAAATTTGACCGTGTGACATGGTTCAGCTTTTATATTTTGTATAGCGAGCTTCTAAGTACAAAGGGAATGGATACTTTTCTAACACGTCCATTTTGTAATTTCTTATCTCAACCCTTCCAACAGCCAAGTCGTTATTCCTGACTCAACATTCGATTTTCGCTCGATTTTTGTTTTCCTGATATTGGCTTGAGACTCCATTTGCGAATAATCGAAAAGGATAAAAGCAGCGATTTCCAGGCAAACCCCCCAATGCAGATGGATGGCTCTCGTAAAATCGACAGTATTACTAAAATCGATTGAACGTCTCGAGATGCTGCAGGTGAAGAAGCTTCTCGTGTCACTATATATCTATACACGTTGAATACAGGTATATAGAAAGAGGGAAGAAAGGCTAAGCCAGCGGAGCAGACGAAGGACGGTAGTAACTCATCTCAAGTATGCGTCAACTTCTTAAGCCTCTCTACAATTTCGAGGTTATATCACGTATATATCTGAACAGATTGCTTGCTTTTCCAGTACACGATTATAGTGGCTTGTTGTGACTTGGCCGTTTCGCCCCCTCTTATCATCCTCGCGAGCTTTTCCAAACGATCTTTTACGAAATTGTCATAGAAAAACAAGACTAATGCGATATCGGTGAATGTATGAGAACATGACAATAAATATATCCGCCAGATATTTTCGAGCATAGTTTGCACTAAAAGTGCACTAAAAGTGCACTAGAAGTGCAGCAGTAAAAATAAGGGTAGAGAAATTCAAAGTGCACTCAGAAAAGAGAAAAAATCCTTATCGAGGATACTCTCGTTGGAGAAGTGATAAGAAAATATGAGGATATCGGAGAATGAAGAAAAATGGTGCAATAAATGGGAGAACAAACCGATGAGTCATCATGAAAAATGTTAAGCATGGCTACATGGTTTTAATGCCAACATCATGAGTTTACTGTCTCTCCAGGCTCCAGGCCACTTCGGTATGTGCTCATTCATTCTCTCGAACTCCCTCTCTGATTTTCCAACTCTGACTCGAAGTAAAATGCATACGGAAGAGTTGCGGGAATGCAATTCGAAACTTGTTATTGGAACGAGAGTGTTGAAGGCGATGGCGTTGTGCAAGGAAGAGAAGAGCCTTCGGCATCTCTCGTGCATTTCCAGGGACTGAAACATCTCAGAAAACAATATTACCTAACTCTCGGGTACGTTATTACAGTACGAGATGCCCCAGAACATGAATTCAGAACTTTGGAGTACAGATCTAGCCTGTATATATGTCATCAATGAACCAATTTTTCTCTACGAGTACAAATAATATAACCCTTAATGAGCAAGAAAAACAAATTATATGCTAAAATTATATGTGGAAAAAGTTTAATCAGCAAACTTTTGTTCGGGAGACTTTTTGGTTTCAAAATACTAAATTTAAATCTGCCATCGGAATTCTTCAGGTTGAAATACATGCTCGATTTCATTCTTGGTTATCTTGCACAAATAAAAATGTAGATAAATCTCGAGTGGATATGTATAATAATGATAAATTTGGATACTCAACAAAACATGATAAATCGTAGTCGCTCTCACCCCCCACTCTCTCACATCCATTTCCTCAGAGAACAAACTGAGTCACAGCTCGTTTAGTCGAGTTATCACGCACAAGCCTGGTCCATGCCATTTAAATTAATTTGAAATGTCCTTATTCCGTAATCATATAATTAAAGTATTCCGAGAAATGGTGAGATCGTTATTCATCCGTTACTCTAGGGAGGAGGCCCCGATCTGCTTCTAAAGAATGTCAGAAAGATGCTGGCTCTGGTGCTCCTTCGCGAAACAGTCAAGAATGAGAAAATTATAGAGGGAAAAAAGCGACCCTTTGACATTGCCATACAGCACGAGGGAGAGCTTTGGCGAAACGGACCTTTACATATATATATATATATACAGTGTACTCACCCGACTCGTGGCAACGAGACCTTATCCCACATTGAATTTCTTCAATTATGAAAGTACCATCAGTATTTCCCAGTGGATTCTCGAGTAATTAAAACTGACTTAACGAAGAATAGAAACCTCCCCCGCAAGAGCGTCGAAAAGAGTGTTATATAGCTGTATACAGCGAGTTTTGTTGCTCGAATATTATACTGCAAGCGAATTGATGGTGTAATGCAGAACCGATAATAAGTAGGCTCGCCATTTTTTTTTTGTTTTTTCATATTTCTCTAGTCCCTGGTGGAGTGGGTAAAAATTGTATATTGGCAAGGACCTGCAAAGCCTTATTTGGCGCTCAGCGTGCTGCCGAGCAGAAGCAGTCGACGAATCATAAATGTTCACCGGTGCCACTTCAACCCAGTGGCATGTCTTTAAGTTTCAGTGGACTTTAATTACTTTAAGTAGATCTCCTGGAAATATACGAAAATCTCCTAAAGTCTACAACAAGTCTATCAAAATTTGATACATACATCTATGTATCCGTAAATGTTGCAGAATCTCAGATTTATATGGCAGCAGCGACCTAACCAACCATCATAAAATCCATCATAAAATCTGGGCAATTATACCGATATTTTATTATGGTGCTATTTTTTATAGAGATAATTAATTCATCAGTCCCGATAAACATTGTAACGTACTATAAAAAATCCAGAGAGCTCTCTTAACAGCATTATCATACACGATGTCGCTGTTAAAAAAATTACCATAGTGTGGCGGTAAAGATTTCTTCACCACAAACTAAGTGATCTTCGTCCCAGCTTGCAAATTTAGTTCCTTGACTGGCTTAGTTTTGTACCAGCATGTATTATATTTTTAGCGAGCCGATCACATTTTATCCATAATACTGCTATCGCTGCTAGATTTTGGCTATCAGACGATGGGCTTCGATTTCCCAGAGGTTCGAAGTGTACGTCACATTGATGTTGTAGGAAAACTTTGACGAAACTTCTTCAAGGACTATACACACGAGTCTTGGCGAGAGGAAATAGGATATGGCGGAAAGAAACCACATGATGCTGTGATTGGTCGTCCGTGAGGATACGAAGGTGCGGCACAGAGGGTTGTTTTACTGTATATATATATATATATATATATATATATATATATAAAATATACACTACCATGGTATATATATATATCGTGATAGAGTGAATTCAAGAACGAGAGAGAGAGAGTGCGAGTGAGTAAGGGAGGCGGAAGAGTATGCCGAGAGGAAGTGGAATGCGAAACGGCTTCTTGATGGGAGATCCGAGTTGGAGCGGTTACCATGGGTACCGTGGGGCATGATGCGTGACCTGGGTAACCCGTGGCGCCATCAACAGGGGGTGTACTGCCCTCTTTGAATATATATATATATATATATATATATATATATATATATATATATATATATATATATATATATATGTACATATAAATATAGATATATATGTGTGTCCTATAGTAGTACATCTCTCCTGCAGCAGTAGCAGCCGAGATAGGCTCATAGGCACCTCATCCTGTCGTCCTTTTGCTTCTGCCATCAAATATCACGTCCTTTTCGCACTGCTTTCGCTTTCCCTCTCTCTCTCTCTCTCTCCCATCTACACTGTATTCTGCGCTTCGCCCGCTTCATTGCCCTCCCAATCACGTACCATTCAAAGTGACGGGTCTACGAATGTACGAACTCAGGTAGGATCAATTACGATCAGCGCTAAACGTGGATGAGAATAGCAGGATATGAAGCGAGAAGAGTGTACGGGATGAGAACGAAGGATGGATACGTGAGACAGATCGTCGCGTGGATGAATCCTCCGGCTACATCGTATGAATCGAACTACACGCCTTGTCTGCCTTGTAGAAATTTTCAGCTTTAGTCATTCGTAATATATGACTGCATGATATATATGTCATTAAATCTGTCTGTCTCGGTCTCTATTTCTATCTCCTTCTCCCCTTCGTAAAATACATAAAATCCTACATAAAATCGATTTTTCTCTGTCTAGTTTTGCATTTGGTAATGTTAAATAATTTTCGTTCATCCACTTCTCCACTTTTGCACTCTAAAAATGTCGATATCCCTGCAAGTGGGTATTTTTTTCGAGTGTTGAATCCAATTGTATTCTGGATCGGCCATAAAATTTGCATCAGGGAAAAAATTACTTGACATTTATCTGCATCGCAATATATAAGGGGAGTGGGGAGAAGGAGTAAAAACTTAATGTCACTCTTGACGCAATCTTATTTCCTGTGTATATATATATACATGGTCGCATTAAATGTACACGACAATAAAGAAGTGAAAACGTCAAGTTGGGAAAAAGAATGAAATAAAAGTAATTTTTAAAAAACAAGAACGATGAAAGTCTCGTAAGATGCTCCTCTACATTTCTACTTGTGAAAAGTGGGGAATAAAGAAGTGAGTGCGGTAAAACACTTTTACACTCCCGAGTCGGAAGTCGAATCACGAAGAACAGACAATGGTATATATCTAGATATATACATCAGCCTTTTGAGTGAAGTAGGGAGGAACCAAGTTATAGGGAGACTAAAGGGCGTTCGACGATGCGGTATATCGCCCGTTCAATTTGAACTAAAAGTATTTATTATTGAATTATTGACGGGTTTTAATGCACCTCGTGGCTTCGACCAACGTCTCATCAGCTTTTTTCCTTCGCCGTTCTTCCCTTTTTCTGCTTCTTTTTTATATGTCGAGAGCCACCCTCGTACGCCTACATAGAACGTTGTATGAGAAACCAGGGTGTAACAGTATGGTCGTTTCTTATCTCGCATACACCAACTTAAGAATTCTGTCATGTCATCTATGCCATTCAGGATATGTGAGAGATTAAATTAAAAATTATTCTTTATTTATCAAAATAATTAACACTGCAGGCTATAAATTAGAAAATATTCGAATTATCATTATTTGATTACGTAATTTTTTAAATAAAAAATCACACAGACAAAAAGAACTCGTGTGTATATACGCTTTAATTGACTGCAAAATGGTCATTTGACGAGATCACCGGGGATGGCAAAGTCTGCCAGGGAAAAGTGAGCGTTCACCTATACCCACCCCTTAGAGGGACATCGTAACAAGCCTCGAGCCATTCAATGATATATCTGTTAGGCGTATACCGAGAATATCTCATGTATAGGTGTCATAAGGCTCGTTAAATAATAACGTATAGCGTCGACAGGAAATATAGGCAAGAGCGAGAAAACAGCTCGTCCCCGTGGGGCACTTCACCCTCCATGAACGCTTGAGAGTGGAAAGCTATGGAATAAAAATCATATATAGAGCACAGACGCATATATAGTGAACTGTACAGTACTATAGAAACATATCCAGCTGATCTCTCGAACCTTCCGATGCCACGACAGTAGTGCTGAAATAATTCCATGACCACAGCACCCCCTTTTTCAATGCACCCTTGTCGATGCACTACGGTGCTCCACCGAGTGCTTCTTTTCTCTAATTCGATCGTGTTTCTTTCACATTTTCAAAACTCGCACTGTTATTTGTACATTTGCAAGCGCATACTCGATATGTATGCAGCATAATTGTACTGCTCGAATGGTCAACGACGTTTTGAGGTTCATGAAAAAAAAAAAAATGTTCCATTTAAAGTTCTCCGGAGACTTGATATTTGTTGAAATAATGCAGCGATACATTTTCTCTATTCCAATTTTGCGTTTAATTCAATATCCTGTTTTTCCCAGTGCGTGCCTTATATTTAACTGTATTAGAATGACTTTTGAATTCAGAATACGTCATAACAATTCGTTGATGCTCCATAGCCCATCTGGACAGAATGGTCAAATGATAATGAAATTTTCGTATCGTATGGCTCCAAGTATGGAAGCTCAAAATTGATAATACAGATATATTTGTCATCGATAACGAACATGAAAAATAATTAAGCCAAGTTTTACTACTAGCATGAGTTAGTTCAGGAGCTTGACTGTGTAGTGTAAAGAGCTGTGGGAGTCTGTATAAAGGCTTTAGAGATCGTACCTTTCTCTCTAAACTCGTACTGTATTACGAGCGAAACGACGATTGTTTCCGTTATTCCGAAGGATTAATTCACTCCCCCCTTCTCCTCCCCCCCCCCCCCCGCCCCTCACATCTCTGCCCTTCCTAGCCGTACGCGCTCAAGTCCCTTCGCAATAATAAATGTTGATGACGTTATACACATATACGAGTATATTCCCTCGAGAAATTGAATATATGATTTTACAAATCACACCATAAGGCTCGAATGAGAATAATGCGATATAAGGGAGGCATCGAGAGAGGGTTCGAGTGAGAAAAATCATATATATATAGGAACAGAGTACATAACCGAGACAGGCACATGCAATCGTTCAGAAGCAAAAGGGAGTAACCTACGCCATTTAGCAGGAAAAGTCATGTGGGTTAAGCCCTTTTGCTTCTTATCACACGATATATATATCATATATATATATATCATGATGATTGTACGCTATATAGCAAACTCAATCTAGCATTTGTATGATGGCGACGTCACAGCTAAATCCCACAATTCTAGAATCATGTATATATAGCAACAGAGTACATACAGCGAGACAGGCATATGCAATGGTTCAGAAGCAAAAGGGAGTAACCTACGCCATTTAGCACGAAAAGTCATGTGGGTTAAGCCCTTTTGCTTCTTATCACACGATATATATATATCATGATGATTGTACGCTATATAGCAAACTCAATCTAGCACTTGTATGATGGCAACGTCACAGCTAAATCCCACAGTTGCAACGATCATCAGCGTCATTGCGATCAATTGAGAACGAGAGAGGGGGCGAAAAATAAAAATAAAACGATCGAGAAGCTTAAGGTCATAAGTTTCTCGCTGTGTGCTGCTGCCACTCGACTGTGTATATGTAGGTTTCTGCATCGTGTACCCCAAGTATTTGTTTGTTCACGAGTACCAACCATATGCCATTGGCATCAGAACGTTCTGCTGCATATGATTGTCGTGTGTATATATGTATACATATAATATATATATATATATATATATATATATATATATATATATATATAGCATGGGCACAATACTCTATTTACTGCACTGCATATACCTGTAGTCTATGGTGTCGAATAGGCGTATTCATATAGATTTATTCCATATATATATACACAACACATTATTGAATGTGGTACGTATGGGATACCCATATACATATATATTGCATGCTCACTATCGCTCCATGGTCTGTGCAAAACCGATGGACCCTTTGTTTTCGTTTCAGTCGAACGCACTAACTCACCCCTCTCGTATACCCATATATATATATATATATATATATATATATGTGTGTGTGTGTGCAGTTGGTTAGATTTTTTACCTCAGCCTCCTCTCTCTCTCTCTCTTACTTCTGTGCCTTTTCTCGCTTGTTTTGTCGTCGTACCACTCACGCCCGTTTCCTATACCTATATAATACTCCTGCAGAGTTCTCGCACCAGCCCATTTATCCCTTCAGTCTCTCGCCTCTCGAGGGTTTTTCTTTTTCTCTCCTTTTTTTTTTTTTTTTTTTCATCAAACTTTTTTATTTCACATTTCGCATCGCACGCGTGTCACTTCGATATTTTTCAGAATTTTTATCCCTCTGTCCGGGAGTTCTCTCGACGCCGGTCTCACGCCCAGAATTTTTACCTCTGTATCTCGGTGTTGCGTCGCACGCCCTGCGTAGCTCTCTCGAATTCGCCAGGGCGAATAATGTAGCCTCGACGTAAGTTACCGGAAAACACATGCAGCCGGCCCTTTTTTATGCAATCCTCCCCGTCCTGCTCACCCTCCGAACGGTACAGAATTCGAGAGTAACGAATTGACGTTTACATTCCCATCTATATATTACGTACTGCCCTTACACTCGATACAAATGCAACTCTCTCTCTCTCTCTCTCTCTCTCTGTCTCTGTCTCTCTCTCTCTCTCTCTCTCTCTCTCTTTAGCATCCCTTCATATCGCGTGAACACTTGCTTCTTTTTTTGCAACGTTATTATTTTTATCGCATTTCATTTCATTTCCTCTCGTTTCATTTACTAAGTCACAATACGAGAATCATGCTGTCATTTATACGAATTCAACGTCTGTTCGCGTTTGAGAGAAGTGTCAAGACACGCGATAACTTTCCGGCACCAAGTAATTTTTTAAAATTATAATTGAAGAAAAATCCAGGCTGTACTATATAGAGCTCTGACTGGTACTGGTACAATTGTGTGTAAGATGAATCTTACTCAGTTCAAGCACTTTGAGCCTGGGAATTTTTTCAATGTTTTTGGAAAAAGCAGCTCTAAAATTCCTCAGCTGCCAATTATAATAAACTTCATCATTTTTCATTTTTGAGCTCGACATATTGACCGCAATATTAAATCACAAAATTTCGATTCCCAATTTGAAAGCAGCAAATTCAATAATCATGCAGCTACGACTCGTTTTAAAATTCGAAACTTTGTATGTTTCTTTTTTTTTTTTTTCACCAACCATATACTAGCGCTCTCCCTTGTCAATTGTCGTTTGAAATATTTTTCTTCTCGTACTTCTGCTAACGAGGTATATAGATCTCTCAAATTAAAAATGTATCGAAAATGAAAAAGTGGAGGCCAAAAATACATTTTAAAAAGATGAAATAATTCATAATATAATGATAATAAAGTACTTAAATTATTAGAATAATGAATATAATGTAAATTCATTACAGCCGAATTTGGTTGAATTCTCAAGTACAGACTTCGGCAGAATGATAATCCTTAAAATAATAAATAATTTATTCATTCCAGCTAGAGATGATAGAGATTTTTGACTGCTCCAGATCAGTCAAAAATCCGTATCTGAATAAAGATTATCGGTAAACGTGCTAAATTTGATGCCGTCACTCTGAGCATGTAACAGCTCTCATACATGTCGACAAGAAACAAAAAGAGATAATAAATGGTTCATGGTATTGACCCCCGAGTTATATGTGCTCGTGTTTGAGATATGAGCAGACCGAGAGGAAACATTCTAGCAAAATGAACAGGTCGATGAAAATTATTCGGGACACCCTCATTTGTACATGGACCCATAAGACGAGTCATAATGTGCGAGGTCCGATGGTAATGGCGAGAACGAGACCATAAAATAAATTGATCAAATAGCCAATGACGAGATGTGCCAGATGTCAATGCTCAATATATATATATATATATATATATAAAGAGAGAGAGAGGCAAGCAAAATGCGACGACGAGAAGCAGCAGGAGAAAAGACGTCACCGCATACAAGCGTCTGGCTTTTGAATCGATGTGTCAAAATTCACCAGTATATCGAATTCTTATTTATTGGTTTATCGAAATTTTTCTCCCCATACGAAAATGGTAGTGCTCGCCGTGTGCTTGACAAGTGTGACGATCAAGAGATGACTTTTTGTGTCCCAGGATGGACAGATTGTGCAGAATACATCAGAGTATTCTCTAACATTATATATATGGATGTAGACTGTGCATAATTAAGTTACAGTGTATATATATATTATACATACTACATATATATATATATATATATAATACATACTACAATATATCTCGGTACGCGGTAGCGCGCCTGTCAAACGGTCCGTATCGACTCGGTATCTGCCGTGCTGGAGGAAAAGCACAGAGAATCCTGTTACCGATATACTCCATCACTCGTGATGGCGTATATATATATATATATATAGATATGTATATATATGTATGTATGTATCGCTCATGGTAATCGAGTCATCCCGGGCTAACCTAATTTCAAAACAATGTCGTTTATAGGTGCAGAGCGAGTAAGTGTGAGAGAGTGAATCGGGGTCGTGATCGTATATATGTATATGTGTTTGTATGTGCACTTTTTATGGATGTCATGAGTTTGGTGTGTGGGTGGGCGGGTGGCTGTTGAGAGAAAAATTAGACGAGGCTTTTAGCCCTTGATTCTATTAGAGACGTTTTCAAGCGCGCCTGGTCACACGGCGTTTCGAACACTGTGTGTGGCCCCTCATTTTCAGCAGTCCAGCATCAACGCTTCTCGACATCGATGTATACATCTCGACTGTACTGTCCATATGGTCAACCCTAAAAATCTGAAGAGGGCGAGAATGACTTCCTGCTTTAGTTTTTAGCTCAGAATTAGATTATGGATATCCAAGTTTTATATTTGCATGTCACATATATTACATTTCAAATACCATCAAGACCGATTCGCGATATGGCAAGTTTTTTTATTACTTTTAGACTTTCATCACGTTTCACATAATATATATAGCCTCAAGTTTTCTTTGACAGTTTTCACACTTTTTTCTATGTTCAATGGGCGTATAAAGTTTAACTGATAAATCGGCTGATTTTAGATACGATTATTAAGTTGGCTCGTTTTGCCCCACTTACCCCTATACAAACGTACCTACACTCTCACACATGGCTGTGTATTTAACATACCATTGAATCTCGCAGAGATATTCTAGCTTAGAAGCACACTCGGACAGCACATAAATTTCAAATAAAATCAAGACCGATGCGCGATATGGCAACTTTTTTTTATTACTTTTAGACTTTCATCACGTTTCACATAATATATATAGCCTCAAGTTTTCTTTGACAGTTTTCACACTTTTTTCTATGTTCAATGGGCGTATAAAGTTTAACTGATAAATCGGCTGATTTTAGATACGATTATTAAGTTGGCTCGTTTTGCCCCACTTACCCCTATACAAGCGTACCTACACTCTCACACATGGCTGTGTATTTAACATGCCATTGAATCTCGCAGAGATATTCCAGCTTAGAAGCACACTCGGACAGCACATAAATTTCAAATAAAATCAAGACCGATGCGCGATATGGCAACTTTTTTTTATTACTTTTTGACTTTCATCACGTTTCACATAATATATATAGCCTCAAGTTTTCTTTGACAGTTTTCACACTTTTTTCTATGTTCAATGGGCGTATAAAGTTTAACTGATAAATCGGCTGATTTTAGATACGATTATTAAGTTGGCTCGTTTTGCCCCACTTACCCCTATACAAGCGTACCTACACTCTCACACATGGCTGTGTATTTAACGTAGCATTGAATCTCGCAGCGATATTCCAGCTTAGAAGCACACTCGGACAGCACATAAATTTCAAATAAAATCAAGACCGATGCGCGATATGGCAACTTTTTTTTATTACTTTTAGACTTTCATCACGTTTCACATAATATATATAGCCTCAAGTTTTCTTTGACAGTTTTCACACTTTTTTCTATGTTCAATGGGCGTATAAAGTTTAACTGATAAATCGGCTGATTTTAGATACGATTATTAAGTTGGCTCGTTTTGCCCCACTTACCCCTATACAAGCGTACCTACACTCTCACACATGGCTGTGTATTTAACATAGGATTGAATCTCGCAGAGATATTCCAGCTTAGAAGCACACTCGGACAGCACATAAATTTCAAATAAAATCAAGACCGATGCGCGATATGGCAACTTTTTTTTATTACTTTTAGACTTTCATCACGTTTCACATAATATATATAGCCTCAAGTTTTCTTTGACAGTTTTCACACTTTTTTCTATGTTCAATGGGCGTATAAAGTTTAACTGATAAATCGGCTAATTTTAGATACGATTTTTAAGTTGGCTCGTTTTGCCCCACTTACCCCTATACAAGCGTACCTACACTCTCACACATGGCTGTGTATTTAACATAGGATTGAATCTCGCAGACATATACCAGCTTAGAAGCACACTCGGACGCGAACCCTCGAAATCCCAACGGCAAAGACAGAATAAGAGCTCTCTCTCTCTCTCTCTCTCTCTCTCTCTCTCTCTCACTCGCGTTTTCTTCATTCCATCTTTCTCGGCTTGGAAGCTGTCATCCCAGCGACAAGAGACAGGGTCTCGTCCCATGTTAAAGTGCCAGAGCCAACGAATCCATTCAACCTATCAGACTCATCACTCGGATCTACGAGCGTTAGTATGTGTCTAGATAAGAGCACATACGGAGGTCGTCATGAGAGCGTCCTTTAACTCTTCTTATTGGTGCAATCAGCTGGCAAGAGAAGCTCATCTGCACAGCTATATCGTCAGGAAGGCCAGTCGACATACGCATCGCGACTGTACATCTATCATGCATTCAATTAATTAAAGATGATTCTTCGAGCATCAGCTCACTTTAACATCTCTGTCCTCTATATATGGTCGCTTTAAGCTCAGCCATTGAGTACTCTAAAGATTGCTGCAATATATAGACGATAAAATGTCAACCCTCTGCCCAATTGTCAACAAGATTTTTTTTTTCTCTTATTTGCATAATGAAACATTTCATTACAATTGGTGCAAATTCGAACCACATTTTTGTTCCAGTATATGCGGCCACTAAAAAAATCAAACACACAAGTTGAAAAATCAATGAACTATATTTCGTTAATATTAACGTTGCCAAAAACTCGACTGTTTGAACAGTCGTTCAAAATAATTTGCGTAATAATAGTAAGAGTGTAAACGAAAAAAGCTAAAAATAATTGCCTAATGCCCCGTTTCACCGAATACTTTTAGCTATTATATGTAAATACATTTTACAAGCTTAAACGCTTTTAGTTAGCAAATCTTTGTGAAGCTCGGCATGAATCGAATAATTTAGCCTAGAATCCTCAGATGAGTTATTCACTGTACTGGCTTCGAACTCGGGCAATTTGCGAGCGAGATTTGCATGAAACAGATTTTTCTTTTATACGTTTGATGGATTGCGAAATTACTTGGCTAGATAAATTACGAATATGACTAATACGGCATGGTCATCCATGCAAGTCCGAGACTTTTGAAAACCTCTATTTGTATCTTAATGTAATATGTAAAAAATGCCCCTTTTTCATGTACATTCTACTCCTGTATACGTTGATAAATTTTCCTGATAGTTTGATAAATTTTCTCTCTCTCTCTCGCTCTATGTCTGTCCCTCTCGCTCGCCATCCCCGTCATTGTCTCTCTCGCAAATATATATCTTTTTTATCTCCATTGCTCGGATAAAGTGAAAACGAGCACGAAGTGAGCAGCAGTATCGAGTGTCATTGTTCGAGTGGAGATAACGTAGAAACGTGATGAAAAAATATAACGGGAAAAATGAGTAGATTCACGGTGACGCCAGTGTATATATATATAGGTGAGCCGATTAGTTTTGGATTCCCGTCAGCCGGACGTCCGTACCGTTATTTCCTTCATCGCTTAATATTTATCCTTTTATACGATAAAAATTCATATCGCATCCAACCATACGTTTTATTTCGTTCAATGAAAAATATCTATCGAACGATACGTCAACGAATCGCGAAGGAGATCTCGCGCCGTTCACCGCTCATCTCGATATAAAAATCTTCTGTATGAGGGAAAACAAAATAGCATAAAAATTAAGAAAATAAAAAAGCAAAACATTATTTCTGTTTTAAATTTTACTATCTGTTCGTGACTCTCACATTACTTCCCTGCTCCTCAAACAAAATGAAACAAAGCCTGTCATTGGCTGATGCATCGAAACCCGAAAATCCGAAATTTTTCGAGATTTCTCACGTGATGCACACTCGATGAGTCGCGGAATGAGAAAAAAAAAACATTCGATAGTACAGGATACAGGGTGGGCTACGCGAACGTGTCATATTCTCGTATATTTTCCGTCAGTGTACGCGGGAATTTTCGGCAAAGCGCACTCGAAACCGGAAGAATAGCAGAGAACAGGCCCCGAGAAACAGAGAGGCTGAACACAAATTCACTGAAACGCTCAGCATGACGTCGAGGGTCTGTTTTTGGGTCTCTCGCTCGTGCCCCCTTTGCAACACATGCCTCGCAGATGTATCATATTTTGCGTTGGATACATATATACAGCGTTCATATGTAACGCTCGTACATGGGTCATTCCTTGTCAGGTCATCAGTCACGAATTTATCTAAAGTTATTTTAAAATTTCCTATAAAACAACAAATTTTAGTGGGCTTGTGGAAACTTAATGCTGAGAGAACAGTTTTGGCCAATAATAAAAATTTCTTCCTACTCATTGAGCTCATTTGATGGAGAAAAAAAATTATGTTATAAAAAATTATTAATTTTTTTCATCTAATCAACGCAATGAGATCAGCTTAATTATATAATTATTTATTTATATATTTTATTTTTTTTCACTGACGATTGGAGTGATTTAAAAAAAGGCTCCCAAATCTGACATTGAATTCCCCATATGTATTTTTGTGTGTAGCACATTATAAGGAAAAGGCACGTTGAGAGAGGTCGAGAACTGGAAACTGTCATATGTATATATATATATATGTATGTATATATATATATAAATATATATATATGTATTTGGGCACGAAAAACATACCCGGAGAATGCAAGCTCGCAATGCTTTACATCTTTAGTATGTTAGATACGCTCTTTCGGCGCCTTCGTCATTTTTCTGAGTATACAATAAGATCCTTGAGATCCTTTTTCCCTCAGATTTTTCAACCCCGAGAGAAAATAGGGGCCCTATACACAACTCTCACATATGCTTTTTTTCATGATCGTATGAATATTCTTTATTCGAAGTCTTTTTTTTTTTTTATTGATCCGTAACTTGCAATACGTTACGCACAAAATGACACATGAAAAATTGGCCATTTTCGTCAATGATTGTTACATTTTTATTGACATTAAGCGAGGTTTTCTTTTATATTTTGTACAGCTAACGGATTTAGCATTTTTTGTTATTTGAGGCTTATTGAAATTTCACTGCAATAGCAAATTAATAAAACGTGGAGGTAAACTCTGGCAAGCTGTTGGCGAAAATCGCCTCCGATAGTTCTCGTTTCCTGCATATATATACATATATATGTGTATGTGTGTGTCTGTATAGTATATGGCGCCTCGCCATTGTATAAGCCTCATAGAGATGAATTCGGTTAGTAGAAATATACCGAAAGCACGCGAGCACGCCAGAGGCATTGAGAGCTCGCGATTCGAAGCACTCAAAATAATGGCATTGAACGGGCGCGTCGGTAAGATATTATTTCATTGTAATGACACTCGAGAACAATGAAGCAACGAGAAAAAAATATATATATATATATCGCATGCACCGAAAGAAAGAGAGAAAATTTGGTGCATTGTGAGCCAGAATCTGTATATGCGCATAGCACCAAATATACTGTATATGTATCGAGTATGAAAAGTGCACGGAATTGTCCGAATGCTCGTGGCGGTCCATTCACAGATATCGTGCAACGATTAAGTAATTGGATAACCCTTGGAGTCGTGAAGTGTGCGCTTATGAAACTCAATCACGCCTCGGCTTAGCTCTCTCTATGTATGTGTCGTATTCATATATATAAATGTACCCATTCTGAGATTGAGATTAATAGCTTTTTTTTATTAATTTCAATTAATTATCCTCTCCATATAGTTTTACGTACTCGTCGAACAATTCGCTATATTATCGTTTTATGCTATATAAAAAATATATATATTTCTATTGAAACCCCTCGGCAATGGAAACAAATGTATTAATATTGCACGCACTTGTTTCATTGTCAATGAAAAATACGCACAAATCTCAAGAGCGTTGGGTGAGAAAACAATTTGTATTTTATTTTTTTTAACTATTGTGTACAGCCTTATTTTTTGTTCCTGTAAATTCAACACCCTTCTTTCCTCGCAGCGTGAAACTCTTAATGAAAATCCGGAGGTCTCATTCATGCTGAATACGGGGCTTCCCGTGTCAGATTGGCAACTTGTTGTTTAAAAGTTATTTCGATTACCTGTATAAACTAGCGAAAAAAATGAAACATTACACACGGCTTAGGACATAATTTTTTTATCCGAGAATAAAAAATTCTTTCACATCATTAAATTGATTAATCATTCAGTAATTGATTAATCTTAAGTGTGTGAAGCGCAGAAAGCGATAAGTAATCGCAATCACTAATGAGGTCACTGCAGGCAAACTTGGGAGTCTGTGAACACTTTCTTTGGAGTGTCTGAAAATGGACACACTCGACGTTTTTTTAGGCTCTGGCCAAGGAAAAAGCGACTGGCCTTAATGTTGGAAATCATGGAAATTATCGCTCAGTTCTTTCTAAAAGTCAAATTTTTCATTTAATAAAGTTCAACTGTGTTCGATTGTATATTTATTTTTTAAATGGATCTTTGGTCTTAATATATTTTTAATGTAGCTACAGTTGGCTCTCCTCAAAGAAGTACTCTTGAATCTCGCATATTCCCTCTCCAACTTTACTGCTACGAAGAAAATCGCTTCCCCCACTCTTGCGTCGCGCACGCGTATTATCTACAAGCTGCTGGTGGTCTGAGTCAGTGGCCTGAGGAGTGGGGGAACGCCGTGACTCAACGCTCATTTCTAATATCGCCCAGAGGGTGCGAAATTACCGAGCGTAAACTGTATTTCAATTTGTTAATTTATAGTTAACTGAATTATGAACTGTTAAAAAGCATGAGGACGACCGCAGATATGGAACGCCCTATGTGCAGATGATTTATGTGGCTGAACATGCGAGATAGTACTTTTTCACGACATACCACTCTTATCCACTGTCTCAAGCTGTTTTCGCTTCATCAGTAACCCAAATGGACGATGGAAATGCCGCGAGTCGTTGCGTGTCGTCGTCACCCTGCGACTTTTTTTGTTGTTGTTTTCTATCGATTCTCGCACCCCGTGGATAAAATGCATACCGCAGAGTGTATTTAGACCGTGGGGTTGGTGAAAAAAAAAAAAAAAACAAAAAAAAAACGTCTATTCTGACAAGGGAGGCTGGGTAAGTACGATGGGTGTACGGGCTCGGTGCAACCTTTTACCACTCTCGATGTAGTGGGACTTTGCTGTCAGTGCTACACATCCACAACCCTCATTTATGTACATATATGGGGCATTCCTGATCTAATCGCCAGTTCTCTGCCTCTTACAATTTTTTTCCTCCCCTTAAAGTATCCTTTTTGAATAAATAATTATTGCTCATTTCCAATGGTATTTAAATTAAAAAGTTGACTATTGCGCGCTGTGCACTGTACTATGTAGGCTTTTCTTAAATCTTAATTCTTGTTTGTGACGAAAATAACTTCTAAAATATAAAATAAGCGAAAAAAGTGGTAACAAAATTGTCAATTTTTTCGTCAGACTTATATTTAAATCATGTCTATCTTCGAGTGGTTCTGAATTTTATTTTTCCTAATATTCATTGTAAATATTCCAGAACAATCTAATTATGAGCTCTAATAATGTTCGATGAACAATTTGGTCAAAGTGACGAAACTGATATCAAAAAAGATCTGTACGTTGAGTATTTTTTTTTTTTCGTATTGTTCTGCAGAATAATAAAAGAAAAAATAAATTTAATGGTGGAACTTAAGGTCTTGTCAATCTGGTAGTGAATGTCCCATATACAGAAAAACAAGCACAGGAGAAGCTACGTTGATGTCCGTAAAATTGCTTGCTCTCTTGGCGCTTCAACCCCTGCTGGAGGCAGTCACTCTTTCGCCCTCGTCTTCTCTTCGCAGCGACATATTCGACTCTCCTCGTCTCGCTACGCTATTACGTGTTGCATAGGACACAGCTAGAGCGCACACCCTTGGGGATGAAGACTCGCGCAAGCGAACAAACTGACCGTGCAGTGATTTTCGAGATGGAGACGAAAAATAGGGGAGAAAAAACGAAACCCAGGAACGGTTGCGAGGGAGAGCAAGGGAAAGAGAGCGAGAGAGAAGAGAAAAAAAACGTTCGGAATGGAGAAAACTGACCATGAGAGGTTAAACAAAAAAAAAATATATCGTGTGACCATCGTGATGGCAAATCGCGATGAAAATGTGTGTGTATGAAAAGGAAGTAGCTTTTTCGAATTCACATGTAGTAAAAAGAGAGAAGAAGGAAGAGAGAGGAGAGAGAGAGAGAAAGGAAGAGGGTTGCCGGTAAAATGTCGGGGTGGAAAAGAAAGCACGAATCTCTTCCGAATAGGTCGGAGAGGTCGCGCCAACGACAAGGAAAGCACAGGGCGTGCTCGCTCGTGTTGTCTTTCTCATAGCGCGCACGGGCTATTTTCTCAGTGTAAACAGTTTTGCCGAGAACAAACCCGAAAGACAATCTTTACCACTATGTGTGGTTCCTTCGAAACTGTACCGGACGACGAGGTCGCTTTTCCACCGTCGAGTTTTCCGCGCGCGTCAGGACAAAAATGTTGTTCCGACCTCGTCCATGAACAACACAGAAAGCGGAGCTTTCATTTTTTTTTCTTTTTTTTTTACTCTCCCATTTCTCTGTAACTCTTTTTCTCTCCATTTTCTCTCTTGTTTTCTCTTTATTCTGTCGTTCTCTATACACATGCTGCATTTGTGCACACACACACACACACACGCTGACAGGCACGCGCACACACACACACACACACAAAGCCATGCATACACGCACACGCACGCACGCACGCCCGCACACACACACACACACAACCCATGTATATACAGGTGGGACACAGCCCATGTGCACAGCTCCGCATATATCGCCCACGCCACACAGAGCTAAAAGCTAAGATTCTATTTTCACCGTTTCACCGTACCGCGAGTACACTTGGTGAATCGATCGGCCAGCCTGTTTACGTACATGAATTCTCGTTAATGGACTTTTCGCGTGCCATACGGTCTCATACGCGCTATAAATCATTTTTAGAGAATAGTCGGTTTTTCTCTGTTATACCGGCGAGACTCGATGCTGAGCAACGTCTTTGTTGGCGTCAACGTCATTGTGTAGGCGTATACGCGAGCGTACGAATTTTCACAATCAAAAATGGAGAATAGAGTGTAAGATCGTGTAACTCCAATCCAACGAAATACTGAATTTACCAAATTCATTTGTCAAACATTTGCAAATGGGAGAATCTAATTACGCAAAATATAAAATAAAATGGATTATCAAGGCGATAACGATAAAAAATATTTTAACATTTTTATAGATTCATTTTATAGATTTTATAGAGCGTTTGATCAATTCTTGCAAAAATAGCAATCAAGTATACGGCTTCTGTGTACTGAGAAAAATTGTTGACTGTTAAAAAAAAATTTCTCGAGTATGGCGAAATAAAATATTTAGTTATTGTTGAGAAGCTTCAGTTGAGCCAAATAAAATTTGTTAATTATTATCAAATAATTTTCATTATTTTATTTGGCGTAATTAAACTTTTACCGAGTCAAAAACGCTGACTCAAAACTTTCTGCCCCTATACAGTTACCACCTCGTTATTTCTCCCTCTCTCTCACTCTCTCTCTCTCTCTATTTCGCCCCTCGATGTCTCTTAGGAAATGTAATTTACGCGCCAGCGGACACCGATAAAATTCTTCGATGCTTCTTTTTATGCACGATTTTATAAATTCATAAGTATATAAAATCGGATAGCGGAGCCGTGCGGGAATTGGAAAAGGGAACGGGAAATTTGTAACCGGAGAAGTCGGCACAGCAACACAGTGAGTGAGAAATCCCTTTAGAGCTAGAGAGAAGGAGAGAGAGAGAGAGAGAGAGGGAAGATGAGGAAAGGTCTCGTGTAACGATTTGGGTGCGAGAACGAGGCAAAGCCGACCCATGCTTTACAATTATTTATATCGATCTCGTATGCATGAAAAGGGAACCACCATATGTCCCGTTGCGTTGCAATGAAGAACTACGAAACTCCCCCCTGCTTGAGCTGATTCAACAAATTACATATTATCTGGTGATATCGAGTAATCCCGCGCGACAATCATATAAAAAGTATAACATGAAACTCTGGTTTATTAGAGAGTTTGGCTCTCTAAAACACCAGATCGTTGTTATAAATAAAAAAGATATCGAAAAATGCATCTTGACACCAAGTAAAATATAATATTTATTCTTAATACGTTTGCCCTTCGGTAATTCCTACTTTTCATGACAGTGTAAATGAGCCTCTGAGTCCTGTGTTAGACATCGTGAGACCGTTAAATAATTTTCTTGTTGATCAAACGAGTTTTATCGTATTTGCAATTTCAATTTTGTTTTTATATTTATTAGTCATTTTTCCCCCAGTAAATCTTTCTTCCTGTCACAGTGACGATTGTCGACGATATTCGTTGCAACATCGAGGACAGACAGAAAAAACTTAACAATTTTCTACAAAGTTCCGTCATTATATGTGGCCAATAATCATTCGGAAAATCTTTTGCGAACAACAGAGATGGTTAAATGGAGTACAAAAAAAAACGATGTGGAGAGAGTTCGACTCTTATTTGCTCGTCGCATCAAGTTTCTTCGTTTCTTGTTAATACTGAGACTTTCTTCTGTATATGAGCAATTTGAGATGCTGCATTCTCTGCTCTCACTATATATATATATATATATATATATTTACAAGCTGATGCGTGAGGGTATGTGCGATGAGCGAGAAGACGAGTTTT
Organism: Dyspetes luteomarginatus; assembly: GCA_963669185.1. Taxonomy (NCBI): domain Eukaryota; kingdom Metazoa; phylum Arthropoda; class Insecta; order Hymenoptera; family Ichneumonidae; genus Dyspetes; species Dyspetes luteomarginatus. Next base: position 18,734,674 of record OY769905.1, on the reverse strand, counting down.
GTAGAACACGTGATTGAAAAGAAAAAAAAAACAAGGACGTCACCATCGTTGTCTTAGAAACGAAAGTAGAGATCGGAGAAAAAAGGGGAAGAAATGGTTGGAAACACGAGATTCGGAGAGGTAGAGGAACGAAGAGAAGAGCCATAATGCGCCGTTTTCCGTTCAGAGCTCTTTGGTAACGGGATCTCAGCTCTCGTTTAACATATCTAAGCCGTGTACTCCAACGCAGACACGGAATAGCCCAAGGATATTTGGATCTGACGTTATTTTCTAACGAGATGTACGAACCTCGCGAGAAAATAATATGATCATCGTCTAGTCTATATTTTCCGGCATCAAGGAATTTTTTATACGCGATAAAATAATATAAATTGAATAATTTAATATATTTAACAATATAAAGAATAGATAGATTTAGATCCTTTATCGAAATTTTTCCACCCTTCGATCAATTAGAAAAATCAAACAATTCTAAAATCCAAGATCATTCATTATAGAAGTTGAAATCTAAACTAAAACTCTGAACGCATTGAGCGTTGCACAAATTTCATCATCTATTATTTGTTATTGAATTAAAACGTATAAATTTCAGGTTTGAAAAAAATTTAATTTCGGTACAAAAAATATACACACTGAACGGTTCTCCGATATGCACATTTTGAAATAGTGAAAAATGAACAAACGTTCAGCAGTAAGCAATTTAAGAAAAAGGCTATTTAATTGTCATATTATATTCTAATATATTTAAAAAAATCCTCTACCTATAGATACTAAAGGAGTATAAAAGCCCAAAGCTGATCATACGAGGAATTTTTAAAATATTTTCTCATTTATTACGTGCATGTATGTACTGGATGAAGAAGTAAGCTCGCCAGTTAGAGGATATCAAACTTTCGAACGAATTTACACGATACGAGAATAACAGCAATCTGGTACATGTATAAGTTGTGTATGGGGAGGAAGGGATGTAACGGTTGTATTCCAGAGGCTATACTTTATCACTCGTATCGCGGCATTCCCATCGGTTCTCTCGCGGCATTGTCGACTAACGATCCAGCTATCGCCGGAAGCGTAGGCGACCAGTAAAGCCGAGTATCTCCCGTGCAGTAATCACAAAAATATCCAAAGGGTCGTTTGAGCCTGGAAGGTATGAACTGGCGCAGTTTGCTCTTGGAAAAAGACCAGAAACAAAAAAAAAAGAGTCGAGCATGTACATAGTACTGGCTCGCGGTCAAACGCAATCAGGAAAGTGCTTGATCGAGGCACGACCGATCACTCGTATAGTGCACAAAAGTTGAAACATTTTTGTATCCAAGCGCTCAGCAAGAGCTTTCACAATTTTTTTCGTTGACTCGCCAGGCAACCGCGTGCTTTCATACCCAGTATGGGGACTCGATCTCGACTATTTCTGTCGCCAATGAACGTGAACACATCTGGCTTCGAGTGAAAATATACGATCAAATTTCTGGTATCAATTTCATCACAGAAATTCTCTTTGTTTTTTTTTTTTTTTTTTTGCACGTTTCGACAAACCATTGATCTTGCATATTTCAAATTTGATTCCGTACATTCTAAAATGTTCTCCAGCGTTCAAGCATCGCGAGGATTGCCCCTCCCCTTTTTTGTATTTAACAAAAAGAGCGGAATACTCTATACGAAATTTTACATTTGTAGTTCCAGAATAACAACGATAAAGTATTTCAGCATTTCAAGCATTATGCAATATCGAGAAGGCTCGATTTTTCGCGGACGTCAATTTTTCAACGACCATTCCATTGGGCCACAGGACTAAGAGTTTTTACCTCCCTTTGAAATAAAATAAGTATAGCTACAGTTTGATCGAAAGTTTCATTAACGATTTGGAAGAATTTTCAATACGAATTTTTACATTTGTAGTTTCAGAATAACAACGATAAAGTATTTTAGCATTTCAAGCATTATGCAATATCGAGAAGGTTCCATTTTTCGCGGACGTCAATTTTTCAACGACCATTCCATTGGGCCACAGGACTAAGAGTTTTTACCACCCTTTGAAATAAAATAAGTATAGCTACAGTTTGATCGAAAGTTTGATTAACGATTTGGAAGAATTTTCAATACGAATTTTTACATTTGTAGTTTCAGAATAACAACGATAAAGTATTTCAGCATTTCAAGCATTATGTAATATCAAGAAGGCTCGATTTTTCGCAGACGTAAATTTTTCAACGACCATTCCATTGGGCCACAGGACTAAGAGTTTTTACCACCCTTTGAAATAAAATAAGTATAGCCACAGTTTGATCGAAAGTTTCATGATGGATTTGGAAGAATTTTTGACGAACCATTTTGATCATAAAATACGACCTTGAGTTATACACTATCATCTTAATTATAAATGTGACACAATTTTTGTGGGTTTTCACAGTTTTTTAAAACTGAATGTTAACTCTGGATAAATTTACTTGTTGTTGCTTAATAATTATTGAAAGAAACTGACTGTACGTTTGTGTGAATCTTCCACACTGCCGCAAGTCCAAGCTCTCTAATCTACGAATCTATGATTCCACCCCACTCACACGCGTCATTAACATCTGCTGGACGATAGAGGCTTGAAGACTTGTATTATATAGCGGTCGCTCAAAGGTTTATCCTGCAATCCTTCTCTGTCCCTTTTTTCAAGTCATCCATCGTATCTCTGGAAATTATATTACATATCACGTTGACGAACCGCCTATACGCAGACACAACGAGATTATAAAAATTAATTAAAACCAATTAATCAAAACTTTTAGGTAATGAACAATTAATGGCACACAAGGCGTAGTACATTTATTTATAATTTATCGTATCGTATTCTTAGATTCGTAATATACTTTTTGAATACGTTAAAATTCCTGGTTCGTGACGAATAGATGATGACAATAAATAAATAAACAATAAACAAAAAAATACAGAAATAAACTGACCCTAAATTGAGGGTTAAGTTTAGATTTTCATTAATTTTGTTCTCGCCTCAAGAGATCTGGAAATTGCGATGGGTTTATCTCCAGTCAGGATTTTTCCATCCACCACTTTTTCCATATATTATATGTATATATGTTATAGGCTACGTCCGACTCGTATGATCTTTTTATCCATCTTATTCTCTCTGCTCTTTACTGTACAAAATTTGTTCTCTTTCATTCATTACAAATGTGTTTTTTTCATCTCATTCTCTTCACTTTTCTTTCACGATATTTCGTCATGGTGTGGAGGATCCTCGTACAAACATAACGCCGTATGTGACGAATGATGAGATGAAGAAACCACAACTTGCGGGAGGATACAGTCTGGATGTTCGAAATGTTCGGGCACGGAACGAAGATTTTTCGTCGTCACGTGTAAAGACGCTATAATATGCCGAGAACATAAATCTCAAGTGGCACGCGGCACACCGTCGTTCAAACTTCATGCTGGACGGTATACGGCGAGGAGCCAAAAGAAGAGGAATACAGAGAAGACGAAGAAGAAGAAGTAGAGATACCTCGTCGATGACAATGGCCAAGTGAGCCTCAACACTGGATCCTTTTTGTGCACGAGACGATTTACACATCGTTTTGATCGTCGTTGCAGGATCCCTGGAATTTATCACCGAATAATATGAATAAATACCGGCAACTTTCATCCGTTAGATACGGCGCATTCTATGCCCACCGATACATAATCGTTGAAACGATAATTTACCGTATAAAGGTGTCTCGTTATTTATCCGAGTTATGAATAACGGCGGAGGATTAATCAACGATAGACCTTTAATAATTTATGAGATACTAGCGCACGCGAACGACACTGTGAATGATGAAAAAAAATTTAAAAAAACATTTGAATCATTTCTCCCATGGAGAGTCAGACGGTGCCGTATGCGGAAATACCGATTTGCCGCTGCATGGTTAAAAAGAAGATGAAAAATCCGAGTGTACCCACACGGTCGGCAAAGAAAAAAACCGCCACGGCAGGAGGTGGCTCTCTCTCTCTCTCTCTCATGTTATTCTTATCGCTAGCGATAAATTCAACCAAGCCAAGTGTCATGCATCGTATGCTCGCGTAGTGATTTAGCGTATAATAAGCCATAAAATAGCGATCATCCGACGAAACGTAATATTCTCGTATGTCCATGGAGGATGGACCACGACACATGTTCAACGAGAGTCCGTTGGAAGGAACATCAACGCTGACGTATGGCTATAGAAAGAAATAAAAATAAAAAAAAAAACGATCACTTATATATCTATATTACTTATGCACTGGAAGAGAGTGAGAGGAGCTTTTCACATTCACGATGATAGCGGGAGGGTTGATGTCATTCGCCAAGAGACTCACCAATCTGCATTAGTCGCTCTTCCACTGTCGTATCACTATGCATCCTTCTCTTTTTATTATCGTTTTATTTTATGAGAGCTCATTTTATTTTATGATTTCAAAGTATAACGAGCGCTATAAACCGGAGGGTCAACGTTAGAGAATATGACCTCTCCGACAACGATCGCGATGATTGTAACAAGGTCAGATGTGGCCAAAAGTGACAATTACGATCCTCTCATGGTACGCCATCATCTCGCTGTAATCTTGCCACTCTAGCGCTTTGATTCTTTTTTCCTCTCTCATTATATTCTATTCCAATCATTCCTCCCTTAGTTGGCTTCCAATTTATTTGGTCAGAGTCACAGTTAAACTCGAAGGAGAGTGACAAAAGTCAGGATCAGTTTCCAGAGCATTCAGCTATTTTCGTTTGACGTGAGCACAGTCAATAGTACATGGTATAGGTGAAACACACTCCTGTGAATTAATTCGAATGAATGACAGACCATGCTGAATGAGTGTAAGAGACTATTCATAAGGACATGCATATATATACAACATGTCCTCATGAAGCCTTTCTTGTATATATATATATATATATATATATATATATATATATATATATATATATCGAGTTAGACCTGGCTTCGTATCCACGCCCCGGTGATGGTCACTCGCCTCATACCATATTCGCTCATCCACATACACGTTACACGACAATTCTCTATCAGTTCTGTGATTCGACGAGGCGCTAGTCGCCAGGCAGTCTACCCAAATTGCTTCCCGAAGAGATGCGACGAAGAGAGAGGAAAAGAGAGGGAGAGAGAGAGAGAGAGAGAGAGGCGCTTGGAACCCTGCTGTGACGATATGCTCTCCTGCGCTACTGTTCGTTTCTGGTTTGGGTGTCTAATCTCTGAACGTCACGGTCGCTTTGCATAGCAAAGGGTACCCTCCCTTGATACGCTCCGCCCTTCATCCCTCTGTACAGGACAACCTGAGGGTGTCTGTACCGATTCGATACCATCGGCTCTGATGAGCCGAGTGAATTTGCCGAGTGAGAGTGTGTGAGAGAAAAGCCCACGAGAGCAGGTCCGTGCAAAGCCAGCGAGACCTTGCGCTCCACGAAACAGGCGCGAAGCATCCAGTGTACCGTGTGCACTGCACGTTATCGGGCAAAGTTTAAATCGTTAAAGGGTACTTTGCAAGAGCAAGACCCTCCCTACTCTTGGTTGGCATAGTTAGAGGGAACCGAGCAGAGCTCCCTCAATCCTCTCTTCTCCGACATCACGTTGAGACTTTTGACCGAGCGTCTAGTATAACAGACTTATATAATTCTTTACAAGTACATTGCATGTTGTACGTATTATAAATTATAGTGCGCTTTACCTCGTGGCATAACTTTTCCCGAGAACAGCCCTTCTTTTCATCCGGTCGCCCTGCTACAGGAACCCGGAAGTTACCCGCCTCGTAGTATTATATGTAACGATCTCGTAGTTCAAACGCAATTACCCGTGAAGAAAAAAAAGTGTATAAAAAGTCCGAGAAGCGTTATAAAATGAGGGCCTTATTATCCGAACACTCTTTGCCCGAAGATCATCGACGTTTTTCATATTTCATACTTGGCCTTTAATCATAATGTTCGCACTATGAATGGCCCAAATGATTTTTCAACCTGGATGCTGTGTCTCTCGCACTTTATTCCGGATTAATCATAAACTTCAATTCAATGCTCATGTCATGTCGTGTAGTGAATAATATATATATATATATATACAGGCAAGAGACTACGAAAAGGGAGAATGTAGATAGAATAAGAAGAAATGAAGAATGGGACAAAAAAAATAGTAATCAGCGTCCTTATGTGACGGAGTCGGAGAAAAGCGATGGTATGACTTTGCTGATGCGAAGTGAGAAAGAAAGTGCCAGAGGGATGGAGCATGAAGAAAAAACGAGACTAATACGAGGCCATCTGAGAAAAAGGGAGAAAGAGAGACAGATCGAGATGGCGGCATAGATGGTTAGGAAGGCGAGCTTCCGGGAGCGAAGAAGTACTTTCAACCACTTGCGTTCAATTACCAGTGCCGAGGTTATGGCGGGCTTATACTCTCTCTCTCTCTCTCCCTCTCTCTCTCTCTCTCTCTCTCTCTATCCCCTCTCTCTTCTCGATGTCTCTTGCTTCGAGGCCGTAGGAGTGGTCTGCTGTCCTACCACTTTTCATTCGATTTCTCTCTTGCTCCTTGGCAATTCCACTTTCCAGTTTCCTCGACACCCCACATCTTTCCCTCACCACGATAAAGCCTCCACAACCATAACTATACGTCTTTCTACCGAGCCATCTTTGTCCAACTCCGCGACTAAGCAGTTGAGAAAGAGAAAGAGAAAGAGAGAGAGAGAGAGAGTGAAACTCTGGACCATCGCAAACAGCAAGAGGGTTCTCTGGCAGCGTTCACTACCACGAAGCCAGAAACATCAAGGCTTTGTCCAAGTTTGCGCAACGTGGACTGTGCAGGGTATTCGAGGCACATCTAATTGACCGGGTCTTAATGAATATGATCCCCGGGAAGTCTGGTTTGCGAGATGGCTCCCCAGACAGAGAGAACTGCACAAGGAACGTTTTCTCTTCCTCTCGTCGTCTATACTACGACAAGAGGCTGCAAGTTCATAAGCTCAGGTCTATTGCGACCGTAGTCACTGAGATGCCGCACAAGCCTCGATGCCACATTGGCATGAACAGCATCCTCCTACGCATTCATAACATTCAGTGGTCAAAATTGTCGACGTGATTCCTGCTATCGTAGGTAGACGTACATTATGGCAACATCATGAACTTTGATTAGATTTACTAGCAGAAAACCTTCAAGGGTTTCCTGATTTATAGGAATAAAATATATCAAAGTATTCCTAACAATATCAAAGTTCTATGTGTCAAAATGCCTTGATGAGGTTTTACGCGGATCTTTAGGTTCATAATGACTAGTATGAGAAGTGAAATATCACAAATAGGATATTAAGATTCAAAGATTTGCGTGTCGAAATAGAACTCAACACGATAACTCATTACGATATATTATCAGTCATCAGAATCATTATAATTAATATTTTTTTTCGTTAACAATACATGTTATTGCAAACTGACTTTGGGTACACATGTGTATTTATTAGGGATTTCAATTTTGTCAGCTCTTACGATGTATCCCGGCGGTCCAGATCGATTGGCGATTTTTGTCGCGCTCAATCTGGTGTGTCATGTCGTACAGTGTCTCTATATACTATATACTATATATACGATCGAGCAATACCAACGATACGATAGATTTTCTCGCGCTGATCCTGGAACACACCCGACGACCTAACTGAGCACCGTCTGGCGCACCAATAACGCTGAGTGCTCTGTACTCTGCATCACGTCCACAAGCCAGCCCGCAGGAGCCCTGATATTGTCGCTAATATGATCTAATCATCGATTATCGCGGGTAATAGGCGGTCATGGTACTATACATAACTATATTGAGAGCCGCGGTGAACTTTTTCATCGCGAAAATACCGAGAAGTTCCGGTTGAGGTGATCCGATGATGTACGAGTACACGCTAATAGCCCATCGAGATAGTATTTTTAGCACATACAAAGAAGACCTTTATAGCGCCATCAATGTCGATGACTGAGGCCACTGAGGTTTTGAAAAAGTTGTCTCGAGTGTCCAACCAATGACGGAAAATCAATAATTAAATTCACCAAAGTGTTTTCGAGACACTTTGCCATTTGCTATTTGGTCTCGTTTCACAGAGTCGAAGACCTCGACACGCGATGACGGCTTAATCTGATTATTCTTTCATTCTTGCTCGATCAGCCTCACTTTTGGGACTGATTGCGTATTCTTTTTCCTGATTTTTTTTTTCTTCGTATTCCAAGACCGAGAGAAGAAAGCAAAGATTGCTGAGTAACTGGACAATCGATTGAAATCGTATTGTCACCAGCTGAACATGATTGATCAATAATTGGGAATGTGAAATAAATGTTACCTTTTGTATGATTGATTTGACATTAAACTTTTGCTCGCCATTATCGTTTACCATTTATATACCATTTATATCATTTATACATTTAACGTTTCTTAATGTGCGTATGCATTATCCACAGCACTTGAGATATTAATTATAGAGAGTACAAAGCTGGTGCTAGAGCAATTACGATGAGTCGAAACGATCTGGAATCCAACCCGTCTCGACATCCCGAGGGATTCACTTAATAATTACCGAGAGCCTCATGAGGCTCATGGTACGAGTGCCGAGAAGCGAACCACACACGATTCTCGACCCTTCATCAGCTTTAACTCGAATATTCGGGTTGAATCTCCCCATATTCTATTTTCTCAAGAGATATCCAGACGACTGCTGATATAGGTCTCGCAAATCGTCGTCATTGTGCGTAAAACAAATTTACCCCGTGATGTTCTTGTCTTTGAAAGTCTGTATGCGTGCGTATGTGTGTGTGTGTGTGTGTGTGTGTGGCAATTTCACTCGCGCGCGCGCATGTTTGTGTCTGCGACGGGTCGGAATCCTCGTCATCTTCACTTGCTTTTGTCGGGTCTCTACTACACTTTTGCATCGGAGATACTAGATCCTCTCAGCTCGTACCCCCTTCGTACTCGACCATACAATAAGTCCGCGTTATCATAAATAAAGAGCTGCTAAATTAGATTTTGCAAATCAAGATGGCAAGCAGTATTGTCTACGTTCGAGGCTAAATTAATTGAATTTCAGCGGAAACTTTGCGCTCACTCGCCAGTTCCCCTCTATCATGACCTTCCCCGTATACTGTGCGTTTCTCTGACTCTCTTGAGTTCTGATTCGTTGCTGTGGATCTCAGTTCTTAAGACCCACAAGAGCGTTGCGCAAGCTATATTATTACTCCCCGAGAGTTACGTCGACTACAACACAGTGCAATCGTCGTTACTCCCAGTTTTTTGCAACAAAGCAGAAGCACAGAGCTTCCGCAATACCGAAGGCTATATATGTATATATATATATATAATACATACAGGATATATGTATGTCTCGTACTGATGATGACTTACATAGCTCACTCGATTTTCTCGACACTGCGCTGAACCCCAAAGGGTTCAAAGGCACGCGCATTTGGCTTCGAGGACCTAACCCTCTTCAAAGAGTTAACAGGCATACGAAACAGAGGAGTGTGTTAAGGGATTAACGGATTGGACAGATGTAAATATCAACAAAGGATCCTTAATGAACGGGCCCGGCTGTTGGGTCGCTTGATGGTTGTGAGTGGTGTTGGTGGGCTGATAATAGACGAGAAAGATGGAAACTCAGTGGTACTTTTGCAAAATTCTAGCGTACTCTATAACCCAACTAACATATTACTTGACCCTGTTTATCAGCAGCATTTCGTATGGCATTTGCCGATAATTCGTGATTCGTGATAAGGAACGAATCGATAGATTCCTGTTAATCTAACCCTACGACCATGGGGAAAAAGAAAAATGAACCCCAAAGTGTTCAAAGACACGCGCATTTGTCGTTGAGGGCCTAGCCCTCTTCAAAGAGTTAACAGGCATACGAAACAGGTGAGTGTGTTAAGGGATTAACGGATTGGACAGATGTAAATATCAACAAAGGATCCTTAATGAACGGGCCCGGCTGTTGGATCGCTTGATGGTTGTGAGTGGTGTTGGTGGGCTGATAATAAACGAGAAAGATGGAAACTCAGTGGTACTTTTGCAAAATTCTAGGGTACTGTATAACCCAACTAACATATTACTTGTCCCTGTTTATCAGCAGCATTTCGTATGGCATTTGCCGATAATTCGTGATTCGTGATAAGGAACGAATCGATAGATTGCTGTTAATCTATCCCTACGACTATGGGGAAACAGAAAAATGAACCCCAAAGTGTTCAAAGACACGCGCATTTGGCTTCGAGGACCTAACCCTCTTCAAAGAGTTAACAGGCATACGAAACAGAGGAGTGTGTTAAGGGATTAACGGAATGGACAGATGCAAATATCAACAAAGGATCCTTAATGAACGGGCCCGGCTGTTGGATCGCTTGATGGTTGTGAGTGGTGTTGGTGGGCTGATAATAGACGAGAAAGATGGAAACTCAGTGGTACTTTTGCAAAATTCTAGCGTACTGTATAACCCAACTAACATATTACTTGACCCTGTTTATCAGCAGCATTTCGTATGGCATTTGCCGATAATTCGTGATTCGTGATAAGGAACGAATCAATAGATTGCTGTTAATCTAACCCCACGACCATGGGGAAAAAGAAAAATGTAATATTGCCTGAGGATGGTGGGAAGTCCGACGACGAGGTGACTGGGGTCAGTGCCAATCCCGTCAGCATCAGCGCGGTCAAGATTATACGATCTCTTGCGACATCCCGGTAACACCGAGAGAGGGATTGAGTTTACTATCCTCCTTACCTCAGTGATTCCAGCACTGCAAAGAGAGAGAGAGAGAGAGAGAGAGAGTGCTTAATATCTTGCTAAGATGGCAGGATTTCTCGAAGATGTATACACATATATATACACACATGGAGACATATAGAAGTTGCCCCCGGCTCATCCCTTTCCCTCTTCACGTAATTCTGTGATGGACGGAGCAACCTTGCAGAATTTGAAATTCGTCGAGCATTTGTGTCCTCGTCTCATTACTCGCATATACCTAAATATCTCATGCCCCATCTAGAAACATGGAAGAAGTATATAAATATATATTTAGCGCATAGCTCGATTACTAAATTTCCAGTCAGGATTCTCATTAGTGAATAGCTTACAACCAAGTCGTTTCTTATAGACATTGAATGTTTCGTTCACCTAAAGATATTCCTTTGTTCCACAGCTTTATCGGACTTAACTACGGGCTGAAAATGTTTATAGGGAATTGTACCGTTTGCGGCACAACATTTTCCAACTTGCGAGAACCAGCATTGTTAACGCATAAGCAGTTTTACTATAATGTCCCTCAACTAGTACCAATGTAAGAATGAACCGAGCTTACAAGCAGCATACATAAATGCCATACAGCATACATAAGAGACTTTCAAGTGTGAGAGTCCCCTTCTGTGATTCCCTTGTGGCGGATATACGATGGTACGGTGGAAAAACGAAGCAAGATGAAGTCTGTACTGGGCTCACCCTTCTGCGGCCACGAAAGAGAGCAGAAGAAAAGATGAAACCACCGCAGGGGATTGGAGGTCTGAAATATAAGACTGCCGTTGCTCCGTCAGAGTTCTCGCATGCAACGCGACAAGCCCGTTTATAGGGACACACACACACACACACAGTTACAGCCCGCTCAGCTAAAGACGGGAGGGCCAATGTTGAGCACACAGAGTGAAGGAGGATTCGTCGTAAGGGCAAGGTGGATGGAAAAGGTTGAGAAGGACGAGGAGGCTTTACCGTCGTTGCTCTGGCCTAGCTCCCTGAGTGCTTTGGAGAGTGGCTTCGCGTCTCTCTCTCTCTCTCTCTGCCCTTCCATACTTCTCATTCTACTCGTTCAGCGTGCTACCTCCACTTGCGGTATTAAGATTAGCACAGAGCACGCCACTACCAGTCCTTATACTATCCGTCCACCCTCTCTTCGTTTCTCCTGGTTCTCCCTTAATTTCTCTCTATGGCTCGTGTGCAGCCACCTCGTCTTTCTCCGCTCCTCATCCACACCGTTTTCTCCCATAGATGATAGCGGTGAAGTTTAAAACGTTGCAGATTTGAAACGACTCGTACAGCTCTCGGCTCTAGGAAAAATAAATTAATATAACAGGAGCATACAGAATATGAAAGAACGACGTCAGGCATAGTTAATTTTTTATCAAATCAAAGGAGAATTTTATTCCCTATAACAATAATAATTCTAGAAAGAAGATATCCACATTTTACAATGATAAATATTTCATGCCGATAAAGCGGAAATAAATCGTTTCGATAAATTTCCGGAGGCAATACACGATCCAAGGTTATGACGGTTTTTATTTTTTTTCTATCATTTAAAGAATTTTGTTCCCTGCAACAAAGTTTCTTATATGAAAAAGACAACTCATATTTATTATAAAAAAAGAACTTGTCTAAAAATTAAGTGGACAAACAATAAAATCTATACAAATAACTAATCTTACAGAAAGGGCGTGTCATATAGAATGTATATATAGATAGTCACTGCAAGATATTTTTTTACGTTGCAATTAATATTCGACCAAGAAAAAAAATTATTTTGATCTGTCTGATCGTATATTTAGTCAAACTGACGAAAACATATTCGAGGGTATAATTTAAAAAAAACGTAATGACAGATGATATTTAAAAAATGTCCAAAATACGATAATTAAGAGATGAAAATATTGAAACTTATGAATAATTTTAATTTACAGAATAAAATCATGTAATTGCTGCCAACGTTTCTTTCAAAGGGACGTGATTTTCAACTACTCATCCAATGACGACAATAGACAGTCAAAGAGATTGCGTGATAGCATAGTAGTGACGTAGAATCCATCTTAAGCTCTTGGTAAGACCCCTCGAACCCCTCGAAACTCAGAGTTTGCTTTCAACGAGGAGAATTGATCTTTTTTTTTTTGTATCTCAGTTTCTTGATCCGGAAGCTTCATCCTTTTCTACACTACTTTGATGGTCTTCTTCCCTCGTCGGGCCAATTCAACAGAATCACCTCAATGTGTTGTAATTTTTGCAAGATCGTAACTCACCCGTGTATATGTATAAAATGTCCGAATTGAGCACAGAGTATTTAAGCCAGAGCAGAAACTGTTTTGTTGAAACGAGCGAAAGAGAGGCTGGGGAGGATGGAGGGATAGATCTTAATCTGTCAGGGGGCTGCTCCGACGCCACTTGATGATAGCGAAAGGGTCGAGGGTGATCTCTGTCACGATCGACCGCTTTTCTACTCTCTCGTGTTCAACGACCGGATCCACATAGCTAGAGGGGAAACCATGATCCTCTTGATGAGTACCAAACCGAGCTCACCGTTTTCCCTCTTCTCCTCCCTCCCTCCCTTATTACATGTACATATGTACACTTCTTCGCACCCATTTTGCCAAGTATTTACTTGGTGGTTGAACTCCATCTCTATATAATCGTAGCACGCAGACACAACATATGCGACATATACATGAATATACAAGGTGAACACATAAAGAATAGTGTGTTATGGCATCGTGAGTGATAAAAATTTATAACTTTCTCAAGGTTTATCTCCGTATTGGCTTGAACATTATGGTGTCCTTTAATTTCTGAGAATTCATATCATGATAATTATCGGAGCACGTCGTAAGGTTGAGGACTTCCATTCTGGAAGAGGAATGAAATGTTTATCGGGTCACCCCTCACGTAGAGAGTGCCCCTCGATTGGGGAGAACCATGCAGGATCAAATCTCATCCAATAGTGGAACGAATACACCTCGGTGCAGCAATAACCTCGAATGGACAGCTGCACATGCGACTACAGTAAATAATATTATACGTACACACACACACACACACACACACACATTTACATATATCTATATGTATTCGATACCAAAACGATGATCCTTACTTGATACGTCGTGGGCACGAACATCACCAATTTCCATGCCAGATTACTTTCTCTCTCGTTCTCTATCCTCTCCGCTGGCATAACCACGTGGCCTCTGATTGTTCACCAATCATATGCCCCGATGGTTCAGCGTATAGTAGGGTAAATCGACACGGATTGGGGGGAAAACGAGAACATGATCGGCGACCGAGCGTGTTCGGGATTTAATGTATCGTCCAGTACCCCAACACCCGATCGACATCTCGATCGCCCCTCTTTCAGTAAACCATAGAAACGAGGGGCGAGATTTAAAAAAATGATGATCGGTGCATCGCGCGATCGCATCACATACCTTGCGCTCTCGTGACCGGTTGCAATAAGTTGGAAAAAAAGATCAATCTATACAAGTTTTAAAGTTTATTGGATAATACCATTACATTGAACGTCAGTAAAAATTCAAAGTGCCCGGTACATTGCTTGTTTCAAATGATGGAATGAGTAATAATCAAGTTTGGCGTGGATAGAACTCTACTTGATGACGTATTTTCGGCTGAAAAATATCACATTTACGATTTGATCCGATCAATGTAAAATATGTCATACTGATAAGCATTTTTTCTTGTTATGTTTCAGGTATGTGTTAAAATAAAATACACTCGAAGAGTGATCGCTCAGAAGGATATGGTGAGTCGCCGAAATATATATATATAGATCATTGTACACATCCATCAGAATTATAGCCAAGGGTTAAACATCTGTTTTACCCGTGTAAACGCCCCACGGATTCGGCGGTGCTTGCACGTTTACCGAAGCTGCTGGGGCATACTAGAATTTGAAATTAATTTTGCGCTTGTCGCGCCTCGGCGTGCGATGATTAGAAATACCCAGTGGACAGGAGGACAGTGCCCGGATGCACACCGAGAACTAAGCGAATGGCGAGGAAGAGAGGATCAGGGCTCGTCGTGGCGGAAGGTTAAACAAGTTGGGACCGACGAAACGCGCCTCTCTCGACACAAGGACTTGATCAAGTTCTAATTAAGTTCCTCGGTCCTCTCAATCGGATTATCTTCTGGTGACACAGCTCCGACTGTCTTATGTCTCTGTCTATCTTTCTGTATGGTCATTCGCTATCGCAGTCACTCTGACAGACGAATTTTGCACAGACTAGACGATCAGAAACCCAACGATGCCATGACACCAGCATCGTTGTAACGCAGTAGCAGTCGCGTCTCTCATCGCATTGTCCTTTCCTTCCCCTTCGAATTCCATTTCTGAGCTCCTCGCCTTAATCGGTTGCGTAACACGCGTCTTGGTCGATAGACCACCCATTTGGAATATCAATCCCATCCCATTCGCTATGGGAAATGAAACTTGGAGTAAGCCATGGTTTTCAGACATTACAGGGAATTCAGAATTTTTGTATAGTTTTTATTTCATTTGTATACTAATCATAAGAATTGACTAGGTTTGCACGAACAAAAATGTTTTTGGCAAATAAATTTGCTGTTCTAGCAAATTTACATTTGCTAGCTGAGCATTAGCAGCATTTACTATTGCAGCAAATCAGTTTTGCTACTGCAGTAAAATCTGCTCAAAACAGCAAAACAATGCCGAAATAAACTAACAAATAAAATTTACCCATCAAGCAAATGATCTATTAGCTCTCACTAATTATTAAATGAACTAGAGCATTTTTTAAAATTATTTTTGATAAATTAAATTAGCTAAAACATGTCTGTCCGTTTGCAACAGCTTTGCGGTAAAATAGAGAAAAATAGTCATTTTACACTCTGTGTAGAAGCACTGTAATGTAAGAAAAACATGAACTGTCACCACTACTGTTGCTGACAGATGTAAACCCAAGTTGTGCCTTACATCAAAATGAGTTTTGCTTTATATCGAATCTCGTTTTCTGCCTCTCCGAATGTGCTCTTTCTGAATTCAGTATTTCGAAATATTTTGGCATAACTTGATTCTGTTTGAATCAAGAGTTTTATGGTACATCGATTCAGCTATATATATATATATATATATATATATATATATCAACTCGTCAAAGTCCCCACGCGGCCCTTCAAGAAAAAACCTTCAGCTTCACTTATTCGCCATTTCCGTTGAGTTTTTTGGTTCGAGCGTGGCGAAGGTCGGCTAGCGTAAAAAGCGTAAAACGAATATGAAACGTCGTGGGGCGTGACACGCGCTAAATCGAGTCCAAGTTATTTAGAGAGGAGGGAACGAGATACATCGTGGAGGAAGTGAAAAAAAAAAAACTCGCGGCAAAATATATTCCTTGTCCGTGAGCCTGTTATTATCGACGATCAGCAAGGGCCAGGCAGATAGGGAACACCCTTCAATGCGATATCCGGGCCATTTTTATATCCATGTACCGAAGAAAAGCGCGGAGTACCGTGCAAGCCTTTGATCGGACCCTTCGAATCTCTTCGCGTACCCTCGATAACTTTCGATCCCTGCCCGTCCGCTACGTCACCCGCAGCTTCTTTCCTTCATCAATGACACATGGCGAGAAAATCTTCCAAGCAAAACTGGATGTTACATCATGAGTGAAAAAATGAGTATTGAACGAAGAACTTTAGGCTCGAATTTTAGAACGCAACTTTTGGAAACTAACTTTGAGCTTAAGTTTCAAACGACCGTGAGATTGAGCAAACTTTAGATCGAACTTACTATTGTATATTCGTTTCTGAAGGTAAGAAAAAACCTTTTAAAAAGGTTCTTACGTTGAAACTTATCGTCACTTTATCATTAGTCTAACGTGATGGTATGAGTCACAAATTCTCAGATGGACCTACTTAAGATTAAGCACGAGATTTGATTGTGTCCCATGTGGATCCAGTGCTTGACGAGATTTGATTGTGTCTCATGTGGATCCAGTGATTGACCAATTGCAATATCCTGTTATTTTTGCAAATGGAATACCGACAAATCCTCGCTCCGATTGCCATACATGATTTAAAAATGGGAATAAGAGTTAAAAGAAATGAATTATCAACCTTTAAAACTTCCCTACTATTTACATATATGTTCAATGGTTGTCATTATATTTTTATCCCCCGAGCTCTTTCCAGGAGGATCATATCAACCTTGCGACATTTTTCCTTGAGACAGCCATTATCGTGAAATAATAACGATCAGATCAGAGTTGCCATGGATCGTGTCCAGATATACTCCAGAGCGTGAGGGTTCGTAAGACAAACAGGAAAAAGATGGGTGCGAGCAATGTGGAGATCGGCGAACAATAAAGGATCTCTTAGGGTAGAAGACAGCTCCCTCCTTCACGGCAGGCTTTCTCTTCTTCTCGTTTCTGTCACGTCGATACGACCATGTCCAGTTCATGACAAAGTGAACGTGGGTGAGAGGAAAAACGAGCCTCTTTTATATCCGCGATACCACCATGAATGACCGCAGGCTGAACTGGCTGCCAATAGCAAGGTAAATACAGCGTGGACGATCCCCTTAAAGCCTATCTCTCTCGCGCATTCGCCATCCCTCTGGTCCTATAGAATATCCGTCTTCTGTATGCGTTTCACTTCGTACGCGGACGTGCGTGTTGTACTCTGTATTGTATATATATGTATATATATATATATATATACATATGTGTGTGTGTGTATGATTATTATAATACGCGGTGGCTCTTCTCAGGATATCTCATCCAAGCTTGTATGCATACGCATAGACACATATGCGCAAAAGATTGCTCGTGCGAGCCTGATTCTACGGTATTTCCATAATCTCTACCAGCAGAGTATGGAACGGAAACATTCGTATATATATATATGTATATATATAAATACTGTATATACATCCCTAAGCTCCGCAACCAGATTTGTACGTCCTGACATAATAATACAATTTCTCGAGCCCCCCACGTGCACACGCACTCTCCGCATCGACGACAAAGTTTGGTTATAGGGGTGGTGAAGAGCTTTTCTCGTATACTAGAATATACGCTTAGTTCTCCTCGTTTGTACGTACACACTCAAGAGTGTAGCTCTCGAAAAAATACCCGTCAATCAAACCGGACCCGTGCATGCTGGCTGACGAGCAATGATTCGATGTCGTCGTCATCGTCGTCGTCGTCGTCGTCGTTTTTGCTGCTCCTTCGACCCTTCGCCATACAAAGCCACCATAACTAAACAAACCAGTCCCTTTGGCTCTAGCACATCGTGAAAGAATCTCGAAGGGTCTTTTATAATTGAGAATAAATAGATACATTAGTAAACTGGACGGACGTATATGATGGACGGAGAAGACGAGCTTAGGACAGCACATATAATATAATGTAGATATAGGACTTGTGTATTCCAAGAGCGTCACGACTGAAGTGTATCGATCTGAAGACGGTATATATATATATATATACCGTTATCAGATCCAAGCATATACGTATGTATATGTACATGCTTGGAATAACCGAAGCTTCAAGCACACATAACATAAAATAAAGCATTCTCTTGCTAGTATGATTAAATTTGTTGAAGCTCTCTGATCATCACTCAAATTATCATCTATTTTTCATTAATTTAATTCTCAACAATGCCATGCGATGCATTGCACACGAGGAAGGACTGACATCAGTCAGTCCTTTCTCGTACGACGCCAATCGAACGTAAAAGACTTTCTCGTCAATGGTAATGCAGCAATCGTGCTCAAAGAATTAAACAATCATCTGAGAAATATTTTTTAATAAATATAAAAGTTTCGAATGTATTGGATAATTTTTTGTCAATATCTTGAGTACCCATGAACGGGAATTGGTGAGTTACTGGATGAGTTTGTATAACTATATCCTTCGGTAGTCGACTTATGCAAAACGGATTTTTCGTTCAAGTGTCAAAGGTGAAACGGGGCATGACATACATAGTTTGAGCGAACATGCCTCTAATCTCCAATGAATCACTTCTACAAACCGTGATAAATTGTTTAATTCATTTTACCGTGTAGTTAAGTGGGGGGAGGGTATTCACGACAATGCTCAGAGCTTGCAAAATTTTCCGGTTGACTAGCCAGCTCGGCTAGCTCAGCATTTTAGTGCTAGAAACCACTGGAAATTGAAGCTCTGTGAGGATGTTATAGCTATAGTGAATCTCTCCTCGTCAACAGCCCCGAAGCATTGCGGAAACCCAGGCGTTTGGTTCTCTCCTAAAAGCCTGCCTACACTCCCAATCCTCATACCTACCCCATTTTACTCATCTCGTAGCCAGAAAACAGTTTATTCCGCAAACTGGCCGTCTCTCGTTGAACAGTGTCAAAGCTGTCATCCCGTTTTGGCTTTGGTCCGACACGTTTGTCGAGGCACGCACATACGCGCGTTTGTTGGCTGGCTCGACGTCCCGTTGTGGTCTGTACCGCTTTTACAATATATATATATATATATATGTATGTATATACATATATGTATGTATATACAGTTATAGAGAATACTGGAGAACCGTACTTTGAACGAATCCACGCAATGTACTGACGGGAAATCCACGCAACGTGTGTCGATCGTATGTACAAGGGAGACAGGAGAACGATATAACGTGGGCAAAACCGACGGGGTGTAGAGGGTTAGGTGGGCAAAGTCCAAACGAGAATGAATGCGAGGGTGCGAATTACCGTAGGTAGCTTGGACGATAAGAGAGGGAACAGCGTCGAAACGTTTTGGTGCGAGCAGTGAAACGCTTGCGTCTGGCACGTGCCACTGACAGCCACACATACACACACACACGTACCAACTCTCTTTCTGCTGCCCCCGCAGCTGTACTCTCATCCCTTTGGCTCAACACGCGCATAGAAGCGAATTCCCCAACGGACCGCCCGCCGAGCCTCTCTCTCTCTCTCTCTCTTTCTCTCTCTCTCTCTCTCTCTCTCTCTCATGCACGGCGCCCCTCATCCACTCGCAACCCCATCAATAGAGAGGATATTTGCCATCAGCTAATCCAAGAAAAATAAGGCTATCGAACTCCAATTTCTCTTACACCCTGGGATGTACAAACTAGTGTGCGAATTATAGTAGAGAGCCGAGGAAAAATTTAATAACAAGTATGTGGGTTTTGATGCGTGTGCCTGGCAACGAAGGAAAACGCCCTTTCCAAGGAAAGTTCTCTATAGAAGTAGAACGGCCATAATCGATATTCAGTAAAGCTCGCCTGCGGTGCCGTCCATGGTATATATGGGAGAAAAAAAATCGATTGAATTGAGCGATAGGTTTGTATGATGCCAAAAGGGGTGAAAAAACGCCACGAAACCGACCAATTGATGAACAAATAATTTTTATTCATCTGCGCGATGGATGAAAAAAAATTTATTGTTCGTTTTATACATTTTTAATGGCGCTGAACTTTGAGCTTTTCATAGGAGAGAAATAAAAGTTTACAAAATAGAAGATTTTTCTATTCTGCTTCCTCTTATATATATATACATATATATATACATATGTATGGTTGTGAAAATTAAGCTTTGTACAAAACTGGAATGCGGTTGATAGAGTTTCGATACAACATTTTATGAGAATATGAACGGAGCGGTTCTGAATTCATTAAAAAAAAAAAAAACACACACATTTCGACCATTCCACATCAAGAAAATCTTGGGCGATCAATTTAAATAAGAGGGGAAAAAGTACGCAAATTGAATCCTGCACATTTTTGTTTCATAAGTTTTGCATATTGATAATAATTCCTCTATATGGGCAAGTTCAAAATAGAAAAAACATTTTTTCAATCGAGACGAAATTTTTGAATTTCGCAAGTTTGAATTTCGCGCGGTTTTTCAATGTTTTTTTCTTATTTTTTATTATTTTTTGAGAGCGCAGAGAGGAAAGAAGGTAACGACCGAAAGAGTCGACGCGAACGAAATCGACGAGGTGGTGAGCTGGTTTCCTGCACATTCCCGCAGTTTTTCTCCCTACACGAGAGTGAAGGACTCGCTGCGCTCAGACTACCAAACCAAATCCGCATTCCCGACCATCTTCTGCCCACATTCGTACGTTAGTTATATATACATATATCGTTGCTGGCACGGTAGTTTCTCTCCGTACACGTAACAGACTGTTCTCCCTTTGGAACCACGAAATCACGTTTCCCTTGGCCGGCACCGGTAACTTTTGCTCCTCCATCGAAGTTGTTCTCTCCTCTCTACTCTGTTATACTGGCGTACTGAGAAAACCTGTGCGCTGTCTGCTGTCCCGTTGCCTCACCAGTGAACAAAGTATATATACCGCTGAAACTCGGTAGAAGCAGCAATAAGGAAATACTGTATGGTATATAGAAAGGAAGAAGGAGCGGAGAAAGAAAAAAAAAACTGCGAGAGGGAGCAGAGAAAGAAAGACGGAAAGAAGGTCTGAAGCCGACGCTCGGGATAAATCTAGTTGGTAGCGAAACGATTTACTTGCAAAGGTAACACTGCCCCAGGGAAAACTTCCGATCAAACTCCATCATTTCCACTATCATCGTACATGCTCTACTGCTGCTGATGTTGTTCTTATACACGTTTTCTTCCGCATTCTCAACTTCAAGATTCTATTCTCAAACTTATATACTAAATAAAGTCTCCAATCTCTTGGCTCATATGGGAAATATTGTCACAAAGTGCAGAGCAGGACAGATTTTTCTCATATCAAATGTAATATATCTCGTAGGAACCCTCACCAGTCAAATTAATCCCACAGGTCATTGTAATGTCTCGCGTAATATCGTCAAGGCTTTAAAAATCTTTTCTCCATCTCGATAAAAACATTCATGTTAAAGTTAATGAAAAAAAAAAAAAAAATACTCAAGACATTCAAAAAGAAATTAGGAAAAATATTATTTATTTACTAAAAATAACATTAAGACATTTAATTCAATTCACCATCTATATTATTTATATATTCTATAATATTCCGTGTAATAAAGTGTAACTTGTTCTACCCAAGTGTCTTTCCCAATGATCCCACATCAAGAGTAAAGCAACATCTAAATATATATATATAGACACATGGTCGCCATCATGAGTCACAGAGACATGCTTGATGATATCGTTTGAAGAAAGCAAAGCCACTAGTCACCTCCTCGCCCCACGTATAATTTCTTTCGCAATTTTTGAGATGAGATCCCGAGTGAGCCAGACATCATCTCGCGGAAGTGAGAGAGTAAAATATATTATATAGGGAGGGATTAAGAGTCGGTGTAAAGAGGATGCGGAAAATGGTTACGTGTCGAGCGTGTATTCCACGGTCGAAGCCACCGTCGAGCTTTTCATAAATAAAGATTCTCATCGTCCTGAAACGTGGTACGAGGTATGACTCCTGTACCGTCACAACCTTTACGTCACCACATCGTCATGGCCTCGTCTCTATCCTACGAAGCTTTTTGAAATGTAGATCTCCGCTCCCCGCACAGAGAATTCATAATGCGTCACTCGTCCGCTCGCTCTACTAGTATAGCTCAAGATGAGGTGTGAACTCAGAGTTCTCCAGCCTCCGGCATAAAGCGCACGTGAACTGGCACAGGCACACGCCAGGCCAGGCAGACACAGGCACACACGATCATACAGCGATCATATTTCCAATAGGGAATTAACTCAGTTACACCAATAGCTGATAACTGGATTATATAAAGTGCATGTGAATTTATTATTTTACAGTATGGAATTATGTTAAGAGTTTGTACAACGTCAAATAATCCACAAAAAACTCACACAGGCATACAGCGATCATATTTCCAATACCGAATTAACTCAGTTACACCAACAGCTAATAACTGGATTGTATAAAATGTATGTGAATTATTAGAGTATGGAATTATGTGAAAAAAGTTTGGATCATGTCTTTTTGTCATAAAAAAATCACAACAATAAGTGACACACACCATAGATCGTCTTTGATATATTTATGAGCATGTAAATTTGTATCTGGTGCTTAGCAATTGCAACTCCATTTCAATTGGACCAAAGTCTCAAAAGTGACTCGAAGTGACTTCTTGACATTAAAGATGCGGCGATATTTGTGTGCGTATATATGTATATATACGTCATACGATTGTCGACCTAACATCGCTAAATTATTCTTCATCGTCTTTTTTTTATCACAAGATTCTTGTGGCGTTGACAGATGTTATACATCAAATCCCTTTCCATTTGGAACTCTCTTACACGTCCTTCTTAAGACAAGTTCACTTTAGGCTTGGTTTTTAGGGAGAAAAGAGGGTTCGGAAGCTCCACAGAGAGAAGCGATTCTAAAAGCCTAGATGACGTAAGACTCTGAAGTCACAGAGATTCTTCGAGCTTCTGAGAGAGGTCCTGCTGCGCGACAAAATAGCTTCTACATCCTTCCTTTGCGTCTCTCCTGTTCAAAACATAGCCGTACACTTGATCAAAGGATCACTCTCGCTCTGACGGTTCATAGTTACGACACACAAATAAGTCTTCAAACTATAATACTGTGATAAAATATTTTTCCATTTTTCAGATACATCCTCGCTGTTTGCAAATAACTATTTAGTTGCGTATACTATGTATGTTATAGTATATTATTATTGGTGAAAAAGAGCATTTTGACTTCAATGACATTTTGAATTCATTTATATATTCCTGTGGGCTATTTGGTACAATTTTTCATATAAATTTATCGACTAAAAATTCAAAATTCTACCTCTGTCTGCTTTCGTTTTTTTTTTTTCGTTTTCTCAACTTAATTCCCTCTCTCGCTCGTGGCTCCCTTACGAGGCTTTCATTTTACCTTATACTCTGATAGGAGTGTCAGCAAGTACGTACCGTATCTATATATCATTTTCAACAGATCAAAGGATCGCGGCCGTCTGTGGCAGACTGACGGCAGGATTATGCCGTTGGTGGAAACTTGTTGCCCATGTGGACGTTTCAGATTCAACTTTACGAACCATAGCAATCTTAGCTCCCTCTATAGTGGTCTCGTTTACCACAGAACCATCTTGCTCTCATCTCTCGTATTACTCTTGCGGAATTGCTATCTCTCTCTCTCTCTCTCTCTCTCTCTCTCTCTCTCTCTCTCTCTCTCTCTCTCTCTCTCTCTCTCTCTCTCTCTCTCTCTCTCTCTCTCTCTCTCTCTCTCTCTCTCTCTCTCTCTCTCTCACGGATGAACCAGAGGATGTGCCGTACGATCAGGGCTTCACCGGCTTCGAGCGCCAGGCAACGAGACGAAGCAGTTTCACTCAAGCCTCACTCTCTTTGCTATGATGCAAGCTAGAACTGACTCCAGCGGTCTCAGATTTCTCGCCAAAAAGCTCTCTGCATTCAAAACATCCGTAGCAGAGCGATCGAAGTAGGAAGAAAACTCTGTTGGAGTCAGACGTTCCACCAGGGCTACAAAGCCCTGGGTCTGCCAGCCACAATCTCGCATCTAGTCTTCATCTCTCCAGCATTCAAACTTTCGTATGACATAAAAAAAGCGTGCAAGCTAATATAATTAAAGACTTTCAATGCCTGGAACTTTCCAAGTTTTTGGAAATAGCTGAAAACTAATCATGTTCGATGGTATCTCGCAGTGCCTCAAGCATCTTAGGCTCAAAGCTCGATTGCTTAACCGATCACTGGGCATCATCATGTTGAGAATTTTCCAGCACCCAACATTGAAACTTATCGATATGTCTTATCAATGTCTGAGTACACTCTCACACAGGCTCAAGAAAATGAAGTCTGGAGTAGAAAATTATGCATGAACGTTCATGAGTTATCTCGGGATTCAACGTGACGAATAATCAGGAGCCATTAATGCTGCGGGCTGGTATAAAATTTGAAAGTGCAGTGAAATTAAAGGCAGCAAAAGAGAGAGAGAGAGAGAGAGAGATGAATAAAAATAATAAAAATCTGGGTTTATGACTTGTTCTCTGGTTCGCCACAGAGGCCACAAAAGCGTAAGTGACTCAGCGATCCCTCTGACTATTTCACGGAGGTAAAATTCGGTAGCTGACGTAGACCACCGCCTTATGGTCGTTTAGGTAACTCTATCTCGCTCACCCTCTTCCTTCCTAAATTTCCCATCCACCATTCACGAAGGGCAATCTTCAACGAAGACCAGCACAAGCATCGATCCATCCATTCTCAACTGGTAGTCACATGTGTCCCACCTACATACAAAAGCGTTCAAGCGTCACCCCAGCGTTCCTGTATACATATGCTGCACGTCCTTCGCTAGAACGCCGATATATTGAACGACAAGAAGCGACCCAGGAATTGCAGGAAGTGGCCTCTCTGTAATTAGCGTCTTCATTCGCCTCTTTGAAGCAGAGGGTGACTTTTGTAAGTAGAAGGGGCGTGATGCTGCTTGTTCGCTGTAGTTGAGGAGCAACTATGGTTGAACTGGTACGTCGATAAGGGTAGCCCAGGGGTTTGATGCACTGGCGCCCCTGCTGCGAGACAGGAAGTGACGCAAACAGGTAAACCACCGGCCAGCGGGAAAATGGATCGCCGTTAGCGACGCTAGCTACTCTTCTAACCAGCTATTCGGTATATAGATAACGTTCTTTGTGGCTCCGATGGTCCACCAATGCTGCAATACCGCGTTCGTGTTTGCGCCACTACAAGCACGTTAGGCCTTTGCTCTCATTGTCCGTGTTGCTGCTCGATGTTTCATCTACGTAGGAAGACTATACCGGACGCAACAACGAGGACGAAGAGTATACACTAGTGGTAGATACATACAGCCAGTGGTTCGATGTCATCGCAGTGGCGAACTCCTGGGCGCAGTGTTCTCTTGCTAGAGGTTATCGCAGATCGTACCATCAGAGAAGGCTCCGATGAACCATATAGTCCCAGTATAGTTCAGAGAGTCACCCTCACACCCATCTATAACTTTTCGCATGAGATCACAGACCATATTCCCATTCTATTGACTGACCGACACTCCACGATGTCACTGTATCACGGTGAACGGAGAATCGTCAATACCGCAATCTCTCTCTCTCTCTCTCTCTCTGTTTCTCGCTCTTTATCCCTCTCCATTGCTTCTGTTTCCTCAAAGATTTCCCCACGACTCACTGACATCCGTATCTTATCCGTAAATACCCTGACGGATGCTCAGCATCAAGTTCCAATAAGAGCCAAGCAAGAGAGATGACAAAGGTGCAACTAGGTGAAACACTACATTGTAAATAAACCTGGATCGATCTGTCCATAACAACGTGATTCTCACCGCTTTCACTCTGCAAATACTCAATATTCCAGCCACTTGCGAGGATTCAAAATAAAATGACATTGATTCTTTCCACTACCAGAGTTCTGTAGTTTCGAGGACTCATCAACAAAGTAATATACAACTCGCTGCAAGTCCTTTTGTAGTGTTTGAGTTCAAGGATTGTGCGTTCGTTATACGCGCTGTGAGTGTTGCATCCAGGGGTTGATGAACTCCTGGATCTACCCCTACCGACTTTCTACACCCATCACTGAACTCGGAAAGTATGTTGTGCGCTACTGCCTGTTTAGTTCTCTACTGATTTCACTCTGCTTACAGTGTCAGAGAGTATGCACAGATGCTCGAAAATGTCATGTAGCAAGCGAAGAGCTCGAACCTGTTAACTTCCATGCGAACATCCTGACTTCCTCTTAGCCCAGGTCACATAACGCAGTGAGTTAGAGCTAGCAGTGTGAAAATGAGATAGAAAAAAAGAGAATAAGAGATACAGGATGTAGAAGAGCGACGAATGCAAAAATCTTGCATATATTGGTGAAGATCCTTAGCAACGCCGCATGGGATACATACGGTGTGTGCTGAGTCTAGTTTTACTTCACTATTGCCCCGAGCACATGACTCTCCTTTTCGCCCTTTCTTTTTCCTTTTTCGTTTTCACACTCTGCTCATCTCTTTCGTCGGAAAATTCTGACTCGCTCCACCTGCTTGCTGCTCACACCGTCTCGTCTATATATTCCAATACGATGAGGGCCAAGCACCACCGTCTACTCAAACTCCTTTGCTCACGACTCATCCCTTGCCCGACAGTACCGAAGGTTCTTCCAAATGTAATAAAATTGCCTCGTAAATTTTCAAATTCTTGAAGAGAGCTACGACGAGGAGCCAGCGAGAAAGGGAATGGAATATCGGCAGTGAATAAATTTAACGCCACCTCTCAAGAGCTTGCGATACTGCTTGCGATACCGTATAATTCTGCGCTGCTTGGGCCACGAAGCTTTTAAGTCGCCTCTACATCTATGCCGTTTCCGTTACGAACTACGACATGGAACGAATAGGCTCTACAGTTTGAATTGACCTGGAATGTTATCCCTTTCATTGTTCGTAGGGAAAACGGCGTGGATATGTAGAAGTATCTTTATTCTTGGATCACCAGCTACGCTGCCAAATGCTCTACGAATGCGTCAAATGAGAGATACGTCAAGACTAAACGATTCAACTATATGCTTTGAAATGAATTTGAGAAAAGCGAAGGAGGAAGCTTTTCCTATCAAATAAAATCTTGCAATTGTTATGCAAAATATAGTTGATACTTACACTTTTATAATATCGAAATTTAGGGGAAATTAATATACTATTTTTGCAAAAGGATTAAGTCATCATTTCATAAGAAGGAGATAGAAGGAGGGTAAGAAGGAGATTTTTTATAAAAAGTTGAGGCAAAGCCGATTTTTTGCAACTCTCAACATTAGGACGGATAAAAAATTCCGTTTCTTTTGAGCTTAGCTGCTCGTCAGAAAAGTATATAAATATAGTCATGAAAAAAAAACTGTCTCACATGCTAGGCTGGATTATTTTTTACTACTGCCGCATTGATATCAACATTTTTGAATAATTCCTAACAGAGCCAATTGCGAAAATTTAAAAAGTCTTTTATCGTGAAATCCTTCGGTGTGCATATTGTACGTGACGAATCAAAAGTTTTTTTTTAAACCTGAGAGCTGTGCGATATTTTAAAAATAACGAATAATCAATGCAGACATTTTTACCTCACCCCTCAAATGGATGATATTCAATTTTTTTATTCTTATCAGCTCCCTCATTTTTTTAGACTAACCAATAGTCCACTTGATATTTTACCACTGTGGTCTATAGTAGTAAGTATGAGTTTCTTTACAAACAAAAAACAATTTAATTATGCGGTGCTAAATATTGTTGTATACATTTCTTAAATTTGACGCATCAAATAATTTTTGTTTTCACTTGCAAAAAATTCATACTCACTACTAGCACATAGTACGCAAAGTTCACATGAACTATTGTTTAGCCTAAGCGAACAAAATCAATTTCGATAAAAACTTCGTGCTCCTTAAAACTAAAACACCTGGACGAATTATTGTGTGAAATTTAGTGCGTGTTTATAATAGGATTTATACCAGGTTTCGTCTTTCCCGCGGTAAACAACAAGTGCCTGACATGGATGTACTATAATGTACAAATCATAATTGTTTGATGCGGTAGAATCGTGTTGCTGCAGTGCGGGGCTCTGAAACTCGACGGGGAGGAGAGTGGGGGGGGGGGGGGGTCGAGAGGATAGTAGCAAAAGGAAGAGACCAACAGAGGTTTGAGGCATCACGGTGAGCTCGTTACGATGCCAGTTCCACCGACAATTAATCCCTCGAATTGCGCAGACCCATAACCACCTTCGACAGCTCGTTAAAATTTTCATCAGGCACAATTTTGTCGTTCATTTCGCTGAAGCTCGATGAGAGCACGTCACGGTTTATAATCTTATGGATCACTTGAACGTTAATGTCGTTGTTGGTTAATACGTTGATGTCATTGCACCCCTGTGGCGTCTTATGATATTCGTAGTTGTCGCTTGGAACGGCGTAAATAAATTTATTGATGTCAAGCAATCTGAATCCATCATAATAACACATTTACAGTATAATTGCGCTGTCCTCTGAAGTAATCAGTTCGGCCCTTAACTCTGAAGCTGTGATTTCGTCCTTACTTCCGTTCAAATTCTCCCACCATTTTGTCCGTGTCGAAGGCCGTGCAGCGCCATCCCAGATATGATCACGAAATGGCGTCCAAGAATTATAAATCCCGATTTTGCATTAATGCCCGATGAGATTTTTATTTCGTAAATTAGTATATATACCACAAAAATCTATGGGAAAAAATTTAATAAGTCATTTCCAGCATCAATTCCAAGAAAAGTTTGAAGTTTTCAATGCTGAAATAAAACATCTTGGCCATTCTTTCAAGTGAAAACGAATTTTTCGAAGTGATTCTCGACGATTTACTCATGCTTTTCACTTTGACCCCTCATCGAGAGCTGGCGGCGATCTGATGTTATCGCATAAGCCACGGTGACCGGGCACACGTGCGAGACAAGGAAGTGTTGGCAGAAGTATAGAAACGATTTTCTAAGCCATCATATATACATATATATATATATATATATATATATATATATATATATATATGATGGTTTAGAAAATCGTTTCTATACTTCTGCGACGACCTCCGATATATATATATAGCGGCAGCGTACAGACAACAAGGTAAACGCCTCCAGCTGCTGAGAAACCTCGGAACGCGATGGAATTAATGAAGCAATCGCCGTGATGGTATCCACCTCTGTCTCTTCTCTCTCTCTCTCTCTCGCTATCTCTCGCTCTCTATCTCCCTCTCTTTCTGTCTTTCGTCTCTCGGGTAAACTCCTCACTCTCAACCCCGGCCATCATCCGTCCAACACGGATTATATCTCGTCTTACGATCAGATTCGCGGCGTTGCTTCGGGGTGAGACCCCAGGTATTGCGAGCTCTCTACTGCTCCCACGTATAACAAGGAGAATAAGCAGATAGAGGAAATTAAGAAGTGAAGAAGGATGAAGGAGGAAAAAAAAACAAAATTAATAAGCGTTACTGGGCGAGTCAAGCCGAGTGGAAATTATTATTCGCAAGAGGTATACTTTCTCGCTTGCCTGATGCTTTCACGAGCTTCTACCTCCCCGGAGAGCAATGACCCAGAAAATGAATTAGCGCAAGAGTACAATGGGACGCATAAATAATAGTACATGTATATATATATATATATATATATATATATATATATATTCTAGGGGAGCGAACCGCCTTGCACGTTTCGCGTGCCGACACCGGAGGATTAGATAAAGAATACATGAAGCAGATTTTATCAATGGAATCCAACGTAATATCATAAAGTATTTCAAAATCACTTGATGCATTTAGAAAATCTTCAAGTCG
This sequence comes from Dyspetes luteomarginatus, assembly GCA_963669185.1. NCBI lineage: Eukaryota > Metazoa > Arthropoda > Insecta > Hymenoptera > Ichneumonidae > Dyspetes > Dyspetes luteomarginatus. The sequence goes on along the minus strand of OY769905.1, from coordinate 18,704,657 downwards.
TCACATGTGTAAGAGGCCCTTTTTTGATAAAATCCATTTTTGCCAAAAATAAATTATGTAAAAACATTTGTAGGGTTTCAAAATAAATCTATTGAAGAAAGCCCGAAAAGATAATCTGAAAAAAATGTAAATTTTCGTTTTTTAATATTCAAAATATCTTTTGGCATTAACGAGATATTGCCGGTAAAAAAAAAAAATCTAAAACGTTCTCTCCCGAGCAAATGGACACGAAGTTTGGTACGATTTTTTGCACTTTGATCGGCTCAGAGATTTTCTGGTATAAATGGCATTCTCTGTCATGTTTTTCTCAAGTAGCGTGAAATATCGTGGTGAAACGGGAGGTGTAAATCTTATCGAGATATCGCGACTCGAGCTTCACCCCCTACCCCAGCTACTTGGAGTTGACGTTGCGTGTAACCGCACACCGTGGTGTGTGATTTAATTAATGCTTGACTACGAACATTCGTGGCGAGAGCTTCACAGTTTTGATTACGATCTACCACCGTCACTTCGTTAGTTTCAAGTACGAAGGCATCGAGATGGCATCGAGAGCGCAACAAACCTTCTTCACACCGTTAACGAATCGTCAGATCCGATAATTCCGTGCTATGTATTTTCACGCGATAGTTACTTACGGTGTCTTGGGCTATGATTTTTCTTTACTCTCTGTATTTTCAATCGGAATTAATGTTAGCGCGTTGATACTACAGAAATGGCGGTTTAAAATATGAAAATATTTAATAAAAACATTGAAAAATTTGTTTTTAATAAATCTTTCGATAAATTAATCGAGATATTTGCACAGGCTGACAGACACTCAAAAATCAAAAAAATACTAAATAAAATACAATGATTAAACTCGCTTCAAATAAATATTATTTCATTATAGATTGTCCCTTTTTTATCGTATTTTTTTAATTATTGTCAGTCTGTTACTGTTATTCGCTTAGTCACTTTTAAGCCGTTCATGTCCCTTCATCAACGCAACGGACACACGTTATTTCGGCACGATAAAATGATTGAAATTTGTTTCATATCACACGTATCGAGCGTTAAAATTACCAAAGGATAAGTCCTTGAAGCTTTCCAATAAACAAAACATTCTGTCGATCGTGTGATCGGATTCGATTTCACATATCTGTATCAAATATCATAACACACGATCCATTATCCAATGCCATGTGCGAGAAAAATCATCGAATATTTTGTTTTCACAGCTCATAAAATTGAAACAATTTGAAAATTTACAGGCACGGTGTATGCATTTCGATATTTCGCTTCATCAACGTCCCTTGATTCTTATCATGCCAATTTTACACGACATTTAATTCACATCAAGAGGTGTGGAAGGGTAAAAAAAATCACCACAGAGTTCTCTGCAAAATAGTTGTTACACTCTATATGTCGAATCATTCCAGGACACTTCGAATAACAGGAGAAACTAGGCGGCTGCAGAACCGATTTTTTGTAAAATTTCATTAAAAAAAAAAAAAACCACTCCATTCACATCTCGACGTTCGAGGAAAGATACGCTGCACTTGACATTCAATGTAATTTTCTTGTCTTTTGTGTATTTAAAAAAAATATGGCAATATTAAAAAAAAAACACGACAAGATCCATAACTAATGTTCCAGATTGTTTCGTCTTTCGTGAAAAATTTGCTTTTTTAACTCGTCAGAAATTCGATAATATGAATAATCATCCATGTTTTCTTTGCAACAAAATAGAACGCAACAGATTGTTCTTCGAAAGCTTTGGAGGCTGTCGATAGATATAGAAACCCAGATAACTTACTCTCAATTAACAAAATGTAACTCAAAACTATTCTAGACCAACTCAAAACTATTCTATGTATGGCCGTATTCATTTTCATATCATGAATGTGCCTTTTCCTCAGCTCTAGTTGTCTGACCATTTCACATAGCACGCACGACATTTTTATCTTTCGAGTTTAAGCGGTAAGTCACGACTGTGAATACGGGCCATATACATGTGTCTGTGTGTATGTGTGCATGTGGGTACATACAGTGTGTGTGTATTCAAACAAGAATTCGTGATAAATGGTCGAATCAAACGCGCAGCATTGTGATTCACGATGCACCGACTGCACATTTTGCTGCACAATGAAACAGGGTGAAAAAAAGATTGCCCCGTCATCGTTGGTCGCTCATTGACTATATATCTATATATATATATATGTCTGGAATAAGCGAATAGAATATGATATTTTCCGGCTGGAAATTTCACCGAACAGTTATAATCGCCTTTTCACGCCCGTTTTCCCGCTCGGAAAAAATTCTCCCCCAAACGGAGATCAAAACTGGAGATCGTATTAAGACGATTGGGAAAAGGGAAAAAGATTTGGCTATTGGTGTGAGAACATAATTATTTATTGTTTATGATTTTTTTTCAATATAAATAAAGATAGAATGCACTCTTTACGAGGGATGACTCATTGACGAAAAATCAATTACAGAATACAGAATACAGAAAGGAAAAAATACAGGCATTCTGTTATTTATAAGAAAATGGGTTTGAAACTACTTAAAAATATTGAAATCTTATTCGATTTTGGGCTTGTTCAAAAATCCCACAAAAATATATCACTCAACATGAGCTATAAAAAGATGAATGATTTACTCGATTTATATTTGGCACAAGAGGCCTCGCACATATCACATTTTCGTGTATGCAGCTTAATAAGTTAGCTGTACATAGTTAGACGTATGTAGGTTTATAGCGCACCAATATTTACCTATAAATTTGAGTGTACACTTAAGTTTGCTGTAGTTTGCAGTTTACTGTCAGCCTTTATGCAATATACACGCAGCTATTATGTGTTTATGTGAAACCAACGCATTTGCCTCTTTACTTTACGCTGTGTATATATATCGAATTCTCCCAAGGAATAAAAATATATCGAAAAAGGTGGGCCGTATACATTTATTTGTTTATTTAAATGCAATTGTTCATGAATTATTATTTTTAAAATATATAATAAAATCTTTCGGCTCCTTCGATATGTGTCGTCCAATATGAGAGATAAGTTAATTACTAAGCTTCCCATTTTAATGAATGCCAAATACGTCACGACACATATATACGATTCACTATAAAATTTCCTTTTTCATTTCTTAATTCTTCTTTCACAATTCCGTTGCATCGCTTGCACGAATCTCTTTCATCGTGAAACTCAGCACAGTCGGTTATTGCCAGGCTTATGTACGAAATAGCTATCTATATCCTCGATGACAAGATGGAGCACGACGTGAATTGAAAATGTTGAGAAACATTAAAACACGTTAGCATTGTATATTTTACTGTCCAAAGATTTTACTCGATGAGTTTTTCTGTTCAAGTATCCGTGTATCGTCGTACCTGTGTATATCACTCAGTGTGGAATTATAGACAGATACGTATAAAGGAAACAGAGAAAGAGTGAGATGGAAAGGATGGTTGAAACGCCGACAGAATTTTGATAAGGCAATCATCAAGATCTCGAGTTTGCGATAATAGTGTACTTTTCTCCTCCATATACGCCCTCTCTCTCTCTCTCTCTCTCTCTCTCTCTCTCTCTCTCTCTCTCTCTCTCTCTCTCTCTCTCTCTCTCTCTCTCTCTCTCTCTCTCTCTCTCTCTCTCTCTCTCTCTCTCTCTTCACATTATTATTTCCCATAATAGACTCGTGCTGTGGTGTATATAGTTCAGCAGAATGTCGGGGGAAAATAGATAACGAACTAAGGGTGGCGCAAAAGTGGAGGGAACAAAGAGGGAGAGAAAGAGAAAAAGCGAGTAAAGGAAAAACCTGCCGATGAGAGCAAGAGAGTAGATCGCGAATGCCAGACGATGCGTGAGCCTGTACTTGTGTGATCGAGTAAAAAAAAGGGGGGAGACGTCTCGCCGTCGCGTTGCTTTTTTTTGTTCTCTTTTAATCGAGAAAGAAATGCCTTTAGCGCGCAAGGAGAGATCGAATCGAATGTGGCAAGAAGAGACGCCCCTTTTGACGCATGACGCACAGACTTTATATACGGTCGAATCGTTTATTCGTCGTTGCCAGGACATTCAGAGGGTGCTTTTGCTCGACGATGTTTCAGGGGATGAACGCAATGTTGTTGTGTATGTATGTGTGTGTATATATATATATATATATATATATATATATATATATATATATATTCGCAGGGAGTGTCGCACCACGTGCATCTTGCACATACCGCACACGTATTCGATTCCGTGTTGCGTCAGGACGCAATAATATGGCAACGATCCATCACACCTCGGCGCGCAGCACGTCAATAAAACATCTGGCACGCTGGGTTCATCTTTCGCCTGCAGTGCGGTCTTCGACCTTAAGCTCACTCCCTTTTCTTCCACTTTCCCTGCCCACGTGCTCGCTAACTCAATCTGACATTTTATATGTATATGTCTCCTGCTGTTTCAGCAACCCCCTTCAACCCTTCAATTCTAACAGTATCAAAACAATAATAATTTATAGTATTATATAATAGATATAATTTTGTTCATTAGAGCGAAAAATTAAGTGTGTGAGCTCTCGTTTGTCTTCGTTATATCCAGCATTTCCTTAATAAAATTCTTTCTGTTGGTAAAAAATATTAAGGACGAACAAAATATAATGATGCTAGTTAAAATTTAATTAAAAAAAATGAATTTCGTGTAGTGGAATGAGTCGGCAAAGCCTTTATGACTGTCAATACCATTGACGACAGGTAATCGCCAGAAGTGAGTAATAAAAATGAAGCAATACGAAAATGTATACGTAATATCGGCTTGACATATATTTTTGTTTTCTCCAAGCTTGTCCATGCTGAAAACACGTTTGCCGAGCTCTCTGGCATTTCATGCGAGTTCATTCACAAGGATAATTGAGCCAGTGAAAAAGAGAAAGAGCCACAGAAAAGGGGTTAACTGTATAGTACAGAGGGAAAAGCAAGGGAAGAACTAGTAGAAGAGAAGGAGGTAGAAAAAGAGGAGGAGGAGGAGAAAGTAAGCGAAGCAAGGGAAGTTATTCAGGGAAAGAGAGCGAGGTATTTCCCTTTGAGCTTAGCCGCTCATCGCTGGAGAGCGACAGAGGCGCGACGACTTTCCGTAACGAATGCAATAACATTACCATCGGGGCTCAAAGCTAAATTAATGGATACTATTCTATGTGCATGCACGTCGCGTCAATGAGCTTTAACGTATTTCTAGCCCATATATGTACATGCACAACCATACATGGACTACCCTAGTTCGTGTAGATGTGTCGGAATCAATTCAAGGGAGCCTCGGAAATAAAAGGCAAATGGGGCATGGATCGTGCGGGAGAAAAAGCCACATAATAACTTGTGCTACCTGCTCGTGACATTCACCAACCCCTCCGATCTTTTTCAACTTTCTACTTTTAACTCTGACCATTTTTCCCCTTTGAGACAAAAAGCACATTCAGTCGCCCTTTTCACTAATAATATTTGAAAAATCAAATCTCATTGTGAGATCGTATTGTGTCATTCGTAAATCGATGCAAAAAGAAGTTTGAATTATGATTTTGATGCTGTGCGTAAAAAAAAACCAATAAAACTGGGTGAAATTATTATTTTTTTTCTTCCGAATTTCTTCACGTCTGTTGCATCGAATTGGTTTTTTGTATTCCATCGAAAGAGAATGTTTATAAAAAATATACGAGGTGAAATCGCGTAAGCAAATATTATACGTCGTTGAATTAATCATGGGATTAAATTCATGGTAATCGGAAATTTTCTCTCAATTCAGCGGCCATTTGTAATTTCTAATCAGTCAGAATTATCCGCAATTTTATGTATTAAGTAATACGGAATTCTTTAAAGAAATCGGCTTTTTCACGAACACACAAAGGTATCAAAACTGACATGTGATAACTTTAACATTTTTCTCTCATCGTTTGAACCGTTCAGATTGCTGCGCAGCGAGGACAGAGAGTCCTCATCACCCGTGACGAGTGAATATCAGCAGCACGAGAAATTCCTTACGTTGGTCAGTAAATTATTAAAGAAATCCCGGAGGCTCGAGTATCCGCATTGGTTGAACATGTTTTTTGAATGAGGTCAGAATTTATACGAGGGATAAAAATTGTGCAATACATACTGGCTTTCACTCTGGCTGCTCGTTCAAGGGATTTGTGGCACAAGGGGTGAGCAAAAGGGGTTTCGATTTTTTAACTCTCGTCCCTCATATTACAAAATACTCCATATATATATATGTGTGTGTTTGTGTGTGTGTGTGCGTGTGTGTGTGTGCATACATCTAGAGGCTTAACCGCTCGCGCCCGGATCACGAATTCGCGAGTTCCGGAGTATATTAGCGGCATTAATTACGCGACCCTTCACCGGGGTATCTGGTCGAGCGAGATGAACCAAGACCATGGGGTTACATGGGCATGTGGTTTATCCATATATATGTAGATTCATATAGTTATATATATGTATAAATATATATATATATATATATATATATATATATATATATATATATGTATATGGACGCGCACCCCACCATTACACCCTGTCATGAACGTGCGAGCAGAGACCTCATCGAAAATCAGGCACAGAGTCTCGTGGTGGATAGAGTGCATATTGTAGCAACATAAATCTATATGTATGTATGGTGCATAGATATGGAACTAGCGAAGTGGACGAGACGATGATCGAAATGGACGCAAAGCGAGAGGGGCCGTAACAGTGGTATGAGATTAGCTGATATTTGGGGTACGAAAACTTTACTGGATAAACTATTTTTATAGCAACGTTATTGATTTTAGGTAAACTGACTCGAAATGAAAAATCGTGAAAAAATACACGTGTTTGGCTATAGAGGAGGGAGATGAAACTGTGCAGCCACTGAAAATAGAAATTTTATTTTTTCCGAATGTAAAAGGATAAATATATATATATATATATATATATGAGATTCAGAGCTATTGAGCTGCTCCTATATATGCAATCTCGGTGTTCAACATTTCAATCTTTCATATATTTTTCACGTGGGCTTGCGGGGAATTTCGGAATGATAACTGAATAATTGATTGATAATCTTCTCGGGAAATCTGTCGGGAAATTAATTTATCGACGGTAGTTCGCCAGTGAAAAGAAAAAAAAAATAAGAAACCGAAGAAAGTGGAAAGAAACGAAATAGAGAAATTCATATGTGTATAGAAAGTGGGGAGAGCAGGGATGGGGAATAAGAGTCTCGAAGGGCCGGGCGAGGGAATGAAAACGGAAAGAACGACGTGATATTGCCGGAGATGGCGGATGTGCTGGCAATGGTGGTGACCATTGGAGCGCCTTCACGTATAGCGGTCAATCCTTACCGGGTAAACAATTCCGTGCACAGCTTCGTCCTCCCCTCACCCGCTATCAATTACCCCACACCCTCGTGCCGTAAGGGAGAAGAAAAAAAAGATGAAGAAGAAGTGGAAGAAGAAGAAGAAGAAGAAGAAGAAGAAGCGAATAGTCCGACGGGGTTTTTCGACGTCCCGGCGTTCCGCCAGGTCAAACCTTTTTATATTTCTTCCTCTTTTACTTCGATCTTCTCTCTCTCTCTCTCTCTCTCTCTCTCTGTAGAATCTCGTTGGAACGATGAGTTAGAGGGTGAAGAGGCAGAAGAAGAAGAAGAAAAGAAATTGAGAAAACAAAGCACGAGAATTTAAAAAAAAAAACCAGAAACGGAAGATAAAGATGGGAGAGAAAGTGGCAGGGATAAGGGAGGAAAGGAAGCCGGAAAGCATCCCTTTATTAATTCCGTTCGAGCGACGAGAGGAAGTAAACGGTTTTCGAGTGCACGTACCTGAGACTCTTCCTCTTTACGCCAGCATATAATGTTGAAGTCTGCAGTAATATCGCACCACCCCCTACAATATCAATGCTAACCTAACGTTCAGCTTGCAAATACCCACAGCATTCTAAGATTTTCACACGTATTACACGTGCATATGCACGGCCTCGAAACGACGTCACTCATCACAAATACGAATATTTCGGATCAGACCATCTTGTATTAAAATTCCGATATATGAAAAACCATTATTGTTGAAAAATTACGAAACTTTCACGTGCGTGGTGATAAAAATTTAGTGTATTTTTAAGACAGAACTACCGAATTAATCGAGTGATAATTTCCGCAGAATAAAAAATATTGCCCAAAAATTCTGAGCTATATTAATTTTCGCGTATACTCTATATACTAAATTTATATCTATCAGATGCTAAAAATAAAATTTTTAATCAAGTTTGCGAAAAGAAGAACGATCGAGGAGGCAGAAATTATTATATTAACGGGTTCTATGATTTTTTATCTGGTTCCTTCATACAACTTCCACCGGTAACAAATCCATGCTATCATATGCATTTTATATATATATATAATAAATATATAGAGCAGATGTATGAATATATGCTTGGAGATTAATGTCAAACCAAGCAAAATTCCGAGTCTCCGCGGAGACTCGGGCCGAGAATGGCTACTCGTTCGAATATCATCCCCTTTCTGCCCCCCCCCCCCCTCTTCCCAGCTCGGCTGCCTCTCCGTGGTCCTCTGTGACTCTTGTCTAGTCAGAGGCTGTAATTACGGCAGTTATGTGCATGGGAATATCCGGCGTGGAAACGAGTCTTCTCCGTTGCCAATCGCGCCGTCGTCTATCGATCCGAGAGGATACTGTACACATCCCCTTGATACGTTTGTACAGAAGGCACTCCCACGCCTTCAACCCCTGACACTCATCGTTCTCTCGTAACAAATAGAAGATTTAACGAGCAAACGACAAAAAAAAATCTTCGTAAAAAGATCGTGGAAAAGAATTTAAAAAAAAAAAAAATTATACGCAATCAGCGAGATTGGAATAATTGTTCAAATAATAGTTTAATTGGCAACTTCCCTCCACAAAATCTTTGGTTACTCCGAACATATATTTTGATTATTATGTTTTCTCAGACTGGCCTTTCGCTTGACTTGTTGACGAGAATCATTAAAATGCAGCCCTTCGTTCACTTTTCTCTTTATTAATTATTCAGCGCTTTAGTCACAAAGGCCAAGGTACATTTAATAAAAATGTCATCTCGCACACTTTGCCTTTTGTCATAATTTTATACCTTTATGAGATTTTCTTTGCCTGTTTTTTTATCGAAAATCATCAATTATTGATGATTAACTTTGTACAGAGCAAGATTCAATAATGATTAATTTTTAACAGATGAAACTTGTTCAGAAAATAAAAGTATAACTCAAACATACTATAAAATATAAATCTTTGGTACAATTTTTATGTGCATAAAACTTCCACTTATAGATTGATTCTGATTTTTATACGAGAAAAAACCTGCAAGCTTTTGCCTATATATATCTTTGGAGTATTTTTTATTTGTAATATTAAAACGTTTATTACCCTTTTACATTTTCACGACCATTCGCTTCTTTACCTTTCGCCCGCTCTCCCTCACTTTTTATCACTTCCTGTGATTAATGTCTTGTAATATTTCTCCTCTATGCCGATATAGGCCATCGAGGCCCAACAGTACATCGCACCCAAGACTAAAGGGTGTCACGGATGGCATTACAATTTTCCGCGATGTGTCGCTGAAGGCTTATCATCAAATCTAGAGCTCTATGTTGTCTATTGTATATAGTAACCCGATAGAATAGTGAGCGTTGCATGACCATCAACGTATTTATAACTTAGAGTCATTTTTATAACGCAGAGCCTATGCTTTGTGTCCCTCTTACTCTATTGCCGTGTCACTTTGCCAAACCCAACGGCAAAAAATTGCCAGGTCAGTTGTCTGCAGAGTTAAATAAATTATAGACTTTGAACGCAATCCCTATCTATAACACGAATTACGCACTTTTTACCCAACAATGGTCACACACGCGCGTAATTTCACGACCCATACGCGCTCACACCAAAAATTACTGTTGTTTCCTTTTGCCTATATGAACTCTTTGCCCCAAAATGGCGACTAGGATAAGAGAAGAGCGAGGGGAGAAACACACGCACTGAGTGCCAAAGATAATGGAGACAACGAACGCCCAAAGCTACTGATGCTCCGGTGCTTCGTGTGACGTGATGCAACAGCTTTACCACAACAAAGCTCCATGGTAAACCATGAGTTCACGATGGCTTGCCATGTTCACGAGAACCGCGATAAATTGACGATGAGACATGTAGCATTTTCAAACTTGGTTCTCGATATTGCCTTGCATCTAAACACCTTTTACGACTATCTCGCCAATGAATCATCAAAGAGTCAGCCATTGATTGCCGCATCGAACGTTACGAGCCAGTGTGGTATAATTCCAATATTAATGGATAGTGAAAAATATAAGTTGCCAATTCTAGTGCACACTAAAAATCACGTTCATGGATACATCCATTCCCTCCAGTTTCCACCGACGACCGAATCTAAACATTTCAAATCTGATTTCTTCGACGTTGTTGCTTGGCCTTTCCAATAGATTCAATTTTTCATTTTATTTCTTCAACTAATCAATATTTTGGTTTGGGACTTTTTAAGCAGAAACAAAAATTCGTAAGATTAAAAAAAATCTGGATGGGATATTTTGATGAAGACAATAACGCTCGAGACAACCAGAAATACTAGAACATTTTGGCCACCATTAGTCATCTGCTTGAAAATCGAAGGTTCTCCTAATAAATTGTACAATTTTTGTTTGTGGGTAGATCGAAAAAATATTGCAAGTAATTTGGCGTTAAATGAGCTGCACGTGGAGGAACGTCACGGGGTAACAATATAATTTCGCTTTCGAGTGAAATGGGGACAAATGAGAATTTCATGTTCAGAATGAGTAAGCAAAGCTGAAGACGAGATAGAGAGATAAAAAGAGAGAGGGAGAGAAAGAGAGAGAGAGAGACTCGATATTGCCGAAGGGTGTTATTCGCATCTCCTTGGACACACTCTCTGGATCCTTCATTAACTCGAGCGTATATTTGCCAGAGGCGCCTTTATTGGCTATCAATGGACACCAAATATCGGGTGAACGTTGGCAAGATCTTCGTTAATTTTATTGGATTCGAGACCTCGACAGTACTATATGGACACTAAACTTTCGCATCTCTTCATTAATTAATTTATTATAGACGTTGGGAAGCGGGCCAGGCAGTTTAGGGCTCTTCTCGTTCTTGCGAGACATTCGAGAAGCAGATGACTTCTTTCGTAGCACTTCCAAGTACACTCGTATACTCTATATAAACCTCCTCATTCACTTCAATTAAAGATACGACTGTCGAATAAGAGAATTCTCTTCCTCCACTTTCATCGAACTAAGAAAATTAGGGGATTGACTTTTGATGGTCTGTAGTACGTTAAATTGTCTTACGATTTCGTTGCCTCGATCCATACGTCGAACTCATCGATCCAATCCATTCCAGCTCACTTGATCAATCGCGAAAGAATGAGAAGCGTCGAAAATGGTGTCGAATGAAATATGACAAGTTTGAGTCGTAGGATAAGAGGGTGAATGACCCGTAAGGACTAAGGACGAAATAGAAGGAGAGAGAGATGGAAGAAGGAATAAGAACGGTGAATGAAGTGGCAGAAATGAGAAATGAGAGACCGTTATAAAAGAATCGACGAGAGGAGGATTCGCGCTCGAACGAAGCCGAAAGACGCGTGGAACAAGGAGGGTTGAACGGGTTTCAGTTTGCTTCTCTCGTCCCGTCGTCCTGTCCCTCTTGCTCATTCATTTTTTTTCTTTTCTTTCTTTTATTCCTTTCTCCTCTACTTTACCATATAGCTGTTCGGCAACCACCTCTAAATCCTTCGCCCGGTTAAACAACCGACGTTTGCTCAATGTTTCAAACAAACCGAGCGGGTGAGGCTTTATTTGCAGTGAGCCGATGCACAGAGAACCCCCAAGCGTAGCCCGGAAAGCTTCAGGCGACTTTGTATACATATATATATATATATATATATCGTATACGTTCATCCCTAAGCGTGCACCGGTAATAGTGCTATATGGTTGGCTCTTGTGCTCTGCACTGCCCTAGCTCCGGGTCCTTCGTTTCTCTCTCTCTCTCTCGCTCTCTCTCTTCCTTCCATTTCTCTCTCTTTTGCACTTTCTCTCTCGTCTCCCCTGCACAGGTTCTTTATGCTCAATGAGAATTCGACGTACAGCAAAGAAGCATTGAAACACCAACCGACAGCGCATTGATAGAGGTTACCGTTTCATGTTATACTACGTTACATGTACACACACACACATATATATATATATATATATATATATATATATATATATATATATATATATATATTAGGAAGCATAGATGCGCTATATATAACCTCCAATACCGAGAATATATCATTCATATAATATACGGTAAACTCTTATCTGTTAGGCATTTACAGTACTAGCAATCCTCGTTGTTATACTAATTTCTAATGAATAACATCAAGTACGTATAAAGCAATGAGGAAACTATTTAACAAAATTAAAAAAATAAATCTGTACCGATTGATTTTTACGTTTGTCACTTCTCAGGATCCAGCTTGATGGGTATCGTCAGGAGTCCTTTATTTTCCTTCAGACTTCCAAGCATCCAAGCAATGCCTGCAGACTTCTTAGGATTCCTTTACACTCGTAACGATTTCTTCGCATTCCTCCGGACACCTTTCAGTTTCTTTATTCCTGGTTGACTTATCGGGAATGTTACCTTGGTGATGGCCCCAAAACATCGGGTATCCTTTTTATATGTTGCATAGGAACATAATTACGGATATATGCAAAAAAAAAAACTAGCGGCCCATACGCATTTAATGAGTCAAAACTGCAACGTTTCGGGGCATCATCAAGGTAACATATTACTTATTCTCATTTCTTCGGGCCTCTTTTATGATCCTTTAGACACTTTTCTTCTTCTCTCGGTCCCCTCGCTCTTTCCCATTATGAGGGTCTTTGCCTCATAGATGACAAAGAGACTTGCAATTTTATGCAAAATGACACGAATAGTTTAAGTGCCGGGGGAAATTGAAATACAGCCAACAGTCGTTTAAACTATAAAATCAACTCTTCGTAACAGAGTTACGTAACGCATGGAATAGCCTCTGTAAAATATATGTAATATATATATATGTCAACACTTTCAACGGCACCGTACATGATGCTAGCAGGAGCTGCATACATGGAAGATCGAGCGGTTGCAATGGTAATGCAATCCACGAAACCCGATTTGAATGATGCGCTTCAGCGTAACTCGAATTCTCTGTACCAGAAGATCGACGTTAACACGTACGTGTGTCTACATAGTACACGATGTGCATGTGTATAGACGGGAGCAGACAGATGTACCAATTCTGGTTACGTATATATGCTGATTCTACCGGCGTAGTTGCGGAGGTGCCGCACACAAAACAGACGTCATAATATCCGTTCGGATATATTATGATATTAAACGTTCGGTGGATTCATCCGCCTGCAGCATCACCATCAACATTCACTGCTTCCACCCAAGCAGTAACTCGACTGTTACGCTCTGCATCAGTCTATGTATTGCCCTCAGTCCAACAACATCGAACTCAGTCACACGAGGGACGTACTCGCGTCTAGGGTTATTCGTCAATTCGTCATTTTCGAGATGTCTTCTCGATAGATCGAACACAATCGACCATCGAACACGAGATACATTTCGGTTGGATATCTGAGAGTTCTCTAAGCTTAAAAGGGGGCCAATGGAAATCAGAGTAATAATCACAGAGAGAGGTTCTGCTTTTCTTCAATCTCTTTCTTTTTATTATCACACTTCGATAATATGTCATCGTGTGAGTTCGTTTCTATTTCCTACAAGGATGCATCTAAATACAGATGGTTATCATTGGAATTTAATTATTTATCATTTATTTATATTCTTATTAAGTCAAAATATAATAATTCCAATTTTTTATTGAGGACACATCAGAGATTTTTCTAATGACGATTCATGAACGATTTCGGTCAATCGTAATTCGTTTCTCTTACGACATTGTTTTTATGAAATTTCGTTCATGGAAAAATAATTTATATGTGGAATGAATGGCAGGATAGATAAATAATACCGAAGAAAAAATACACATTAAAGTGAGCCGGAAAGTTAGGCATTCCTGAATTGGAATGTATGGAAATGAAAAGGTCTAACATATGTAATTGTATGTAGTATGTCGATTTTTGACACTATGAATGTGTACGAAGGATGTCACTTTGACAGGAATGAAAAAGGGCGTGTACACCGATCATGAATCATAATTTGATTCTATGGATCGGTGCGAGCGTGTTCGAGTGACGAAAAGATGATGATATACGAGGGCAAGCCTCTTATCGTTTTATTCTTTACGAAGCCGGTTTTTGTTGAACCACGCCAGGCAAGAAGTTAGAAGAGACTTTCTCCGTGATCAATACAACAAGACAAACTCTGTTAAGGTACTGCATCTCATGATATTTGAAGGGTTACATAATGGTACAAGGAGCTATAACGAATCGATTGTCATACGCTTCGTGTGACCGTATTAACGATTTATGTCGTCTCTATACCCTCCAATAAGAAGGGTTCCTTCTTTAATAAGAAGGTATTCTTTTTTATTCAAATTTCTGACATCATTGAAGTGTCGTACAGATGGCAATGGAAAAATTACAAGAACTGAAAATTTATTCCACGACAGTTATTCCTCCGCGCAGTCAACCATAAAATTCCAAATTAACGAGACAAAAATTCATTGTCTCGTTAATAACAATCAAACAAATTGTAGAGTCGTGATAACGAAGTCTCGCATTTTTCAGAATTATATAACAACGAAAGAGAGAAGAACTGGAAAATGAAGGGAGAAAATTTGCAATTTTCTCACGTCTTGTTAAAGTTTTCACTCGTTCCATTATTGGTACATTTTTAATATCCTTATATAAAGGACTCAAAAAATAGGGCGGAAATTTAAGCACAAAAAGTCAAATGTGTCTGACACGAAAGGGAAAACTTCGTAGATATCATAAATAACGCATTTATGGACTAGGACTCTGTGAGAAGAGAGATTAAAATGATTTCCGCCAAAGTGTAGATCGATTATCAGAATTATTTGACTCTCCGTACCATTCTGAGCTCCATTTCCGTTTTCTCCTTTAAATAAACACACACAAATTGAAATCAAATCCCTTCTTCTCACCAAATTTACTTGAAACTTGGTAGTCATAAAAATGTATTTGATGAGCGAGAAGATTGAAAAAAGATTTCTTTGGAGTTGGAAAATTTCACGGAAAATTCAGGTGAACGTTTACCAAGAGATTCTCCCAGAAAATAAAACTCTATATCTTTCTCGTTCGTCGTAGAACGCTCTCGTCATATCCTAAAAGCTTTCACGGCGCGTCTCAGACTCTAAAGGTCAAAAATATTTGCCCAGAATTTTCGTGACTATATATAACGCAGCAAAAGCGTACATAGAGTCGAGCTATATGTGCATGTAATGCTCAACTACGAGCTTTCTGTCTAAAATATTCCAAGAGACTCTGGTTAATGTCGGGGACGAGAAGATTTCTCGATGTCGAGGAGAAAGAGAGAGACAGAGATAGCGACTACGAAGAAAATGTCGGAAAGAGATGATGGTAGGGTAAAGGGGTTGGAAATAGAAGGATGAAGAAGTTGGGAGAAATTTATCCTTCACTAGAATCATTGCTAGAGCAAACTCGTTACTAGAAATCTGCCACGTATCTAGTCCACATAAAAACTGCATAACCTCCACATTACTCTTACATGAGCTGCTTCGCACGATGGATGACGTTTTTTTAGCCAAAATAATTTTTGGTCAACTGTTTAACTCGTCACAACGATGGTTACAAAGCAGAAAATACGAATTTTATTTATTCACTTCATGCGAAGTTTGCCATGTGCGTGTACACATATACGAATAATACAGTCGAAGTCCCCACAATTGAATATCCAAAACTAAATCACTAATACGCTCAAATCTTTCCTGGTGCTGCATTTTTACTCTCAGTTCAGACTCGAAGGTAGCCCGGCTTCACTTCGCTTGATTTGCTTGTGGTTGGCTCGGGTCAGCTTCAACGAGCTTTTTCAAGTGGTCATGGCAATCAGACTGCAGAGTTACTACATGCCAGAAAACCCAGTAGGTATACCCGTCACTGTCACAAAGGCATTCATGCGATTTGGAACTGTTTAACTCGTCACAACGATGGCTGCAAAGCAGAAAATACGAATTTTATTTACTCAAGGCTTGTGCTTTCCTAATCAAGTGTTTTGAAGTTACTTGCTTTCGTGCTCAGAAGCGCTTCATGTGAAGCATGCCATGTGCGTGTACACATATACGAATAATACAGTTGATGTCCCCATAATTGAATATCCAAAACTAAATCACTAATACGCTCAAATCTTTCCTGGTGCTGCATTTTCACTCTCAGTTCAGACTCGAAGTTAGCGCGGCTTCACTTCACTTGATCTGCTTGTGGTTGGCTCGGGTCAACTTCAACGAGCTTTTTCAAGTAGTCATGGCAATCCGACTGCAGAGTTACTACATGCCAGAAAACCCAGGAGGTATACCCGTCACTGTCACAAAGGCATTCATGCGATTTGGAACTGTTTAACTCGTCACAACGATGGCTGCAAAACAGAAAATACGAATTTTATTTATTCAAGGCTTGTGCTTTCCTAATCAAGTGTTTTGAAGTTACTTGCTTTCGTGCTCGAAAGCGCTTCATGTGAAGTATGCCATGTGCGTGTACACTATACGAATAATACAGTCGAAGTCCCCACAATTGAATATCCAAAACTAAATCACTAATACGCTCACATCTTTCCTGGTGCTGCATTTTTACTCTCAGTTCAGACTCAAAGTTAGCGCGGCTTCACTTCACTTGATTTGCTTGTGGTTGGCTCGGGTCAGCTTCAACGAGCTTTATCAAGTGGTCATGGCAATCAGACTGCAGAGTTACTACGTGCCAGAAAACCCAGTAGGTATGCTCGTCACCGTCATAAACGCATTCATGCGATTTGGAGTGGAGATTGGAGGGAAAGTTAAAATATGCGAACGGAGCCAATCTCGGCCGATTTAATTGTGAGAACTTTCACTGTATATGCGCATAGTTTGTCGTCTCTCTTCGGCCGCTGTGTATATAAAGCCATGCGGGAGGGGCATCCTGCCGAGGTTTTCGGTTTAACGACATCAAAGGACCTGTCGCGAATTTTCGTCCCCCTGCTATGGCTCTCGTAGAACGTGCGCGGGAGTTCCGTCTCGCGTTCCTCCTACCGTTCGCGCTTTGCTTTAACAGAACCTTCATGCGCCTCTTGCAATGTCTTTCTCCCTGTATTACCGTTCGTAGTTGTATGTACACACCAACCGTATATATATAGTTGCAGATCCCGCTTTTCCTCCCTCTCTCTCTTCGTCTTCTTCTCTCTGCTGACAGAGCACGCACACTTTTCATCCTCAGAGAGACCTGGAGAGGGAGAAGAATTCACCGAGAGTTCGGAGATCCGAAGAATGGTCGCGGTCTCTCTTAGCCATGCTTCTGTGCTTCTCTATGGCATCCGTGCATCCGCGTACCTTTTACACGACAGCCCAGAAACGCATGTTGTACATACGTGACTATACGTAAGTGTTTATGCGCGAGCCTCCCAATTTTCAGCCAATATTTTCACCCCATAAATTTTGTCTCGCGATAAAATATTCACGACGAAATATTCGATAACGGAATACAAAGCAACGAAATATCCGCATACAGAAGATTCACATGATATTACGATAATGGTAGGAGAGATAATTGTGAGGAGGAATTCATCCTGTTTTCTCAGTTATTACGTTTAATCGGTAGAATGTGATCGTTGTGAAAAGAAATGAAATTCAATAAAAGGCGTCAAGACAAAATAAAATGGAATTGAAAAATGGTAACAATTTTAATGAGGAACTCTCGTCATATATATGTGATGCATATCTGAAAGAAAGACAAATCGTAGAATTTTTGTTCAGTCATCAGATTAGTCATTTATCGCGAGGTAATTTACGATGATTTGTGTAAATGTATCATGCAAACTTTTTCATTCTATGCTATGTGTGAATACTTTTGGAGCCAATAAATACTACTTTTCGTTATTCGTGATTTTATTTCCTGTAAATCGATAATTGTGGATTTGTGCAGATCTCTCTTGTCGTATACGGATATTTTAACGCAGATTTATGATCGCGAATGGTTAGTTACAGTCAAAGTTTTAGTATTTATAAAATAACAAAAGACAACAAAGAAATATTTGAAAATTGAATTTATCAATGAATCATACTCGTATTGTGCCTGTATATTCTTTACCATATTTTATATATTCTTCTTCCGGTTGGAAAAGGCTAAGAATTAAAGGTCGGAATCGTAAAAAAGCTTGACGCGAAGCACAAGAGGCATAAAGAGGGTGCTTGGGTGAATATAAAAAAGATGAAAAAAAAAAAAAAAACGAACGCGAGTGTGTTAGAAGAGTAGACGTTACGAGGCTCGGAGTATGGGAGTTTGTAAACCTGTACGGAAACGCGAGCTAGTTTTTTCTCGTGGAAAAAATAAATAAGAAGTCTTCGCGTCATCGGATCAAGTTGGGTGGATTAAAAACTGTGAAACGCGAGGCGAACTACAGAAAGATCGTAAATCCTTCTTCTCGCTTCCTTTGCGAATCTCGTTTCTTCGGGTTATGTCTTTCCTCTTATAGCCCTCTCGTGGCGAAACTGGCGTTAAAAAATCTTGCCAATCTCTTCGTATCACCTAGAATTCAAAATACAATCGACATCGATCGGGGGTCCTCGACTATTTTATTTGAAATTGGATCATTCATTCAAATAACTATAAGCAGCAACAAAAAAAAAATACGTAAAAATCAAACTGGCAATAATGTATCTAATTTCAATGAAGTTGCCAATACTAAAGTGCATCTTGTGACTGTATAAAACAGCAAAACTTTATGGACAATTTGTTAAAAAGAAAAAAAAGATACTGGAATCATTCATGAATCACTGGAATCTACTTTTGAATCATTCGGGAGGTTTTGGGACCTTCTGAGTGACAAATACATTTTTCATGGTATCGACGTTGAATAATCCTGTTAATTTACAATTTACGATATTTTACATCAGTGAATAGAGCCCAGCCATTTTGGATTTTGTTCCTTTGGTATTTCTTATATGTGCAATTTGCAGGCTTTATGTATTTTTTCAAGGAGAGGGTCAAGTACGAGTAATTGGATTCTATGAGATCTTCGAGTACAATACAAATTACATGCAGCGTGTAAGCGTAGCGTGAAATTGTTATTATTTTGCGGCCATAGCTTGATGCCTTTTTCACTATTATACTGCACGTTGTTAGTGCATAGCAAATACTTTTTACTGCTCAATGTATAACAGAATAAATTACTACGAGCATAGCACCTGGACAAAGCGATCTAGCCGTATATAAAATATTATTAATTTTGGTATTGAAAGGACATCGTAAAAAATAAATCTGTTTTACTCAAATTGAGTTTAATTCAATGAAACAAAATTAATAAAATTATATCTATTTCGCTACTTTTTTTTTGTAAATTTTGCGATTGACGAGCTAACAAGCTTTCGTTGATTAAAATCCATTGTTATTGGTGCTCAAATATATTTCATTTAATTGTAATTAATACATTTTTCTTAGTACACTAGGAAAAAATTATTATATTCTTCGATTAGAGAAGTATTTGTGTGATTAATATAGAAAAGAGGCGCCGGTTGAAAAAATAATTCTTTGTATAATTCATGGTATACCTAGGCTAGTGATCGGATCGACCGAGCGGCGGCGCTCACTTCCGAGGATCGTCGTAACAACCCCATGAGAGTGAGAGACGGGCGAGAGAGAGAGAGAGAGAGAGAGAGAGATAGCGGCGACGCTGAAGCGACAGGGGGATTTTTCAACGAATACTACCTATGTTATATGGAGGGGCGAGTATGGCGTACACGATGCGCACGGTACCATGAGAGAAAGAGAGAGAATGGGAGAGAGAAAGAGAGAGAGAGCTCAAGGGGTAGTCGGCGCACGCGCCCACGTAAAACGTATCTGGGTGGGGAGTCTCCAGTATCACTTTGTGCCGGGCGTTGCGCCGCCGTGGCCTCCAGTCTTTGATCCGCTTTTCGTGCGGGTGGATGTCGTTTGTACGTCAACGAGACACGCGATCGTGATTATTATTATATTTCATATTACGACAGTCAAAAATATATAATTAAACAACCGGAGCTTACAATTAATATTTCACAAGTAACGAGTTAACGGAGTGTCATAAAATCACATAAAATAATTATGTATATCCGTCTCTCGTGATAAACGTCCGAACGATAATTCTTCATCCTGTCAGAGGATTCGCGATTACGCCAATTTTTCCATCTCTTCTCTTCGATCAACTCGAGAATTCTTCTGTTCAGCATTTATTGCAAAGTAACAAAGAAATCCCAAATTTAATAATATAACATCCTCGCATGAAATTTTTCGACAAGGATTGACGAATCGTCATAGCAAAATTTTCGTGATCGAAGGATCAACGACCCATGCCCTCCAACCCCTCGTTATTGTCCATTGCAACGTGACCGTGGAGTGTTTTTTTTTTCTTCCTTCACGTGCGCAATGTGTATCGCAAGTCTTATCGAGAAATCGAAATATTCCTAACGCAATCACATCCCCCTGTTCATCCATCCATCCTAATAAAGGCTGCAAACCATCAACGCTCCAAAACAACCCTCGTAAATCGTAAAGAAGGATATCAGGATATTTTCCACAATCACATTGAACCGGTAAAAAAATATTTTCCGTGCCAGTAAGCAAAAATTAATGCTTATTTTTAGTAAAAAAAAAAAAAACAAAAAATACTTCAGCCCCGGAAAATGTGCGATGGCGTTGTTTGTTGAGTCTTTGTAATGGGACAGTGAGCGTAAGTTTCCCCGCCATCCTGGAATATATTTCAGCGAACGTGTGAGCGTGTGTGTGTGTGTGTGTGTGTGTGTGTGTGTGTGTGTGTGTGTGTGTGTGTGTGTACACTCGCGTGCGAGAGTATTACGTAGGTCGGTGGTACTGTAGAAGGGCCAGTGTACTTGCGCGGATTTTCATCGTGGCGCAGCAAGCCCCCGTGACCCAATTAGGTTTTCCCAGCTTCCCAACGGCGCTGGGTACCCCCGGCTTAATCGCCGGTGACACTCTCCTTCCCGCTTACACGTTAACGTGGAAATTGGGTTTTCGCGGAAACCCGGGAAGAGGTCATCCACAATGTTCACTCCCATACTTACGCACGTACATGTATATATATATATATATATATATATATAACATATATGTGCACATATATGGATACAAGCATCTTCCCTCTGGGGTTGGTTACCCTCTTGGACTATCGCTTGCTATACAGACAGTGCTGAACCCTGTGTAGAAGGTCCTGCATTTTCTCTGGCTGTCGTTCCTGTGATGCGCAATCAGACGAGCCAAATAAACGAATGTGCTATACAGTCGAATTTTCTCCGTGCCAGCTTTCCAGTCCTGTCTGAATAGTATCATTACAGACATACACACACACACACACACACATATATATATATATATATATATATATATATATATATATATCTACATCCATGTTGAATTGCATGTTCAGAAAAATTATTTTCTTCAGATATATATCTATATATATATATATATGGTATTCCATGAGGACTCTTAATGGGTTACATGAAAGACTTCAACGTTAGCAGCTGGACACAATGGAAAATCGTTTTGCGCTGTAAATATTTCCACCTACGATAAATTTTTGCTCGTAGCGTACGTGAAATATGATTCGAGACTCTGAATAATATCGAAATTCACTGAATGCCAAAATTTGCAATGTAAAAAAAACCTATGCATAGGGAATTTTCAGTCCAGCATGGTTTTAAGACATATATATAGTATTTCACGTACAATAACAGCAATGATTGATCGTGAATGAAAATTTTGCAATTTAAAAATCATGTCAGTGTCGCAATAAATATCGAAACTTTAAATTGGCGCAACGAGCAAGCACATTTGGGCTAAACATTCGTGTGCAAGAAATAATAACTTTTGCTGGTGTCGTGAACTTTCACGATAAGCATTGATAAGCATTTATAAAGAGAGTTTGAAGAGTGTGCAGCGCAATAAAAGTGCATAGGAATTTAGCATTGTGATAAAAAAAAAGATGAGATGTAAATTTCGAGAAATACAATTTTTTAATCAAGGAAATATTTGCAATTGAGTGACATTAGCGATTGACTTTCAAATCCTTATTTGTATAAAATCTTTCATGGATAGCAAATCTTTTTTTTTTAATTTGGCGTACAGAAATGGTGTAAAATATGAGATGTAAATTTCGAGACATACGATTTTTTAGACAAGGAAATATTCGCAATTGAGTGACATTAGCGATTGACTTTCAAATCCTTATTTGTATAAAATCTTTCACGGATAGCAAATCTTTTTTTTTTATTTGGCGTACAGAAATGGTGTAAAATATGAGATGTAAATTTCGAGACATACGATTTTTTAGACAAGGAAATATTCGCAATTGAGTGACATTAGCGATTGACTTTCAAATCCTTATTTGTATAAAATCTTTCACGGATAGCAAATCTTTTTTTTTTATTTGGCGTACAGAAATGGTGTAAAATATGAGATGTAAATTTCGAGACATACGATCTTTTAGACAAGGAAATATTCGCAATTGAGTGACATTAGCGATTGACTTTCAAATCCTTATTTGTATAAAATCTTTCACGGATAGCAAATCTTTTTTTTTTATTTGGCGTACAGAAATGGTGTAAAATATGAGATGTAAATTTCGAGACATACGATCTTTTAGACAAGGAAATATTTGCAATTGAGTGACATTAGCGATTGACTTTTAAATCCTTATTTGTATAAAATCTTTCATGGATAGCAAATCTTTTTTTTTTAATTTGACGTACACAAATGGTGTAAAATATGAGATGTAAATTTCGAGAAATACGATCTTTTAATCAAGGAAATATTTGCAATTGAGTGACATTAGCGATTGACTTTTAAATCCTTATTTGTATAAAATCTTTCATGGATAGCGGATCTTTTTTTTATGTGGCGTACAAAAATGGTGTAAAATATTCTATGTTACGCGGGCAAATATGACCGATTATGGAATCATCAGACATGTCTGAAACGTCTAAAAAAAAAATTTTGCTGGGTCAAGAAACGAGTATCTAAAAATGTTCGAATGTCAGGATTTCTGTATCTTTCATCGCTTCTTTTTCCTCTTGCTCGGCTGAGAATTGTTTTTAAGTGAAATTTGAAAAAGGAGACACACACACGCAAACACAGGCGCGCGTGCATATACGTAGTATATGTGTGTGTATATATATATATGCACGTACATATGTAGCTAGCAGGGGTATATGAGAATCTCAAACAGTTCAAAGTTTCCTGGCGTTGACAGATCGATAAGAAAGTTTGGACTTGGCTGATTCATCCCCCTCTCTCTCTCTCTCTCTCTCTAAACGTCTATCGCGACTTTTAGTTGTTCCAAGACTTCAACTAAGTCAGTAACTAGAATAATTATCTCTTGAAGAAGTTTTTGTCCTCTTCTCGATTAAAAACAACCATTGAAATTCTATTCACAGCCAGTATATACAAGCAGTGACAACTTGAAAAAAAAAAAAAACCAATAATAATTCACTCGATCGAAAATATTCCATTAAATAATAAATATTAAATACCAAACAAGAAAAAAAAAAAAAAACGAAAGTGCAGTTTGACATGAACAGTGTTTCGCAGTGAATATCGAACAAAATAATCGAATATAAAAATCAACCAAGATTTTATCCACCAGTGAAGTTATTGTCGTTCGATCGATTCGTGAAGAAATTCATGATAGTTCGTAACTCTGAAGCCCTTTAGGACAAGTCGAGGTAACATTTTTCCATTTTCACTGTCGTTGCCGGCAAAGGCACGACAGGAGTTGAACGGCACGAGGGACAAATCAAAAAGGAATAAAAACAAATCGCGAAAAAATTACGAGGAAGACGAGGACAATAAGAGAGAGAACATCGTGCTGTCTTCACCGGGTGGTCTGATATCGTTGCGTATTGGTAACGATATTAATCGTAAACGTCATCACAAAGGTGGAACGGTGAAGGGTAACGGTGGTTTTGGTGATTACTCGGCGGCTGGTGAATTCGAGGTCTGGGGTGAAGAACAACGCGCGACGGATGGTACGGACCATCAGGTGATTGGTCCGCACCAGCGGCACCAGCAGCAACAACAGCAGCAGCAACAACAACAGCAACAACAACAACAACAACAACAACAGCAACAACAACGATGCGATGGTGGCTCATCCCTGAGGCCGCTACTTCACGTAGCTCATTGTGAACTTCATTCACCCCGTGAAGCCGAATTATTGAGGCTCGATCAACTCGAAAGCATGGATCGCAAAACCGTCGACCACGATCCTTACTCGATGATGGATAATTTTCATAATCCTGTGCCACCCCCGCTACCACGTCGACATGTTCGGTAAGAGAAAGAATTCAAAAGAAAAATAATCATTTCATAATTAACGTTCCTATAGCAGTCATGGAAAGTATATATACATATATATATATATATATATCCAATAATATTTTTAACATTTATCTGTTTCCTCCATTTGTTTATCAAAAATTTATTTTCAGTACATTTTTGACTCTTTATTCACTGTACATGAACGAGTCTATGTCTTTAAAAAAAAATATGCAAATTGCTTCCTCGTAGCTTTTATCCATTTAAAGATTTGCATGCAAAAAAAAAATATTATTAACCCCACGATACCTGACATTTTATATACTTAATTGAAATATAAGTCACAATTATAATGAAATTGACGGTAATTCGTTGAAATGGAAATTAATCGTTACAGACGAGACTCTCTCGCTTCTTCATTTTATTCAAATTTCGTGCCAACTTTTCCCGCGAGTTTGACAAAATTAATGGTATTGTACGAAAACTCGGAAATTTCGTACGAAATTTACATTTTCAAATGTGCCTAATGATTGTGCGCTCAGTTAGATTTATCTACATATCCACAAGTCTCCATTAGGGACAAAAAAAAAAAGCAGCTAATTAATAAAATGAGCCGATCGGATTATTTTAATAGAATTTTCACTCTAGTTTTTTTTCACCATTCCACAATCACATTTTCCAATATCCCTGACGAAAAAAAAAACACGCACACCTCTGTAGTTGCCGAAAGTGTTAAAAAATGTCGACATTGTTAATATAAAAATTGCCGAGAAGCGATCCTCGTAATTCGAAAATTTAATTAAGTTACAATTTCATTAATTCATCCTCATGAAGATTCGTGAGGAAAAAAAAGATTCGTTCGTCTAATGGATTTTTTTTTTCCGACGGAAAAAATATCCCGGCTTTTGCATACTATTCATGTGCTATTTTCGTTGATTGGTGGGTTTAATTTCGACCATATGTGTGATAGTAGAGAGTGTATCTCGTTGGTTCATGTAAGGGAGGCTGGTGAACGTATTATCATCAAATTAACGCGAAAATGCCAAAAGGTACGCTAGATAATTGCTACAGAGTATCGAGGAGAGGAGAATATATATATATCTCATATACATATATAAGGCCTTTCCATGTCGATCGTATAAAGTGGTTGCGTTAGAATTCGAGGAACGCGAGCAGACTTTTCATCCCCTATATTCATCTCTCGAGTGCATCACCAGACAAGGGTGAGAGAGAGAAAGAGCGCTCTCGCGGATCTCGCGCGTGCCTGTCCCGAAATTACACACACACAAACCCACATATATACAGGATAATTCAGATTTGTGGTCTGGTCCACGGGATACAAAGCAATGAATATGTATAAGGCAGTTCCGTGAGAGGGGTGAGGAGAAAATGTAACATACTTGGTTTATATATATATATATATATAGTACGCAAAATTTTGTATACCTATACAGCTTAAGGGGGGATTCACATCAGGGATTCTTATCTCTGTGAAGCGAGATCTCGGGCTCCCCCGCACATCGAAGACACTTTTGCCCATATATAAAACGTTATATATATATATATATATATATATATATATATATATATATATATATATATATATGTATATATATATATATATATATATATATATATATATATGTGTGTGTATCCTATCGCTAATAATTTGACACCCCAGGAGCGAGACAGGCTCGATATTTGCGAGCGTGAGTTATATGAATTTAGGCTCTATCGAGGGGTGGCTTTCTCCTCGTGCGAAAGCGACTCACACTCTAATGGTGGCACAACGACCAAAGAGACAAATTACTGCTTATCCAATCCTCCTCCTTCTTCACCGCCCATACACATAAATACTAGAATAAGCTTCGTTTCTCGAGAAATCGTTGGCATCGTATTATTGAGTCAGTCCGGGGGTCTCGTAACGAATTGACCTCCATTAGGGAAGTTCGCAAATTGGACGAGCCCGCGGTGAAAAAGGATGATCTTCAAAAGAGCGGATGGGTCGAAGCGGGCAAGTCACATATCACCGATCGAGACGTTAAATTGAACTCTGAACAAAATGTGAACGTCAAATAATGACCAGTCTGTTGAAATAAAAATAAAAATTTCATGTTTAATAATATGACGAAAAATAATTAAACAAATTTAAATCGTTAATTCGAACATTAATTTTATGAAATGTATAAATATTTAAAAACATTGCAAACCTTACAGATGAAAAGATAAATATTTTGTTAAATATAAGAACCATAAGAACGATCTTATCAACTGTTTTTTTTTTTTATAGTGGAATTCCTAATCGCTCTCTGATGAAAAATTACGAGTGACTTTGCTCTAGGAATGATTATTCAAATTGGAATGAGGAGGAGTATATATGAAAAATTCATAAATTTCGTTGCAGTAAAAAAAAATCGTTAATAATTCTTTAACGTTTATATAAAGAATTCGTGCGGTCTCAGCAAGAGCCGCGAGTGACGATGCATTTTATTATTGTATGGATAAAATTTCACCCTGCTGTTTCGATGAAATATACATATTTTTAATTACTTGTCATCAAGACGCGCCGCTGTGTGTCTTGATACAGAGACTATAGTTGGAGTTGATTGAGAGTTGAGTTGAGTTAGGTGAAAAGAAGAAAGCTTGGAGGAGAGATGAGGTAACGTTTTCGTTCATAAAGAAAGAATAAAAGTAGAAAAGCTTTGTGAGAATATAGAAAGAATACATTATGATCGTTACGGAAACGGTAAAACCAGAGGAATGAACTCTACGTGCAACTGGGTCATGAGTTCACGTTCAAAAACCCAGCCAAATGGCTAAATCATTTTGTGGATACTCTGGGAGAACAGAGTAATTCGAGTCCTACTGTATAACGTGACGTGTATATATATACATATATCTACATGGGCAATCTTGCCTTAAAGCTTGCCAGAGCGAATCACCATCAAGTGGATGGAGGCACGTTGATGTATATAGCAACGACAATCAAGGTAGATTCTCTCAACTTGCGAATCTACCAGGACTGACTTGCAAGTCCTCTGGCTCCCCGTCTATGTAACGTATAGGGGGCGCATGAGGGTTTCTATGCTGGTGCTTGATAGTGATGTCTGACAGTGCCAAAGCGCGTAGTTCGACCCTCTCGAACATGAAGCACAGTATATACTCTGCTTGGTCCTCGATACATATGCATATATGTATGCACAATGACATGTTACGTATACACATAATATGTATACGCCCTCAGGTTGCACCTCCATGTTCCATCAGGCCAACACCTAAATTATATACATAATACGTCCGATACGATTTTCATCTGACGTCTTATGCAATTCCCCTCAGCCAGAGAGCTTTGTGCAGAGAGGGTCGCGCAAATGGTTACAAACATTCGCGATCGCATACATGCAATGGCTGAGACTCGTTGTCAATTTCATCATGAGCGTATTATATGTCTAACCAGTGAATAAATACTCAACATGGCAGCGGTCCAGGAATGTTAATAGTATTCTTGAGGGATACATAGAAGTGGACAAATCATCCAAGAACAATTCTGCGACTGTTTCACAAGTATAGATAAGAGTCCCAGATATATATTGGTCAGAGTAGAATTCAGTAGTGCCGATTAATAAAAAATACTTTGTGCTTACCGAACATTCCATGCATTTTTACCCATTATGGCATAAACAACGATAACTTTATTATGGTTTCTTTAAATTTGTCATCATAGTAAATAGTAAAATGAGATTAAAGTTACTTTTTATCAATCAAATAACTCGGCAGCTTATCGCAACTGTTTTATTTTTGTTTTTTTTCATACACCGAAAAGAATGAGCTCCCTTTAAAAAGCTTGGGGTAGTTTGTGTAATATCGAAATAAAATTTTGTTCGTTAGAGCTTTTCTGTGGCTGGAAAAATTTTACGAATAAAAAGGGAATAAACATTTGGATGGCATTAAAAGAGTAATTTCATAAATGTATAAATTATTGTTTTTGGGATAATAAATATTGTTTTTGGGATACTGTGTTCATCCTATCTCCAAGCCAATGTTGTTTTCGGTATTTTGAAAATACCATAAGGACAAAGGATGGGATCTCGTCGTTGATCCGACATTTCATATAAATTCCAGCAAATCCAGACGCCCTTTGGGAGGATAATGGAATAGAGTCAAGCAGATGGTCAGTGATATAGCCTCTCTGAGATAACGTACACAGCAGCAGCAGCAGCAGCCGAGATTCTCGGTCCCGGTTAGTTACATTTGGAATTCGGGCGGTCTGAGTGTAGTCGAATTTACTGGGCTTGCAAAGCATAACAGCATTGCGTTTGTAGTAACCGAGAAGATCGATGTTACCGCCCCTATATATTTATCTACCTCACATCTACAACACTGTAGCAATGCATCAGCAGCACCAGCGTATACAGAGAGTTTTAGTCAGTAGATGACGTATGATTGAGTCAAGTTGTCAGAGACAAGGAAATTTTAAATTTCGGACGAACAGCGACGAAAAATTGATCTCCTACAATAAAAGTTTACTCGATTCTCTCGTTATAATTTTATCTGGATGGAATTAAGCAGTTAACTAAAATATGTTACAATGTTTAGCCCTATCTCTATCACCCTTGATAGGCTCTCTATCAGTATTTTTCTTCCCCTTAAAATTATTAATTAAAACTCCTTGGAGGTGAGTGAATTGCTTTGCATACAGGATAAACTTTACAGTAAAACCCGGTATTTTGCACCTCCACAAATTGCCAGCATCAGTGTAGCCTCGGAGAACAAGTGAGACAACTAATGCCGAAATTCACAGCGCATAATGAAGGGGACAGCTTGCCGTATGATAACGGGGTGGATGTTGGACAAGTTTTGGGCAACGAAACGAGCAGCCACCAATACAGTTTCCACTCTACTGCTAATATCTTCATCTTACAAAATACTGATACTTCATTTTTTTTTTAAATTGTACTTCATTAAGACTTGTCATTCAAACTCCTGTTCAACAAAGTGAACATTTTAAAGTTGAATGCTGTCAAAGGTCGATGCCATTCCCAGGCTATTTCTCAGGTGAACTTGATTGAAAGTAAAACTTTCGGCACGCGTCTCATGCATGTTCGGCGTTTGATGTCAAAACACCCTCTCTCTCCCTCTCTCTCGGAACTGTCCGCCCTCTACACCTTAATACATTTCACATACGTGTTTTCTACCTTACGTGCCTTTCTTCGATACATTCCGAGTAACATATAGTATGGAAAGACCGTGTGTGCATTCGATTTGTAACATTGAGGAAGAATGAAGGGACAAGGGAAGAAAGCGATGAGAGAAGACCGGGGTTGGTGGCCACACGGCGCCGACAATTCGCGGTGAAGCAAGGCGACCCCATGGCAATGCATCAGCCTGTCTGGACCGGCCACTATATATACCTAACTCGAAAACCTCGGTCCCTTACCTCTCATATACTGTCGTTGTGCACTTTCGCGGCACCCCCGCATGAAACTGTATTCTATACATATATATAACATTTCTCTCTCTCTCTCTCTCTCTCTCTCTCTCTCTCTCTCTCTCTCTCTCCCACTCCATCTCTGTACGGACTGGTGGTTTTCTCGTCGCGGCAAATCTCTCATTGCACTTCTACTGTATACTCAGAAAGTCTCTCTTTCATCCCTTGTATACAGTAACACACGTCTGTCCTCGTTTCTCTTTGCCACTCTCCTGGATCCAATGTGGTTGTGCCCTCGTATCTTTTCTCGTTTCGGCCTTCTCTCCGTTACGGGTCTGCACTTCCGGATGTGCGTTACGGGCGACGATTACAAGGACCTAAGGGGAGGCGCAAAGTATTCGAAGCAATATATATATATATATATATATATATATATATATATATATAATATATGTATATATTTAAGCAATGTGTCACAGTCGTTGCTGGCCAGTCTACATATAAATTACAGTCGACGTTCAAGCATATAAATTTGAAAAGCTTCTAGACAATGAAAGAAATTTTCCATTTTCTTTTTTTCAAAACATTACAGTTAATTTGCATTAAAAATCGTTATAAAATCGAAATTACATTAAATAACCGTCAATTTAATGTCATTTGACACGTTGGCTCCATATAATTTGGAACTATATAATTTTTTTTTCGTCCTTTTATTCTGTATATATAGTCGTACTCGTCCTTATCCATTTTATTCGTACCCTATTTTCCTCCATCTCTATCTTTACAGCACTCTGTCCTCTAAAGCCAATCCCTCGTATCTTTCGACGTCTCTGTTTTGTGTATAGTTTACTCTCTTTTTCTCCCTCGCCCGAGTATTCCGAACCACATATATGTAGCTTTCTTCGTCTCGCTCACCTTCCGCTCTGCTCCTCCCTTTCTTTTTTCACTCCCTCGCTCGCCTTTCGTTTTCCTACGCTTTTTCTACCCCTTAGCTCACCCTCTGGCGCCCTCTCGCGGCACACTGCTTTGTGTACAGGCTCTCTTGCACGCGCATCTCTCTTCGAGCTCTCTCTCTCTCTCTCTCGCTCTCTCTCTCTTTCTCTTTCTTTCTCTTTTTCGCTTCTGTATTCTCGGGGTTTTTCGCTCATAGCACATTGGTCCACTGGAGCGATTCTCACTGTAGCACACACCCGTCCCTCTCGTTGTACAATGCTTAGATAGCGTACTATCCACGCTCTCACACCAATCTCTCTCTCTCTCTCTCTCTCTCTCTCTCTCTCTCTCCCTCTCCCCTCGTTGTCCTCTCGCTTTCTCTCCTGTTCTTCTCTCTTCGCTCTGTTCGTTTGCATGCTTTTCCCTCTTTCGTCTCCTCTCATTTTTTTCTTTCCTTCTTTCCTCTCATGTAAATATATACTCTCCGTGTTGTCCATAGCACTTTCCCTCGCGCCCTCTCTCGTCACTTTCTTTATCGAGGCGTGTGACGCGTCGATTCTCATTTCGGCAAAGGGACTCGAGATTATCTCTCACGTTTTTTCCCTCCTACTCGTCACATCGATCGAAAAAAAAAAACGGAGAAAAGAGTCAGACTGACGTAGTGTGTTGGGGTGAGATAGCTGCTCGGCTTTCCACTTTCCTCCCTCATGCGGCATCTTCACTCTCTTTTTTTCTTCTCTTAACCCTTTATTTCTGCACACCCTCTTTCATTCCCTACCGCGTGTGACACCATTTTATTTCTTTGTTTCACTGTCTCCTCCTCTGCCTACGTTTATTTATCTATATACATATATGTATAGCATGTAAAAAAAAAACATGTAAAAAAGCGACGATTGTAAGTAACTGTGAGACCATTGCAGTTGGCGAGTATCCAGCAATCCTGAAACTATCACACATCTTTATTTATTTTTCATCCCCTTTGATGAAATTTAAACTCGCCGGTGTAAAGGTGTGAGATAGTTTGTCTTAGCGTTATTTATCCAACCGGTTTATATGGATAAAACTAGCCAGCATCTGTCTCCACGTTTAACTTTTTGTTTTTGCTAGACGCTAGATAGAATGGTTCACTGGCCAGGGGCTGGCCAGTAAAACTAGAAACTCGGCTAAGCTACAAACGACTGTCATGCCGTTGCAGCTTAGCGAGCTTTTCTATCATGATGCAAACGCGGCTAACAGATATAATATTTACTATGCCCAAATAATAATTATTTAGAGGACAAATATAAATATGCACTCAGTTTAATAGTGTTAATGAATTCAAAGGGTGAAATACACGCAAAATGAGGGTTGACTCGCGTCGATTGAATTTTAGACGTACTCAAAGTTAACCCTTCTCGTTACTTCCGGGTAATACGAGTAGGTTGCGCCTCTCTCGTACGAAAAGACACTCGTTGAACATGAGAGGCTTTCACGAGAATGTCATGAGATGCTCTTCACGTACCCTCCGTCGATTTCGAGAAGTTTCTTCACGAGTGAAGACCCTGCGGGGTACACATGATGAAGTGAAGCCGCGACAATGTCAACCTACTTTTTGTACCTACGATATGTATCCGTGGTATATATATCGTGTGTTCGTCAACCGTTATATATTACAAAATCCTCCCCCCACCAATTATTATTTCCTCATAGAATACGAGAAATACTATCGATAAAAAAACTTAACATTTACATTTTTTTGTCACATATATGTCTTTGAATGGCCATTAATCGTATCGTATAAATATTTAGAAATTATTCATAGACCAATTATATCGCTATCCCGCTGCAATCCATAAAGAAACATAATAATAATAATAATACAACGCCGAGAATATTCCGGCATTGTATACAGTTTCTATGTTTGACGTAGCTATTTTTTCGTTGAATCACAGGATATAAATTTCATTAAAAGTCTAATTGTCGACGGTCGAGTGCTTTCCAAATTGGAAACAGAAGTTGCATCTCGAGGCTCTGCTATAAGCAGTTTTACAGCCAGAAACATGCCACACAGCACACGCAAGAGCTGTGCCACAGCAGGAGCCCTCGAGACAGTTTGCCAGAGAACTTGCTCGCTGTTTTCAACCTCTTCCCAAGTCTCACTCTGTCGCTCTCTTTCTCACTCCTTCACTCTCTTTCTATCGCTTTCCCCCTCTCTCTCGCTCTCTCTCTCTCTCTCTCTCTCTCTCTCTCTCTCTCTCTCTCTCTCTCTCTTTCTATGTGCTCTCTGCGCCACGGCTATATAGTATTCCAAGCGACCCGGAGAAGAATCTCAATAAATCTCAACGGACGGCTAAATTACTCGTCGCTGCTGTGTCTTTCTCGTTTTCCCGTTTCACCTCTCTCCGCGGATGTTCGACGGCGCCTTGTCGCCCTCTCCAGCATCCTACGAACGACTCCACCCGCCGCTTTTATACAACTCGCTCCAGCCAGACTTTTCTCTCTTGCTCGTTAAATCGATTATTTGTTTATGTAATCGTGTCTTCTCGCTAATATATCTTTCTTTCTGGAGTTTCAGCCGATAGACGATTCGCATCAATTAACTTTGAAACGAGAATCTGTCGCAAGCAGTTTGACGTTTTACCCATAAACCATAAATTATACGTACAAAATCGTTTTGCATTCCTTAATTTACATCACCGATGTTACATCTTTACGAATAAAATAATTTATTAAAATCGATGCTTTCTCTCTCCAAATGCAATGACTAATTTTCCAATCAATTTTCTTAAATTCATTAACAATTCATGAGCATTTTCATCGGATTCCTAATAAACAGTCGCAAAATTAAATTTTTCATCACCTTGAAGAACTTCTCGGAGAAATATTTTCCGGAAGAAACTCAAGCTTTCTATTTCACAGTTATCCAATCTGTTGGGATCCGTGCGACGAGTTTTTACTAATTTTTCATTCTCTCTCACCCGGACACGATTGAGTTACGAGAATTAACGGGATTAACGAAAAATATCCAGAAAAGCAAAAACCTCTTTGCAGTACAATAACAAGGATAGTGTGTAGAGAGTCTCGTTGAGGGAAAGTCAAGTGAAAATCCGATGAACCTATTTCGCGAGAGGCAGCACGCGACTAAGAAGAGGAAATAAAGGAGAGACGGAGAAAACTCGCGCTAGAGGCCGGAAGTACCGCGGAACAGAGACGAGGATGAAGTCGTCGTCGTCGTCGTAGTCGTAGTTACCGCCGCCCTGTCCGGTTTCTGTCTCTGAGAGGCATTTAACGCGGCATCTGCAACGGACTTTGTAATTTAGAGCCAATCCCCTTTATTATCCGTAATACGTTTCGCGGAGCTTCCTATGTACCTCCGAGCACTGCTATGTATATATATATATATATATATATATATATTTCTACTATACTTTGATGTATGTATGAGTCGACAATTCAAGGGAGAACTCCTGAATCACAGCGAGAAAATGTGAGAAGAGTGTGAGTGAGATATCCTTTGCAGGGAGGAAATCGTTTCTCTCACTCTGTGAAGAGCTTCGACGACAATCTCCTCCCTAGACTGCTAGAAATAACGAGGATATATGCATTTCTACGAGGACTAGCACACACTTTCTCTCACAATCGTTTCTCGCAAAATGGAAAATTTATACAACCTAATGGTACCACCTAACAATTTCCTTTGTGCTTTTGATGCACTCGACATATTTCAGAGACACATGTGTATGTATATTATATATATATATATATATATATATATATATATATATATATATATATATATATGTGTCTCTTGGACTCGTCGTGTTACTGGAATCCAATAGAAAGTCAACATTATTCCCATATTCGATCAAATATAACGAGAATAAACATATTGAAAAACTACTACGACTTCTACAATTGGCTGTAAACTTTGTAGACAAAAAGGTCCATTGTAATTGGGAAAATATTTTGAGCAATTACCATTGTAAACTTTATAATAAATTTATACGGAAAAGTTTGGAGAAGGGTAACGTAGTTTTATGCTGCAATGTCGAGGAGTACTCAAGGGAGTAGGACCCTCGAAGTCGTAATATCGTAGTAGAAGAATTTATTTATCTCGCATGCCTCACGGCCATGAGAAGTAACTCTTGTACTTGAATGCATTTCATCTCTGATTCTTTTTTTTCTTGTTTTTCTCATTTCAACTTTTCATCAACGTTACGTTTTACAGGGGCCTTGACTAGTCAGAGAAGACCATACCGTGTCTCATTTCTAGAGGATCAATGAATAAACGTTCTTGGGATCGTTTATCCATTTATTTTTATATCCATTGTCAATGCCCTTCGGTGAAACGAAGAATACACGAGGGGGAAAACCGAATGGGCGGAACGAGAAACCCATCGATCATTATAGTTATAGTATCAAGCAGACGAGACGTCTCGAAGCTACACGTACTCCATCCGAGACAGACAGATAATAAGCAAAATGTGGGGGAGTGGTCTGGGGTTCGCGGCTACATATATATATATATATATATATATATATATATGCATATGTGTATGCATATATATATGCATACACGTGCGTCTTTGGAGATACACACAGTGCGAGCCGGGAATCGTCTGAATAAGTAACTTGGAGCTGGGAGTATAAGTACAGGTTTCATGCTGTATACTAGGATAGTCCACGAGAGCACTTGCAGCTGTAACTATACGCCCATTATATGCACTAGAGAGCATATCTATATATCAGGAGATGCTCGATATTTATGTATATATATATACATACATATGTATACATCGATACATATATATTTATATATCTTCGGGTATCCATATATAATGTTTACATGTATATATATGTATATGTATGTACATACGTTGTATAATAAAGGGAAGGTGGGCTGAACTTATTCACGCAGAAAGCACATATTTATAGATATTTAAGCCATAAAATGACCAAAATGATTTACAATAATTAAAATACAATAATGATGACTATTAAATTGAGTCCCGATTCATCGGTTAACATCTACGTAATCAATGATAATGATATTGCCAAATCTTGTATTTATCATTAAACGAGATGCCTCTGAATACCCCTCCAATCTTGGGTTGTAATTATTAAATGTTGTTCATTTTTTTTTAATACAAACCAAACACAGGCCATGCCTTTTTTCAAGTTAACACAGTGCCAACACACCTTTTTAAAACTGTCAGTATGAGCATAGTATGCGGTCCAAAGTGAATGAAAATGCATGAAAACATGACATGAGACAATGATCGATTGTCGATTTGATCAACTATTCGACTGTGAAACATCCGATGACGTAAAACCTCGTCATTGTTGTAAGCAACTCAATTGAGACATCGAGAGAAGCATGTATTGTCGAGAACAGTAGAATTCATGCTCATCTCATCATTTACAAATTCCTTCAATTCGTTCATTACATTTGGGATACTCCTCTTCATCAGCTGTCATATTTAAATGAATTTTTATCCATCTCCATTTCTATTCAAAACTTGTAAATAGAAACTTGACTCTAAAAGATGATTACTCACGAGTAACGCTAGAAAATATACGAATTTTTGTCAGATCGTGACATTGAAAATTTAATTAGACCCATGAAATCGTCAACATCATTCTCATCCTCGGTTAATATCGTCACGTACAGCTATTAATTATTATTCAATTTTTTATTTTTTTTCCATCCAGTGAAGAAAATTCTTCTTGATCCAAAGGATTGAACAACTTCCATTCCAAAAATCAAGTTTCTCAAAATTCACGATAATCTTTTCCAGGAGATAAAGTTGTAACGAGTCTAACGCGATGAGATAATTTACGAGATATAAATTACAAGTTGTTACGCGTTTATTTTTTGCTCTAATAGTCATTTGAGGCCCCGTCGAAAAATTCGATCATTTTTGTTAGCATGAAGAGTAAAATTTGATAAATTATTAGCACTAAACAGATTTAAATCAATTCTACTTTGTCACTTTTAATTAAAATAACTTGAGGACCATTAGCTAAAGTTTTCAAAATCGGCACCATGCAAAACTTTTTTGAGTGTTGGGATATATCACTAAGGTCCATTTTGCCCCATCTTTCTCTGTATAAGTATATATACGGTACATGAATGACGTTTATGTATTACATGAGTGAATATCGTGGCGTGACTAACAAAGCGTTGAAGTATACGTATCGTCGAGTTTATAAATATCATAAGCCTAACGTATAGATATATATGTATATATATATATATATATATATGTATATTATAAGTATATATACTATAGTTACTACCTCACCTACCTAATGCTGTGCATGCAATGCGCGTATACATCTGCTCAATGCCAGTCGTACGAGTCTCTGAACTCGCGAATCGAGGGGTAGAAAATATGTATTATACATATAAAAGATACCCATAGGTATGGTAAAGCATTAGTAATTCATCGCCTCCTATATGAGGATCCCTTTTACCAATGGTGCGTAAATACCAGAGGAAATTTTTGCATGTGTATTTGAATTCATGTATGCACATATGCAGCTTGGATGACGTTCTTCACCACACACACACTTCGAATTGCCTGTTTTTTTTTTTCTTTTTTTCAACTCATATACTCGTCCTTTCTACTTCTCTTCTTCCTCTTTGGCATATAAACTTCTTTACTACGCTTCTTTTTTCCGTTTATATATACGTCAACGAGTTCTCTCTCTCTGCGAAGAGACTCGTCTATTTATCACTCTTTTTTGTTATTTTCTCCTCCCTTTCTATATACCCATCCTATTATTTCTCATTTTTTGGCCTTTCTCTCATTCTCTGACATACATTGATACAGATATATATATATATACACATATATATATATATATATATATATATATATATATATATATATATAAAACACTCGTTCTCTTCATCAGGCGCACGTCACTTTCCGCATTTCCCAGCATTTCTCGTCCTAATGTGAATAAATGAATCTGTCAGCACTCTCCTGCCCCCTCGTTAACGATGAGAGAGGCACGAATTCGCCCCTGGTGTGGAATAGAGAACGAGAGAGAGGTAGAGAAGGAAACGTTTAAGTGGATAAAGAAATGAAATGAAAGAGTCGGAGGTCGGGAACGCTGTGAGCGGAATGGATGAACTAAAGGGTGAGTATTGGAACGTAGAGAGAGAGGGAAAAAGAGAGAGGGAGAGAGAGAGATAGAGAGATGGATAGAAATGAGGAAAGCGAGTGCACTAGGGCGAAAGGAGAATCAGCTGGAGAGAAATCGAGTAAAAATGCTGAAACGATTTGTACCATTTTCAATTAGAATGTTGAATAGCTTCAAAAAAAAAGCAAACTTACGAAAAAAACCTTTCGTTTTTTAATCCTGGACTGGCCGCAGAGTAAAAAGTAATTTTCATTGCAATCGCAGGTGATCAGGACGATGTGCAATGACGCTCATATTTTTGACGTAGGCAGCTGGCCCAAAATAACTTAACGAATCTTAGCAGAACGATTATATGCCCAATGATCAATATATTTTTTGGCCAATCATTTTTTTCTGCCAATAAAGAGCGTAGGAAAAACAATCAAAGTGCTAATTTTAAAGATTTTCGTTCGTCCAAATATAAAAATATTCAGTTATATATATATATATAGAAATACAGGTAGTTACTAAAAAGTAAATCCGGAATATGTGTCACGGGTCAAGAATTGAATTTTTTTTATTGCGCTCACCACGAGCTGAAAGACGATTAAATGAAGAAGGGAAAAAGAAGAGATAAAAATCGAGCAAGAGGAAAGAAAGCTTCTCCATCGAATAAGAGACACTTGGAAAATTGCCTCTTTCTTGTAAACGAAGTTTCGGAGTTGAGGGAGAATTGTCACCATCCAATTGGCGGGAATTCGTGCCATATCAGAGGGTCCCGAGGGAGAGAGGGAGGCAGATGCGATTTGGTATGTTGCCCAATGCGTTTTCGACAAACCTACGTACATAAAAAACAATAACTGGGTTACGTCGTCCAGTTATATACTTTTCCACCACGATTTTTCGTCAAAAGCTCGTATCATCTTCAACGATATAGAATATCGTTTTTCAACAATATTACCTAAATACACATACATATGAGTAGGTTTATGGAGTCCACATGAATTTTTGGCCAGGATAAAAAATGAAAAAAATTATCGTAACCTGGGCAAAATATTATTTTTATATATAACCATTTTTATGTATTCCTTATCCATCAAATAGGAATTATAGTGACACAGCGACGAGACCGATAGTACCAGTGAGCAGAGCATAAAGTAATAACCGGGAAAGTGGGAGGAGTGGAGAAGAGGGGGGAGGGGGGGGGGGGTTACTGCCACGTCGTCGGATCAATATCGGGCCCCTGTTAAGGGTAGCGCGGGGGCGTTGGGGGTTGCTGGCGTCGGTGCTTGGTGTTCCTACACTCGGCCTGCTGCTACTCCTGCTGATGCTCGCTGTTACGAGTTGGGAGTTGTCACAGTGGGTGATATGACAGTCTCGTGACGTCGTTACTGGTTTTATTCCCTTAATAGTTTATCGCGATACTCACATTTTTATCATCTTTCACAGAAGCAATTTTCAATTTTCGACCATGCACAGGAAAATTTTAGCTCAATTAATAAAATGCACAAAGACGTTTGCCAAGAATCATGCATTTGTTCCGAAAATTAAACCTTCTCTAAATCATTGGTGGATTGGTGGAAAAAAAATTATGTTTCCGTTTTGGCCCATGTGATGTAAAATTATTTCAAGTAAAATTAGTCAAGGGAAAAGCCATGAGAGACGATGGATGGCAAATTAATTACAAGGGCATTATACAATAATGTGATATCGTTTATTCGAGATAACGTACGAACTTTATGCGTACTCAGGTCGAATTGACGAGGGCGTCTCTCAACACATAACCGTTGTTATAATTTGAGAATGCGAGCCCATACCTGGATAATAATTATAATAATGCCTTGGCACTACGACACGGCTCGTTTGTGAAGTAAAATACCGAGTTTAATGGTAAATACTTACATCAATATCTCCATATACATGTCACGAATGTGCAACATTCAATTTTCTATGGCGTTGATATCTGACAAACAAGTTCATATTTATCCCATTTTGAAGCCCATGATGCGATTACTCTCAATAACATGCTTCATGCTTGTATTTTGCAATTCATAAAAGAATCGAAAATTTATTACAACTCAACGGCGATTACCGTTTTTAATTTTACGTCAAAACATATAGTGATGTTTAAAAAATAAACTACCAATCATCGGACAAAATGTTTTTTGGAAATTGGATAACCGATTAAATTTCCAAATGGCCATTCACTAATTCAGTGCCAGTAGTTACATCAGTTGACTCCTTGTCAAAAGACACTCGATGAAAAATCCTCATACGAGATTGCGAACAACTCTATATATAAATCGGCAAACTTTATTCATAAGCCTACAACACACACGTTTTATAATATATATATAAACAAGCTTGTATTTATCCCATTTTGAAGCCCATGATGCGATTATTCTCAATAACAGGCTACATGCTTGTATTTTGCAATTCATAAAAGAATCGAAAATTTATTACAACTCAACGGCGATTACCGTTTTTAATTTTACATCAAAACGTATAGTGATGTTTAAAAAATAAACTACCAATCATCGGACAAAATGTTTTTTGGAAATTGGATAACCGATTAAAGTTCCAAATGGCCATTCACTAATTCAGTGCCAGTAGTTACATCAGTTGACTCCTTGTCAAAAGACACTCGATGAAAAATCCTCATACGAGATTGCGAACGAGCCTATATATAAATCGGCACACTTCATTCAGAAGTCTACAACACACACGTTTTATAATATATATATAAACAAGCTTGTATTTATCCCATTTTGAAGCCCATGATGCGATTATTCTCAATAACATGCTTCATGCTTCTATTTTGCAATTCATAAAAGAATCGCAAATTTATTACCACTCAACGGCGATTACCGTTTTTAATTTTACGTCAAAACATATAGTGATGTTTAAAAAATAAACTACCAATCATGGGATAAAATGTATTTTGGAAATTGGATAACCGATTAAAGTTCCAAATGGCCATTCACTAATTCAGTGCCAGTAGTTACATCAGTTGAGTCCTTGTCAAAAGACACTCGATGAAAAATCCTCATACGAGATTGCGAACGAGCCTATATATAAATCGGCAAACTTTATTCATAAGCCTACAACACACACGTTTTATAATATATATATAAACAAGTTTGTATTTATCCCATTTTGAAGCCCATGATGCGATTATTCTCAATAACATGCTTCATGCTTCTATTTTGCAATTCATAAAAGAATCGAAAATTTATTACAACTCAACGGCGATTACCGTTTTTAATTTTACATCAAAACATATAGTGATGTTTAAAAAATAAACTACCAATCATCGGACAAAATGTGTTTTGGAAATTGGATAACCGATTAAATTTCCAAATGGCCATTCACTAATTCAGTGCCAGTAGTTACATCAGTTGACTCCTTGTCAAAAGACACTCGATGAAAAATCCTCATACGAGATTGCGAACAAGCCTATATATAAATCGGCAAACTTTATTCATAAGCCTACAACACACACGTTTTATAATATATATATAAACAAGTTTGTATTTATCCCATTTTGAAGCCCATAATGCGGTTACTCTCAATAACATGCTTCATGCTTCTATTTTGCAATTCATAAAAGAATCGCAAATTTATTACCACTCAACGGCGATTACCGTTTTTAATTTTACATCAAAACGTATAGTGATGTTTAAAAAATAAACTACCAATCATCGGACAAAATGTTTTTTGGAAATTGGATAACCGATTAAAGTTCCAAATGGCCATTCACTAATTCAGTGCCAGTAGTTACATCAGTTGAGTCCTTGTCAAAAGACACTCGATGAAAAATCCTCATACGAGATTGCGAACGAGCCTATATATAAATCGGCAAACTTTATTCATAAGCCTACAACACACAGGTTTTATAATATATATAAAGATGAGGATGAGAACAAGGGATCTGTGAATCAGTCTCACCAAATCACATATAGCGCACGCTTGTCCATATACAAAAAGTGTGCATGTGGAGCGAAATAACCAGCGACAGAGGCCTCGGAGAGAATATCAGAGAAATAAATCTGGAATGAATTTTCCGTTGCTCACTTCAACCCCCGTGAGCTTATGGTAATGGCGGGGGAGGGGGTGACAAATGACTCTGGTCGGTCGTCGCAACAAGCGACACGTTCCTGTGTCTCTCGTTGCTTTTGCCCACGCAAGAGAATCCAATGCCGAGCCTTATATATGTATATACATATTTATATATATATGTATATATATATATATATATATATATATATATACATATATATATACATATATGCACATATATATGCATTGTATGTATAAAGCATATATACATAAACACGCGAAAAAGTTGGTTTTCGTTGAAATATATTCCCAGGGATTGGTGAGAATCCCGAGAGCTCTTGCGTGTATTATTGCTCCTACTTCGATGTATCTTTTTTTCTCTTGTAAATCAACCCTTACACTCTTTCCTCCGGATAACGCTATTCATGGTAATGATGACACACCAAACCAGTATCAAAAGTTTCTCGTTATTCGGTTTAACACTTGCTCGAGTGACATCAGCGATGGAAAACGAAAAAATGAAGAAAAAAAAAGGTCAATTTATATATTGTTACACGGAAGAAAAAACCCCGCACAGTTCAATCAAATGTAAGATTTATATTTGTAAATTGGAAGCAACGTAAAAACATTGCAATGATTCTGTGAATTTAAATATTTTACAAAATGGTCATCGTACTTCTTACACTTGAGTTTAGGCCTGTTTTGTGTATATATGTATTAGACAGACCCCACATTGATTTCGAGAGGGTCTCATCGTAGTGTATAAAAAACAGAAATGCTTATTAAAATTGCAACAATTTTGTTTTCTTATGCTGCCAATTAGTATTTTGCAAAACTTCCGCAAACAAACAGCATGATAAAAAAGTTTGTTTAAAAAAGTAACTTTTTAAACATTATTCTGCTGGATCTACGAAAGTTTTAAATTAAGTTGGAATCGCATTTTTCAAAGGGAACTTTTTTTGCGGAAGGCTATTAGAAGATCTTTGATAACGAGGAAGTCTAGACGGGTGGTAAATTCGCTGACCTCCAACTAAAAAATCATTCGACTTCCTGGGGAAGAGCCTATATATTTATGTACGCATGTGTATATATATATATAATATCCGGTAGAAGAAGAATATATATCAAGCGAGTAAAACAGAGAGACGCGCCGCGGCCATATCACAGGCGCGTCTCATCGTCTTGAACG
Organism: Dyspetes luteomarginatus; assembly: GCA_963669185.1. Taxonomy (NCBI): domain Eukaryota; kingdom Metazoa; phylum Arthropoda; class Insecta; order Hymenoptera; family Ichneumonidae; genus Dyspetes; species Dyspetes luteomarginatus. The sequence goes on along the minus strand of OY769905.1, from coordinate 18,661,405 downwards.
GTCTCGCGATCGTGGGCGAGAATCAGCAGCAGCAACAGCAGCAGCAGCCTGCGAGTCTCGTCTCGGAAGCCTCTCGTTGCTTTATAAATAGATAATACGTTGGATAAACGTTGCCGAGGCTAGAATCTCGATGAAAGACCGAGTTCACTCTCGGAGCACGCGAGACGAGCCCCGAGACTTTGCTCTTTGGTTCTTTCTCTCTTTCTCTCTTTCTATCTATCGTGGCTCCTTATTTCTCTGACTGGGATCTTTGCGAGCAGAAACATCGCGAGACTCGTCGGCACACCACAGTTTGCGCCCCCCACGAGACATTAATGACGTTAGCCTTAATCAAGACGGAGATTGCGGTCTGGCAAGAAAGCTGGATACGGCGGAAAGAAGAAAAGGGGGCTGTACCTTTCCCGTTGCACGGTGAATTTTTCTCGACCGATTGCCAGAGAAACTCCATAAAATATGGTATACTCAATATATATATATATTTTAGTTTCGGTTTTGGGTCTTATGGAAAAATTCGTCTATTTCTTTGATGCAAAAAAAAAAATGTTGATTAAACGGTGGAACAATTTGAAACCCTCTCACTAAAAAATTCATCATATAATGAGGTGTAAAATAAAAAAAATAAAAATAAACTCGACTATTTAACTACCCTAACCCAGGGGAAGATCCATTATTCCAAATCCCGAAGCTTTCTATAGGGAGTACAAAAAATTACGAGGGATGCACCTTGCATCAATTATCTTTTACCTCTTTATACGATCAATCTTTCAGCCTGATTTTTTTTTTAAATTTAGTTTGTTGCCTATATTGTATTTTTTCCATTTTCCCCAAAACTTCTAGTTTTTATTATCATATCATATTAATAATCATATTAAAATTGTGTACGATATTTCCATACGATAAATAGTGTATGAAAAAAATACTTTTTTTTTTTCCAAAAAAGAAAACAAACTCATCGCCCTCATAGACTATATGAATTTGAAAAATGTCCACTATAGAAAATTAAATTGACGCTTTTGCCCGGCATAATAATGAAAGCGCTGAAGATACAGAGTAAAGGTGTATCGTTAATAAGGTAAAAGATTGCGGTTTTTCTCTTTACGTGGCAACGGTGCCTATATATATTTATATATAGTATGAAAAGGCGATGTATGTGAGAATATACCTCACAACTCGTTTTTTCCTCACTCTCGTATGGAATTCTCTCGTTTCTTTCGGGCTGTGCTGTGCGAAAAGATCGAGTATATACATACGTATACATATATACATATATGGGTAGCCTCGGAAAAATATGTTGTGCTTTATCGCTCCATTCTTTGCCCACGCCATCCCTTTCTTGCCTGATGCCTATATATATATATATCTATATGTTCTATGTATAATAGACATATTGTACACAGTTACATACTACTGTACCTGTATTCCGTTGGTCTATACTATGATGCAGTACACTTTACTAGTTGGCCGACCAGCCCTTATGTGTTACTCCAGGCATATGTATACATATATATGTCCACCAGACGAGATCAGACCGCAATGAAAAAACGCTGTACATGCTTGCTCCATGTACCCTCACAGTACTCACTACGTTTGGGTGTGTCTGTGTTATTCAACGAAAAATTACACCGATAACATTTTGTTTCCATCGCCAAGCTCTGGTCTCGGCAGAGACTACTGCAGAGAGAAACAGCGAGGGAGAGGCATATATATATATATATATATATATATATATATATATATATATATATATATATATATATACATACATATAGATCCATATAGATAATATATATATATATATATATATATAGATAATATAGATGCGAGAAACGAGTAGAGAAAAAGAGCAAACTCGCGAGCATGAAGACGAGGAGGGAAAGGGGATGAATAAAGCATCCACCTAGAGTCTTCGCGTTGTACTCACAGCACGAATTACGTATCGACTTTTTGCGAGCAACCAACACTGTATGTTTATACATATATATATATAAACGATTGCACATGGAGTACCTACTGCCTCATGATGCTCTTTCTATATATAGAGAGATGTGCTAGCTGGGAGTTATAAATATATATATATATATATATGTAGAAACGCATCAAGTGTACACTAAATAAGACTGGAGAAATACAATTCACTAGCCAATGGAAGTTTCATCTAATCAAAAATTCAAAAAAAAAAAACAAATCAAAATAACGCTGATTCTTTATTCTCGACGGTATCAAAATAAAGTTTCAGAAACTTTATTTAGAATAAAACGACGTTTGAGACGTAAAAGCTGGACGCTGACTGATTTAGGGTGTGAATAAAATATATTTCATTGGTGTACGATGAGTCATAAAAATGTTTTGAATTTTTACTTTTGAGTACTCAATTTTTTAATATTCTCATCAGTGCTATATATATTGTATGGAAAGATGAATGAATGAATGAAAGAGACAGAGAAAACTTGTGAAAAATTCGAAAAATTGAGGTAAAAACTTTGGTAAATGAAATAACTTTTGTATATATTATATTATGTATAATTGTGTACGTACATGGTAGGAATACAACATGTGTAAAGGGGTACGACGCTAACTACAATCGATTATTCTTTCACCCCCTTCGAACAGCTTGGTATTTATTCTGTCACTCCTGTTCGTATCCAGCACACACAAGACATTGCACGAGTGGTGCTGCTCCGAAGGGTTAAGCAGGTTCGTTAGCCGTATCGCAAATGGAGAGCAAGAGCGCTGAAGAAAGTGGCAGAGAGGGATGAAACACACAAGTACTATATATATATATATATATATATATATATATATATATATATATATATATACAGCGTATAAACGTTACTCGATTCACCCTCCGATTAATCCAGAGAATAATCTCTCCAGAACCTCTCACGTCTTATATAAAACCCTATCGAGATATTTTTTTCTTCATTTTTCCGAAGTTCGTTTCCTCGCTTTCTTCTCCTCTTGAGAAAGTGTTTTATAGAGCGAGTATAACGAATAAATGAACTAAACGTCAGCACATTGCGATTCACAAGAGCTATAATTCTTGGCTTATCGAAGAATTATATACCGGGGTTTTTTTTTTTTCCATCGTACACGTTATTGGGAACTCGTTTCTTTCACATCTCAAGCTTTCTTTAATGACAATTTCATTAAAATTCTCATTTTCCCACAAAGTGGTAGAGAAGAGGCAAGACATTAATGGCGAAGATATTAATTAAAAAAATATCATCATGGATGTTACTTCACGGAATTAGAAAACAAAAAAAAAAAAGATTTATAACAGAGAAGAGAGAGGCTTCAAAGGAAAAAAAAATGTGTATAATGGCCATGTGCGTTGCGAAAGAGTCGTGGCGCACTTAAAATAATGCAGTGCACTGGAAAACGAGCGTTTGGCCAACGTGCATGTGTTATTATTCCATGAGAGTTCGGTCACCATGCCAGCATACAGCGGTGAATAGCATATTCGGGTGGCTCTCGGAACAAAATTTAATTTCACGTAGCGTTGCACGACTTCCAGGAATGTATTTTGCGTATAACATTAAAAGTATGTTCTAATATGCTCATGCAAATACACATGACCCTATTATAGAAAAAGTAGGGACAAAAGGAAAACCTTTAGGAAATAATAAATTAGGCCTAAAATTACATTTACAGACTAAAACCCATATAGTTCTAACAGTTCAGCTTTTTATACGTTAAAATTTATTACCCTGGCCTTTAGACTGATTTTCTGACTTTTTGGAACATTTTATGTACTCTCGTATGAAAATTTCGACATTTTTTTTTAAATGAAAAAAAAAGCTTCCCCTATGAAAAAGCAAAAATGCAATAAAATTACCCAATTTCCTACGATGAATAGAGAAGGTATACATGAAAAATTCAGAGATGCCAGATCGTTGCCAGTAAAGAGATGACTGCTGAGCTAATATTACCTTTTCCCATAATTCCTCGCGTGAATATTAAATAAAAACAAAACGCCATCCCCTCATCAATTCCCTTCGTCTCATTGCAGACGCCAATCACTGCGTTGTATTATCTCAGAAAAAAAACTCGGCCTGTAGATCCATCTAAAACATTTTATCCACTATATTATTATTATTATTATTTCAATTTAAAATATTCACAGACTAAAATAAAAAAAACAATGACGAGAACCGAAGCGAAAGTGAATCTGCGCATCGACAAATCACTCGTCACGGTACTATCATCTTCTCTCAAGACTGTATGTATTTCGTGTTTATTATTCCAAGAGCCGAGATGAGTATATCCAGTATGCGTTAGTGATAAAATGTACATGGCCAAGTGATGCGAGAACGGGAAACGAGCCTGGTATAGAAATAAATGTATTTATGATTTGAATTTTGAAAAACGTAAAATAAGGCGAGAGAGAAATATGGGGTGCCATGTTAGGCTCCTGGGATGCTTGAATATAACGGCGTCATTATGAAGATCGTAGAGAGGATCTTGGAGCAGCAGTGAACGGCGATGAACAGACAATGAGAGGAACTGCAGATCTTTTCGTCATCTCGAGTTCGTCTCCTTTTTCTTTTTCTTATTCTTTTTCTTATTCTTTTTCTTATTCTTTTTCTTCTTCATCTTTTCCTTCTTCCCCGGTGAATTCCTGACGTATAAGGACGACCCTATATCCCATGTCCCGTAAATAAAGTTGGTTGACACGCCAGAGAAACGAGATGGATGACTCTCTTGGTGGTGCATTTATTTGTTAGCTGTATTTTTCTGCACCCTTCTTATTCTTTCTCCAGCTGTATCGCGTTCTCTCGAGTGAATCCACAGAACACCAAGAAATTCGTCATGCCGATATTTCTCGGTACAGTTTGGGAGAAGAAGTGAGATCTTTGGCAAAAGTGATGAAAGTCGAGAAAAAAGTGACATAGAGGGCGTGCGGAATCGAACAGAGGGAGCAAAAGAAAAATGAAATAAGAATAAAAAAATGGGTGAGAGAGAGAGAGAGTGAGAGAAAAGAAGAGTGAGGAAAGAGCATCGAGAGGGAAACAATGTATCTCGTTCCCCCGTAATTGGCATGGCCATAATCTTTGTTCCATTTTTCACATCTCTCTTTCTGCCTCTCCCTCGGTATCTCCAATTCGTTGGTCGCTGCTATCGCCTATAAAAGAGTATTTTCTTTCTCCCACTTGTTTCTCTTGTTCGTTGTGGCCGAAGCACTTCAACATTCGTTGCTTCAGACGTTCAGACCCCTGCGGTTTTCTTTCAACAGCTGTTAGGGGAGCTGGTGAACAATGCAGGTCATCCAAGTGAGAATTTACGTGACATGTAAACTGCGATAAACGGATTTATTAAACTGTAAATCAATTTTATACGAGTACAATACAATGTATTTGTATCAAAGTGAATAAGTTATTTTTAATTTAAATCTGATTTTTAAAAACAATAAAACTCACTCCCTCTATATATTTTTTTCAATTCAGCCCCTTCACATTTTTTTTTTAAATTTATTAGCCCCTTCACATATTTTTTATTCATTTATTAGCTCAATATAAAAATGGAACAACATATTCATAATTATTTTCTTGTTTTATCGTCATTTTTCGAATTCGTCAACCTTTGATTTCTCACCCCGCAAGCCGCACTCGCAATGCACGGAATATTTTAAATCTGAAAACCATTTATGTGGGTCATTCGGTCTCGATTCAAACAATATCTCTGCCATATTTCATTAAAATTGGTCCATGCATTTGCCCATAATCGGGGGACAAACAGAAACAACGAGATGACAAACAGTCGATTATAACAGGATCTCGCTCGAAAATTCAGTAATATTTATTGTTGTGGAAATTGCGCGATTTTACAAGCTTGATTAAACATATAATATTGTATTGAAGTAACCTTTCTCCATTTCATTGAGTTTATTGAACGATTCTGCATATTTTGCAGTCATTTCTGATTTTCCGTATTGCCAAAATTTCTTTTCCTTTTTTTTTTTTCAGTTCCATTTTCCCTATCTTTGCGATAAAAATAGGAGTGATTGGCATTGAGGAAATGAAGGTATAAGTCTGATATTGACAGGATCAAATTTTTTCTTACGTCGATAAAGAAATAAATTCTCAAGTTTTCAGCGAACAATCGAGAATGATACTCTTGGATCGTAGTAGTGAGATAATGAGTCAAAGACAGGCGAAAGATAAAAGTGATACGAGTCTGGAAAAATACGGATATATGCATAAATCAATTTATATCGGAATAGAGTGAAATTACATAGCGAGAAGTAGCGGAAAAAAAGTTGAAACCTGCGAAGCGTTTAAAAAAAAAAAAAAAAAAAACGCGAACATAGCGGCATGTCTGCGTTTGATTGTGAGAGTTCCTGGCATTGAATCTGTCGATATCTTCATCACTCTGCGATAAAATAAAAGTACTCCAAGCCTCAGCTTTGGAACACGATCGAGTCGCTCGCGAAGCCACTCCTGAGCAAAGTAATTACAACTTCGTCGATTAGACCCCCGTAGGAATTGCCACGACGTGCTATCGTGCTCCTGCTGCTGCCATTGGATTTTCCATCGGTTTTACACACATGTTTGTATGGATATTATATGTACGATATCTGGCAAAGATATCCTTCGATTATTACGATTCCCACCCAGAACTCATTTTTTTTTCTTCATCTGTCACTCTCATCCTCTCGTTGTATGTTAAAATTTTTACTGAGGCAAAACTTGAAAGAAACTTTTTTTACGTGGGAAAGAATATATAATATATGAGCGGAGAAGCAACGCGAAGAAACGAAAAAAGATAAAGCATGAGAATAAAACTTTTTTCAGGATTTTTAATGATTTACGAATCGTATAAGAATTTTTTTTTTTTTGAATCATTACGAATGATGAATTTCATGGCAAAGAAAATAAATATACATTATTTAAATATAAAACGATTTAAATTTTGTTTTACACAAATATACATGTCCTTTGACCCAATGAAAATTTATTTAGCCACCATCAAGAATATTCTTTCTCTTTCCAATCTCTCGTTTGTCATACGAAAGAATTTTAGTTTTAATCTCTCAGATTCTTTTTCTCCTCGTGTCAAGTCCTTTTTTTTTTTATTCCATACACATAAATACATTGTAGATGACATTTCCTGTGAGATGTTCTCCTGGTCAAACGATCGCGCAGCCGTGTCACTCGTTCTCCCTCGATTCGAGGCATACCTTTGCGCGACGAATAATTTATGAGTTCTTCGAGTCTCTTCCTTTTACCCGTATAGCTGCTCCTCTCGATGCCACCGGGATAATGATATTCGGACGAGAACCCTCTGGCATGAGACACGTGACACGGGAACTACCGGTGAATTTCGTTCAAGATACAAAGATAGAGATGAAAAAGTTTCTTATATATATTTAAAATATAAGTGTGTGTATGCATTATAACGAGTCAAGCCAGAGTGAGCTCTTTCACTCTTTAAGGATGTTGTTTTCAACCACTTAAAATTCCACTTTACTGTCTTCCTCGACTAAAAGTTGAAGCATTCGAGCACATATACGATAGAGATAAGGGACGAGCTCGTGTTATGTGCAACGCCATGGGCGATGAAAAATTAAAGAAGCTGCATTTTTTCTTGACGTCTGTCGCGCATGAAATAATGAATTTATCGTGATTGGAATATCAATTAAATTATATTTAAATAAACCTATGCGTAATTTAATTCATGGGGCAATTGGGGATGCTAACTCGCCAAACCAATTTCTTGTTCTCCATGAAAATAAAATGTATTTTTATTGAATTTTAATTATTCATAAAAACTATATTATGCCCTTGAATAATAATAATAAAAAAAATGGGGGATAATTAAATTCATCAATTAATTCTTTGAGGGAGACGTTTTTTTTTTTTCTTCTCGTCATGAAAGTCTGCATTGTCGATGTTTTTATCTCTTTTTTTTTCTTGTCGGCAAGCTATACATATATATATAGTTCTACATCTTTTCATCGTTGTAACTCCATGCGGACGGGCGAGTGAGTGGGTTTTGAGGGAACATCGATCTTCTCGTGACGCGCAGCTTTCCCGCTCTGGCTTCGTCGTGCTCGGAGCTTGAAAACGAGAATTCGGGGCGAACACCACTGCGCCGAAAAGCCCGGAGATGGAAAACACGAAAAAGAGAGAGTGAGCGAGAGAGAGAAAGAGAGAAAGAGAAAGAGGCTGGGAGGACGAGGAGGATAGATGAAATAGGAGAGGCAGAAAAATGAGAAAACAGAGGAAAACGGAAATCGTCTATGTGCAAGCAGCTCACTTGCAAATTCTTGTAAATAGTACAGTCCCGAGATAAACAAGCTTTGGAATTTACAAGGAAACATATATGTATATAAATACACAGTTGTATATGTACATATATATATATATATATATATATATATATATATATATACATATATATATGTATATATAGAAGCCACTGCAGCAGCCGAGAGAGGGCACAGCATCTTTTGCCAGGATGCAGACCTGGGCTGGATAAGAGCACAGCCTGTATACCTTGGTATTTCGACGAAATCCCCGCCGTATATAGAAGCTCTATCGCGACTATACATGTACAAACGGCAAGGAAAATGTATGTATCATCTGGCTCGTCTTTGAATATTTCAGGATGCTCCGGTGCGATACGATCATCGCATGTTTCTTTGCGCCCAAATGTTTATATTGACCGTTGCATGGTGCTCTGGCTTTTGACCCAGAATAAAACATACGATTAAACCATTAAATCTGTTCCCGTCGATTTGTGGCTAATCTTTCACGGATGCTGCAAATATATTATTAAAGTTGCACGATTTTTTCTTTCTCTCGGCAAATTTTTTCATTATTCCTTGTATTTATTATATATTCTCGGATTTTTTCAGAGATCACGACTTTTTTTTCCATTCAAACCCAAACCCAAACGAACGCAATGAGAATCGTGACAGAAGATACTTTGGGATAAATTTTCTTTACATCGCAAATATATGTTTATGGTGAATATTAGTGTATATACGAAAATGCTTCAAATGGAAGAATTGACAGGAGGTGTGGGGTCTCGAATTAATTGCCGTGTGCAGAGTCAAACATTACGCGCTGTATCACTCGCTTTTGAAGCTTATTTACCCTCTAACGATATAAAAAACGGTCATTGCGTAGAGTTTGTGTGTGTCTCTGTGTGTGTGTGTGTGTGTGTGTGTGTGGAGAGTTGGAGAAAAAGCTTCGGAGCTTGCGGTAGAACTCGTTAAAAATGAAAGAAAACCATTCACGCCATAGAGAAGACTCGCAAGCAACTCTCGCACACACACACACGCTCTGTAAATATGTACATATGTATACCTATACATACTCGAATATTTATTTTTACGGGAAATAAAGAAGTTTCTTTTAGTTGTCCGAGAGCGGCACGATGCTGCGTCCACCCTCGCCCCGCCACCTCCTCCCACCCCTGGTCGGCCACACCGCGAGTAACACCGCCAACAGCATCGACGAGGACCAAAGCTGTTGGCATCTCTAGTTCCTGTTGCCGTGGAATTTCCCCTGTGAGAACGGGAACGAATTCGATGCAAAAAAAAAAAAAATGAAGGAAAGGAAACGAAGAAACTCCAGTGCAAATCTGATGAACCAACTTTTTCAAACTTGTGGCTCGGCATAGAAAATACGTATGAATACGTTGTGTGCGCTGTGCACCTAAAGTGAAAATTACCATACGATGATTAAACTATCCATTCGCAGTTTTCTATTCGGGAAATTTACGACATACCTAAATATGACCCAACAGTTTAAATAATGTTCGGTTAAGATCCGACCGTTCAGCAACATACTGAATATTTCTACAGAGGTCTGTTGAATTCCCCTCAAACATCAACTGAACAAATATCGCTGTCTCGTTCCCTCTCTCTCTCTCTCTCTCTCTCTCTCTCTCTCTCTCTCTCTCTCTCTCTCTCTCTCTCTCTCTCTCTCTCTCTCTCTCTCTTTCTCTCTCTCTCTCTCTATCTCTCTCTCTATCTCTCTCTCTATCTCTCTCTCTATCTCTCTCTCTATCTCTCTCTCTCTCTCTCTCTCTAGTTATTATAAATGCTCTCGACAGTTCGTCACAGTTTCGTTTTATTACACTCAGACTGATGACTAACCCTAGCACTCTTTTCCATCGTCCATTGCAGCTGGAGAACATAAAAATGAGATACCACGAAAATGCTTCAAGTGCCTGGAAAATATTTAAAAAACCGGACGATTTGAAAAACAGACATTTAATTACTGATAGTAGTTTCGCCTCTATCATATGATATGATTATCGCCATAGGACGACACTTCAATGTAAAAATTCGAAACTTTCAATAATTCTCATCTCTTTTCAAGCGAGATTTTTATTTTTTATTACAAAAAATCAATTTGACCGAAAAGATACGAACGAATCTAACGATTTTTTCATGCTGGATGGTAAATATTTGTTTAACGACAGCTGGGAATAATATATAATACGTACGGTGTATATATTACATGTTACTTGAGATACGAGATCACACAACTAGACAATGCATCAAGTGTTTAAATGTCTTGTATAACGTTGAGTAATATAGGGAGAGAGAGAGAGAGACGACAATGAAAAATTTCTATTGGCCATGTATCGCTGGTGATCCAGCGTGCATCTGCTCTCTGGGCTACCCATTGGAATTGTACCGTCACCCAGACTTGCGATGAGGGTTGGCTCAAATATCCATGAAACGAACGTGATGTCTGATGTATTCGTGGCAGTGTGTTAACTCACGGGAAGGACGCATTGAATGACATATATGTATAGTTTAGGAGGTATAGACGACAATGCAACATGCAAGTGAATGCAACGCTAACTAACGACCATGAAGTAGCTGAATCGAAAAACTCTCCCTCTGTATACGATTCGTTGGTGGTTCGTTCGGTGGTGCTTTGTATAGGCGTTCTCTCTCGTTCTCTTTGTCTCTCTCTCTCTCTCTCTCTCTTTCTCTCTCTGCCATGCAGTACGTGAACAATTCTACGCGTTTCAGACCATGATACTGCATGATGAGCCTGCTCATCCACCAAAAAATGCCAAAATCATTGAAAATTCGAGTGGTATAAATTCCACGCCCATCTCCTGGCATCGCTCACAGACTCGTGGAACTTAAAGTGCTTCATGAAGTTTGTCTATTTCATCTATGCAAGAAAACATTTGACGTTAAATCATATTTTTTGTCAAATTCGAACTATCCCAAATGAATATTTTTAATCAATCTCCAAAATGCTACTCCAAATCATATTTTACGCATACTCATCGTTGCCCTAATATTTGTTAAGCTGCTACACTCTAAAATAAATATACACAAAGGACACAAAAGAATATATCATTAAAAGCGAATTGATATTTTCTCTACTACATGCTTTTCTGATATGTCTTTATCGACTCAATCTTCACATTGAAATGACAGTCACGCACACTTGGACAGCCCATCCACGGCTGATCCAACGCATAACGTCTATTAGCGTCCACGTGAGACACGCCTTTATACATACATGTGTATATATATATATATATTACATAAACATATATATATATATATATATATATATATGTTTATTTCAGGGTTCCGCACACGTATACGTTATAATAGTGCGTGGGCCGTGTGTGTATTTACCAACTTTAGTCTATAGACACAGTGACATGGGCTTCTGTAACAACCTGACCACCCCGGTAGACTCGTCTGGGTGATATTTTCCTCACGATAAGAACACAAAAACAGTAAATTATCTCTCGAAACGTCGTCTCGTGGCTTTCCCAACTTCCACCATTTCTTATTATTAATACAGCATGAATCGAGATGGCATTAGCGACACAAACGGGTCAATCAAGTACTAAATTTGAAATATTGTTTGTACAATTTGTCAAAATAAAAGTGACGTCAATGACGATTCATCTAGACAATACAATGTCTAGTTGATGTAGAAAAATGAATTATGAATAATCCAGACAAATATAACCCAGTCTATGGCAATAACCGAGAATGCACTTTTTTGTGTGATATTTTTCCAAAAGTATAATTCGTTTGACCTAATTTACGTGAGCACTTTTTCTTCGCTGCATGACATACCAATGAGTTTGTCGGCAAACATACTTATCTCAACTTTTATATTGGGAGAGAATTTCACTAATTCGTCAGAAAATCCACAAATAGATGATTTTTTTTTTTTTAATCGACACGTGAAAAATGAGACAGAACTGTCAATTTTTTCCAAAGTCTTCTCTTCTAGTCTATCTCACCTGATGCCAAATGGATGTCTTTAAAGGATATCTCATAATCTGTATGACACGTTTTATAGTTTATATTTCAATGTGACAAAAATTTCATCGATTGAGTGACAGTGTCAATTGGTAGGTCACGTGTCACGTATTAATCGATACATATATGTTTCTATGTACATATGTATATATATATATATATATATTCGAAAGCTCCATGTTACTTGGTACTCTGTGTACGATGTGAAGTCGTATATACCATCAGCGAGTCTAATACACTTATGTACACATGTACATTATGTATGTGTGTGTGTGTGATTGCGTCCCGACTATGCGTGACAGATTGGGCGCGAGGGACTAACAAGCGCATATATACATATATATTGGTGGAAAGCGGAAGAGCATCAGGAAATATCCCTACGCACCCCGTTTGGTTAGCCCTGCGTCAGCCAATTTGCCGATGCCATTGGCCCCGTAGGCAAGAGGGAGATTTTCTCTCTCTCTCTCTCTCTCTCGGTTCTTTGCTTTCGCAACGAGTTATCGATTCTCGTACAGGCCTCCCATTTCACCCGGCGATCAGTTTCGAAAAAATACTATACAACATATCCGGTCAAGCCACTGCTTGATACACGAAAAATTCGATGTAATATATTTTTATCCACCGTTTTTCCCATCTGCATATGATTCGATTTATATATCGAGTGAAAAAAATAAAAATACGTTCCAACTCTGGGATTTGGAGAATTGATTTTTCGCTGCATTGCATCGAGAGCTGCATTTGATATCAGCGCATAATTGGTATTCAAGGAAATAACCATTTTTTCCCCCATGTTTTTATGGAAAATCGGGCTTGTAAAAAAGAATAAACTCACTGGAGGCAATATTTTAATTGCCCTTTTTTTTTGTCGCAGCATTAATCGCAGCATTTTGATTGGTCGATGTACGAAACATCAGCGCGAAAGAGTCAACGCCATTTTTCCATTGAGAGAAATTATAAATATTACGTTCGCTGATTTTTTTTGCCCGAAATGTCAAGTAAATCTTAAAACATTTCGGGTTCACGTCATCTTTCGACCTCCTCTTGACATCAAACATATGATTTGTGTCTTTATTTTTAGATCAATCTTTCGAGCTGAAGGGTTTAAGTCAATTTCTATACTTGTAACTATTTTACACTCCCCCAATCCCAAAGAGGTCCGGAAGTGTCTTTTGGGATAATCGCCGCTTCCTGCACGAGAGAGAGAGAGAGAGAGAGAGACCGCTTAGATCCGTCGGTGCGGTCGTTGAGCGTCCGAGCTGTTTATATCCATGAAGATATATACATATATATATATATATACATACATACATACATACATAACCATCGGTAATATACAGATATTATAAGAGCATAACTAACCGTGCATGTCACGAGACACGCACGGTTCATCCCGGGTCTAACCGGTCGTCCTACATATACGTACATTATTATTATATACTTGTAACCCATGTGGTATATATATATATTTCTTATACACCCTGAAACAAACGCGTGAGGGCTTCGAATAGTTGTGATATGTATCTATATATATATATATACATATATCTATATATATATATAATATTTTTGTGTGCACTAATGGTGCACAGTATACCAGAGTTATGTACAAAGAGGGGTTGAGGGAGGGTATACTGCATCAGAGAGGCGTAGGTGAATCTCGACGTTCATGCACCCAGCCAAGAGAGATGCGGTACGACGCGCCAGCCACAATTACGTTGAAATAGTGCTTCCGGCAGAGGAGAGTCGTCGGCCAATGTACTCTCCTCTATGCTCTATCCTCGGTTTCTCTGTGCACTACTTTGCTATCTTTATTTTTCCATCGCTCTCTCTCTCTCTCTCTCTCTTCTCTTTGCTTTTATCTCACTCCTATATTGGAGACGTTTTCCATCAAGTCAGTCATTTATCTCCGTTGATCCCGGATACGTTATATATTTTGCTAGTTTAGCAATGCTTCTTGTGAAAATATTCGGTAAATTATCAAGAGATGGCTGAACTATCGGAATAATATTTTACAGCAATTTTAACGAAATTTTACTATCTACAGCCAAAGTAGTTGGCATATTTGAATCTTTATTCGACAGTGGATTCATTTATATTGTCACGAATATCGGCAAATGACATATATAGATTTGCGAAATTCCATAAAAGCTGATACGGTTCTATGACAAATGACCAGTTGACTGACTTTTATTTTAACAACGGAAGTAAGAACGAACAGTTTAATCTGTGACTTTATTAAAGCTTATGATGCCTCCCGATAGGGAATTCGTAAATATATGCGAATATTTCCACCCCAACATAAAATATATGTGTGTTGTTTCGTGTGGATGTTACCATATATATATATATATATATATTTGAGATTTGCCGATAGATTATGTGGGGTAAATGTGCCAGTATTTAGCCATGCCATGTTAATCTATCCCTATATTTTTTTTCCGCCAATGCTTAAACTTCAGACGACCAACTAATAGTACACGTGGCCGGTTTACTGGCACATCAACCCCATGCTTTTTTTTTTTTTCACTGAAAAAATAATAAAAATGGAACAGTCAAGTAGCAATGGGCAAACTGGGTCAGGCATAAAAAGTAATATTAAATAATAAAAAAAATATTTCGTACGTCCGTTTCCGTCGCTCACTCGCCTTTTATGATTTTCACATTAACGTTTTATTTGCCAGCTTGGTCTCTCGTCTCATCTTCTCATTATATTCTCGTACTTCCAAGTCGAGTATGGTCTTATCCATAGGAGCTTTTATTTCGCTCGTATTTTTCCTATTTTTGTATATTTTCGCCGTTAAATTGTATGTATTATCTGTTGAGAAAGAAAAATTTTCTGCTCAGTGGCGATTTTGGAAAAGAATGAAAATTTATGAAATTTGAGGTCGGTGACTCGTTCTAAAGCTTTTTTCATTCAAAATATCATTTTTTTTTTTTTTTTTTCGACGGATTCCTTACAGTAATATCTTTTTCGGTTGAATTCGCTTTCTTTTCACGATGCTCACAATCGTTGGCAGCCCTGTCAAACAATTGTTTGGGTTGAATAATTATTCACAAGAATACCTTTTTTAAAATAGTTCTGACACTGGCCACCATAGTTTGCGCATGGCTGAGTGCACATCGCCAATGGACGCCCCGTAGTGAATGATTTTTTATTATTATTTTTTTCTTCAGGA
This sequence comes from Dyspetes luteomarginatus, assembly GCA_963669185.1. NCBI lineage: Eukaryota > Metazoa > Arthropoda > Insecta > Hymenoptera > Ichneumonidae > Dyspetes > Dyspetes luteomarginatus. The sequence continues at coordinate 18,645,961 of OY769905.1, read as the reverse complement.
TTGTTGTCGAGTAAAAATAGAGAAATTGTATACGAATTCAATGAGTTTTTCACAGGCAGGTGGCTGGATCAAAAGCACAGGGGGTCGTCTCTGTTGTATTCACGACAGAAGACAAATCTTCTTGCACCGAGTCTTGTTCTCGCGTGCTCATCTCTTACCTTTGCTCTCTTGTACAATATTTATACTTGAATATATATATATATATATATATATATATACATGTATGTATTATATGTGTATGACATTGAGGTCATACATAAAATATATATGAGGCATTCCAGACTAAATCTGCAGGACCGTGATCCTCGCAATTTTTTTTCTCTAGGTATGTCCTGATGCAATTTTCAAAGCATCCAGAATATCTTTCTTAAAAAATAATTATTAATTATTTTGAATGGTTCTCTAATTGAATAATGGCCACTACTCATATCGCAATTCTTTTTGGAATGAAATTCATTTCACTGATATAAAATAATTAAATTTCCAAACAATCGGTGACGATTTTAAGTGTGCTATTAAAAAATTCATTGATAACGATCGCACTGATTTTTTTCAAATCTGTAAATTGGTATAAAGATTTTTTTTTTTAAATTTTCTCTGCAACGTGCTAAAGGTAGGGAAAAAAATTAAAAAATGTTGAGGGCCAAGGGCCTGTCGATTTAGCCTGGAATGTCCCATATACGAGAACGAAAAATTCTTTTGCTCTCGAGCGGTGTTTTGTGTTTGCACAGGACGACCACTGGACCGCCCGGTGTGCGCAGGCCCCTATACCTATAGAAGAACCCTGAAACGAGCGTGAAAGCTTCTTGTTAAGGCGAAATACGAGAGTATAGACCGTAGCGAAATATCATATACCATGGGTTCTCCCTTCCTTTATTTCTATATATCTGTGGGTGACTCAGTCTAGTGTAAGGTTCCCTCCTCATTTTCGTTGTACCGCGCCTCGGATGTCTCTCTCTTTCCCTCTCGTTTGTCGCTCGTTATACTTTGTGTGCCGACACGGCTGTGGGCTTCTCTTGAAAAATTCTCCTACCCATCCCTCCCTCCTCCTCCTCCTCCTCCTCCTCCCCCCCTCCCCTCGTCTCAGCGTCTCTCACCCCCGGCCTTACACACGTGTTTGAATAGAAAATTATGTACGCTCACGACGTCGTTTTACGAAAACTCAGCGAAGACAATGATCGTGGGTTCTCGAGAAAAAAAAATAAGTTCACAATGGCTGGAACAAAAAAATGCCATTTCTGTCAATGAGTATTTCGTGAAAGTGGATAATAAGCTGGAGAAGCTCTCGCGATTTTAAAATATATCATATATTTTAGCTGGGGAAAAAAAAATAAGTTGACACCATAAATTTTTACCTTATGGATGGATAAGTTTGGGCTTTCAAATTATAGAAAAGTATCACGTCATATACTTTGATTCTATCTGAAAATAAAAATCTGTGAAACTCCTTCGAATTATAAATTTCCCTCTCAGCACCTTGGAGAAGTCAAATATAACCTTGGAAATGATCTTCTTGAAAATGCGCAAATTTCGATCATGCAAGAATTTTGATGAAAATAAATCTTCCTCTACGAGAAAACCAATAGTGACAAATTTTCAGCGCGCGATGCCCTCTAATAATTTGTAATTATTGCGATTGCAGCGACACCTCAGCGCAAAGCTGGAGCCGAGAAAAAAAATCCTCCCTTCTTATACGATTCGAGGTCCATCAGGGGATCATAGAGGAGAGTTATCCGTCATGGACCACTAAACTTCGAGGATATTTTACGATACATTTTCAACTGATCGTTAAATTCAATAAGAATTTTTAGTATATTGTGTAGTGAGAGAAAAACCTGATTCAAAAATTCAACATCGGTTGTGACCAATAAAAATAGCATTTAAAGGTATTGGAAAAGTAGTCAAATGCTATATTTTGGTGACGGGCGGAAATTTAAATCCTCTGAATCATAAAGTCATTAACAACTTTTTACTTTCTACGCTCATTGTCAGTAAAAAAAAAAAAAGATTAAGTACTGTTAGAGCGCACGTGACTGAGATGTCTTAGTGGCGCCCTCCATGGTCGGTGACTCTCCCCTATTATATTATATAGGCATGAGCCACGCACACACACACACACACACACACACACACACACACACATATATATATCCACCATAGCCCCTTTTTCTCCCTCATATACGTATCCCTTGGAATAGCACGACAAATGTATTCCAGCGAGAGTGCGGAAAATGAACGAGGGAAAGACAGAGACATCTGCATCGGCTGAGCTTCACTAATGTCCGTGAAGACTGGCGGGGGAGGAACTAGAGCGAGAAAAATGAAATTCAATTGCCTTTTTTTCGACCGACGAATTGATCGAATCCCCACAGTTCCAAACCGAAAAATAAGCGTATTGAGAGGGCACATCCATTGGGATATAAATATCATATCTATAAGTGTGTATGTGTGGATCTGTTTAAACTAAATTATAGCAGAGCTTACGTATTATATATGTGAAGTATGGAATCAGAGACCCATGTGCACCCTCGGACGGCACAGAGCAATCTGTGTAAATTTCTGTCTGCACGTGCGTATGCATGTCAGTGTCAGCATAAGTGTGAGTGTGAGTGTGAGTATGTGCGTGCATACATTGTTGAAAGATATTCTCCCAATGATACTATTTGCTTTAAAATTCAATTTGATGAAAATATTTTGCAATTATCATGTGACCGCAAACGGAAACGCAAACCCTCGTATAAATTTCTGTTAAAATATTGCATATATATATGATCTGGATTACCAATATATTTGCAATGGTCACAGGAGAAAGAGGGAGTTAAATATTCATTTATTCATCGATCAATTTGTGTTGATCATTTCCGATGTATGTAAACTTATGAAATGGGTTTTTTTTTTTTTTTGTTACAAACTCTCATGTCAATCCGTTTTTGTTGAAATAAACCGAATTTGGGAATACATGAATTACATTTACATTAATTTAATGGAAGCAACAAATGGATAGAGTGTTTGCTTATGTGTGTGTTTCTATGCAGTATAACTTTCTACAGAAGGACGAGGATCCTTTGTCGATGACGAAGAATCGGCAATAATCGGATTCCCAGTATGGAGTGTAAATGTACTTTTTATGGCGTTTATCGTTTGATTATACGAAAGTTATCGATGCGTCGCACATCCCAGAGATTTATGTATCGAGATATGTATATTCTGTTATATCATAGAACTACTTGGGTGGATAATATTTCGCTAAACTGGATAAATGTAAAATTATTTCATAAAATTTTGGGCAATTTGATTTTACTTCATAAAGTGCTGAAAAATAATGCTAAAAAGGTCATCGTATACATGATTTATAAATACGATAAATTTTGTTTACACGGACCGAAAATCCATTGCAATGAAATAAAAACCATTTGGCTGGGATATAAATGACGCAATTATATCGATGATCTCTTTCATTAAAATTCATTTTTTTTTTTAAATACAAAATGAATGTTGCTCAATTTTATTACATAACGCTATTAAAATAATCGATAATTGGCTCGTTCATAGTTAATCCTTGGCTTCTGATAACGTATAACGAGTATAACCCGAGATTAGAGAATTATTGATCACTGTCAACAATGAAGACTCTATGACATGATAAAAAAAGCATCAAATTATTCATACCTCTTAAAATAATTTAATCCTCATTCTCTTCTCTATATTTCATTTTATTGGAAATCAATATCGACGTATTATTTACAAGCGTATATACATTAATTTTTTTATTTGATGAAACGAGAATCAAATATTCAACGTTGGCACTCCCCAGAGATCATTAAAAATGAAAAAAATCGACGAGAAATCTCTCCATCTTCGTGTTCATCAAAAATGAAAAAGTCTTTGGTATATTCGACTGAAGATGACGAAGTTAGTCATCATAGAGAGAGAGAGAATTTTCGCTTCTCGTTCGAGTTTCTCGAAGAGGTCGAAGGGCGAACACCAAGAGCCACGAACGTTTCGGACCTCTGGGGGAAGCGAAGAAAAAGAAGTACAACTATTCGGGGTGAGAGCAGTGAGAGGATGGTGCTCTTCCACGACGACAAAAGTCGAGGGCGAAGCGACGAGGGTTCTACAAAACTCTTATCGCCTGGCTGCTTCGCTCTCTTTTCGTAACGATATATATATATATATATATATATACGTACAAAGATGGTCCAGTTGGCCTAGCGAACTTGTCGCTGACTCGAGAGTGCTAGATAGAGAAAGAGAGGGAAATAAGAGCATCTCTGCCTGTGAAGACAAGACATATATAATGCAGCCGACAATCGTGACCCCCTCTAAATTAGATTTACTGGGCTATACTGCAGGTTGACTCTGAATCCCGTGGTCGCTTCTTATATGTCCTATATACGCTCTATATATATATATATATATATATATATATATATATATAGCAAAGCTGAACACGTTTTGGACCCTCTTTCGTTCACTCAAATCACACACACACACACACACACATATATATATAGATGCATATACATAGTGTACTTAGAGCAATAAAAA